>OX638297.1:30324275-30924275 GCA_951812265.1 Taphrorychus bicolor
ATTATTGCTAAACCCCTGGAAATAATTATGCAAAATTATGTAAATATCAATAATGCGATTTGTTATCACTTGCCAAAAAATTCATTGTATTTTGAATTGAAATTTTCGGTACTCAAGAGACGTTTCATAGCAGCACCGAGAAAAGTCTCCCGGTGGCGCCACCTGTGTCCGTTTGTTGAACTAACGAGATTGCACTCGTCCAGTATCAACGTCATTGCCCGCTCTAAGAAAAAATGATGCAGATTACTGTGAAATACAGAAATCTATTTCTGAAGGTTTATCGACAGTCGCTTAAAAGGTCGATAACAGCGTTTTTATGTGCCGACGGCTAAAAATTGATTTCTGTATTTTACAGTAATCTGCATCAAATCCTGCTCTGTACAACATCTCACAATTCTTTTTTTACTCGAAATCGGTATAAGCAAGTATAAGAAAAAATAATAAAAGAGCTTTTTAGAATTGAACATGGAAATATAAACAAACAAATTATAGTAGAATTTTTTAAATTATATTTTGACAACCTGTATCTTTGTTGAGGTCGATATATCGAAATAAGCGATGAAGGAACAAAAAAAAAAAACGTATTTTTGAAGCTCTAATTGCTGTTGAAAAGATACATTCAACTTTGGAGTCACCCAGTATTTTGATGTAGCGTTTTCAACAAGCCATTCCTATTTTGTAACTGTTTGTATATTATAATTACCTAATTAGAACTTTTCAGTGCTATATCAGCATTTCCTGATACCAAAAATGCAGCTTCTGCCTTGTGTAACAATAAATGAATATACAAGGTGGTCCAAAATTAGCGTAAAAAAGTTTAACAACTTATTCCGGACCAAAAAAGATAACTAAAAGTTTGTGACATTAGGTCCTCAAATGGTTTCCTACAGAAAAGTTTTGAACCTTTAAAACTTCATTTTTTTTTGTAGCTCGTCTAGTTCTGAAAAAAAAATATTTCAATTTTGGGATACTTATTTTTAAGATCCACAGAAATAAATGTTGTTGGGGTTAGACCCCTTCTTACCACAACAAAAAATTGTATCATACGCCACTGGTGGTTAATTTAGTTCATTTTTCTAAGAATTTTACTGCTCCTTTAACGTCTGAATCAATTGTTGATAATATTATTTATTATTAGTTGATTTAAAGGTTTTTTATCTAACATAATTTTTGTCTCCCTTCCTACACATTGGCTAGTCCCATTTTTTCTACTTTTTCCAAAACTTTTTTTTAGCTTTTTTTAACTTAAGATTTTTAACATCGTTTTTTTGTTTTGCATTACTTCACATTTTCTATGCCAATGAATTTATTTATCGCAATCATAAATACAGGGTTATTGGGATCATCATTGGAATCTCATAAGCCGTAAGAGTTCCAGATTCGGTTAAATTGCGCATTTGCGTGCAGATCGTAATGTCATTATAAACTTCGAAAGCAGTCAAAATTTAGAAATAATTTTGATTGCTTTCGAAGAAGACTGTTTCTGAAGATATTTGAAAAAAAAATATTACGAAAATCGTTTTTGTTGTTTTTCTGAATTTATTTGCAGCGTTATTTTTAAATAAATTGCACATTCTCATGGGTATTTTTTCTGCTCTACAAGATGATATTCAATTGGTAGTATGATTTATTACAAATTCAATGATATTGTTGCGAACTCGGGGTTCAATAATTCCAGTGTAACGATGTAGCACGAAAACACTATTTATTTATTCCACAAATACACACGACTACTCAATAACTCACTACTAAACACTTTATAGCCTTCTATTATCGCTTCGTAACTTTAGCTTACTTATAGCTCGACTAAAATAAGACTACTACTCGGGCGCTCTATGCGCCTTTTATATACAATCCTAAAATTACAGAAAAACCTAGAAAGTTCTTTATAAGAATTCTTGAATAATCTCATATAAAAAAAAACGGTTGTAAACAACTGCCTTCTAGATTAAGCCAGACGAGCAATAAATCACTCGTGTCAGCCATGACGCAGCGCGGATAGGTCGCGAAGCTCCACCAACCAACACGCTCCCATGCGTTGCCCCGCCTCCCATGCGGGGTTGCTGCGATCGTAACATTGCCCTCCTCCTAAGTCTGTTCGTCCCGAACAGATAGAGTTCCATGGTATCGTGCTAATCGATCCAAATGAACGACCTTCATCTTTGACCTAGGGGTCCGCTGGATCCTATACACCACATCATTAATCTTCTTTATAATTGTATAAGGTCCTTCCCAATTTTGGCTAAGTTTGGGCGACTTCCCCACCTTTCGCCTCGGATTGTATAGCCACACCAAATCACCATCCTGGAAGCCGCGGGAGTTAGCTAGTAAGTCATATCTTGCTTTGGCTCGATCACTGGATATCCGCAGTTTATTCCTGACTTGCTCATGAACATTGTTCAGCCTCTCCTTAAGCTCCTCCACAAAATTCTCAGAGCTGAGCGACTCTTTTTCTGGTGTTCCATACATCAAATCCGCAGGAAGCCTCATTTCCCTCCCGAACATCACTTTCGCCGGAGTATAACCAGTGGCTTCATGCGTAGAGCCTCGATATGCCATCAACATGAGAGGTAGATGTTGGTCCCAATCACGCTGATGATCTGCCACCATTTTAGACAGGTAATGTTCCATGGTCCGATTAAATCTCTCTACCATCCCATCCGACTGTGGATGCAAAGGAGTTGTCCTGGTCTTGCGAATTCCGAGAAGTTCCATGACCTTCTGGAAAACAGCCGATTCAAAATTTCGGCCCTGATCAGAATGAAGTTCGAGAGGGACTCCAAATCTGCAGAACATTTCATTTACTAGCACCGTTGCCACAGTCGTTGCTTCTTGATTAGGCAGGGCGTATGCTTCAGGCCATTTAGTGAAGTAATCCATGGCGACCAAGATGTATTTATTGCCCGACTCAGTCTGAGGAAACGGTCCCGCGACATCAATTGCTACCCTCTCGAATGGAGCACCTACAGTGTACTGCACCATTCGGCCGCGTGATCTTGTTCGAGGTCCTTTTGTGGCACAACAAACTTCGCACTTGCGGCACCAAGATTCGACGTCTTCATGATAATTCACCCAGTAGAACCGCTCTTTAATTTTGGCCAAGGTTTTATTGACCCCAAAATGACCTCCACTGGTTCCGTCGTGCATTTCCTGTAGTACGTCCGATTTTTTGCCTCCAGGAACAACCAACTGACTGACTACGGTCTTGCCATCCGGACTCTCCCACGCTCTCTTCAGTAATCCATTTTCTATTTTAAGAGAGTGCCACTGGGCCCATAGTGCCTTCAGGTTTGGACTTTTACCAGCAATTTCTTGCCATTCTGGTCTCTTGTCGTCAGTCTTTGCAGAGAGGATGAGTCCAATATCTGGATCATTCATTTGTTCTTCTCGAAGGGTCTGTGTGGTCCAGCCATCGTTTATTTCTACCGACGTTCTCCTTACCAAAGGAAGTCCCTCACGCTGCGCCGTCTAGACAATGCATCGGCATTTCCGTGAGACCTTCCTGGTCGATGTTCAATTTGGAAATCGTACTGCTGCAGGCGCTCTATCCATCTGGCTATTTGACCTTCAGAGTTCTTCATCTGTAATAACCATTTCAAGGCTCCATGGTCAGTCCTAATCAGGAACCTTTTTCCATATAAGTAGCGATGGTAATGTTCGACTGCTTTAACGATGGCCAACAGTTCCTTTCTAGTGACGCAATAGTTTCTTTCTGGCTTATTTAAAGTCTTACTGTAGTATTCAATGACCTTCTCTTGCCCGTTTTGTCTTTGAGAGAGTACTGCACCTAGACCACAATTACTTGCATCCGTGTCCAAAATAAAGAGTCCGTCCTTTATAGGGTAAGCCAAGATCGGACTAGAACAGAGGGCAGCTTTAAGCCTTGCAAACGCCTGACTGCATTCGTGGTTCCACAAGAACGGTGTTTTCTTTTCCGTTAATTTGTGCAGCGGTTTTGCGATGTCGGCAAATCCCTCTACAAATCTCCTGTAGTAAGTACATAGTCTCAAAAAGCTCCTTACTTCGTGTTTGTCTCGGGGAACTGGCCAATCTTTAATGGCAGATATTTTACTATGGCTAGTTTTAATGCCTTGTTCTGAGATAGTATGCCCCAAGTACTCGACTTGCTTCTGGAACAGGCTGCATTTCTTGTAGTTTAACTTCAGGTGAGCATTCCGTAACTTGTTGAAGATTTCTCTTAAATTCTTCAAGTGCTCGTCGAAATCACGTCCCATGACAATTATGTCATCTAAGTATACCAGGCAAGTTTTCCAAGTCAGCCCCCTCAAGACAAGTTCCATTAGTCGCTCGAAAGTTGATGGAGCATTGCACAATCCAAAAGGCATAACAGTGAATTGGTATAGTCCAGAACCAGTAGAAAATGCAGTCTTTTCTTTGTCTTCGGGAGCAATCTTTACTTGCCAGTACCCACTTTTTAAATCTAGAGTGGAAAACCACTTTGATCCCGATAAAGTTGCTAAGGTGTCGTCTATACGTGGCAATGGGTAGCTGTCTTTCTTGGTTACATCATTAAGTTTCCTGTAGTCAACACAGAACCTCGTTGAACCATCTTTCTTCTTAACAAGAACCACAGGCGACGACCATGGACTAGATGATTCTTCTATGACGCCCTCCTTTAACATTTCATTCAGCAAACTGTTAACTTCCTGTTGTTTAGCCAGAGGGACCCTTCGTGGATGTTGTCGTATTGGCTGGGCATCTCCTGTGTTGATCTTATGGACAACTAAATCGGTTTGACTGTCGTTGCTCTTGAAGTTAAACATATCAGATTCATCCGTAGCAAATTTTATAGCAGACTGAAGTTGTTCCTTTGACAGGTGACTCCACTGTCGCTTAAAAGCATCAATAACTTCTGGGGAAGCTTGGTTAGAAGATTTAATTTTGGATGTCTCTGCTTCGACACAATTGCATACCCATTGTACAGGCTCATAATTGGCAAGAACTGTTCCTTCTTTTAGCTTGATGGTCCTTTCTCCAATATTGGCAACTCGTACTGGCATAGTCTTCTTCGTGTCGGTCAAAGTTCGGGCTACCATGATTTCAGTCGTCAAATCCAGGTTAGGTTCTATAAGTCCTATGGACCAACCAGGATCATTTTCAGAAGTCACTGTGATAATTTGTTCTGAATTTGGAGGAATTTTTACATCTTCCACCACCAGTAGACGGATACTAGTTTCCACATTTACATTGGTTAATGCAAACTCCTCATCTCCAAACGTGAGAATATTCTGTTTATGATCATAGGAGAATCCATGTTTCCTGATGAGATCCATTCCCAAAATAAACTCGTCCTTGATCCTGGCAACCAACACTTTATGCCGAACTTCAAGTCTTTCTCCAATAATGATGGTGACATCGGCTTCTCCGTCTATAGGGCAAGATTCTCCAGTGACTGATTTTAACATAATAGGGTTGGGCAATGGTTTTATGGTATATCCGAAAAGTTTATCTGGCCTTACAATGGTCACATCTGCTCCTGTATCGATGGTAATCTGGATCTTCTGTCCTTTAATGCGTCCGGCCACTGTGAGACTTTTGCCACCCAAATTATTGACTTTAAAGATCCTGGGGGTCTTAGCGGCCCCGGTCAATTGCCCCCTTGCATTGACCGGAATTAGTTTTCCTGGTACCTAGGGCGGTCTTGGTCGCCGCTTGGTCTTCTACACGACGGCGACGGACTTCTTGCCCTATTACGGCAGTTACTCTTGATGTGACCCAGCCTGCCGCAGTTAAAACATTTTATGCCCCGATTGTCTGTTGATCGAGGAGTTCTTTCTAACAGGGCTTGCATACTGACTGCCATATCTTTCATCGCTTTATGTAAACTGGCCATGGATTCAGCCATAGACGTATTCGCCTCTTCATTGCAAGTTGCCATTCTTACACGTGGAGATGAACTAGATGACACTCGTGACGCCTCGAATTCCAGGGCCCGAACTAGTGCCTCGCTGATATCCTTGGGCCTTACTAGACGTAAGTGGTATCTCATGTCACTATCGCGAACTCCCTCAATGAACCTTTCGGCGGCAAATTGCATTTGAAAAGATTCAGGGGCCGATGGATATGCCAGGTGAATAAGTCTGTCTATGTCCGCCTCAAATTCTTGTAAGGATTCACCTGACTTTTGCTGCCTCATCCTCAGCTGGGCCTGGAACACGGTCTCTTTGTGCTCATTCCCAAATCGTAGTTGCAGAGTGTGTACTAAAGCCGCATAATTACTTTGATCCGCTGCCGACAGAGATTGGAGTAACTCAGCCGCTTTTCCACGAAGTGCTACCACTAATGATGTAGCTTTCTGGGGCTCGGACCAACCATTAGCTTTTGCAGCTGCCTCAAACTGAGTTTTATAAATTTCCCAGGCCGTAGTACCGTCATAATCAGGAGGCTTGATTTTAGCGTTGGCTGTGCTAAAACTCTCTGTAGACACGGTGTCGTCCTCAAGTTGTTCCCGGAATTTCTTTTCTAGCTCGAGAACCCTCTGATTGACAGCTTCGAGTCCTTCGTTAACGCCGTTAATGGATTCGTTCACGCCGTTAACGGATTCGTTAACGCATTGCATTATTCTTTCTTCCAATTGTTGCTCCCTAGCTGCGAGATGGTTCACTAATTCTTCTTTAAACCGTTTCTGTTCTTCCTTCTGTTCTTGATAACGTCTTTCCTGCTCGTCTTTCTGTTGTTGATAACGTTGCTCCTGTACTCGATCACGTCTTTCTTGTTCTTCTTTTTGTTCGTTATAACGTCGCTCCTGTAATTGATCACGTTTTTCCAGCTCTTCCTTCTGCTCTTTATAACGTTTTTCCTGCTCTTCTTTTTGTTCTTTATAACGGCGCTCCTGAATTTGATCACGTTTTTCCTGTTCTTCCCTTTGTTGTTGCATAAGGGACAGCAGGGCGGCAAGTTGATCCTCCATCGCTTGATGCTGGCTTCTAGTCACTGGCATAAACAGGTAATGTCTGGCAATGAAGCACTCACTTACAGTAATATCACGTTCAGTAATATTGGTCCTCAAATTCCCACTGGAATCGCACTTCTGACACCAATTGTTGCGAACTCGGGGTTCAATAATTCCAGTGTAACGATGTAGCACGAAAACACTATTTATTTATTCCACAAATACACACGACTACTCAATAACTCACTACTAAACACTTTATAGCCTTCTATTATCGCTTCGTAACTTTAGCTTACTTATAGCTCGACTAAAATAAGACTACTACTCGGGCGCTCTATGCGCCTTTTATATACAATCCTAAAATTACAGAAAAACCTAGAAAGTTCTTTATAAGAATTCTTGAATAATCTCATATAAAAAAAAACGGTTGTAAACAACTGCCTTCTAGATTAAGCCAGACGAGCAATAAATCACTCGTGTCAGCCATGACGCAGCGCGGATAGGTCGCGAAGCTCCACCAACCAACACGCTCCCATGCGTTGCCCCGCCTCCCATGCGGGGTTGCTGCGATCGTAACAATATGTACCCAACACTTTATATTTTCGTTAGAGTTTATTTAAAGATTTAGTCACTTTTACGCTGAGTAAACGGGTTATTGAAATTGACCGAATTAGATTAAATTTGAACAATAAAGCCAATTTTAACACGCAACATAAACAAAAAATCAAAATTTGCTATATTTTCTTTCTGAATCATTTGAGGTTTTCAAAAATAAATTTCTTTTTCTCGTTCACACATTTTGTATTCTACAAGGTGGTGTAAACAGGTAAAAAAGGTAAATAGTACTAAAAATTTGTCAAAAGAGTATTGTCTCTACTAAAAAATAGTTGATGATGGTTACTAAAATTCATCTTGTACCAATAAAATAATAAAAATCATTTTTCATAACTTCTTGAAATAATTTTAGAAGAAAATGTCGGATTTTTTTGGTACAAGTTTATCTTAATTGAACTTTAATCTCACGAATTTAGTTAGTTTAAAGAAATTTAATGGCGTGTAACGCATAAAGTGTTACACGCCATTAAATTTCGAATAAAAAAGTCTTGCAATCATCAATGTGATATCCATATTTAGACAACTGAACTTGATGCCACCGAAAAGTCGAAACCTCGGACTGAAAATTCAGGTTTAGGATTATTCTATGTATATTTTGACATTTCACAGCCAACTAGATGCTTTTTTAAATAGACATTCCCTTGTTATGCTGAGGAAGTAAATAGGAAATGGGCAATGAGATGGGGAAACATAGTTAAGATATTTTACTTCATAGAGTATAATTTCGAACACTTTTACGTACTCCGGTAAATTACTTTTTACAGGATTGGATATCGTAAAGAAATTTTACAGTATTGACTACCGGCACATATCTTCAATAAATTCATTGTATCCATGGTAACCTGTACCGGTACAGGATACCGTAATGAAACTATTTGTCAAATTGGCGTATTTGTCAAAAATGTATTCGCCGTGCATAAAATTATTTTTTCCTGTTTTTAATAAGTATGTAGTTGGTGAAGTTCGCGGGATTAGGACAAATAATGCACCTATTCTTTATTCGAAAATAGCCGACGTTTCGACTGTTTATTTAGTCTTCATCACAAGGTACAAGGTACAAGGTACAAAACTTGCGAATAATGTTTTGTACTTTGTGCGGCGGACGTGTAGTTTGTCGAGCCTAAGATACCAGGGTCACCGAACAATCGAATGGAGTTTGCTATTTTAACCATCTTGAATAGAATTTTAAATGACTACCCTCTCTAAGTGAGAATAGCCCTGATGAAGACTAAATAAACAGTCGAAACGTCGGCCATTTTCGAATAAAGAAGAGGTGCATTATTTGTCCCAATCCCGCTAACTTCACCAACTACTTACAACTTAAGGACGCTAATTACAACAATTTAATAAGTATGAAGTAAAATGTTGTACATCATACGTCCTGTAATGTGTTACAGTAGTCGTTTCGAAATTCATCAAACATCTTACTCCTACTGTAAAACTATATTTACCGGACTTATAACGTAAATAACTAAAGTTGTTTTACTACGAGCGTGCGGTAAAGTCGCTTTACCGCACGCATTTGCATGCGGGAAGTAGCACTTTACCGCACGCAAAGTCAAATTTGCAATACAATTTGATTATATATTAATCTGAGCGTTACTTTTGCATAATTTTATTGTTCTTGTGTTGTTGCTTTTTGCTGAGTTGAAATAAATTGATTGCGCTTTTCTATAGTTATCTGAATGCTTTAGGATTCAGAATACATTTAGCACTATTAATTAGGTACCTACCACACGTGCGTGCGTATAATGGTTAACCCACGTTCATATTTAATTGAACTTACAGTAGACAACAAAATTAACACACATGCCCTCGTAGGAAATTAAGGCATTAGGAAATTAGAGCGAATTTCAAAAGTGATTAATAAATTTACCGGTTACATCTACCGATAGATCGCTAGTAATTCCGGTTACACCGGAATTTAAGCCATTTTACGGTAAATTGAGAAACGGTTTGATTCACCAATGACATTTTTTTACTACCTGTTAATCACAACGGTAATCTTGTTTTATTTGTTGTTATTATTGTTGTTCTCATAGCGAAACCGACATTATTAAGATAATTTTTATTTGTAAGAAGTTATTTTGTTAGCCCTAGTCCTAGGTCCTTAGAAACCTACCCCAGTCCATATAAAAAGTTATGATTTTTGTGGAAATCAGGGACATTTTTAACGTGGGACACATAACATAGGCATAAGACAGTATGCATTGTATAAACCAGTGTTATATATAGGCTAGAACCAGTTCTTAAAATGGACCCATCCTCTCCAAAAACCCGCTTCACGATTCCAATGTCGAGTCGTCCATTACAATTTACAATTATTATTAATTCAACTCCAAAAATAAACAACTCCAAAAATAAACAACACGACTAGGTAGTTATAAAATTTAAATTTAGAAATTTTCATTAAATTTCAAACTGTAAACTGTAAAAACATTTTGTCCACGACCACTTAATAATATACTGATATTCAGGTTGTTGACAAAAGTTAAATAGGGCTCATATAGCGTCAGAGAGATATACGGGTTGAAACAGCGGGCGTAATATCATTATTCCCGCTCGCCATTTAAGTTATATATGTTGCCTTGGCAACCAGTAAGAGTAGACAACATTGACATATGAAACGCCGCAGCGTAAAAAATGCACTGGTGGCACCGGTTTTGCCGTCAAACGCGAGTGTCACTTTGACATTTCAATTATTTTCTCTACACTACCTATAAGGTTTTATAATTTGTAATTATTAGACAATGGCCGTGGACAAAGTATAGTATTATACTCGCTTTTTATGGCCATTATTCCCACGGGAGACTTGCGCCCCTCGCCTGCGGCTCGTGACGCAAACGTCCCCCTAAGGGAATAATGGCTATCATAAAAATCTCGTTTAATAATATACTATTGTCCACGACCGCTTATTAATATACTGATATTCAGCTTGTTGACAAAAGTTAAATAGGGCTCATATAGCGTCAGAGGGATATATGAGTTGAAACAGCGGGAATAATATCATTATTCCCGCTCGCCATTTACGTTATATATGTTGCCTTGGCAACCAGTAGGAGTAGGCAACAGTGTAATATGAAAGGCCGCAGCGTAAAAAATGCACTGGTGGCACCGGTTTTACCGTCAAACGCGAGTGTCACTTTGACATTTCAATTATTTTCTTTACACTACCTATAAGATTTTATAATTTGTATTTATTAGACAATGGCCGTGGACAAAGTATAGTATTATACTCGCTTTTTATGGCCATTATTCCCACGGGAGACTTGCGCCCCTCGCCTGCGGCTCGTGACGCAAACGTTCCCCTAAGGGAATAATGGCTATCATAAAAAGCTCGTTTAATAATATTCTATTAGCGCTATGTTTGTTTATAGAAAGGCCACGGGCACGAACTGTCAATACTGACATTTTCTTCTTTCATCTACCGAAATTCCACTTCTCTAGACCGGTACATTCGGTGAGCTACCGGTAGCGAACCGACAATTCCACCGGTTAATTTAGAAACGGTCACTTTCTGGTATATGGTGAAAATTGAAACGAAATGGTAGCTGACCGGTTTAACCGGTGGATCAACCGGTGAGTTTTGGAATTCGTCCTAACTATCTATACCAAAGAATTAAAAAAAAAGTTGGTCTTCACCATTATTCGAACCCACGACCTTAATTTCACAAAGTAGGTGTGTCAACCACTACACCATGCATTTCTTATATTGACATGTGTTAAACCAAAATAAGTTCGGATTAATTAAAATTTCACAAATGTCAGTTTTTGTGTTTTTAAAAATAAATTTACAGACAAAACAGAAAGTAGGGACAAAAACCTTATACTATATATACGAAAACATATAATCAGGATTGTCTTTTCAGACGAAATTTTAGATGTATCGAATAGGTACGTTCCTCCAGTGACTTATAGTAGGTACAAGCACTAATACTTATAAATAATTTCATGATGTTGACAGGCGTGCTTGTAAAAGTTTTTTTCTACGACTGCCTCGAAAATGAAGAAATGCGCACTACTAACTACCGTTGAAAATCGCATATCGCAAACAGCGTGCGCAAGGGGCACATTGCGCACGCTCTCACACAAAAGCGTGTGCAAAGTCCCTTTGCTGATCCTGATTGCTTTGCACACGCCTTGCGTAAATTTGAGAATATTAATGATTATTTATGCAGCAATATCGCAGTCGTAGAAAAAGTATAGTGTGCAACACGTACGAAAATCACTCTTCACACTCTTGCGACGTTGTATAACTTGCCTAGGGCTCGTGTCCAAACCGTCACACTCGTGTGAAAAGTGCAATTTTCGACACTAGTTGCACAACATACTATTAACACACGTGTGCTGTAAAAGCTTTTACCGCATGCAAATTTAAAGAACTAAACTAGGGAAGACGAAAAAGATGCTGACCGAACTCCGCTACGCGTTGTTCGTTCATTGCAATCAGCGTGCGATAAAGCATCACTTCCCGCACTTGTTAGGTAAATAACTATTACCTTAAGTAAACATTTCTGAAAGTTTAATAAGTTTATATTATGTCGCATTACATATTATGTGTGCTTAAAGGTGGTAGACAATGATGTACTATTAAGCGAAACATCTTGGACTTCCATTGTTTTTACTTTCCAGAGTTTTTTACACGACGTTTCGAGCAGTGGAATCTCTGCTCGTTTTCAAGTGAAACTGAGTATTAAGCTCGAGGCTACTTGCTTATGTACTAACACAGCTAATCACGCCCACCATTCCTATTGGCCGGATCGTCGCCACAGTCACACACGGAGACGCCCTCATTGCTTCCAATGAAGACTGCTTCCTTAAACTTACGTTTCTTCTAATGATGTTCCTTATGCACAATTGTGGCTTCCGACCACATAATATTATGATGTTCGGACCAAGCGTACACTGCAATTCCAAAGGAAAAAGATTGTATACGTCAGATCCCGTATGAGTGACACGTGAGAACACAGAACCCATACGATAAGAGGACAAACATCAAAATCGGGAATTGCAGAGCACGCTTGGTCCGAACACTATAATAATATAATAAACATCTTTATTTCAAAATTATGACAACACATAAAATGAAATAACGTCACCATACAACACAAAGTACCTACACATTATATCTAATCAATGTGCATCAAAATAATCATTCATCGAATATGGTTCTAGATTTGATAGAAGTTTAAATACTGCGTGCTTAAATGACTTTAGCTATGTCAGTAGCTTAATAGATTTTGGGAGCTTGTTAAAGCACCTTATTGCATTATAGTATGGTCCATTTTCATATAGTGACAGCCTATGTCTTGGAAGAGAATAGTCCAAGGTTCGGATTACATAATGATTTTGTGGCTTATGTTGATAAAACAAAGCTTTATTCTTAAAAAAATACAATAAGCATTCTTGTATATAAATGGCGTAAACCGTTAGTAATTTGTTGGCCCTGAATTTCCCTCTGCATGTCTCATGTGCTTTCATCCCTAACATAATTCTTAGTACCCTCTTCTGACAAACGAATATTCTATTAACATCACTGCTCTCTCCATAAAAAACAATACCATACCTAATGTGGGATTCAAAGTTCGCATGATAAATAATTTTTCTTGTTTGCATCGTCAGATAACCTGTCAAAACACGAATCGTATAGCAAACATTTTGCAGCTTGCTCACAACTCGGCTTATATGGGCTGTCAGGAGAGGGTGGCCTCTAGGACCATTCCCAGAAACTTTGAAGTTTGTTCTATATTTATTCTCTCGCCGTTCAAGGTGATCACCTCCGGCACATCAAGGCTAGATCTTTGCGTTTTAAAGAACATTACTTTCGTTTTCGTATTATTTAAGCTCAACCCATTCTTAGAAAACCAATGGTGTGTTTTTCGCATGATTTCATTAGACAGTGATAACACTAAATTAATATTAGGGCCAGTCAATAGCAAACTGGTGTCGTCCGCATAGTGTGTAATGTGAAGTTTCTCGTCAGCTCCCTGCAATAGTTCCGTAATATCGTTTATATATATCACGAATAGTAAGGGGCCTAGTATGCTTCCCTGCGGAATTCCCATTGAAATATCTGCCCTGTTCGAGACACCCCTAAACGCTCCCTTACCTATTGATACCTGTTGTTGCCTATCTGTAGAGGTAGGATTTGAGCCAAGTTTGGGCTACTCCTTGAATGCCCAGATAATTAAGTTTTCCAACAAGATGTGGTGATACCTACTTGTATTTCTTTTTTTCCAGAGATGTTAATATTGTATGAACAAATTGAATGACAGCCGTTTGTGTAGATCTACCCTTGATGTATCCATGCTGAAACTCCTTGAGCAACCCACTCGATAAAAGAAAATCACTCAGTCTATCAGTCATAATTCTTTCAAATATTTAAGAAAAACTGGTGAGCAAGCTCTCCTGGTCTAAAATTCTCTACTTGTTGTGTGTTGTTTTTTTTTGCGTATTGGCACAATGGCTAAGTTTAGGTGATTTGGAAAAATTCCATATCCCAATGAGTTATTGATAATATGCACGAGGGGCTCAACAATAGGTTCTATTACATACTTAAGTAACACGCTAGATATACCATCATGACCACAACTATACTTACTTTTAAGGCAAGTGACAGTGTTTATTATTTCCCTGTCATCGACAGGTTCCAGCGAGATGATCTCCCGGCAACCCCCTTTAGTGGGAGCTGAAAACGGAATATCAGGCAGGCTATTTAGTAACTCTGATGGAGCATGAAGTAGAAAATCATTAAATGCATTCGCCATTTCTGTATTCTCCTCCTCGTTTAATTCTTGCTAATCGTATTTTTCAGATTTGCCTAATATTTCGCTCACCGCCCACCAGCATGTCTTAGATCTGTTATTAGAGGACTTAATCTTATCATTGTAATAAGACCTTTTTTTCTCCCTCAGAAGTGCATCGTACTGTTTCTTCTTTTCCGCATACCTCACCTCATACTTCATCACTATCCTTCAGGACATAGAGAAAGTGTAGCTCCTTTTTACAGGCCGCCACATAAGGATCATTCTGCATATATTTTGCTTTGCTAAAGTTTCTTACTGGTTCCTCAATGGAAAGCATTGCTCAAAATATTCCAGCACTATGTTTATAAAAGCATCCCATTGGGCATCAACATTGCTATAGGCTATGTCGTAGATCCTTTCAAAAATGTTCATTAAATGACCGTTTCTCAGAATACGTTATTTTGTTTGTTTTATCAATGATTATTGTAAACGACATTTTCTGTGCAGTATGATCCGATATGTGGTACTCTAATATATCTATCCTAAATGCACCCTGGAAATTAGTAATAATATTATCTATACATTTTTTTGTATTACGGGTTATCCTGGTGTTCTCTTGAACTACAGCCTTAAAATTATCTGAATAGATCAATGACTTGAAATCATCTGACATCTTATTATGTGTCAACAGGTCTATATTAAAATCTCCAGCGATCACAACTGTCTTTCGTTCGCGAAAACAAGTCGCTAAAAGGTTGTCAAAGCTTTTCAAAAATTCAACAAAGTTACCATTCGGTGGCCTATAAATGCTGACTAAAATTAGGTTATCTTTTTTAAGTTTAACTTCACAGCCGCAGCACTCAAAATTATTTTCTACACTTAACGAGTTTATGTGTGGCTTTGTGCTATATAGAACCCTACTTTGCAGAAAAATTGCACTTCCACCGTGTGTACTTTCACGCTCTCTGCAAAAACTTATCACAAGCCTAAATTCGATTATTTTATGTTGTTTCAGTTGTTCCTGTTTTCCAGTGTTCAGTAACACACAACATACTGCATGTCTTATGTTCGTCCAGCATTGACTCCAAAGAATTGATTGAATTACAAATTGACTGAAGATTTTGGTGTATTAGGCTTACGTTGTGTTGTTTATGCTCCTTTGGTTTACTGTGGAATGGGGTCTTCGATTTTTGCCATTTAAAACAAAAATTTGGTTGGTGTTGTAATTTGTGTTCTGTCTCACTCTATCCAATTTTTGTTTATACGTGGGGCATTCCTTGTCTCGAGCTGAGTGACCTACTTCATTATAGCCCATTAAGGTACAGTTAATATATTTATAGTTTGTGGTTTCGCAGTTTTTAGAGGAGTGATTATTGCTACACTTGTAACAAGCATCTTCTTTTTTGCAGTATTTCGATACATACCCAAACCCACAGCATTTAAAACACATTACTAATTGGAGATATTCTTGTACGTATGTTGTCACAAGAATAAAGCTCACTGTGCCCTTTTTTAAAAACCGTTTTGTGATTAGCGCTGGGGCTCTTAGGATCCAAGTTTCCCTGTTTTGATTTCTGCAAGTTCTTTTGGTAACTACTTGAATTTTTTTCAGATCTTCAGTGCTACACAAGTTTTTAACATCTGGATTTTGTCGAACCACCTCATCCACAAAATCTTTTTCGTCAAATCCTCTTTCAATACCTGTCAGCATAAGCATTGGCCCTGTCTGATTAGTTTCTTTAATGGTTATTGGGTCTTTACTAGCTTTCAAAATTTCTCTCAGTTTTGCTTGTTGTTCATTATTATGACTTTCTATCACAATTCCTCCGTCTCTTGTTGTGCGTATACTTTTAAGCCCTCCCCCTAAATCTTTATCTTTGACGTTCTCTCTCAGTTGCTTCATTGTTATTCTTGCATCTTCGTTATCTGGTAGTCTAATTATTGTCTCTAATTTTGGTGGCTTTGTTTCAGGCGTTGTCCAAGGCACTGTGTTTTTGCGCATTACATGTTGTGAATTATTTTGGGTGCCGGATACACTTGCATAAGTCTGCTTAGCTGGAGGTGTGCTTTGGGTAGAACTTTTTCTATGATTTAGAATTATAATTTCTTTTTCTAGTTGGCTAATGTGGCGTATCATTTCCGTCAGGTTTCTTAGAATTGCATATGTAGCTTTATTAACTATTCGAGAGTCTTCATTATCAAGGGTGCCTTCCTTGTTGTCTATTGATTCTATATTGTCAAGTGCTTGCACGATAACACTAAGCCTCTTACTTTCAACGTCGTTTGTTTTAATGGCATGATGCGATTCCTCCTGTGCCGTTTCTATGGTTTCAACATGAAACTCCTCGCAATGTTTCTTAGTTGTTTGAAGCTTCTCTGGCGTGTCATTAGATCTAGTACGTTTTTGTGTTGTAGGGTCGATAGATAATTCAAAATTTTGATCTAATGTTTTTACAGGCGACAACGGTAGGGAGCTCCTTTCTTTAAAAATTTGATCGTATGATTCATACGTGTCTTCGCTGTTGTCAAGAATCCCTGGTATTTCCGTGTTTATTTCTTGGTTGGGCATCCTTATCGGTAGGTCAGAAATTCTACCTGCGGTGGCGACAAGGCTTTTAATTTCAAATTCGGTGAGTTCCTCACCATATGATTGACGTCTGCTTTTGTTTAATAGGTCCTTGAGTAGTTGCCTTTTTGCATGCTTTGTTGTCCTACCGTCACTTGACACACTCATGTGAGAAACACTAATTAAATTTCTCCCAAAACTCACTAAATCGGAAGGTATAAACGGAGTGTATTAAAAGCGTGTCCACACGGCGGGATTTACACGACACAATTAGTATAATATTAAGTGGTCGGAAGCCAAAATTGTGCATAGGGAACAGCACTGGAAGAAACGAAAGTTTAAGAAAGCAGTCTTCATTGGAAGCAATGAGATAGTCTTGCTTCCAATGTAGACTGCGTGTGAAGTGTAGTGAACTAAGTTGCGACGTCTCTTCGGTATGGTATCCGTTGATACGGCGGACAAGTGCTGACTTTTGACGCGCGACAGTGGCGACGATCTGGCTAATAGGTATAGTGGACGTGGTTAGCTGTGTTAGTACATAAGCAAGTACCCTCGAGCTTATTGATCAGTTTCTCTTGAAAACGAGCAGAGATTCCACTGCTCGAAACGTTTTTTGGTGTAAAAACTTAATAAAGACAATGAAAGTCCAAGATATTTCGCTTAACATATTATGAACTTGCAAATAAAAGACTGAATCTTTTTCAAATAAATAATGCTTCATACGCAGAATATGTCCTTGGGCCGCAAATAAGACAGATTGCATCCCCCGTTGCGCCTAATTCAACCCAAGTTCGTATTCAGTGTTCGCCCGCCTTAACAATGTTTGATGTTTGGTCAATCCAGTTATGTTTTGGTGTTTCGCCAACATCGCCCGTCGCACAATTGAGATGCGCCGCGACGCTCCAGGATGCTGCGACGTCGCTAATCAGCCGCCGCTGACTAAATCTTGTCTAAACAAACAGGCCTCAATATTTTGTCTCTATAAACGAACCGTGACGTGACGTGGTTTTATGTAGCGCAGTAGAGCAATTTACCAAAAACCGGAATTGCCTATAGGTAAATGGCATTTTGCCCAAAAATGATAACAGCCAGCAATTGCGTACTCGCTTTAGGGGCGCGTATCGATAATAGGTGTATTAGTGAGAGGTTTAAACGGTCATCCTATTAGAGAGCTATATCTATTTATGTATTAGCCCGCAGAATGCGACAGGTAATGTAACGATTTTAACTCGGTGCAGTTGATCTGCTCTTGGGTCATTCTTAAAAAATATGTAAAAACCATTATAACTATAAAAATACGCTTATAAACGTATTGATCTCGAACGAAATCGAACTCACGGTCTCCAATTTGTCGACCAGCCAAAGCTGTACTGATGAGGGGTAGATCCCGAAAATAGAATGCGGAAGGGTTGATCGACAAATTGGCGACCACCTACTCTTTACACTTCGTTTTGGTTCCGATAACCTGCGAGGTACAGAGCAATATGGGCTGCTTCTCGAACTGAGAGACATCTGTCATGCAGTATTAGATCTAATGCGCTGCTGGATGTCGCCTGCTCTTACTCTGTACAACACCTAACCGGTACTCCGTACATTTCCGGCTTTAAGCCGCTAACTCACGGTCTTCAATTTGTCGACCATCCAAAGCTATACTGATGAGGATTAGACCCCGAAACTAGTATGCAGATGGGTTTAGCGACAAATTGGTGACCACCTACTCTTTACAATTCGTTCTGGTTCCGATAACCTGCGAGATACAGAGCAATATGGGCTGCTTCTCGAACTGACCGCCATCTACAATGCAGCATTAGATCTTATACGCTGGTGGATGTTGCCTGTTCCTCCTCTGTACAACATCTCACCGCTCTTATTATTTTTTTTTAGGTTTCTGGTTTGCGTTCTTGAAAACAGTAATTTTTGGAAGAAGGCCCCAATCAGCTTGTATGGGCACTACTGCACGAGCCCTATAATATGTATTCATTATTATTTAGAATTTAAACGCAAAGCAAAATTTATTGTGACCTATTCAAAAGCGAGTATTATTGTCCCCAAATTATCGCTAATGGGGTATTGGACATTATTCTGTATATTTAAGCCTCTCCGGTGAAATAAATACATATTTCATTAACTTGGCACCGGGATAATGCTAAATAATGAGGAAAAATTTGCCTATCGTGTGCGAAATGGTAGTTGAATAATACGTAAATTGTTAATGGGATTTCATGGATTATCGGCCACTGACCATGCGGAGATTTATTTAGTTCTAGCCTAAGTAGTTTGGATAAGGCATAACGTTTCATTTCCTCTTCTTGGTGATAAAGAACCAGAAACAGCTCGCGTTTATTGCACCAGCTACCTTACTGTAGCATCGAAATCTGAGGAGTAAGTAGTCATTGGTAGATACGAAGGCGAAGAAGGGCCAACAAGATTTTTTTTCTTAAATTCCGAGTTCAAAGTCGGAATTTAGTTAAATTCCGAGTTTAAAGTCGGAATTTAGTTAAATTCCGAGTTCAAAGTCGGAATTTAGTTAAATTCCGAGTTTAAAGTCGGAATTTAGCTAAATTCCGAGTTTAAAGTCGGAATTTAGTTAAATTCCGAGTTCAAAGTCGGAATTTAGTTAAATTCCGAGTTTAAAGTCGGAATTTAGTCAAATTCTGAGTATATGATTGACAAATCAGTGGCGTAGACGCAAGGTTAATAAAACGTTTCTATTCCATGTTGTAGGTACAAGAACGACAAAATATTCTTTGTGAAATGGATCAATATTTTGTTAACTACGGCGTCCTCTTTAAGACTCCTATTGTGATTACTTTTAAGAGCTATGATCGATATCTCGAAACGTTTTTTGCGGGAATACCCGCGCCAATAAAACACATAGGCTTTAAAAGTTAATTGATTTTAAAATCATTGGCGTATATTGATAGTTAATAATGAAAAAAAAAAAAATAAAATTGTAAAGATGATAAAATAAAAAAGAAAACTGCTAACATAAAAGTCGATACGACATAATTTTTCGTAATTTTGAAAGCGTTTTATCTCAGAAACCACTTATGATAAATTCATAGTTTAAAAAAGCTCTGAAGGAACGTTTCTTCTAGAACTAACTACCTTGGGCAATCTTTAATTAAACCAGTTTTATCAATGTAATACGGTATAAAGCTTTAAAGTTGAACTCACTCCATTTGATTGGTGTTGGGTAGAAGAACATTTGCACTGGGGAATGGCAGAGTGGAACAATAATTGCATTTTTACAAATGAATGTTGATTTCTGTTATATGCATCAAATGGACGTATTTTAGTGTTGAGAGGCCAGAATGAACGAAACCTGCAAGAAGATATAGAACCCAGAGTGCCATTTGGGGGTGAAAGTGTCAGCGTATGGGGAGGCGTAATGGGAAATGGAAAGACTGACTTAGTGGTTTTGATTGGTTTTAATTTTAACCTGAACTAACCTGAACGCAGTTAGATATCGATATTTGTGTATGAATGAAATTGTTATTCCCGCCGCTCAGAACTTTGGAGATGGTTTTATCTTAGTTGACGATAATGCATGGTCACACCGGGCTCAAATTGTTAATGAAGTTCTGAGAGAGAATAGCATCGAGGGCATGAATTGGCCTGCTAGGTCGCCCGATATGAATGTTATAAAGTGATGAGAAGAATGAAACTAAAACTGAAAGAAAGAGAGCAAGAATTTCAAAACTTGGATGAATTCGTAGTGGCACTTAGGGAGGAATGGGAAGCCATTCCCCAGGAGTTTATCAGAAATTTGGTGGAGACCATGCCAAGAAGGGCCGCTGAGGTAATGCGAGTTTTCGGTGGGCCCACACATTATTAAATACATAAATTCGTAGATTTAGTTTACCTCATTAAATTTTTGAATTGCACTCGTATCTTTATTGGAGACCACAAAACAAACATCCCCAACAGAAGTAATATTAAAGTTTTGCGAAAACATCCGAAGCAATCTTTATGAACTAGAGTTCTACGTCACTAATTTTGTACTTAATGAGCTTTTAAATTTAGTTTATATCATTAAAATCGGGTGACCTACACTGCTATACCGAGCAAAAAATAAAAGTACTCAAACTTTTTGAAAATACCTTGTAACTTTATCTCGAGCATAAAAACAAAAACCGCCGAACATGTCCCGAGATATCTACCAAGCCTATAAAATGACATGACAAAGTTGAAAAGTTAAGATTTACCGTAGATATCAAATAATGCAATCAGTTCAAATTTTACATTTTTGCGCCGTATCACAATGATAAAACTGGTTTAGTTAAAGATTGGTTCAGATAGTTAGTTCTAGAAGAAAAGTTCTTTCAGAGCCTTTTTAAACTATGAATTTATCATAAATGATTTCTAAGATAAAACGCCTTGAAAATTGCCAAAAATTAGGTCGTATCGATCTTTTTTGTTAGCAGTTTACTTTTTTATTTTATTATCTCTACACTTTTATTTGTTTGTCATTATTAACTGTCAATATTCGCCAATGATTTTCAAATCAATGAACTTTTAAAGTCTATTAGTTGTATTGGCGCGGGTATTCCCGCAAAACAATGTAATTTATAGAAAGGTGCAAAACTTTTTGTAAACGTCCCGTAACTCTTCTTGTCGACAAAAAAAAACAAAAAACCGCAAAAAACGTCCCGAGATATCGATCACAGCTCTTAAATGTAATCACTAGAGGAGTCTTAAAGTTAGGACACCCACCATGAAGTCGTAGTTAACAAAATATTGATCCGTCTTTTAAACATTTTTTTGCCGTTCTTGTACAACATTGTTCTTGCGTCTACGCCACTGATTTGTGAATCATACGTAACTAAATTCCGACTTTAAACTCGGAATTTAACTAAATTCCGACTTTGAACTCGGAATTTAACTAAATTCTGACTTTAAACTCGGAATTTAGCTAAATTCCGACTTTAAACTCGGAATTTAACTAAATTCCGACTTTGAACTCGGAATTTAACTAAATTCCGACTTTGAACTCGGAATTTAACTAAATTCCGACTTTAAACTCGGAATTTCGCTAAATTCCGACTTTAAACTCGGAATTTAACTAAATTCCGACTTTGAACTCGGAATTTAACTAAATTCCGACTTTAAACTCGGAATTTAACTAAATTCCGACTTTAAACTCGGAATTTAACTAAATTCCGACTTTAAACTCGGAATTTAACTAAATTCCAACTTTGAACTCGGAATTTAAGAAAAAAAATCGTGTTGGCCCTTCTACGCCTTCGTAGGTAGATGTATATAATCAGTGAAAATTTGTGTACTTTTTCTTTTTCTTACACTGCCTATATTCTGAGAGATTATATGACGTTAGACCAGACAACCCTATTGAGCGTTGATCTGAAAACAGCGGTTGATGACATCCCTGTTTATTTTCTTTAGTTTGAAAACCTGCGAACGTGATATTTGTCTGCAACTTGCTGATTTTCGACTTTGCTCTTTAGAGACTAATTTTTCCTATAGAATGAGCTGAATTGGGCGAAATTTTTCATTATTATATCTATTGGAACCACCAATGCGTTCCAGGTCCAGTTACCACCTTCAACTTATGGTGTGGCGGGATAGATAATATTATTATTTGATCAGCAGATTTGAGTTGGTTTATGGTGTGCTCTTGGCACACTCGTGATCTTTTTTTTGCATTTTATCACGCGCACGGTTTAGAAAATATAGTTTAGGAATATACGGCGCCTATAGTTTAGGAAATGTCTAAACGGTGCTGTCGAAACGTTGTGTGCAATTATGAAAAGAGGCCGCAACGAAATTTTAGTTTTCCAGCTTTAGTGGTTCCCAAAATTTGGCCAGTTTTTGGGACGCTTTATTGTATCTAAATCAAAAATATTAATAGCACTAACAGTACAAATATATATTGGAAAACCAACAAAAATCAATCACATGGTACAGCATTTTTTTTTTGGATACCACACAAAAATCTACGTCCTTTTTATCATCAATCTATTGGAATTAAAGCATTAAACTAATTGATTTACCTGCTAAAAATCTAAAACTGTATTTTACAGAATTTTTTGGAAATCGTATGCTATGTAAAGCAGATTTTAACAACCCTTTTATCACAAGACTATTAGAATTAACGAAAGAAGTCAATAATTGGTACAGAAATATACGCCGGAAGTCAAAAATTGCATTCTAAATTATTTTTTAGGATACCTTATAACTTTTAAAACAAAAATCAACGCCATTTTTTATCTAAAAAACTGTTAGAATTAACCAGACAACTTAATTGCTATCAAAAAGTCAGAAATCTAAAACTGCGTCTTAGAGCATTTTTCAGGTCGCTCTATACAATCAAAAAGAGAAATCCTTACCATATTTATCATAAAACTACTAAAATCATCGAACAAAATGGTTTACCAGTACCAGTGTTTTTTTTAACAATTTGTGGATAAAATGGTGAAGGAAAGATTGTTGGACAAGCTTTACCTCATGGATATTTGAAGTTTGGACAGACTGACAACAGAAGAGATGGCACTTGGAAATAAAAAAGAGTACTCGGACTAAACCATTAAATTTGCCCTATTTGGATTAGAATTAAAGTTGGAATTGGAGTTGAAATAGCAATATAAGCAAATTGTCAATACCCATAGGCGATATGTCTTGGCTGTAGCCGTTTATGTTTCACTGGCTCACACGTCCTTGTGTCCCGGACCGTGGTCCAGATAGAAAAGGGACCATCAAAAGCCAGCACATCTTGCACATGGGGTTGAAATTGGCCAAGACGGAAACGGTTTGTTAAAGTGGGAAATTAAAAGAAAAAAAAAGAGATTAAAATTTAGAAAAATAACTAGAAGATCACATGAATGAAAATTGGAATCTGGAAATGCTGTAAGGGCAGTATTAATCAGAGAGTAATCCAGTAATGTCAATGTTAGGGGTTTTCAAAACACTCTTAGAGTAAGACTGTGAAGGCTTTCACGGCGGGCCGGTCAAAATACAATCTAAAATGTTTTCCGGGATTTGAAGCTATATCCAACGGAATTTCTTCCTGACGTCTCGTCCACAGCTGCGGCAGACATTATCAAAGGCGATGAGGCGAAATCGCAAAACACCTTAAAAAACTGCTGCAACTTAAAATAGGAAATACTGACAGCTTTATAAAAGACTCATTTCATCGAAAAACTGCATTCTTTGATTTTTTCTCCAGAAGAAATACTCCTCAGCTTCAAGGTGGTTCCGCTCTTCACGATGGTACCTTTTAAGGAAGCCATGGAACATATTAACCAGGAATTTCCATAAAATACTGCCCAGTTGTTCCGACACTGCCTAACCACTACATATTTTCAATGCAAGGAAGATTTCTATAATCCATTTACTTATTATTGTCATCAAGTAGACCTTGGAAATTTGACTCTGACATTTTTATTTTTATCCATTTTGGCATTCTCAATGCTAAAAGGAGATGGGTATAAAAAAAATTAAGATGACAAAAAATAAGTGAATGGGCAATACGAACAAACTGATGGTGTAGCTAGGGGCAGTCCCCTTCGTCAAGTAATAGGCAACTATTTTATGGAAATTTTCGAGGCCAAGGTAAATAAGAGGCCAAAATGTTGGTTCCGATACGTGGACGACACCTTTGTTATTTGAAGCCATATGGCGAGGGCGAACTTCAAAACTTCCTCTTACACCTTAACCTTATCAACCCAAAAATTAAATTCACTATGGAGATAGAAAAGGAAGGACGCCTACCGTTTTTGGATGTTTTAGTATCAAGGAGGCCGAATGGGATGCTTGCTCACACCGTTTATAGAATACCAACACACACTGACCGATATATCAATAACGGATCAAATCATCATCCCAGACAGAAAAGGAGATAAAGAATCTCTCTGTGAGAGCCAAAAAACATTTGTAAGCCGTCTAAATTGGAACGGGAAATAAAGCATCTGGAAAGAGCCTTTGGCTGGAATGGATATAACAAGAACGTGCTCGATAGGACCGTCCGTCCAAGTAATGTAGAGCGATGGGAGAAGATGAAGAAAAGCGCGGATGGACTAGTCTACCATCCACAAAGTAACGGACAGGATCGGCGATCGGAAACTGGAAAAGTACAATGGTAAAACTATCTTTAAACCCACTCGTCCAATACAACAGAGCTTGAGATCGGCCAAGGATCGCAGAGATCCTCGGATCGGCACCCGGAGTTTACGAGCTCCATGCAGCTGTGGCTCGGTATACACTGGCACCAAAAAAGCGCAGTGTCAACACGAGAATTACGGAACACAAAAGAAGTTGCAGGCTGGGAAATCAGCAATAGCAGAGCATGCTCTGTCCGGAGGTCACGATATTCTTTTCAACGAGGTGAATATCTTATATCAATCGCAGCGTTTCTATTTGAGACTAAAGAAAGAGGCCATTTAAACACGTCAACAATTTTAACAGGATGGAAGAAATTACGTTTGCTAAATGCAGACTGGAAGCGAGTTGTACGACATACTTCAAGGGGGCCGAAGCCCACGCTACCGCTACCCCCACTTCAGTCCCTCCACTGCAGCGCGACGGCGGGGGAATAAATACCACGGAGCTCATCACAGCCGAATCAGTCAACGTTGGATGACACGGGAGATCACTTCGCCCATTACTTCATCAACTTTGATAATCTCTGCCGCAGCAGTAAACGTCAGGAAGAAATTCCTTTGGATCACGGCTTCAACGCCCGGAAAACACTTTAGATTGCACTCTTAGCGTTATAAGTACAATACTCATTTTCATAGAGATGCGAAACGTTGGAAACTTCTATATGTCAGAGATGGCAATAGGTTTATCCTTCAGAAAAAAAAACGCTTCAATTTTAGTCTAACATTCATCAATAATTTGACCAAATTTTACCTGAATTTAGATTTAATGGTGACTTTTATCCTGAATAAGATTTGAAAGCGATATTTGTGTCAGTTTCTTATTACCTTTATATCTTAATATCATGGCTAAACAAGATCTTAACAATAGTCAAGAAAGTTCTGTATTGTATACCGAGACAACCGTCATGAAAGTGTTGTTGCTAATAACTTTAGCATAGAGCAAGGAAATTTGTCTGCTGAGGGATTTTCAATGCTTTTTGTACTAATATGCTACCAATTATTATCTTCTGATGACTGAAAAAAGTCAAATTAAGTTTTTAATATATATGATCTTCACTCTTGAACTTATTTTTTTTCCAGTAAAACCTGGGAACGTTGGGGTTTTGAAGCGAACGATGAAACTTTAACCCCGGCTATAAACACATAACAAGCCGCAGGTAGGTATAGAGCTTGGAGGCAGTCTCACTTTAATTCGATCTTTATGGCTCCCCCGAGAGTCTGCAGCATACGCTGGATTTGAATATTTTCCGAATTACAACCTTCCGAAGTGATAGTTCAGGGCACCGAATTAGACTTTTGCTCGACCCTGTTGATTATAAATTTTGCTATAATGGACGCGTGAAGCGGGAAGGGCGCCCTTTGTGTGATATGTGTTAATAAGGGAGACGGGAATTACTTATCGGTATTTATACGTGGAACGAAAGTTTCATAACATAGGGAAAGCATGACTCTAATATTATTATATGCTTTTAAACTGTGGGAAAGTGAGTGATCAAAAGTGAGAGGAAAGAAAGAAAACGAAACTGCTATTGGAACAATCAAATCGTACATGGTAGATACCTAATTTTAATAGCGACTGAGTGCTTACTAATAGCCTACTTTCATAATATAATAATTTCAGCTCACTTTCATAATATCATAACTAAAAATTGACCAAATTTTCAAACAAAATATGTATAATATTCTGCTGAAGGAACTTCCTTACATTTACTGCAAGATAAAAGCCGTCACCTGTACGAAAAATGGTATATTGTGCAATTAGTAACGAAAATTGCACTTTTCACACGAGTATGCCGGTTTGGACACGAGCCGTAGGTGAGTGATACAACGTTACAAGAGTGTGAAGAGGGATTTTCGTACGTGTTGCACACTATACTTTTTCCACGACTGCCTCGAAAATGAACAAATGCGCACTACGAACTACCGTTGAAAATCGCATATTACAAACAGCGTGCCTAAAGTGCACTTTGCGCACGCTCCAATAGAGAAGCATGTGCATAGTTCACTTTGTAATACGAATGATCATTTATGAAGCAAAAACACAGTCGAAGAAGAAGTTTAGTGTGTAACACGTACGAAAATCACTTTTCACTCTATTGTGATGTTGTGTATCACTACAAATCCTGTCCAAATCGTCACACTCGTGTGAAAAGCGCAATTTTTTACACTAGTTGCACAATATACTATTTTTTCTACAACCGTCAAAATATGACACGGTTTGCCTATTACTGACAGTATGCAAACTGACACATATGTTCACGGATATCTTTCTCGTACGTCGCCCATAGCAGCGTAAAAAAAAGTTACCATAGTTGCCATAGGACACGTGAAAAACAGTCTTTCGCGCACGCCGTCAATACAGGGGTAGCAGAAAAGAACTGTGAAGCTTAATCATTTATAAAATCGTTAAAGATGTCCCATATTGGTAGTAGGTGGACTTTTATACGGTTGTAGAAAAAATGTCGTTCCTAATTGTTGCGCAAAGTGTCTTTCGCGCACTTGACTGCTGCGCGAACAACGGTTGTCGCATGCGCGAAATTGTTACTTTGCGCACTTGTTAGGAAAATAATTATTCTGCAACTGAGATTTTGCTTCATAAATGATCATTCGTATTAAATATATACAAGGCGTGTACAAACCAATCGGAAGCGTGTGCAAAGTGGACTTTGCACACGATTCTCTATGAGAGCGTGTGTGGTCGCAATGCTGATTGCGAATTAATGGTCAAAATATTGATTGCTGATATAAACACTAAATTTAAAAAAAAAATTTGATATAATCGGTCCAATGCCAAAACCACGAATGTGTAGACCAATATATATGCACATTGCTGGTTTTGGCATTGGACTGACGATATAAGCAAATGCTAAACAATCTAAAAGATTCAAAATATATTAATAGGCAATTAATAATCTCAACTCTATTAATGCGTTAAAGCGTCTCAATTATTAATCGCCTTTATTAATACACTAGTTGTTAAATAACTATTTTGACAAAAAAAAACAGCGTTTAAGGGAATTAGAAGTTTCTGTCTAAATCAATAAATATATTTTGTAAAGACCACACCACTTTCGTCGGTTTCACATAATTATTATTCAGTGCCTTTGTATTACGTTGTGACAGTGTGTGCCCAGGAATACGGCATTCTCACCACATCAGCCGAGAATCATTCCACCTAAAATGCCATTTATACACTGCTGTAACTAGATAAATGGTCAAAGCCGATCCACGAAATTACATCTACTGGGGCTGTTAAATTAAAAGCGAGTTAGTTCGTGTCATTGCTCTCTCTCCTTATTGCCGCTTCCCACCCTATCTACGTGCTACTTTGACTTATGATCCCTCTCGGTCCTTTCTTACCTTTAATTTTCTTTTGGACCGTTTATTTTCACCCGAGGTGGATCAAACCGACCGTGAGCCGTGGGAGCCAACCCCTCGGAATATTGAAATTTAAATCCCGAAAACTTCTCCGTTTAAAATCTTTTAGTATTATTGTAGCTGAAATTAGCTGCATTTCAAGATTATGCTAATGGAGTTGCGTTTCTGGGATACAATAAATTGGACTGAGATTAAATTTACAACTAAATTAGTACGGGGGCTGCAAAGGTTCCCAGTCATGCGAGTTTAGCAAAAGGTTAATTTTTCGTTAAATCGGAATAATAGAGGTTTGCATTAGGGGCAATTATTGCCCATTGTTGAGAAGTTGGGATTGCCTACTGCATATTAGGGCTATTGTGCCGTAGACAATTGAGGCATGTTTTGCTAGATGTAACCTTACGCGACACGTCGTAAATTACTTTTGAATTATTCAAGTTACCAAATGCAATCCATAAAATGATTCCCTTATGACGCTAAATATGTAGATTAATATTTTTTGAGGCGGAAGTTTTATTTTTATTATAAACGTAGCGGTGGCAAACGCTATATTCGAAAATATAAATCAAAATTTAATAACGCGCATAAGCCCCAGTAATTCATGACAAACACATATATAATACCTTATAAAATTACCAGCTACGCGAAAAGGGCGCAATTTCCGAACACATATATTCGGTATTAAAATATTTAAAATGGAAACGCAAACGAGGAACGAAATACTGCCGAATGCGCCGACAAGTTTCGAATTAAATTATTATTCAAATGAAAGGCCCAAGACGGGGGAAAACGCTTTTGCCAAACTCGCCGGGAAAGAAGAAGAAGATCCATTTTACATTTCCCTTGCCGTTTCCTGCATTACTTTATGGAACACTGCTCTGACCACAAACGGCACAAAAATTGCCTCACAATGGAAATTAGATGTTTGCTCTTTTCCCCTTTTGGCTCCTATTTTATCGGTTATTGTTCCGGGGTTTGCAAAATCGTTCCTCAACGAGGACTCGTCTATAGAAAATTCCGCCCTCAACGCCAATCAAAATTCCGAGAGAAATTTATCTCACAAACCATAAAAATAAAAAATTAAAAGGCGGTAAACCTCGAAGGGGGCCGTTATGGAAAAGCCCACGGATATTTTATTAATATCCAGCCATCTTAAACGAAGATTTTCGGGTGAACCTGAAAGGTCAATCGCCCCTTAACTACGTTAGTTTCTCTCCATTAATGAGATTTCCTTCGAGCCGACGCTCCCCTATTATGGCAAATTTATAATCAACAGGCAGAGACCTGGGTGAAACTTCCAATTTAATCAGCTGGTAAACATGTGTATTGCTAAATTATGGAAGAAATGTGTTAGTAAAGGGGCAAACGTGAATAGGCTCTTTACCTTGTATGAAATGGTGTTGCAAACAAAGAGTTCACATAATTTTAGTGCAAATAAATTTAAATAAAACTCGTCTACTTATAGTCCACTATTTACCGCTAATTACTAATAATACCCTGTGTTCAATAGAAAACGTCACCTAAAGGGCTATGAGTTATTGACAGAAAAGAATGACATAATCAAAGTAAATGGACTTTTGTTCTTTCATTTTTTTTCTTTTGACATCTCACAGCCAACTAAATGACGTTTTCAAATAAACACCCCTTACGTTACTAAAGCTCTCTATTATCGTCTCGTTCTGTTCTTAAAGCTTACTTAACCTCGATTAAGAATTAGACTGACTTGACCCGCAGGAGTCTCTGCCTATTATTCCTAAAGCTTATAAACTAGAAAATTGCCTAACGTTCTTCGAACAATCAAAGAATACCGCTTAACGTTTAAATAACAATAAAAGTCGCGTAGTAGCTATTTATGATGTAAATGTTAAAAGTACAATGTTAAGGCACGCACGTGAAATTTGCAAGAGTTTTCTATTAAACTATTTACCGCTAATTACTAATAATACCCCGTGTTCAATAGAAAACGTCACCTAAAGGGCTATGAGTTATTGACAGAAAAGAATGACATAATCAAAGTAAGTGGACTTTTGTTCTTTCATTTTTTTCTTTTGACATCTCACAGCCAACTAAATGACGTTTTCAAATAAACACCCCCTACGTTACTAAAGCTCTCTATTATCGTCTCGGTCTGTTCTTAAAGCTTACTTAACCTCGATTAAGAATTAGACTGACTTGACCCGCAGGGGTCTCTGCCTTTTATACCTAAAGCTTATAAACTAGAAAATTGCCTAACGTTCATCGAAAAATCAAAGAATACCGCTTAACGTTTAAATAACAATAAAAGTCGCGTAGTAGCTATTTATGATGTAAATGTTAAAAGTACAATGTTAAGGCACGCCGTGAAATTTGCAAGAGTTTTCTATTAAAATCTACATTTTATTTAATTTTGACACGAGTTTAGTTCCTTAAAATAGCTTACTTTTAACACTAATAGTAAAAGTAGCGTACTTTTAACACTAGGGTCTTAAGACGCTATTTTTAGCAATTTATTAGCGTATTAAAAGTTGAATTTTGAATGTGCTAGTAAAAAAGAGTTATTAATTCAAGCTCGACGACGCGACGTCGGGTTGATTCAGGTTACCTGGTGAAATAATCCATGGCTACCAAGATGTCTTTGTTGCCCCCCTCACTCTGTGGAAATGGTCCGACGACATCACTTGTTACCCTCTCTAATGAGGCACTCTCACAGTGTACCGAACTATTCAACCACGTGATTATGTTAGAGGTCCTTTGTAGCACAACAAACTTCACACTTGAGGCACCAAGACTGAACATCTTCATAATAATTCTCCCAGCGGAACTGCTCTTTCATGTTTGCCAGAGTCCTTCCGGGTAACCAGTCTGTGCAGGACGTCGAAAAGACGTTTTATTTTCGTCCAGTTTAGTCGTATTGGTCAATTGACTAAAAAAACCGTGTTAAGGTCGACTTAACTATGACCTCTTAAATGTCGTCAGTAACATAACGTCCTGTTGATGTCAGTTTTAGGTCAGATGTTCATTATTTTTACTTTCAGGAATCTTTGGGTGCACCTATGATCCCTGAATGTTAATTAAAATCTTGCATAGTGTTGCGTGAGTATACTTAATAAATATATAGTACATTATGTTTAAAAATATATAAAAAAAATAAACATAAAGCAGAACACGTGTTTAATGAAATAGGATTTATGACGTATTACCTACATTAAACTACAGGGTGTTCATTATAAAACTTCATTTAGCAGACTATGAAATTTTGACAGAAAAGGATGACATAATCAAATTAAATGGACTTTTGTTTCTCCATCGTTTTCTTTTGACATTTCACAGCCAACTAGATGAAGTTTTATAATGAACACCCCGTATGATGCTTTGTAACGAAGTTTTTCCCTAACTCACAGGTAATGACGTCCCAATTAACATTTTCTTTATATTTCATCACCCAACTCATTACAACACCTTTTATTTAAATAAAACAACGGGAATTCCCCATATAAAAGCAAAGGCAATGGCCAAAACGGCCGTAGGTCCGCGAGTGCGCCCATAGATGGCGCCACCTGTTTGTCGCGCTTAACAAGCCGACAGAATTTATAAAGACTAGTAAAATAATTCGAAAACTTTGAGGTCGTCGACGGTGGACGGTCGATCAAATTGGAGGACTCAATGAGTTAGTACCGGATATCTGACCTAGGGGGCCGACGTTGCTGCTTCACGTTTCGGCTCCTGACGTCATGCTAGGGTCTTACGATACAAGAGGGGTGGGTTTGTGATTTCCCGGTGTAGTTGGAGTTGTCGTGCTCCACTGGAGTACCTGGGACGTTCAAGTGACGCAGGTGCCATGCTGATTCTGGTCGCGTTCATTTTGTTCATCGCAGGGTGCGTTCATATGTAACCCGGGAAAATCGCTATCACACCGCTCACCGTACCGCTTCTTTCGAATCCGATTTGGGACCTATTACCGATTCCGTCACCGTCCTGTTTTACATCCTGGGCTTCCCGTAGCACCGATCTTCAAAGCCAGGCTGGATGTGAATAAACCGAAACCGACTATATCCGATTCCGAATTATAAAGTACGCTTCCTCCGAAACCCCAGTTCCCAGTGGTCCCAAAGCTCCGTTACCGTTTCATATTGTTGTTACTGCTTGTACGCAATATTGAAGTTTCCGACCCCGACCGATCCAGTACAGAGTGTACTGGTTTATTACCGAAACCTCCCGTTTTCCCTGGTTCATCAGAATTTCGTCTTCTAAGTAACTAACTGCTGCTTCCCCCCTCTCGCTGTTATTAATTTCATAGTTTTAGGATGTGTTCGTATGTAGTTATAGAGAGTCACTAACAGTCGTAGTATTAGTAGGTGTTTGAATGTTGTTTTACCGTAGTTTAATAGACACCCTATTATTGTTTCTTACTCCTGGTGTTTTAATCTAAAAACTCCCTGGAATATTTCTCCCCTGTTTAAAAGCTACCTTGTAGGCAATAGCGGTCCCTTTGTCGCTTTATAAATATCAAAGGGTGGCGCCCGAGACTCAACGAATTAATTAAGTATCAGCGGACCTGAGAAAGGGCGTCGCAGCTTACAGGCGAATTTTGAGACATTATAAGGCGTTTTACGTCGATATCTACTGATTTTACCGGAAAACATTGAATTTCACTAAAAAAAAAACCCTAATCATGCTCACAGACGTATTTTGAAACATTTTAAGGCGCTTTACGTCGATTTCTACTGATTTGAGCTGAAAATATTCAATTTCACTAAAAAACTACTAATGATGCTCGCAGATGCATTTTGAAACGCTTTAACGCGTTTTACGTCGATTTCTGCTAATTTTAGCTGAAAACATTGAATTTCATCCTTAGGGCCCGAGGGACTCCAAGACAGATGGTAAGTTAGATCAGATCGGCCCTCCGTAACCGTGAAGTTACGGCTTCGCTGGGAGATCACCGGAGGGAAATCGAGGTTGAGGGGGCTGTCCACAAGGCAGCTGCTTATCACCTCGATTATGGTGTCTCTTAATGGACGATCTTTTGGACACTGGTCATGATACCAGGAAAGTTGCAGAATGCCAAACGGAATGCATGCAGATAATATACCGAGATGGGACTGTCAGTCAATCCTGGTAATACAGAGTTTGTGCTCTACACCAAAACGAGGCAAACTACAGAATTCCGGTAACCCACGCTGTACGTAGAACCTCTGCCACTAAGGCCTCAGGCTAAGTACCTGTGGGTGATGATCATGGACAACGGGCTGACCTGGAAAAGTCACTTAGAAAAAGCATGCAATAAGGCAACAGCATTGACATGACAACTGCGTAGGGCATCGGGCAGGAGGAGGGAGAAGGAGTTTAAAGTCCTGCACTGGCTGTACACTGCGGTAATCAGACTGAGAATATCCTATGGGCCTGTGGTCTGGTGGCCAGCAGTGGACGGAGCCTGCCATGCGTTGAGGTTGGCTAGACTGCAGCGAAGAGACTGCCCAGCCATAACGGGTGCTTTCAGAATAAGACCGGAAGCAGCTCTCAATGTCTTACTGGGTCTGCGGGAGCTTCCAATCTGGGTGAATAGGGAGCGCTCATCTAGCGGGACATCCCAATTGTCCTGTCGCAGGAGGGTCGTCTTTGCGATCGGCTGAGAATAATCAGATTTGGCATCCATAGGGATCAAGAATGCCTGATATACAAGGCTGGCCATGAAGAGTGCGAGAGCTTTCCCTTGGAAAGCCACACAAAGGTTTTCCAGGCGGATGTGTAGGACAATACCCGAAGTGGCCGCACGACCAGAAGTAAAACAAGGAGCAGAACAGTACAACTTCATCTACTCCGACAGTCAAGCGGCCCTGCAAGCCATCTGCAGGAACAGGACGAGTTCAAAACTTGTTCAGTATTGCAGGGATGCTCTAGAGTCACTGGGTAACTCTGGGATGGGTTCCTGAACCCAGGGGCATTGAGGGAAACGCCGACTAATCGGCCACGCGTGGTTCCCAGTCATGTTTTACTGGACCAGAGTCATGTCTCAGCCCGGTGACTGGGCATGGGAGAGTACAAGGACACAGTGAGGAATATGTAGACAGACCAAGGAATTCTACCCTAACCCGGATAGATCCAAGACCTCGTGGCTACTTGGGAGAAGTCGGGAGTGCCTGGGAGACCTTATAGAAATCCTAACTGGCCACTGCAAACTAAACAAACACATGCCCCTCCTAAGAATGGTGGACAGTCCACTCTGCATCCACTATGGAGCAGCAAAAGAGTCATCACACCACTTTCTGAGAGAGCTGCTTTCCTCCATTGAGAGGAGCTTCCGACCCTAAGATGGGACGGTCCGACTCGTGGAGGGATTGAGGGCCCAGATGGAGTAGGGATATTTAAGGCCCAGTCTCAAGGCTTCGGTCCCCCTATGTTTACTACTACTACTAGTACTACTACTACTACTACTACTACTACTACTACTAATGCAACATCATAGCCATCTACCTAGAGGAAAAATGGCTATACGTACGAGAAAAGAAATAAAAATGATATGCGGAGTGCCTCAGGGGTCAGTCTTAGGCTGTGGAACGTCTACTATGACGGGATTCTAAAATTACCGGTTCCACGAACAGTGAAACTAATCGGATACGCCGATGACTTAGGGATTGTTGTTGTAGAGAAAGATGCGAAGCGGTTACATGAAACGGCAAATCAAGTAGAAGAACGTTACGGAAGACGTAACAACGTGGCTGAGACCAAAACAGCTAAGTTTGGCTCCAGAAAAGACAGAGGTAGTTGTTCTAGCAAGAGGGAGAACTGTGAAGGATGTTGAAGTCAGGATAGAGGACGTTACTATGAGAAGCCAAGAATGTACTAAGTACTTGGGTGTTTACCTGGATAGACGCATGACAATGGGACAATACGTTAGGACTGTGACAAAAAAAAGCAAGACTTGCCGTCGAAAACGTAAAACGCATACTACCAAACATCGGAATACTTAGAGAAGAATACTGTTCACAGTCATGCAGTCCATAATCCTCTATGGTGCAGAAATATGGGGAAGAAAAGGAACATCTACGGGAATATCCTATAAGTGTGCAAAAGAAAGCCGCGATACGAATAGCAAGCGCATACAGAACAGTTTCGACCAAGGCCCTACTGGTAATAGCCAGAACCCATCCAATCTACTGGCTTGTGGCTGAGATATGCAGAATACAAGAAGAGTGCGACAAAGAAACTGCCAGAGAAATCACCCTCCGAAGATGGAAAGAAGAATGGTAAGAGAAGGCGGAAAAGGGCAAGTGGACTCGATGTCAGGTCATGGATGTTTCCAGTCATATAGACATCGTTTTAAGGTGGCAGCGAACGACCAATGCGTATATTGCAACAAGGCAGATACCGTTGAGCATACATTCTTCGAGTGCAACAGATGGGGGATGTACAGAATGATAGCAGTGAATACCATGGGAGAAATAACATCACAAAATGTTGTGGGAAAGATGCTGGAAAAGCAGGAAAACTGGAAAAGCATATGCAACCTATCTAAATCTATTCTAAAAACAAAGGAAAAAGACATAAGGTTGCAAGAAGGCACTACTAGGCCTACTAGGTCACTACTAGGACACTAACCTTCCAGATTTCGTCTTTATATAAGGACATGCTACGTTTTAAATATGACGTCTTCTGGATGTGTCTTACTTACGTCACTACGACGTCTAATTTTCCGCTTAAGTGACGTCTGACCTACTAAAAACGGAATTTGTTATCTTGATTACTGACTCCAAAGTAACCTCCACTTGTTCTATTGTGCATTTCCTTTAGTAAATCTTATTTCAGAAATTGACATGAGAAACCAAGTGCTGAGATTTTAAACATAATTTGATGCTGTATTTTCACAAAATCACGATATCTGAAGAACGGTACGGATTAGATGCCATAAACCTTAAAAAAACTACCTTTACTTTTGTCCGTAGGTACTGAAAATACATTAATATACTAGGTGTCTCATTTAAGAAAATACAACTTTAATCAATTTTATACTTTTGGGACCACCTGTATACAATGACAATAATTTTAAAATGTACTTCCAATAGACCCCCATCCATTCCATATACAAAACTTTTTTAAAATCTAAAAGTTTAGCCATAATCTTCCGTGTCGAATAACGTGAATCACCCTGTATAATGTTCCCACTATCGATGATGAAGAAGAGAAAGAAAAAGACGAAGCCAAAAACGTTCTAGAGGAAGGCACGATTATAGTCAAGGAGGATTCTGTTAGTTAAGGAGCAATTTGTGAATGCCATTGTGTGATACATGACACACGTGACGAAATAAAATGCACCCACCATTTCCTTTTTTTAGGCGCATATTTATGTTGTTTTAGATGCAGGAGCAAAGTAAGCTGCAACATGTCTTCCTCCATGTCCGTAGTGAAACTGGACTGGAGCAGTAGATTCCTATTTAAAAACTTAATAGATTTAGGTTAAACGTAACGCTCCACTATCAAAAAAGACAAATCGCGATTTCGCATCATTTAACGGACTGATTCCCTTCCTGTGGATGTGACCGCCATTTTTGTGTGACCCACTGCTAAAAAAAGGAGGCAAATCTTTAAAACACGAGGGTCTCTGCATGTAACCATCTGGTTCAACTACCTAGTATATTACATTTGGAAAGACCCTCCTGTTATAATATTGGCCCCCCTTTTTAGCAGTATGTTTCAAAAAATACAACGCCACTTCCAACAAATTGCGTCACCTGACATCTTGTACGTCAAAGAATTCGAAATTGCGATTTGCTAATTGATGTGCTCTGACAATGTAATTACGTCATAGGTTTCTTAAAAATGGCAGACTTCCAACCAAATAACTTAACCATTTTAGGCAAGTGGCTAATGGCGGTGTGGTGATTGGTTGTTGATTAGACAAAGATATTAGCTCATTAAAAAGGCAACTAGAATTGAAACTGGGAAGCAAATACGATGTTGAAGTACCTAAACTAAAAAAACCAAAACTTAAAGTCGTAAATATAAATAGGGAGGACCTCAGTATGGACGATGCTGACGAGGACATCATCAACTCAATAATTAGATGTAATAATTTAAGTAAATCGGCCGATTTTAATATAAAGGTGCTAAAAAAATCTGTAAATAAACTTAAGCATATGGACCTAATATTGGAGCTGGATCCACAAACACATAGTATACTTTTGGAACATGGTAGAGTTAGAGTGGGCTGGTCTAGATGTCGCGTTTTTAACCATCTCAGTATTCTCCAGTGCTATAAGTGCATGGAGTTTGGCTACTACGCCAGAGAATGCAACTTAGATCAAGTATGCTCAAAGCGTGGAGGAAATCATTCTTATCAAAACTGTAAGTCTGATATCACCAAATGCATAAATTGTGAACGTAAAATTAATCGGGACAATACCTCTAATATTGATATTAGACATGTAGCTCTTAGCAAAGATTGTCCGTCATACCTACGGTTGGCGAGTTTACAGAATAAGAGGGTAGAGTACTTTTGCGCTAATAAATAATTTTTTTTCTCTCATTCATTATGTATAGAAATAGAACATTTAATTTTACACTAGGGCACCTAAATCTTCGATCTATTTTCACAGGTTTTCAAAGCTTTGTAGAACTCATTCAAGAGGAGTCTTTTGATATTTTCGGGGTCACAGAGACTTGGCTAAACCGCGATATCCCCTCAGATGCATTTGTTCCGCATGGTTATAAATTCTTTAGACGCGATCGCGCAGAGGGTAGAGGGGGAGGTATTGGCACATTTGTTAAGTCCATCCACCAGTGTGAGGAAGTTGTCTTTGGAGATGGGCAGGCTGTGGGCGGATGCGAGAGTATTTGGCTTAGGATGGGGTTGGGTAAGTTGAGCATTTTGTTGGGGGTAATCTACCGAACGGGGAACTTCATTGTTGAGTTTATTAGTTCGCTTGACGATTTGCTACCTGCATTGATCCCCTTATATGACCATATAATTATAATGGGCGACCTGAACATTAACTTTCTGAACTTAAACACTCCCGTAATGCGACTTTTTGAGGGAATGGGCTTTCATCAAATTATAAATGAACCCACCCGGGTAACCAGTACTGTTTCATCATTACTGGACCCCATCCTGATTACTGATCCTGATGTGCTGGATGATTCTGGCACTCTGAATGCTAGCAACATTAGTGACCATAAATGCACTTTTTGTAAATTGAAGTTCTCTATCATAAAGTCGAAACAGAAATTCGTAACCAGCAGAAGTTTCAGAAATTTTGTGGAACAGGACTTTCAGAGGGATCTAGAACTGATAAACTGGGATAACGTCTTCTACATGCCAAATAGAGATGATAAAATCGCCTTCTTCAGTCAAAATATTTTGGACTTGTTTGATACGCATGCGCCTGTTAGAACGGTCCGTGTGAATAGGCCGGCTGCCCCTGGGCTAACGCAAACAATTAAGTCGTTAATGAAACTTAGAGATAAAGCTAAAGCAAAATACAAGGTTTTTAGGGCCCAGGCAGATTTTGAATCTTATAAGCATCTACGCAATTTCACTCTGGCATCTCTCCGTCGGGAGAAAGCGGCGTATATCCAGCATCTACAGAGGCAGGGGGATGTGCGGATGTTGTGGCATGGCCTGAGTCTCATGAACATTCGGTGCAAGAGTGGGGTGTCTGGCGTGGATTCACCTCAGACCCTTAGGGACCCCAAACATGTTAACACCTGCTTTTTGAACGTTTTTAGAGAATCTACACATTCTGAAGAAAAAATAGATCATTACAATAATAGCGCATACAGAGAGGGACTAAAATTTTCTTTCCGGACCGTGGATGCGGTTGAGGCCAGCAAATATTTGCGCACCATTAAATCGAATGCTGCCGGTGCTGATGGTATCACTAGCACCATGTTGAGACTTGTGTCGCCAGTGCTTGTAAAGCATATGACCCATATCATTAACAGTTGCCTGATTGAAGGCTATTTTCCAACTGCTTGGAAGGAGTCTGTCGTTCTACCTATACCTAAAAAGAGCAACGTGGAAAATGCTGGCGATCTTCGTCCAATTAGTTTGCTTCCTGTGCTTTCAAAGCTTCTGGAAAAGTCGTACATTCCCCGCTTAGCGAGTTTCTAGATGAAAACAGTTTATTACCGGTCCATCAGTCTGGGTTTAGGGGTGGTTATGGTACGGCGACGGCTCTGTTGAACCTGACCGATGATATCATGCGGGCGATGGACAAGCGTATGGCGGAACAGTCTCTCTAGATTACTCCAAGGCCTTTGACATGATTGATCACCGACTGCTTTGCGCAAAGTTGATGCACCTTGGGTTCGAGTTTGGGCCTGAATCTTTTTTTACTCGTACCTTTCTGATAGGTATCAGCGTGCCCGAATAGGTGATGAGACCTCCTCATCTGGAAGAATTGTGTCTGGGGTGCCTCAAGGGTCCATTTTGGGTCTCTTGTTGTTTGTGTTGTATATATTTGATATATTTAATGTGACAACATCATCGCACATCCAGTCTTATGCTGACGATACACAGCTGTTACATTGCTTCAGTCATTCTGATACTACAGACGCTTCTGAAACACTAAGTAATGATTTGAGGCTGATCGCTGAGTACTCGCGAGAGCACAATCTGATCATTAACCCTCAGAAGAATCAAACAGTACTGTTCTGTTCTGATCGACAAAGGCTCTTTCTTGAGGATGGTCTTAGGATAAAATTGGGTGATATTACCCTCAGCTTTTCTTGGCGTGCTAATAATCTAGGTGTTTTCATAGACTCCCATTTGAGATTCAGGGATCATGTTAGTCGGATGCTACAGAAAAGGTATGTAAAAATGAAGATGCGATTCGCTAGTAGATCCCTTCTAAATTTTAAGATGCGAAAAAAGCTTTCTGAGTCGCTTGTATTATCGGTTTTCAATTACTGTAATATAGTATACCATTCTTGCCTTGATACTAGTGCAAAGCGGCGCCTACAGGTTGTACAAAATACATGTTGTCGATTTGTTTGTGGACTCAGGAGAAGTGACCACGTGTCCCAAAAACTTCGAGAGCTGAAATGGCTTAATATGTCAAATACGGTAACATTGCATCTGATGGTGTTGGTTGCTAAGGTTCTGCGCTCTGGACAGCCCACATATCTCAGAGAGCGCTTAGTGCTTGGTGATCGCTCGAGCAAACACGGGCTCAGATATCTGGATAGGCTGGTATTACCTCTGCATACTACGGCTCTTTTCCAGAGGAGCTTTACATATAATGCTTTCAAATTATATAATTCCCTCGGGAATGATTTAAAATCAAAGAGTCTGCAAAGTTTTAAAACAAGCTACAAGTCTTACCTTCTATCTGGTTAGAATTAGGAAACTCACATTGCGGTCTAATTTGTGATTAGTTACTTTTTGAAAGGATAGTTCCAATATATATGTAGTCTGTGATTATGTGTAATAGGTATCTATATGTAAAATTTAATTTATTATCATCTACTGTGCTTTTCTCTCTTTGCTGGGGTGCTGTGAGTAAGTGTAACAATAACCGTAGGTTAAACTTCGCCACCTCTGCCAGTGTGTGGATATGTGTGTCATTGGTCACTGTATGTATATACTGATTAATAAAGACGTTTATTATTATTATTATTATTATTTTTAAGGTAATATCGGCATTCTCCTCCATATCTCCTAGGTCATTAAACTGGTTGTTAACTTTGATTGATAAGGGCGTAGACACAATTAAAAAGTCATGGCTTAACAACGTAACCAAAAAAGTGAAAACGTAATAGATCTATTACAATAATTTTAATAGTACTGGCAACGCTGGATTGGAGAAGGGGCGCGCTGAAATTCTGTGCGGCGCCGTTGAAATGACGTCATGAGGAGCGTGTTTTCGTATTAGAGCTTTCGCTAGTGGAGAATCATTGAGAGCAATGGGAGATCACACTACGCTACACCGCTACGAGCGTGGCGCTGCGAGAACTGCGACCAGTTGTCAGTGGGTTTTAGTAGCGACTAGCTGCAGCGGCACTGCTTGACTTGCCCTTTTTTTTTAATTGCTTTGGTCAGTTACCAGAAGAGCATTTCCAAGGAAAGAATAATTTGGTGAATTTGCTTGCTAAAATTGAAAACGAGCAGCCGAAACATTAGTCACCGAACAGCTTATATTTGCCATTGAAAAGCAACCTTCTCTTTGGGACTTGCCTCACAAAGATTAAATTTATAGTAGGGTAAAAAAAACGATTAGGAGGCTGCGATAAAGGATTTTTTTGTCGATTTTAGCAACAAAACGTCACCGAGGTTCCTTATTCTGCTTTGCGGCGTGTCGCATCGCAGTGCGCTTTTCTTGCCGCGCCGCTAAAATGACGTCATGAGGCGCGTGTTTTCGTATTGGCGCTGCACACTAAACATTGCGCTGTGCAGCGCCACTTAGCGACATAGTGTGAAGGGGCCCTTAATGGTAATTTTTACGAGCATACAAAAATGCAATGATCCTTGATGGGACTGGCATACCAATTCTACATACCGGGTGTTGCATTGTCGTGCGGGACATAGGAAATCCCATGTAAATTTTAAAAGGGTCTACTATTGGCTTCCCTAATTATTTTAGAGAAAAATACTATTTCGATTTTTTGAAGTACACAAAAAACCACAGGATGGGATAGACTAAATAAAAAAAACTTTTTAAGTATTTTGTCCTTTTTATCGCCCTGTATTGGCCGGTAAGTACGGGGTGGAAAAAAAAGACCAACATTTTTGGGTTTTCACCAAAATAATTAGGGAAGCCAATAATTGACCTTATCAAAATTTACATGGAATTTCCTTTGTCCCGCCCAACGATGCAACACCCGGTATAGCTGTACCATAGAATTGGACATTTCGGCGTACGTTATTGGCGTTACTTGCGGCAGAATATAACATGCTCTATACCCGAATTATTTACTATTTTTATTAATCGATTGATAATTAATTTAAAAAAATTGTTTTCGGTCAAACTATTTATATTAATAACAGTTTTTTTTTATTTTGGTTCTCAGGTAAAATAGAAATTAAAAATCTATACATCTGATTTGATTTTAGCCATACGCCTCATTTTGACAATAGCGAAAAAATTATTACATACGATTTTATCAACCAATATCAATTTATAGACTGAGAATCGGCAAGTGTGAGATAGGATAAACTCGTACTCGGATTAAAGCTAAACGAAATGGCATTTCTCGTATACACATGGTAGTAATGCGGCGCACTCTCACGGGGGATTGCATAATTTTCACCTAGAACACTGGAACCAATCATACAGTGGGTTAAAACAATAAAACTATAAAATAAGTCATACAACTGAATAAAAATTTAGCTTTATTTAAAATTAATCACTTTTTATGAACTCTTTACAGCTTTCTACAAGAATATGAAAATAAATGTTAGCAAGAGTCTCTATAACGTCTTCTACGTTCTTTAGTTATTGCGTTTGAGAAATATCTCACAATTAGTGAATGGAATATGATACAAGCATGCAAATATTTTGACCCAGAGATCGTAAATTACGAACCACTGTCCCTGTCTGTTAGAGTGTTTAATAGGGCTAATGTATATTTATGGCTCATCAGTTATTGATACTGGGAACGCAGGGGTTTAAGGAAACCTGCATGGATCATAACATGTTTTCCATTTTAGCCTGTAGTGTTGGTATTAAGGGAGTTGGGAATAACATGGCGTTTATTGTTGACAAATATTTACTCTATCTACTTCTACCTAGTCACAGTAAGTTACAAAATGCCTGGCTACTGCTAAAAGCCTAGAAGAAAACGCTTCTTTCTGCTTCTGATCAACACTTTGTAGGATTAGATCGTACTCCAAATCTTTCTTCGCATAACTCACTGCATCGTCCTTATCTACAAGGTTATCGCAAACTATTAAGGGATTAATTAGTGCACCGTAAGCCGAGTATTTCCTCCAATGCTGCTTGAGGTCCGGATAGCTGAAGAGCTCTTCAGGATTGCAATCCATTTGTAAAAGATAGCCAGAAAAACTTCGATAATAGGTGCGAAGCATATCATCAAAGTACCGAAGCTCTTCTTCTGAGGCTACTGCGTAGATAAAGTAGCTGAGATCTAGTGCTGGACTGGAAACGTTCGAGATTTGGAAGTCCAAGAGTGCAACGTCTGAGGGGAAGGGGTTGGCAGCCTGAAATATGCATGAGTTTTATATAATGCACATTTGAATTAGTTGCCTTTATTAGATGTACATTTGAATAATACTGTCTTTATTAGACACTGTGGGCCAAAAAATTGTGATATAAATATTCTTTACAATTTTTAAAAATGAAGGAAAGAAGCATTAATGGAGAGGTACACTTCACACCTGAAAAAAGCAATCATTGCGGCTAGAACTAGTTTTTATACAGAAAGATCCTAAAATAGCACACTGTTATTTTTTTTTCTGAGTAACTAAGTAAACTCCCTCAAAGAAGATGTTCGTACCCAGTTCAAAGACTAAGAGGTATTATTAGTAATATTTGATGCATTTGTGATATAATTACTTAAACTTGACATAAAACCGTCAAACATTTGTTTAAAGAAAAAAATTAAAATTAGTTATATACACCACAGGTACATCATCGAAGTTCCTCTTCGCTTTTCCAAGCTCTTTGTGCCAAACATTTAAAACCTGATTTTTAAACATTTTGTTTAATAGATTAACCTTCCACACTTGTTTCTCGACGTATCAAGAGCTTATTTATTAATGCAAGTGTTTAGCAAATTTGATAATTTAAAAAGTAATTAACTTCGTCAACCATTTGATGGACTACAATAAAAGACGTTTTCATGAAACCAACCGAAGACCCACCAAATGGACGAACTCCTTAATGATCTGTGTTTTGGTTGTATGTTTTCTGTTTTTCAGGTTACATGTATAATAAGTATAAACCAAATTCTTTGAGGAAGCCACATTACCTCAAGTTAAGGAGGGAGGAGTCATGTAGCTCTGAACAGCCTATCTAAGATCATCTGTCAACAGAGACCATTGGACCTCATTGTGACCCAGTGATAACCAACAGTATAAAACCGCCCCTAGTGAGAAGCCAGCGGCATTCTAATACATAATTTTCTGTCTAGCAGTTATGCTGTTAGTTTCAACTATTGTCCTTTTAATTTGGTAACCTTAAGGTAAGGCTATAAAGGCTTTCACGGCCTGTCAAAATACGATCTAAAGTGCTTTCCGGGCTTTGAAGCAGTAGTACAATGGAATTTCTTCCTGACATTTGGCCTACAGCTGCGGCAGAAATTATCAAAGGCGATAAGGTAATGGGCGAAGTAATCTTCCGTGCTTTCCGACGTTGATTAATTCGACTGTGGTGAGCTCCGTGGTATTGATTCCCTCGCCGTCGCACTGCGCTGAAGGGACTAGGGTGGCGAAGTGGTGGCGCAGAGCTTGTTGTCGTGTTTAAAAATCTTAAGGCCTCTGTCGTTAGTCTCGGATAGAAACGCCGCGAATGATATAAGATATACTCCTCGTTGAAAAGGATGTCGTGACCTTCGCAGAGAGCATGCTCTGCTACTGCTGACTTTTGTGTTTGTCCCGGCCTGCAACTCTTCTTGTGTTCTGTAATCCCCGTGTTAACACTGCGTTTTGTGATTCCAATATACAGGGTGTTTTTTTTAAAGGAACCACAGGAAGTTCTAGGCAATAGAATTAAACTCTCTTTTCAAATTAACCATAGCGGGACCTGCATGTGTATTGATCTAGTAATTGTTTAGAGCAGGTGGACAGGTAGCTTCTTAGTTTGTCATGCTAAGTTGACATTGAACTTCAACAAAATGTATACTCTAGAAGAACGTATAAGAACGCGTACAATTTCTTGTTAAGCCTATCCCCAATAAGAATACAGTTTTGACACTAGCTGCTAAGTTTAACAAAAAGGGTTGTCTAAATACCCATCACGTTACAAGAAAACGGTATCCTTACGTAGTTAATGATGACAAAGAATTACTTATTTTGGCTCTATTAGAAGAAAACTGTAATTTAGGCGTAAGGCAAATTGCAGAAGAAACTGGATTATTAGCTTCCTTCATTTATAACTTGCTGAGAAAAGAAGGATTCAAATCACTTGACTGTTTGAAAACACTTGATTGTTTCTTTATTACGGTAAATATTCAGCAAATTTGATATTTTATAGAGTAATAAAAAATTCACAAAAAGGAAATGAATTGAGTTTAATTTGCCTTGCGCTGTATATTAAATAAAAAATAAAGTTCTATAAAGTAATCTTTTATAATATTTTTTTTTGTGAGATTGAATACACATCTTATAGTATATTATTAAACGAGCTTTTTATGATAGCCATTATTCCCTTAGGGGGACGTTTGCGTCACGAGCCGCAGGCGAGGGGCGCAAGTCTCCCGTGGGAATAATGGCCATAAAAAGCGAGTATAATACTATACTTTGTCCACGGTCATTGTCTAATAATTATAAATTATAAAATCTATAGGTAGTGTAAATAAAATTATTCAAATGTCAAAGTGACACTCGCGTATGACGGCAAAACTGGTGCCACCAGTGCATTTTTAACGTTGCGGCATTTGATATTGCGTTGTTGCCTACTCCTACTGGTTGCCAAGGCAACATGTAAAACTTAAATGGCGAGCGGGAATAATAATATTATTCCCGCTGTTTCAACTCATATATCCCTCTGACGCTATATGAACTCTATTTAGCTTTTGTCATCAAGCTGAATATCAGTATATTATTAAGTGGTCGTGGACAATAGTATATTATTAAACGAGCTTTTCGTGATAGCCATTATTCCCTTAGGGGGACGTTTGCGTCACGAGCCGTAGGCGAGGGGCGCAAGTCTCCCGTGGGAATAATGGCCATAAAAAGCGAGTATAATACTATACTATGTCCACGGCCATTGTCTAATAATAATTACAAATTATAAAATCTATAGGTAGTGTAAATAAAAATATTGAAATGTCAGTGACACTCGCGGTTGACGGCAAAACCGGTGCCACCAGTGCATTTTTTATGCTGCAGCGTTTGATATTGCGTTGTTGCCTACTCCTACAGGTTGCCAAGGCAACATATATAACTTAAATGGCGAGCGGGAATAATAATATTATTCCCGCTGTTTTAACTCATATATCCCTCTGACGCTATATAAGCCCTATTTAACTTTTGTCAACAAGCTGAATATCAGTATATTATGAAGTGGTCGTGGACAATAGTATATTAATAAACGAGCTTTTTATGTAAGCCATTATTCCCTTAGGGGGACGTTTGCGTCACGAGACGCAGGCGAGGGGCGCAAGTCTCCCGTGGGAATAACGGCCATAAAAAGCGAGTTTAATACTATACTTTGTCCACGGCCATTGTCTAAAAATTACAAATTATAAAATCTTATAGGTAGTGTAAAGAAAATAATTGAAATGTCAAAGTGACACTCGCGTTTGACGGCAAAACCGGTGCCACCAGTGCATTTTTTACGCTGCGGCGTTTCATATTGCAATGTTGTCTACTCCTACTAGTTGCCAAGGCAAGATATATAATTTCAATGGCGAGAGGGAATAATGATATTATTCTCGCTGTTTCAATTCATTAATCGTTCTGACGCTATATGAGCCCTATTTAACTTTTGTCAACAAGCTGAATATCAGTATATTATTAAGTGGTCGTGGACAATAGTAGATTATTCAACGAGCTTTTAATGATAGCCATTATTCCCTTAGGGGGACGTTTCGCCTACGGCTCGTGACGCAAGTCTCCCGTGGGTATAATGGCCATAAAAAGCGAGTATAATACTATACTTTGTCCACGGCCATTGTCTAATAATAATTACAAATTATAAAATCTATAGGTAGTGTAAATAAAACAATTGAAATGTCAAAGTGACATTCGCGTTTGACGGCAAAACTAGTGCCACCAGTGCATTTTTTATGCTGCGGCGTTTGATATTGCGTTGTTGCCTACTCCTATTGGTTGCCAAAGCAACATATATAACTTAAATGGCGAGCGGGAATAATATCATTATTCCTACTGCTTCAACTCATGTATCCCTCTGACGCTATATGATCCCTATTTAACTTCTGTCAACAAGCTGAATATCAGTATATTATGAAGTGGTCGTGGACAAAGTATTTTATTTCATCAACAATATTAATTTTCCAAATTCTCTGTGCAAGACACTTAGAAACCTGATTTTTGAATACTCTGTAGAGACCAAGAGCTTATTTACCACTAAAAAATTTCGGCAAATTTTATACTTTATAAAGTAATAAAAAATCATCAAAAAAATATTTATTCCGGTTCTTTCTTTGTCCCACGCTGTATTTTAAATAAAAATAGCGACTTCATAATATTTTTTGTAAGGTTGAATATTCCCAAATTTAATACATCACGTTAAGGATTCTAGGTCATCAATGACTTCATTTTTTGATTTTCAAACACTTTGTGCCAAACATTTTTTTCTGGGCGTATCAAGAGCCAATTTATCTCTCTAAATTTTCAGCAAATTTGATAATATATAGAGTGAAAAAATATACAAAACGAAAATAAATATTGGTCGTTTTTGCCCCACAATGTATATTAATTAAAAAATAATATTTCATAATATTTTTTTGTGAGGTCTTGCTTGTTCGCTGTGCTTTTTCAAACTTTTTGTGAGAGACACTTAAAGCCTGATTTCACACTTGTTTCTAGTTCTGGAAGACAACCTTGAATGTGGCCTTATATTGACATAGCAGACCACAAAAAAAAGTAACAAAGCTGTAGATAACCCTACGTTTTCAAAGTCATGATCAAATGACACTTGCATTAGAGATTAAATATCCATTGGTAAGCTCAATATACTCCTATAAAGTATTTGAATTAATCATGGTGTAAAATATTTCAGTAAAAAAGTCACTATGTTAGCTAAGAGAAATGTGTGGAGAAAGAAATCACGGGCTTATATTACTCTATCCTTTTCCCGTCAAAAATTCATAGCAAACCATCATGACTTTTTCCAATAAAAATATGTGAAAATACACTTCAAGGCTACCTGGATCGTTACTACCTGGTACCTGTACTACCTGGAATTTGTATAATTTCACTCTAGAACTAATAATAACTTGCCTAATTCGATTTAATAACTATTTATGTAAGCAGTTACGAAAAGTACGATTTTGTGTAACAAATGAATTTTCGTTACACAAAAAAATCTTTTCGTCACGTGTTTCATACAAGATTTTTTCTAATTTCGACTACAAATACCTACTTAGAGAGAGAGAGTTATTATTATTAAGCTTCAATATTTACTTTTAAACCAATTTGTATCTACTTAATACCGTAAAACTGTAGCAACGGTGTGCCACAACCGAAACCTGCAACTGGTGGTGAAACGAACTTTTTACTTTTCGTAACTAGTTACGAAAAGTAGGACGTTACGTCACTGTCTTGAGTATTGAAAAGTGCCACTTTATATGTCAAAATTAGAAAAAGAAATTTTTTAAAATCAAAGAAGTAATAAAATTAAGATGATTCGAAAAAACGGAGAGACTGTTCTTGACCGCCAAGTTGATAACAGACCGACTACCCAAGAAACCCAACTTTCGTTATCCAAAAAAGACAAACCTACCTCATATTTGAACATCAGGTTGTTATTCCAACAATCTCCATGGGTAACAACCGCCTGTTCTTCTTCAGTAGTCAGTATGTCTTTAAGAATGCAAGTGGCTAAGCGATTCTCAGTTTTCTCTTGATATTTCTGCAAGAGGTCGAGATCTCCCGTCTCTTGGAGTGCTTGCATCAGGTGCTTCTGGGCCATGTTTACCCAATCCCCAACATGGCTGTTAACAAAAATCTCTGTAGCTGGACATGTCCAGTTGCAAGTTAAAGCTTTAAATTCATCAGGTCTCTTCTTTTTCAAGGCGAACGAGAGGGCATGCCATTGGCCCAAGACTTTTAGGACCAATTTGATATGCTTCAAGGGCATAACTTGTTTTCTATCAAAAAGTTTAAAATCAAGGGATTTAAGGTTCTGCAAAACCAGTGCTTCTTCGTCATTGCTGAGTACTGTGAGATAACATCTTGGGATTGATTGAAATTTTTGCATGAGGTATTCGTCCTGTTTGAGAAGTATTCTCAGGTTAAGAATATGTTACTTTCAGATACTCACCTGTAGGTTCCAAAAAGCTGGAATAACTTTGGAATAAATTTGAATTTCTCTTTCAAACCCTAGCCTGACTATTGATCGCAGGACTCTGTTCTTGCCCCCTGTTTTAAGCACTAGCGCATACACTTCGTCAGTACCGTCTTTTTTCTTGCCATACAAATCTACGAAAGCAATTTCCCCAATATATCCTTCACCCTTTTCAGTACCGCCACAAAATTTTAGATCGTAACTCTCCAAATCTTCATTTTCGAGGGCTTTATGAACCAAAACTTTTAAGTCGGTCATGATGTTATCGGGACATTTATTAAACTAATCATGTAGGATGTGTCCTAGCGGCTACTTTGTTCTATTAGGTCAATAAAAATGTGTTAACAAGGATGTATGCACTCTCAATAATACAAGGGATTACGAACAAGTATACATGGAATATTTTCATTGATTTTTAAACTAAGTTGCGGAGCAGAGGTAAGCCAATTGCCTTTATTGCCTTCATTTCAAACGAGTTTAAAAATATCTAAATAATTTTACGATTTCGTACGACCGTAATATTATTAGGGCGTCCTGCCATTGCGGTGCACTATCTCCTGCCTACTCCCGTATTATTAAATGTTATGGTTACGATCTCGGGATAAGAAAATTACATTTCCAATTCATGAAGAGGGATAAAATAATTCCATTGTACGCCTAAAACAATGATTCTTATTGCGGGAGATTTTATGATTCTTTACGACCGTAAAATAATCGTGGCAAACACATTTCATGTCTCGCCTTTACCAGCACCAGACGAAATAGTAAATCAAAGTGTCACTCAGTCTGCATAATACGACGAAAGTTCGGGAAGTCGTAATCTGGCAATAAACGGACCATCGGGCTTCAGATCCAGGAGTTCCAGTCACATTTCATGCTCCGCTGGACCCGAAAACTAGCGGAGTCGTGTGTGACGTCACGGGAGCCCCGTAAATGACTATCGAGCAAATGAAGTGCGAATAATGGCCGGACAGAGTTTACAGCCATGTCATTTATGGTGGTTCTTGGATTTGTTTTATGGGCTAATATTGTTTTCATTTGATTCTCGGACACGTAGTTAGAAAAGTAAAAAATAATCCGTTGGCTCCATTGTTTTAAGTAAATTAAACATTTTTTAATTTTCAATAAGAGTGAAATGTCGTAGGAAATAGTTATTTACGTATTAAGAGCGAAAAGTACAACTTTTTTGCTCGGAGAGTGAAGTTTGCCGCTCGACGCGAAGCGGAGAGCGGCAATCACTCGAGAACAAAAAAGTTACTTTTTGCTCGTAATGCATACAACGTTTTTTCTTCAAACGATCAATTTCAAATAATGTGAATCACAACTGAGCATAACTGAAAACACAATCTGAAAATTTAAATCAAAGTGACAATGCTATTGACAGCAAGCGAAAAAATCTTTTTCGCTTGCTGTCCTGGGCAACTGCGCGGAAAAGTAAACTCACATTCTGATCCTCAAAAAAGGCTAGGTTTTCGTTTGTCAAATGAAAGCGTAAAATGCGTCATTATTTGACGTTTCTAGAAAAAGTAAATATAAATGTGTTTAAGCTCTAAGTGCATGGATGAAATATCAGTCCGTCCTATCAATGACCCATCTGGAAAGATCGATCTTTGTTTCTCTGTGAATATTAACGGTGGTGACATCAATCCATAGACGCCTTCACATGACCGATTCCCTACTGAAAATAACGAATATGACGCTAGCACCAAGAGGACCGTGACGGAGCCTGCGCATGTCTTCTGAGAGTGTGGTGAGGGGTGATGGTTCATTGCGGAAATTGCCGAAAATGCCAAGGCTCCCCGGGACCGTATCGGGCCAGAGTACTGACTGGGGGCAGGAGCAAAAAAGAATAGGTTTCAATAGGGGTGTTCGCTTCGCTCGGCCCCAATTGAGAGGGCTGACCGGGCCTCGTTTGTGTTGAGGGTAGCCATGGTCCTACCTATAAAGTGCAATTAGATATTTGTGACTGTGGAGCTAACAACCACCGAAATACAGGAGTATTGAAGTGCCAACGATATTAGAAGTTTTCATTGTGAGAAACTCCGAACAAAAAATAGAGACAGGGTCGGCTTTTTTCATATTGGTATTGCTGCGAACCTTGAGAATGTAGTCCTGAGCCGAGATCTTTGGCTAACGTCTGAGTGAGCAGGTTTTTAAACCTGAAGCGGAGAGTACCTCAACATGGGGGATAATGGATTCTCGCAGGACCACTCCTGCGCAAAATGTCTATGCTGAGAACACTAACGGGAAACTAGCCATGTTATAATATGCGTAGCTTGGGCAACAAGGCTCTTGAACTGCAAGTGTTGCTGGCAAGTGCCGGCCCGGACCTCTTCTGTGTGACTGAGCACTGGATGCGGGGGAATGACATACAGTCGTTCTTCCTGAACGAATACTCCCTGGTCTGCTACTCATCACGTACAGGATGCTGGGGCTGCGGGACCGCTATGTTTCCAAAAGGCTGCTTCAATCTTGAGTTTACAAATACGGGGTGTTCATTATAAATGTGGTTTTGATTTTTGGGTTGTGGGATCAGGGGTGTTATTCAAAATCAGTTATGAACTTGTCGACGTTTCGCCATATATTACAGCATCCTCAGGACACTAAACGTTGCTATAAAAAACCCTTTAAAATCATATAAATAAATAGAACAATACAGTTAAAAAGGGGGGACGAAACAAAGGCCACTTTAAAATATACACAGTTAATTCGTGGCAGACACAAATAAGATTCCATTTGAAAAGTTTAATGAAATGCTAACCTTTGTTTTTGAAAACAACTACTTTCAACATAGTAATGGATTTTACAAGCAGATTTTTGGTTTGGGAATGGGAAACTGCTTATCCCCCGTGTGTGCCGCCTTGATAATGCAGGATTTACAAGATATATGCATTCAACAGACGTCTTTTGACATTCCGTTTTTTAAGCGCTATGTTGACGACATAATAACAGCTGTACCATCTGACTGAATTGAAGAGTTGCTTAATATATTTAATGACTATCACAACAAATTAAAGTTTTCTTTATTTCTGGACACGTTGGTTATAAGACAAGAAGGTGGAAATTTGGAATTTAACTGGTACCACAAGCCAACTTTCTCAGAAAGATTTATTAACTTTTCCTCAGAACACTCTCTGCGTCAAAAAATCAATATTATTGTGAGTTGAGCTTCTGGTGACAAATACAGGATTAACAAAACAACAACACTTTATTGAAAAAATAACAACTGGTAAATGAATTAATGTAACTTAAACTAGTAAAACTGATACCGTCGGCCGAATTGTCTTCTTCGCTGATTTTAAGAGAGAGAGAGCTTTTCTCGAGCCACCAACCGCTTTTATACTTTCGTGCCGCAACCTTTTTCTATAGCACCTAGGGGGACTATCTGGAAATTCCAGTTTTAAACATCTAAAAGCTTTCGAGACAACAATCTGCCAGCAAAAATGGAATTCGTGCCTACTTGGTACTTTCTACAATGGCGACTAATTTACACGTTATAGCGCTATAACAATAAAGAACACTTTCGGGTCGGAATGGGTTTTTCATAATTAGTCTAGCTACTATTGCTCTAAACAAATCCTGGCGCTTGCTACACGTCTAGACTTAACTTAATAGGTAACAACTTATATAATTTGGAAAACTAAAATGCTTGTAAAAAATTATTTGTTATTGATACACGTTTAAAACTAAAATGCTTGTAAATAGTTATTTATGTATTAAGAGCGAAAAGTACAACTTTTTTGCTCGGAGAGTAAAGTTTGCCGCGGAGAACGGCAATCACTCGAGAGCAAAAAAGTTACTTTTTGCTCGTAATGCATACAACGTTTTTTCTTCAAACGATCAATTTCAAATAATGTGAATCATAACTGAGCATAACTGAGCATAACTGAAGACACAATCTGAAAATTTAACGCGCGGAAAGGAAACTCACATTCTGATCCTCAAAAAAGGTCAGGTTTTCGTTTGTCTAATGAAAGCGTAAAATCCGTCATTATATGACGTTTGTAGAAAAAAATAATTTGTTATTGATACACGTTTAAGTGTGGGATAGTGGATTGATTCCCACAGTACCCCCTTGCTAGTAATTAACGATAACTAGCTGCAAAATACAATACCTATATCTATACCTAGTAATACAGAATACAGGATATATACATCTAAACAATAACTCTAGAAGGATTATAATCTCCTTCTCAAAAACCTGCTTGAAATTTGTCAGGGAATCGTACTCTTCGGCCTGATCGTGTTTCGAGCATCCGGTAGTACTAAAAGGTGTACTAGGCTGGTATTGGTTGGAACTATCTTGGGCCTGGTTGTTCGTTTCCATCTCGTCTGCTAGAATGTATGCCGGTTTTAAACGATCGACGTCCGTTGATGTCTATGACGAAAGTCCTCTCATTACGACTAACTACCTCAAACGGTCCGTCGTAAGGTTGTTGTAACGGCTGTTTTACAGCATCATGCCTCAGGAAAACGTGATCGGTGGTAGCTAGGTCTTTGAATACAAAAGGTTTACTATTAGAATGACGCGATCTTTCAGATGGTGTGATATCAGCAAAATGACGACGCAAATCAATAATATATTGAGCAGCGCTTTCGGTATCTGATCTGCGGTTTTCGGAACCAAAAAATTCTCCTGGCAGACGTAAGTTCTGGCCGTATACCATTTCAGCTGCTGTAGCCTTGATATCGTCCTTCCATGCTGACCGGATTCCAAGTAACACCGTGTGTAAGGCTTGCGTCCAATGCTTGTCCTTGTGACACATTATTGCTGCTTTCGTTTGGCGGTGAAGTCGTTCCACCATGCCATTAGCTGCAGGATGATAGGCGGTTGTCCTTAGTCTGGCAGTACCCAACAATCGATTTAATTGAGTAAATAATTGTGAGTCGAATTGTCGACCTTGATCTGTGGTTACTCGTAATGGAGTGCCTTTACCTCCCTATACTTTCGGGTACAGCATGCTTGAGCGATATTAGCATACCTCTTTCAGTTGGTCCCATGACTCCGACCACATACACTGAATTGCTCGTGCTACTGATGCTGTCGATGCCAATAGTCATTCGTCTCTTGTCGACTTTTGTACTTAATATTTAAGAAGCCGATGACTCTCAAAATCTATCTGAATTGTGAGTATTTAACTGTGTATATTTTAAAGTGGTCTTTGTTTCGTCCCCCCTTTTTAACTGTATTGTTCTATTTATTTATATGATTTTAAACGATTTTATACAACTTTTAGTGTCCTGAGGATGATGTAATGTATGGCGAAACGTCGACAAATTCATAACTGATTTTGAATAACACCCCTTATCCCACAACCCAAAAATCAAAACCACATCACAAATTGGATCAAAAATCAATAATATTTATTATAAACCTTCATCTAGCAGGCTATGAAATTTTGACAGAAAAGGATGACATAATCAAAATAAATGGACTTTTGTTTCTCCATCCTTTTCTTTTGACCTTTCACAGCCAACTAGATGAAGTTTTATAATGAACAACCCGTACTAATGTAAAGTCCATTGAAAAACAATGTAAATTCTGTGTCTCAAAACTTACTGTACTTGGTAGAGATTGCTTTATTGTTTGTATGTATAGATCGCCTTCCGGCAGTTTGGATATATTTTTGTCAGTCCTCGACGAGGTGCTGGACAGCGTCAGCTCTCTTAGCGGGTACCTGGTGGTATGTGGTGACTTTAACGTGGATTTTAAGGTAAATAGTGGGGGCGTTTTTTTTTGTAGAGCAACTTTTAACTACTTATGGGCTCGTTTCACATATTTTCGGAACTACAAGATCCGGCAATGCTCATGGCTCCCAGTTGGACAATATCTTCAGCAACCTGCCGCTGGATGGCCTGAACGCTGGAATCCTTGAAATTGATGTGTCGGACCACTACGGCCAGAATCTTAACTTTCAAACTCAAAAAATATCGAAAAGTGTCACTTGTGAAGAAACGCTCCTTCTCTGTCGTCAACGTAAATCGTTGTAATGAATCAATGCCGCGGGGGTCTTTGCTTCTGCCCGGGCCGAGGAAAAGTACGAAAGTTTTTATAACACTTTCTACCACATGTTTAATAGCCGTCTACCTCTTGGTACACAAAAAATCAGAGAAAGAAAAATCTAAATGATCTGTATATATCCTCTATAAGCGGGATATAACAGTGACAATATCTACAGGCAGTACAAGCGGGATCGGCGAGAATATCGCAGGTTCCTATAGTACTGTGTTCCAGTAACATGACAGAAACAGCATAGGATATTTGCATTGCGAAATCCAACAAATCAGGCAGAATGGCGGCATATATCACTGTGTTGGTATGAGGTCACTCTGTCAAATTCTTGGAAATTGCTGCCGGCGTGAAGGTTGGTTGTTGGAAAAGAAAAGTTCGAATTTGTATTTCATCTCGGGCATCCTGAGGATTTTTCGGCTTTTCTTGAAATAAAATTTCGAGCCAGTGTTAGGCCACGTAGTATTTTTTGGACCTTCGACCAGAGCACGTCGCTATGGTTGCAGTGAATCACTCCTATTATGGATAAAAAAAAGTTAATCGGTCATGGGTTTGTTCGCGAGCCTATTTGGAACAAAAGAGACAAAAATCATCATAACTGCATTATCTTAAATAAATTGTGGAAGGAAATTGCAAAGGAGTGTGACGTAACAGGTAAGTAAAACAATTTCACTTAAAAATAACACTGTTTATTATTTAGCTATGCTGCATAAAAAAAGCTTTGAAATTTTCCCGTACAAATTTTGCCTCGACGTTTAATCTTCCACCAGCTTGTCGTTGTTCGTTATTTTGATTGTGGTTTCCAAACGTAAAATCTTGTAGGTTGTGGTTCATACCCTCCAAATCAATTATTATATTATGTAAAATACAAATGGGTTTAACAATTTTGTCTGCAAGAGTGACGTCTGTTAGAATGGGTTTATCTAAAATTTACCGCTTCGCCCGTAGAATACCAAATGCACATTCTACGGTGCGTCTGGCACGAGATGTTTATTAAAGTTTTCTGTTTCCGTGTTTAAGTTGTTTCTGCTATAGGGTTTAAGTAAATTTTTCACTAATGGATACGCTTCGTCGATATGCTTCCCATTGAGGGCTCCCACGCAGTTAGGGAAATTCCAAATTTTATAAAAGTCATCAACAATTTTTCTGAAATCATCCTGCATTGGAACTGGCATATGTGTTTCAGAAAACACATATGCCAGTCCCATAAAAGTTTCGTGACTTCCATAACGATATTTCTGATTGTGCTTTTTCCCATTCGAAACGAAAATGCTAAGCTTCTGATTGAGATGCCGCCGTGGACAGAAACCTGAAAAATAAAATAGTAAAATAGTAGTTATTTAAACAACAAGGTTGAAAACGACGCTTTGCACACGAGCAAGGCAGATTAGTGGAAAGAGGTTTTCAAACGAGTTTTTTACGATACTTTTTTCACGAATACAAAAGGGACAACAAAAAAACGATTTCAAATTTTAATTTAATTTAAAAGATTATAATTTGCAGAATGACAATGCCCAGAATAATGCTATTGTCATGAATATTAATAATGAGTGCGTAAAGATGACATAATCGTGTGCAAAATACCGTTTTCCTACAAGGGTGCGGGAAAGTGCACTTTCCGACACTCAACTGCGTGGGGAATTTTGGAATATTTAGATCGAGTAAGGTCGTTATTCTGAAAATGCGAATGTCAAAGTCGGAAAAAATTCACTTACTGCCTTTGAACTACCGGAGGCAGAATCGAACTAACAATCGTTAACTAACTTAGGGCCGGTACGTTCAAAAGCATTATCCATCGATTATCGTTGTCCTACAGATAGTTCCTATGATGACATTTATTACAACAATTATTGTCATGGGAATTATCTGTAGTATATCACTATCTGATGGATAACGACTTTGAAAGTACCCTTATTCAGTTAATTATGTAACAATTAGATAACAATTGTCATTTTCAAATACCGACAAAACTCTTTTCTTCTAGTGGCTACTGCAAAAGCAACATGGAAGAGACGGAGGCAAACTTTTATGAAAAAGTGTCAGAAGAACCATTAAAAAGTCGGGTGATGGGGCAGATGATGACCATGGAAAAAAAAGGGCAATTTTTGATTCCCTTTTGTTTTCAAAAGACACCTATACCCCTCGGGCAACGGAACGAAATTTCTCTGTAGCAGATGATGCCGAAATGGCATGTCAGGCGATGGCAGTAACTTGAGCGACGCCGACGTTGGTGATGAGAGTACATCTCATGTTTCAGTTTCCGAATCCGCTTCTGATTCCAGACCTGCATCCACAATGACTACGTCAACACCAATATTTAAAAGGGCTTGTGAGGGAATCCTGTCAAAGGTTCACCACATAAGTGCTTCGTAGCTCTGCAGGATTAATAAAAAATGCAAATCGATGCTAATCTTCATGTATTCAAATCAAACACTAACACAAGTTATTGTTACAATCAAGTTTACAAGGCGATTGGCACGTATAAAAGAACAAAAAATAAAAAGTGGACTGTATTTTTCTGAACGGTCATGTATGCCGGAGTATTAAGTATGTTACAACATTGAAAAACTAGAGCATCGCGCTATTCGCACTCTAACTGCGTAGACTTAACAATGATTTAAAAGCTAAACTTAAAAACATAAAAGGCACCCTACGGCATTACTGAAAGAGGACATAACGTAAAATCATTAAATTCCAGAAATATAAATGAACCGAACACAAAGCGTCGCGCCGCACTTGCATTCTTTGTCGGCGTCGTCGGCGAGTGAATCATTAAGTTTTTACGAGCGACCGGCGTGTGATCAAAGTTTTGACGAACAGAGACCGCGTTAGGGCTAGATAATTTATGACTGTCAGGTTCGTGCGCACAATTCTTTGATGATTTCCGAACATTCTCCCCCCTTGGAGTTTCCAGAGGAAAAGTCCAACAAAAACACAACACAGCTACCAATTATTGAGACGCGCACAAGAAACCGAACTAGAGCACGACCTTAAATCTATGTACAAAAAACCTAACTAGACTTACGGCTATGGTGCACAGCAGGGAAGGGGACATAATTTTGAGATGGACCTTGTGAAAATTCCAGCTTGTGTCCTAACTTCAGCCATTCGTGCCTTTCCATCACGACCAGGACATACTTTAACCACTCTAGCCAAAGACCAGCGGAGATGGGGCAAATTATCTTCTTTTAATAAAACTACCTGGTCAGTTTTTATATTTTCAGTCTCTGTCAACCATTTAGAACGCTGCTGTAACCCGCTTAAATATTCAATAGACCATCTTTTCCAAAAGAGTTGTTTAAATTTTGAACATTTCTGATAATTTGAAAGTCGATTATCAGGCAACTCGGTTAAATCTCGTTCAGGGTACGCAGTTAGACTTTCCCCTATAAGAAAGTGACCAGGGGTAGGTGGATTCAAGTCCTTCGTATCATTCGATAATGTGGTTAAGGGCCTAGAATTCAAAATGCTCTCTACAGAAGCTAACACAGTGGTAAACTCTTCAAAGGTGAGCACAGTGCTACCTACGACTCGAACAATATGGTGCTTGGCACTCTTGATAGCTGCCTCCCACAGCCCTTGAATCACTTGGGCCAACAATAAACATGCACATAGTTCCAATCGAGGAAGACTTAGGTGCGCAGGGGAGCTACTCTAGATTTGGAGCAAATCAAATTACAGTCAGCATGACCATCGCTGTACACAACTCTTACATATACGCAACACCCGTAAGCCTTAAGACTAGCATCAGCATAGCCATGAATTTCCAGCCTCACTATTGGCTGATTTCGAACTAAACACCTTGGAATCCGCAAGTTATTTAGTTGAACAATAGTTTTCGAAAAGCGTAGCCATTCCTCTGTCAAATCAGTACTCAGAGGTTGGTCCCAATTGAGCTTAGCACTCCATAATTTTTGCATGAACACTTTTGCCGTTATGACAACTGGAGCTACAAAACCCATTGGATCAAAAATTTGAGCTATTATAGACAGAACTGTTCGTTTGGTTATGGAATTAATGTCAATATTCTTGGGTAAGTTGATCAAAAAACAATCCTGTCCAGGATCCCAACGCACACCCAACACCTTTTTTGAATTTGATTCTGAGGCAATATTATAGGTTTCAGACGAAACTGGAGGACAGATATTGCTCATGAACTCCTGAGAATTGGACAGCCATTTATGAAGAGTAAACCCACCTTGTTTTAGCAAATCAACTAACTGTTTTTGAAGAATATTAAGACCCTCAAGTGAATCCGCGCCACACAATATGTCGTCCATGTAAGTGTGGTGCTGTATGGCCTTTGTTGCCAAAGGAAATGCATCACCGCTGTTTTCAGCCAGTTCTAGAAGACATCTGGTCGCCACAAACGGAGCAAAATTGGTTCCATAACCCACCGTGAGAAGCTCAATCACGCTAAGGTCATCATCAGGACTTTCTCTCCACAATATGTTTTGCAGATATCTATGCTTGGGATTTATAAAGATTTGTCTGTACATTTTCTCAATATCAGTGACAAGTATATACTTGAATGTACGAAACCTGCACAAAATATCAAAAAGTTCAGGTTGAACAACAAAACCCTTCAAACAAATGTCATTTAAGGAGAACCCAAAAGTTGTTTTCATTGAAGCATTGAACACAACTCTTAGTTTCGTCGTAGACTTGTCATTTCTCACAACACAATAGTGCGAAATAAAATACTTATTGTCACCATGTTCATTTTTTAACGTATTTGCAGCCAATTTAGCATGTCCCAATCGGACATATTCTCGAATAAAATCTGAGTACTGCTTGAGTAACTCAGGATTTTTGTGCAATCTATTTTCCAAAGCAAGAAATTGCTTTTTAGCTGAAGAAAAAGATTCGCCTAACTTTTGGTTTTCAAAGGGGCTCCTTAATGGAACATCTACCTGAAATCTGCCACTGGACCGCAAGACTGTGTTATCTTTAAAAACAAGCTCGGACAACTCATCTTCATCCGATAAAACTCTCTGACCAGGGATCTCTTCCAAAGTCCAAAACATTTTTAGAAAGTCATCAACCTGACCAGTGCTCACCAATAAAGACAACTGATCGTCAGTTTTTTCTGGACTTGTATTGGGGTCAGATGTCGACAAGTTAGAAACAAATCTTTCAGACAGAGCACCACCAAGAATCCATCCAAAATGAGTATTCTGTAAAACAGGACGCTCAGGAGCAAGAGAAATTAAACCCGATATCATAAGATTAAAGTAGATGTCAGCTCCCAACAAAAGGTCAATTTGTTGGGGTTGACAGAAGTCAAGATCTGCCAAAGTAATAGTAGTTGGAATTTCCAATTTTTGAAAATTAAAGAAAAACTGAGGCAAAGGTGTAGTTATCTTTTCAACTACAGAACAGGTGACCTTGAAGATACGGTTCAAATCAATGTGTGACATAATTTTTACATCTGCCGCCTCTGAACAGCGCATGTTACCCGATATACCGCGAATTGAAATATTTTGCCCATATGTGGGACACAACAGTTTTTTCACTAAGTTATGACTAATAAGTGAGATTTGTCAGCCGCAGTCCAATACAGCCCGCGCCGCAACTACATCGCCATTTATATTCAATAAATTGACAACAGCGGTTGCCAACAGCACATATGATTGGGTTTTTGATACTAGACTAGAACCAGCCACAACCCCGTTCAAAGAGTCAACATCCTGCTCCATCCCCGAACAATGCAATGTTCCCAGCCGCTCTCCCTGTTCGGCATTATTATAACTTGTTTCACTTGTTTGTTTATTTGCCATTAAGCTTAAATTGGGGCTGACACTCGAATTGCCTGATTTGTCCCCATCTTTCAAATTTTTATCTTGATTTTTATTACCTTCACAATTTGTTTGTTCAAAATGCAACAAAGAATTATGTGGTTGACCACAAAGAGGACAATTCTTCCAAGTACACTGTGATGCAGCGTGAAAGCTAAAACATTTAAAACAAAGTTTCTTGCTGAACACAAATTGCCGTCTTTGTGACACATTCAATGATTTAAATTTAAAACATTTTAAAATTGAGTGATTGTCCATTGAACAATATGTACAGTTAAGCTTCTGTTGAGAGAGAAAATAAACTTTATTTAAACCTTTATCTTCATTCAAAGACAGATTTTAAGCAGCTTGGCAACGTCGCTCCACAAATCACAAAAAATTCACCAGTGTTGGCATCGTTGATGGACCACGTTCTAATTCATAAGAGCGTCTTGTATTTACATCAAGTTTGTGAGACAAAACGTAGACCAAAATTAAATCCCATCCCTGTACTGGCACATTTAAATTTTTTAAACACTCAGTATGCTGTTTAACTTTAACAATAAATTCACGCATATTAACAGAGTTAATCTTTGAAATGGGAGAAATGTCCATTATGGCTTTTATGTGAGAATAAATTGTGGATAAACTGTTATCAAACCTATCTTTTAAAATATTAAGAGCGGCATTCAAACTAGAACCTACCAAAGGCAAATTTTCTATAAGTTTTAGAGGCTCACCATGTAAAGACGACTTTAAATAAATCAATTTTTGTACATCAGCTAAGTCCGAATTACTTAAAACTAATGCATCAAAGATTTCATAAAAACTTGTCCAATTTTGTTGATTACCGCCAAATTTTTCTATTTTTATTTCTGGGGTTTTTCCAAATGAACTACCCGATGATCCTACACGAGGCGCACCAACATTATTAGCAGAAAATTGATCAATTATCAAATTTATGATGCAGATTGCTGTAAAATACAGAAATCGATTTTTAGGCGTCGGTACTATGAAAACGTTGTTTTCGACCTTTTAAAACGACTGATACCATCATTTCGCAAGCTCTAACTGTGTCCATCCACAGACTAGTTTCGCCGTTGACGGCTCATCAGTGAGGCTTTGACACACTTAAAGCTTCCGAAATGTCGAAATGGTCAAGACACGCTTCATGGCAGTACCGAGAGAAGGTTCCCAGTGGCGCCATCCGTGTCCGTTTGTTGAACTAACGAGATTATACCCGTCCAGTTTCAACGTCAATGCCCGGTCTAAGGAAAAAATGATGCAGATTACTGTAAAATACAGAAATCGATTTTTAGCCGTCGGTACTATGAAAACGCTGTTTTCGACCTTTTAACACGACTGCTACCATCATTTCGCAAGCTCTAACTGTGTCCATCCACAGACTAGTTTCGCCGTTGACGGCTCATCAGTGAGGCTTTGACACACTTAGAGCTTCCGAAATGTCGAAATGGTCAAGACACGCTTCATGGCAGTACCGAGAGAAGGTTCCCGGTGGCGCCATCCGTGTCCGACGGCTAAAAATCGATTTCTGTATTTTACAGTAATCTGCATTATTTTTTCCTTAGACCGGGCATTGACGTTGAAACTGGACGGGTGTAATCTCGTTAGTTCAACAAACGGACACGGATGGCGCCACCGGCGTACCTCTCGGTACTGCCATGAAGCGTGTCTTGACCATTTCGACATTTCGGAAGCTCTAAGTGTGTCAAAGCCTCACTGATGAGCCGTAAACGGCGAAACTAGTCTGTGGATGGACACAGTTAGAGCTTGCGAAATGATGGTATCAGTCGTTTTAAAAGGTCGAAAACAGCGTTATCAAATTTATGTTAGCCTTAAGAGATAAATATTTATTTTCAAGTTCACCAATATCACTCAATGGTATCAAAGGCTGCACATAACTTTTCGTAAGCCTGACCAAGCAAAACTAAACGATTTGTGTATTCAAATTTATTAAACCACATTTTTATTAGTTTCAAAAAAATTATGAATCCTAGTGAATGACGCTTTAGCGCTTTTTTTGCTTAGATAAGCCTGCCTTAACCTATCGGCGTCCGTCATATTTAGAAATAAACCGTATATAAATTTTGAAGACCAAAAATAAACTTTTGCGAGTGCAACAAAAACAAATTAACATCCAAAAATCTGACCTTATTTGGTAAATATCTGCGATCCTGTGAAGTTCTGGCACTCACTTTTTCATTATACTATTGAGCAAACTAAAACACTTTACAGCCCTTTGTAATTAACACCAGCGCTTTTAGGTCGAGACCTAACACCAAACTTTCAGGTACAAAGTCCTTAATCCACGTCCAGTCTCAGAAGACTCAACTGCAACACGAGCCTAGCACCTCCAAAGCTGACCAAAATCATTCGGCTCGATAAAGATCAAACTTTATGTGAGGGAATCCTGTCAAAGGTTCACCACATAAGTGCTTCGTAGCTCTGCAGGATTAATAAAAAATCCAAATCGATGCTAATCTTCATGTATTCAAATCAAACACTAACACAAGTTATTGTTACAATCAAGTTTACAAGGCGATTTGCACGTATAAAAGAACAAAAAATAAAAAGTGGACTGTATTTTTCTGAACGGTCATGTATGCCGGAGTATTAAGTATGTTACAACATTGAAAAACTAGAGCATCGCACTATTCGCACTCTAGCTGCGTAGACTTAACAATGATTTAAAAGCTAAACTTAAAAACATAAAAGGCACCCTACGGCATTACTCAAAGAGGACATAACGTAAAATCATTAAATTCCAGAAATATAAATCAACCGAACACAAAGCGTCGCGCCTCACTTGCATTCTTTGTCGGCGTCATCGGCGAGTGAATCATTAAGTTTTTACGAGCGACCGGCGTGTGATCAAAGTTTTGACGAACAGAGACCGCGTTAGGGCTAGATAATTTATGACTGTCAGGTTCGTGCGCACAATTCTTTGATGATTTCCGAACAAGGCTAAAGCCCAGAGAATCTCGAGCAAAAGAGATGCACTAGGTCAATCATTGATTCAAGTAGAAGAGGAACAAATGGAATACTTAAAGAGAAAAGAAGGATATCGTCAGAAACGACAGGAAATTGCTGAGGAAAATGAAAGTAGAAAAGAAATAGATGAAGACGAATCATTTTTTAATAGCATTTTGACGCACGTAAAAACATTTGATACAAATTCCAAATTCCAATTTTGAATAGGCGTGCTACAACTAGTAGAGAACTACCTACCGCAAACACGAAAACACAATGCACAATCATCTACTGGACAGCAGACGCAACTAATAGAAGAACTCCAAGCAAAAACACAAAATGACAACATACAATCATCTACGGAGTCACATTTCATAGATTTAACATTTCAACAAAATACGCACCGAACATCAAGTCACTCATCAAATAATCATACTGTTTATTTTTCCCAGAATGACTACTACAACTCTGCCAACCCAGAAGCCAATATAATATCCTAGTACTCATTTTGAGAATTAGAACTCTCGAGTTTCATGTAGTTGTGTATTTTTATTAAAAAAAAATGTTTCTAGTTAAGTTTCATACACTTGTTTTAAAGAAATGTTTAACGCTCGGTTCAACGTTAAGCTTCAGATATTTTGTTTTAATTTTTTGACACCGTAATGTAAATTAGTGTTTAATAGTATATTATACAACAAGAATTTAATGAGAGTCGTTATTCTCGAGGGTAACGTTTGAGCCCACGAGCGAAGCGAGTGGCACAAGTTGCCCGAGAGAATAACGCTCATTAAATGCGCATTGAATACTATACTTTATCCACGACCAAGATTCTGGGTTTTCTCAAATATGTTAAGTTATAGATGCCACAAAGATAATTTACAATTTTAAAACCACGACCACGACTGGTTTCGCTATTCAATGGCGCGACGTTTGATGCGTCTTGTCGATAGATGACGGTCTAGTCACCCGCGCATGTCACCGCATGTTCATTTCAATGCTACGAGGGTGGACGGTAAATTACTTCATTTGATGGCCTATTTTAATTATTTTTCAGTGAAAAGTACATATTTTAGGGAAAAAGAGACACTGTAACCTACATTTGCCTCAATACATCCTAATAGAAGGATAATTATTTGAATGAACCAGTGGTAACTATCGATTTCATGTTTAGGGCAGTTTACTTTTTGAGTTGTCAGTTGCCTACGACATGGTTCGTTTCCATGACAACTCATTATTCACTTGTGAATAATGTTCATTATTGTATAATTTATGTATATAAATTTTGTATAAAAATTTGTATAAAAAACATGTTTGTAGGTGTTTGAATACATGTTTTTCGTACTTACCTTAGAGTTGCCATGAGTCTTTCTTCCGCTCCAATTGGTTGATGATGGCAGTTCTGGTAATTTTTTGTTAATCTATCTCCAAATTCTTTTGAATATAATCAAAAGTTTTCATTTTCATTCTCATATAGTCTGTTTTGAATATAATCAAAAGTTTTCATTTTCATTCTCATATAGTCGAAAACACGGGGTCGTAAATCCTTATATAGGTGATGATATTCTCCATAGGACTTCCGTTTTTTGTCTAAGGGTGTAACGGTGCACTTCGCTCCTTACATTAAGTATTTATTTTAAATTTTATTCTTCTGGTGTTTTCAGACAGGTTGGAAAGATAAGTGCCAATTTAATATAGTTTGCTCATCTCTGTAATAATATTGAATACTGAATGCCTATTTTATACTCAGACATTTGAGTGGTTTAATTAAAGAATTTTTTTAGTGTTAAGTTTATTTCATCTCGTGCTTCATGTTCTCACGTACCACGTAAACAAATGTAATTAGATTAAGTGATTATTGCTTTTTGTTATGTTTAACTCAAAATTAACTATATTTTAATACTGTAATTAAGTTCGATCCGTAAAAGTTTACCAGCGATTTCGGTGACAAATTATTTAAATATCTAGTTTACCACCATTCGGGCCCTTTAGTTGGGCAATTCCTCGCCACAAGTGTTAGCGGCAGCGGTTGCCGGCTTTCGTATTCGCGAGATTCCCTTCAGGATTATAGACTGCAATTTGGGTACGTTTATTTTTATTTGCAAGGCGTTCAATTTAAATTATTTCCTACAATAGCGCTTTGAAGGTCGAATGCTGTGTTTCTATGGCGTGTTTGCTTTACATCTCTTAATAGTCCAATAGGATTGATTGAGATTTGATTTCAATATCTTTTAATTTTAAATACGGCAATATCATCTTTTCCTCTTAGTGGCTTAGAACCGTGTTGTAAAATTCAAAGAATGTTCTTATCAATGATTTTTTGTAATTTGCACGGAGTTACCTATACCCACAAACGCACTTTTAAGACCATTTCTGTTTCGAGGCCGCTGGAAACCAGCCCATTAATTTTTGTGGAGCGCAAATAATTGTGAGGTATGTACCTGCAAATTATTGGAAATTATTTAAGTTTCGCTTCATTTTATTATTCTTTGTTCTCATTCTAATTGTATTTTGGCCGGCTTTTATTGGCATCTATAACATGACCGACATTTTTCCTTTACACATTTCTGAAAATCTCAATAATTGAATTAACTTTTATTATCAGTTTTGCATCTTTAAGCAGTTAAGCAGTAAATTTACAGCCACGATTATTGCTTTATTTTGATAAGCTATTTCGAACTTTTTAGCACTGGTTTTCCCAAGCGAAATATTGAATGTTTGTCTCTAATTGGCCTGAAGCCTTAAGTGGAGATTAGTCTAGCTGGCTATAGCCATCTTTGCTCCTTGCTGCCGAAATCGCTGGATGAAGCCATAGTTATCTGATCTGTAGGCTGAGCACCATCTGAGCGTTCTTGTGGGTTCGTGCCCCTTGATGTAAGTGTTAGAATAGCAAGTGTATAGTTGAACAAGTGTCTCCCCAAGGCGAAGAGTTTTTTTTACGGTAGCGAATACCCAATTTTAAGCAGTGAGTATTTCTCAATCAGTTTAATAAATATTTTTTTTTAATTTTGACATATAAAGTGGCACTTTTCAATACTGATGACAGTGACGTAACGTCCTACTTTTCGTAACTAGTTACGAAAAGTAAAATCTTTCGTAGCTAGTGATGAAAAGTTGGTGTCACCACCAGTTGCAGGTTTCGGCTGTGGCACACCGTTGCTATAGTTTTACGGTATTAAGTAGATACAAAGTGGTTTAAAAGTAAATATTGAAGTTTAATAATAATAATTCTCTCTCTAAGTAGGTATTTGTGGTCGAACTTAGAAAAAATCTTGTATGAAACATGTGACGAAAAACCTTTTTTGTGTCTCTCATTCAAATTGCGGGAACTCGCTGCGCCCGTCCCGCAAACATTCATTCGTTACACAAAATCGGACTTTTCGTAACTGGTTACATAAATAGCTATTTTAATCATTATACGTGTATTTAATACTGACAGTACCTGACGAATCTTCCGCATGATTTTTATTATCTGAAGCTGTTAATTTTTTTTAATGCGGATGGCGCCCAGTTAACATCTATAGTTCTCCTCATTTATAGTCGGGTGCTGAAAGTACTGGTCCCGGGGGCAAGTGGAAGGTTCTCCGACAGACCAAACTCCCATTAAACATACCCCCCTTTATGCATGCCATAGCCGCAAAATAAGAGCTGCTGAGGTTGTGCTATTTGTACACCATCATTATAAACTAATAGTCACAGGGGATGTATCTTCGTATTTTGATATCCTTTATATAGGTACCACTTTAGAGCACTAGAATTTAGAATAATATCTTCCTCATCTGAAGAAGAGGATGTCGAATCCATGTTTATAGGACGCTCGTTCACGCTGAACTGGCGCAAATGTGCGATGCTCTGAGCCTCAATGTGACCACGGGTGAGCGTGGGTCGGAGCGAGAGTCGGAGCGATGGTCGGAGCTAGGGTCGAGGGTACATTGCTATGGTCGAGGATCGGTGATCCCCGTTGTGTCCGTACTCTTAGTATTGCTTCGCGTGGCCGAAATTACCATTTCGTTACGGGATTTTGCTGACCAACTTCACTTGTGAAATACCTTGCTGATTGCGAGTGTTTGAGCGCCAACTGCAAAGTTCGATTGCGGTGTAAGACGACCCACTTGAGAAAAAGTTTAGTGGTGGTTTGTGTCCTCCTTGGAGGTGCTAGGTAGGGGCTTGAACTGCACACAGCATACTTGCTTGGGGCTCGTAGACATACCACCCAACACTCCTTGACCTGTACCACTAATCCAGCTACTGGCGCCACCTTCCTCTGGCCTGAACCCAGTATTTGTGAGATTGTTTCTGCTGCTGCTGTGTCTATCACCACTATCGAGTCAACTTAGGACCATTGTTACCGAGTCACCTTGAAACCTCTAGACCTGCATCCTACAGACAGGGCGGTTTTATTGAGGTCTTCCTCAGGGCTTTTTCAATAAGCGAAGTTTGTCAACTAGGAACAACCCAGATAGCAAAATGATATTCCACGTATGTACCTGGAACGTATCTTTCTTGGCCATGTGCATACATAATAGATACCTAAAAACCATTGTGAACCATTGTGAAGATTCCATGTATGTTGCAGAAATCTGTCATTGTTAATACACTGAACTCATTACTTCACATCTAATGTATGTACATATGCATATCCATTTGATGTACATGGACAGATTTTATGTGCATCCATATGTACATTGATGGTACATCTCTAAAAACTACTATAGACATCCCATGTACATTGGATGAATGTATCTATGTTAATACACTGAACTCAATTTTCACATTCTCTTCATGTACATATGTACATTTATGCAATATACCTGCTTAAACGCATTTTACGTACATCCAAATCCGTGTATCCTTATTTTTCAATAGTTCTTCCAACTTTTATACGTTTTATGCATGTAACACGTATACCTACAGGTATATAGGTACTTAATTCTGATCATTAAATAATGTGCCATTATATATAGGTATAAAATGCAAATAGAAAGCCAAAATATTGAAAACCGATGTGCACCTGGCATCTGCAGGTACATGTACCTACCTACCCTTAAAACTGACTCACCATAGTCGCTAGTACTTCGACAGGAACTTGCTATTTGTTTATTAGATAAAAACTAAGTGTTTACTAAGATTTGAGCGTGAGAAAATTGGTGAAAACCATGTACAACGGCATTTGTAAAATTCAAAATTCTTTTAATTAAAATACGCCACCGAATTTATTTGCTAGATCTGTCTCATCACAGCTAATCTACCTGATTCTATCAAACTCGATCTCTTAGTGGGTCTATTGCGAGTATGGATCGAGTATTTGGTTTCATACAAAATATTACATAAAAACTTAACCCCCAACGCCTAAAAACAAGAGACTCATACAAACTGTCTAAATCTTACAAACCTGTAGATACAAAATTGGTCCAGAGTTATCCATGAAATATTCTTAGAGAAACTATATTTGTCCTTATATAATAAGGCATGCAATAGGAAGTTAATATAGTCTGAATAATCATCTTGTGGAATTACGTCATAAATCGTGACGTGTCCTGTGTATGACAGCACGTCGTAAATAAGATTTTTTTTACTTCAAAAATTTACCTACGATTTACCTTCAATTGCAACTTTATTTTTGGGTTATGTTTTTCTAAAGGATAATTTAGATTCGTCGCATATTTAAGCTGGAGCTTCAGCGTGTTTGAATAAAACTTTGATTGGAAAAGAAGTTTTTTTTTTCAAAAAAAGAAGAACATTTGCCTTTTGTGATAACTATTAATTAATTTAAAGTTAGGATATTAGTAAGCAACAAGTTCGAGAAATGTATTTGAAGTTAACAAGAAATTTAGAACAATTTACGTCCTCTGATCAGTAACAAAAATGTGTATTCCAAAATCCTCAATGTTTAGATATATTATTAGATCTTGTTAGGTGAGGAAGACCTCAATAAAGGTCGAAATGTTGGGTGAGACTAACAGGACAGTGGACTGCTGCAACCCCATAACCTACGCCCTACAACATTGATAAATTAGTGGTAACACCTTTTAACTGTTTTATGTAACTTAATACCCATCTTATTTGGCCAATTTTATTTTGCCTTGTTATATATAGCTTATATGGCATATTTTGGAGTGAACCCTTGCCCAATATTATTAAGGTTTCCCTTCCACCTGGGAGGCGTCCTGTTGAGCCTGTGAATAACAGGTGGCGCACCCACACGTTTTAGCCGAGATTTATCTGAGCCACCTCACGGCCTTGATTTATTGGAGAAAGCAAGTGTTGTGTTCACCTTAGTGGGCTTTTGGCCACCATTTAATATAAGTTTACCACACACACTTACACCAACCATTGTGTACTGTTAAATTTATTTGTTTACATAACATGACCACACCACGTCAAACAGTACTTTTATTTCGTCATTGTCTTTCCTATGAGAATAAACCGTCTCAGATAACTTGGCTCTCGGTCACTCTGAGGGTGGGGTTGTCCAAGACCCTCGGACTGTTGCCAACCTATTTCGGTCAAGTTTCAGTGTGTCTTTCACTCTCACGGGGACACGAGCACTGTCTTGACTGGGTCTGGTGGTGTCTCCGCAACCCCTACAATTTTTCTGTACCCCGTGGATATGCCAGAGGTTTGAGAGTCCATCGCGGTTCTGCCTGACAAGCTCTCTGCAGGTCTAGACGGGATAACGGTGTTGGCTGGATTGACATATCAAACTACAGGCCAATCTCAGTGCTCTCGGCACTTCTAAGGTCTTTGAGAGAGTGATTTATACTAGAATAGTGGACTTTCTTTGCAATCACAATATACTTTCAAGCAGTCAATTTGGTTTTCGACCAGGGTAGTCAACTTAGTTGGCTGTCTTTAGGGTGATATCGTATATGGTAGAGCGTATTGATAAGGGCAAAAAGGTTACTAGACTCTTCTTCGACCCCTCGCAGGCCTTTGACACAATAAACCACTGATGCTTGACATTCTGCAGGGGTATGGAATAAGAGGGAATTGTCTGTGTTATTGACTCACACTTAAGTCATAGAAAACAAACGATTAGTATCACAGCCAATGGAGTAAATTACTTGTCGACGTCGTCATTAGTGGGGCAAGGCGTACCGCAGGGCTACACACTGGGATATGGTCTGTTTTTTTTGTACGTGAATTGACTTTGCGATGGCATTTCCTGGTACCTTGGTCTGTTAGTACGCGAGTGATACATCGGTTTCACTGGCGGGTGGTGCGCCTTCTTGTATGATGTGACTTGTATGCAGGGATGGCGTAATAGCCACGCCTGCTGCTGAATGCCGACAAAACCGGATTGATTCCGTTCACAAAGAACACAAAAAAAAACCGAATCTCTGTAGGTTTCTTACAACAACAGGTCTATTCCTGACATAAAACAGTAGACAACATAAAGTTCCTCGGTTATATAACTGCATTCATAATTGAATTGGAATTGTCAGACGGATGAAGTGATTGCTAGACTGAACAGGTTCTGTGGTCTACTGCGGAGGATCCTCAGGGTACAATTTAAACCAAAATTCTTTGATCTGACAAAGAAATTTTTCTTAGTTTAATTTTGAACATTTTTAGTGACTTAGAAGGGTTTTCCTTATTCATCAAAAGTGGTTTATTCGTTAAGGTTCGTTTATTCGTTTATTTATAGCTACATAAAAACAATTTTTTAAGTGAAGCTTTGACGTCTCTTGTTTCTATGTCGATTTTGATATTTTGGAAAAGCCCAAATAAAAAATCTTATTTTTTGACACCCCATTCGCTGGTGGAAGGGTGACACCAACTTTGAAAACACGCTGTATAAAAAAAGAATTTGGTTTGACTGCTCAAGAAAGGACAGACAAATCTTTCTTTTCTGAATTTCTCTCATTGTGTTCTTTTTTTTGCAACCACACCCATTTAATCAATGAAATTAATATTAAAACGAGAGAAAAAAGAATAAATTAGTAATGACACTACTAATGAAAAATAAATCTGAATGACAAGGTGTTCGTCTTTTTTTCAAGTGTAATTCTGCATTTTTATTTCTTTCTGGAGACGAACATTACAGTAAGCTTTATTGATTCCTGTCATACAAATTTTTAGTAGAAACAAATTCTGCAATAGAGCCGTAACAAAACTCGTAAATCGAGTTGACACGCACTGGAAGTTGTCTCTGCTACGCGCTTTGCGTGATAATTATTAGAATTTTAATTAACCCTGGAGATTATACGCATTAATCAAGAGGGAGTTGCTGACGAACAGTCAGCATGGTGTGTATACGAAGCTTTATATCGCCCAAAACGTACACCACTTTCCACGGTGCCATTTTATCGCTGAGCCGACGGAAAGCGTCCCCGTTACGCCGCCTCTTTTCCCATATTTTCTAAAACTGTTTATTACAGGCCCAAGTGGCAGATTAAATGTTGCTAATTCCGCTGAATACATATAATTGGAAATCGGATCGATACAGCAAAAACGGATAAAATTGCGCCGACCGCACTCATCCAAAATGCAAATCGGGATGGGACACCTGCCATTTCCAGCTCGAAAGTCCAATAATTGAATCTCGAACAGGCCACCAGAGATCACGGGACCCGGATCCCGCCGGGAAGCGATTAAATCATGCCACACGGCCGCTGTACAGCCACTAATGCAATTTACGGAATAATCTAAATCGTCTTAAGCGAACGTAAAAGTACATAACAGAAAGCAGGAGAATCAAAATTGGGTGTCATGGGCAATTTATCAGAGGCAAGATAATTTTTGACAAACGAAGAATTACCTAAATTACGAGAATTACCTCCTCAGCCAAGAATTTTATTAATGAGCGAGTGATTTGGAAAGAGGACGGGCATAAAGAGTTGGGGATAAATCTTCCTAAAGTTTTTATCTACGATGAAATTTGACAAAGTTTGTCGCTTAAATATCGTTTAGCACGGGCTCCGAATTTATTAAACATAGAAAATAAAAAATGATGAAGGATAAAAGCATATGCATGATTCCAATACGGCAACCCTACTCTATTATTGGAAAAATAATATAAATTCAATTATTAAATAACCAAAAATATAGCCTAAACTCTTTCTGAATAAGTTGAAAGTACCACTACAGATGCCAACAAGAGTTTCTTGTCTAGGACATTTAGATATTTTCTTTTTCTCATTTTATTTTGTTGACAAACAATAAAGTTTCAGCCACTTTTCATTTTTTTTTGTGTATTTTGGACTACTCAATGGTCATCTCCAGCGGTAGCAATGACTAAAAATAGTAGATTATGTCACTAGGAGTAAAAGTGGGTCTTTTCGTGCTGAGCCCAGAGATTGACGGCCGAAGCGAAGCTGAGGCCTGCAACTGGCGGTACAGAGCAGGAGCAGGCGATATCCATCAGCGTATTAGATTTAGTACTTTATGGGAGATGGCTCTGAGTTCGAAAAGCAGCCCATAATGATCTGCATCTCGCAGGTTATAGGAACCCACACGAAGTGTAAAGAGTAGGTGGTCACCATAAACTGAGAGCCATAAAGTATTAGATCGAATATGCTGGTAGATATCGCCTTCTCCTGCTCTGCCCAACATCTTACCGCTCTTCCGTAGCTTTCTTGGTTTAAAGCCGCTACTCACCAAGCCAAATCTGTACGGAAAATAGACCACAAAACTACTGCAGTGCAGATGGGTTGATCGACAAATTGGTGACCACCTACTCGTTTAGGTCAATACCGTTTAATTTTGGCTACACCAGCCCGGCAGAATCAGCTGATGGCTAAAGGAGACTTGCTGATTTTCTTTGAAGATTACTTATCACTTTGTGAAATTTTAAATATTACAAGTGGTACAGTTTTAATTTAATAAGTGTTATTAAACTTCCCAAAATAACGATAAAGGTGTGAAGAGTACCTCACTGTTGTCGTGTTTCGGTAAAAATTGGGAACCTCAATGCGCAGCTCTTCTAATTAAAATTGGCAAAATATTTAATATATTAATTGGTCATTTATTCTATAAAATAGTACCTTAAATCATCTTTTCTCCTTCGGCCTTAGAATTATTATCTGCAGGAATTTAAAGAGTGTAATTTATTCCAAGTTCCTTTCCTGAAGTTTGAATAAGTCACCTCATAATCTACTAGGACTTAATTCTGCTAAATAGCAGAATTTTTAATACTACTCAATTGGATTTTGGATTGAAAAGGATTCTGCCATGATGTAGAATAGGTGGTAATTACTATCAGGCTATCTTCCAACTCCAGGTATGCAGCTGTATGTCCAATCCAGTTGACTGTAAATTGTTTAAAGAAGAAGATGAAGTACCCAAAGTTACAACCATTTTTATTACTCCATCCTTTTCTCTGAAAAATGTATAGCAGATTTTCATTATTGAAACTGTTATATACTGGGAGACTGATTAAAAACTGAATATAAAAGTAATCGTTATTTTTTGTGTTACAATTCTTTAGGTCTCACTGGTTTTTCTGCCTTATTGGTCTGAGCACATTTCCGCTTCTTTTTGGTCTTGACTTACCGTCTTAATATCGATTTAACTTCTATGTATTCTTCAAGCAGAGATAAATAATAAAAAAAAATATTTTTTTGCTGTTTTTAAAATGGGAACGGGACTGTGAGCTCCTCAGAACGTAGCAAACTTAATTTGATTAAACTTTGCTTCAAAAGTATTTTTTTAATGGCAAACCAAACTCGATCCTAAACGTGCCTTAAACAGAAGTTTAAGATGACAGCAGTTAAAGTTGAAACATGAGCAAAAAGACGTTGTACTCCCCCTTTTGGTCAATTTCAAGATACGAATTTTTTTGCTGTTTTTTATCGGCACCTTTGCAATTCTTTAAGAACGTAACAAACAAGCTTAATTCGAATAAAACTAACCCTTATGGGGGTTTTTTAAAAATGGCATAAAATTCGATTTTAAAATTGGCCATTCTCTGAAATTTCAATCTAAAGTTTTTCTGAGCTTTGAAGCCGTGGTTCAGCTCCCACAGACATTATCAAAGACGATGAGGCAATGGACCAAGTGATATCCCGTGCTTCCCGACGATGACTGATTCGATTGTGGGAGCTCTGTGGTATTTATTCCCCCACCGTCGCGCTGCAGTGGAGAGACTTGGGTGGGGGCAGTAGTGGCGGGGGGTTTGGGCGCACTTGCAGAATGTTGTAGAACTCGCATTTAGAAACGTAATTTCCTCCTCCCCTGAAATTGTTTTCGTGTTTAAAGATTTCAATGGCCTCTTTAGTCTCGGATAAAAACGCTGCGATTGATATAAGAACGACATCCTCGTTGAAAAGGATGTCGTGACGAGAGGGTGCTCTGCTTTTGCTGCCTTTTGTGTTTGTCCCAGCCAGCAACTTCTCTTGTGTTCCGTTGTAACGAAGTTACTAATTTAAAAGACCGTGTTATTGATCTTTGTTTAACATAAACAAACTGGCCGTCGTACCGTGCCTTTAGCTAGCAACAGTGCACACAATACCTCCCACTCCGCTTCCTACCACACGATCGATGGGTTTAAAAGGGCCACGCTCGGCCCTTCAAAGGGAGTCTACGACTCTACGGTGAGCTCGCCTAAACCAACCCATTACACCGACGCCGACGCCGACGCAACCGTAAGGTAGAATACTGTGGGTAAAGGTGGTATCCGTCTGAACTTATTCCCCGGTTGAACCAGGCGGATGTTGGATTAACCGTTGTATAGGAGGACCGAGCTAGCCATAGGAGGATTTTGTGGCTTGTCCGGGCCGTTTGTGGTTTCTTGCTTCTAGGGCCCTTATTCTCCGTTTGAGCTCCGAGGGATCTCGTCTCAAATTCCGATTAGGGTGTAGGTATGCCGGACTAGTCGTAGGAGGATTTTGCGACTTGCTCGGAGCCTCGCCTGAACCGTGTGCGCCGATCCACCAGTTATATTCAGGCGGATGTTGAATTGACTGTCGGATGTTGAGAAGTTTCGATAGGCCCCGCTACTTTTGGGTATTATCTAAACTGCATACTTCTCTGTTGCTACCGTGTCGTTTCCGTGCATGACCGTGATCCTTATTTCTATCATATTTGTGTGCTACCGGATATGGATGTAAATGTGCCCGTACAAAATATAGTGTATTTTAACCTTGTTCTGAGTTTTATTTAGAGCGGCTCACAGAACAGCGAATCCTAGTCCACTGTTAAAGGGTACCCAAGCGCAAGAGGTCCCCTTGCGTCGTTAAAAACAAGGGGTGGCGCCCGTGAATTAAATCAGCAGAGGAAAAGTGTCACACCGTAGTCCTCGTGTTGACATTACCGAGTTCCATGCAGCTATGGCTCGGTATACATTGGCACCACAAAGCGCAGTGTAAACACGAGAATTAGGTAATACAAGAGGAGTGACAGGCTGGGACAAACACAAAAGTCAATAGTAGCAGAGCACGCTCTCTCCAAAGGTCAACAGACATTGAGAGGGATGTCGTGACAAAGTTTAAGGGTAGATATCTTATATCAATCGCAGCGTTTCTATCCGAGACTAACGAGACAGGCAACTGAAATCCTTAAACACGACAACGATTTCAACATGAAGGAGGAAATAAGGTTTCTAAATGCAGACTGGAAGCGAGTTCTACGAGATACTTCAGTGCGCCGCGCCACCTCTACTCCCACCGCAGTTCCTCCACTGCAGCGCGATGGCGCGGCGGGAGAATAAATAGCACATAGCTTCCGAGAGTCGAATCAGTTTACGTCGGAAGGCACGGGAGATCATTTCGTCCATTACCTCATCGCTTTTGATAATGTTTGTCTCAGCTGTAGACGAAACATCAGGAAGAAATTCCATTGGAGCACGGCCTCAGCCCGGAAAACACGTTAGATCGTAATGCTGTTGCCGTTTCAAGTACAAGGTTTATGTGATTACTTCTGAGACTGCAAAAGAACAGAAAATGATGGTTGTAGAAAAGTACCATGTCCGGAAGAGCATGATTGTGATTGGGTTGTCATGCCATTCAGTTGGTTATGATCCGAGACTGGATTTTACTTTGAAACACCTAATAATGTGTAATAAAGTAATAGATCTGAACAAGTAAATAATATTTTAAAGATTAATCAAGAACCTCTGGAATTTTGGTACTTGCTAAAGTAGATATCATAAAGCATTTAAGGATAGAAACTGCAAATGCAGATGGTGAGAATTTGGGAGTGAATGTAACTTTGAATTTGTCACCAGTTGTTTGTTAGAAATGTTCATCCTACCGCATATTGGGGTTTAAGTATCTGTGGCTCTATAAAATTATCTACTATAGAGTATAAAACATTTCGAGGTTAAAGATAACTGTTCATTATACTCAAAGAGACTGCGGCGTAAATATGGAAATTAAAATAATTTTGTCATTGTCTTATATGTCGCCTTTAATAAACATGGTGACATGTGTTTTGCCTAACTAACCCCGAAAATCCCGAAACCCCGAAACTGGCATGCAGATGAGTTCATCGACAAAGTGGTGTTCACCACATGCTTTTAAAATTTTATCGTAGAGTGAGAGCGCAAAGAAAAAATAAATAGGGTTATTTTGGAAAACCCAACAAGTATCAAGCACTAGATCAGAGCAGACAGAGAAAATGAAGAAAATAAAAATAAATTAGCAACCATATTGCCTAAAACGTATCTATAGAGTAGGTAAGAGGCAAGTGGTGCGATTCACCTGAGGGAATGATGCCTATTATAAGCAAGTGGAACACAATATAATAATAATCAATAATTATTATATATCAAATATGTTCTGTTTCTAATATGGGGCTGTTTGCATGCGGTTTCTTTGGAGTGTCACTATGTATAACACTGTGCCACCTGTTTCAGTTCACGACCTATTATGTGTTTAGAGCCTGACATATTATGATCATCATAATACTGCGTTGCAGCAATTTCTCTAATCTGAAAGTCTTAAGCTATTTTCCCCACACCAAAATAAGTCTTAGCTGTCGAAAATGGAAAGCTTAAAAGCACCCAGGCAAGCATTGACCGCGAGATAACGATACTAATTAATATCTTCCCGGTATCGTATACTACTTAACTTCGTGTAGTATACTCAATTTTATTTCTTAATTTCGTGAGGCAATTATGCGGCAAAACGCTATTTTATTGGAAAAATGGAAAGCGGAGATAACGGCCTTTTGTGTAGTTTTTAAACGAAACTCTGCAAAATGCAATCGGGGATTAAGTGCACGATGTCTGAAATTCTAGGAAAGTTAAATTAAAAAGGAGATTTACGAGTGAAATTCTTTCGAACGATATAGGTAATTAAGTTTGGTTTAGGAGCAAAAATTATCCAACAACAAGTTTACAAAAACTTTTAATTTTTGTTGCAAGTTAAGTGCTTTTAATGGGTGCATTTCTAGCACCATGTGTAACTCCAACTCTAGTTTCCCAATTTACTAGTCCCAAAGTAGTTGGTGCGATTGAGTTTTCTGCAGTATATTCAATCAATTGTTTGTTCCCCTAATTATTGTGGAGAAAAAAAATATTCAGGTTTCTTGAAGAACACTAAAATCGTCAACTCCATACATATTTGATTAAACCCTTTACAAGTTTTTGGCTGTATCTTTCTGAGTATTGTGCCTTCCTTATGCCCCCCTATGAATTTGGTACGGGAACTTAGTGATGACGATCCTGATCATCGCATTCAGTTGTGTGACGAAATATGTTCGTGCCCGAAAGAACTCAATTTGGTTTTCTTGTGAATGCTCGTGTCAACTAGATGCAGTCAATCCCCGTAAATGTCCTACTGAAATGACAAAAATCCAAGCATTTTACATCACATTCATACGCAGAATTCGGTAAAGTTCAATGTTTGTGCTGAGAGATCGTCTCAGAGGGCTTTTCTTCCTGGCGGAAAATCTGAATCGAAACATGTACTTAAATCTATTGGAAGCCAGTATCTACCCAAAGATTGCAAAATACTGAAAAATGACAACCTTTCGATAGAAGAAAGTCTGTGGTTTCAGCAGTATGATTCTCCACCACATTATGCCGCAAATGTGAGTGATTATCTTAACCAAAACTTACCAACTCAATGAATAGGAGTCAGTATTATCGATCTTAGAGGTTTTTATATGGGGACACTTGAATTCGAAACTGTATGCGATCTAACCAAACTCACTTGAGGGGCTTCGTTGGGAAATCGTTGAGGTCGTCAGAAAACGCATGAGATGATGCAAAGTGTTCTCTTCGAAGTGTAACAAGGATTCAATTATTGTATGTCAGAAGAGGGCAAAAAATTGAACTGTTAATTAAATAATAAATATCATTTTTAATAAAAAAATCACACTTTTCTAAGTGGTAGTTGCAGGGAATTCCAGATTATCAGATGGACATGACATCGAGAGCCAATGGAAGTACGCTGTTAAGAGGGATGAGTCGATAGAGATCTTGTCAGTTGATGTAAAGGATGAAGATACCAACATTGCAAGACCGAATCGGTTGACTAAAGAATTTGAAGATGGCATTGACTTCTTCGAAGAGAGTTATGCAAGGCAGATCAAACACTATCAACAAAACATTTTTGACTTAAAAGTTGAACTCTAACGTACAGAGAGGGCGTCGTGATTTATCATTGGAAATTACGTAACACAGAAATGCTAATAGGGAGTAATCATTTCACAACGTCATCTAGTTGGCTGTGAAATGTCAAAAGCAAATGATGAAACAATGAAGGTCCGTTTACATTACAAGGCAGTGAAGGCTTTCACGGCCGGTCAAATAACAATCAGAAATGTTTTTCGGCCTTTGAAGCCGTGGTCAATTGGAATTTCTTCCTGACCTTTCATCTACAGCTGCGGCAGAAATTATCAAAGACGATGAGGCAATGGGCGAAGTGACCTCCCGTGCTTCCCGACGTTGACTGATGCGACTGTGGTGAGCTCCGTGGTAATTTTTCCCCCGCAGGCGCCCTCGCGCGAGGGACTAGGGTGGAGGTAGTGATGGCGCGGGGTTTCGGCGCACCTGAAGTATGTCGTAGAACTCGCTTCCAGTCTGCATTTAGAAACGTCAAGTCCTCCTTCCTGTTGAAATTTTTGTCGTGTTTAAAGATCTCAATGACCGCCCTCGTTAGCCTCGGATAACAAGGCTGCGATTGATATAAGGTATCCACCTAGTTAAAAAAGAATGTCATGACTTTCGGAGAGAGCGTGCCCTGCTACTGCCGACTTTGTTGACTGACTCGTGTTGACATTGCGTTTAGTGGTGCCAGCTGAATGGAACTCGGTAAGTTGGCCGATCTGAAGTTCCGTTGTAGGAGTGGGTTTAAAAACAGTTTTAACATTTTGCTTTTCCAGTAGCCTGCCGAGCCTGTTTGTTACTTTGTGGATGTATGGTAGACTAGTCCATCCGCGCTTTTCTTCATATTCTCCCGTTGTTCCTTCTTGGCGCTCCACATTCCTTGAACGGACGACCCCATCGAACACGCACTTGCTGTATTCATTGCAACCAAAAGCTCTTTTCAGATGCTTCAGAGTTTCCCGTTCCAAATCAGCCGACTCACAAATTTTATTAGCTCTAACAGGCTCTTTATGACTCCCCTTTTCTGTCTGAAATGATGATTTGATCCGTTATTTAGGTATCAGACAGAGAGTGTTGGTTTTCTATAAACGGCGTTCGCAAGCCTTGATACGAAGAACTGTACTAACATATCTAAAAACGGTAGGCAACATAGTGTCTTAATGTAAAAATTATAGTCAGTAAAAAAAGCAGAGGACACCGCTATATCTGCAACGGTAAACATCCTAGAAGCTTCGTTGCCGGCTTCGCTGGAGGATGAGAAACTGCCTAAATTGGTATAACCTTAATTTTGCAAATTGGGGATGTAAATGATCACATATCCCAGATAAAATTTCTTGGAGTCCTTGTAGATGAAGATGCTAAGTGGGATTTACATATCGATAACCTTATCTTCAAAACTCAATCGGTTTCTATCTGCTACCTCAACTTTCAGATGAGGCAATCCCTACAGTACTTAGATTGTCTAATTCTGCATTTTTTCACACCCTACTTATTTGGAGTCAGCCTCGGGGACAATACTTTTATTCGGGTTTCTGCGAATGGATGATTGCAATGCGCACTTTAGGCAACTAGGCATACTAACCCTGCCACCGATGTATATATTGTAACTTACATCTTTTTTCTACTCCCGAGACATGCATGAGTACCCTACTTAATAAGGGCAGGAAAAACTTGATACTACAATACTATCGTTAAAGAAGGTGCCAGAATGGCCCTGGCTATGGGGCCGTAAAATACTTCAATGTACTGCCCATAGAAATTAAGGAGTTAGCAGTAGATAGTTTTGGGAAAGAAATTAGACAATTTTTAGTGGTAAGGGTTATTTATTGCATTGAAGAATACTTTACCCATTTTAGTCTCTAGGTAATTTTTTGCATTGTATTATTTCAATGGCATAAAACTATAGAGCAGCGAAATACTACTAGAACTGAAATGTATATTAAATCATTTGTGCGAGTATTCTACCGTCTCAAAAGGGATAAAAGAGCTATCGAATGTAAATTGAACTTTTTGTCGATCATCCACTTATCGTAGAAACTTAATCAAAGGGAAGTAATGTAGCCGCTATACAACTGCACGAAACTCGAAAACGTAATTAAGAGGCAATATCAGCCGGTGAACGCTGATTTCTCTAGGGGGCCCCGAAAGCTCTTCGATACCGAAAATTTGAAATTTTCCCCAGAAAACTAATTTTAACTGTCCTAGTCTAAGTGTTCTTTATTACCTTGACGGGTATGAAGATGTTGTTAAGACAGGCACATTTTTCCGAGCCACTTGTTTATTACCCGCTGGAAATCCATCCCTTTTTACTGTGCTATGCTATAATATATCTAAGTTGAATTTAACTTTAAACTCTACTCAAGCGAAAACCCAATAGAGTTCATATCGTTCCAAACAATCACCGAAGCTCCTTGAAATACCTAATAAAGTTTCTTAGTACACAAAGTATCCTCCTCTTCCATAAGGCGAGGCTTTATCAACAACGCTCCTATTTGAAATAAATTTTAAACTTATTGGCTTCTTGGCTATTTTTGTTTCTGGGCGATTTCTTAAGTTTCCTGCAAGATAAAGCGAATTGAATGATCTTCATAAAGGCAATAAAAAAAAAAAAACTGTTAAATTATGTCGATAAATTTTCATCATATATTCAACTAAACTTTGCTTTCCAACGTTGACAAACGTTGAAAAGCACCGAGGAAGAGTGGATAGATTCTATATTGACACGAAAGAAGCTCTTAAAGACACACGAAGACAAGACCTAAAGAATCACCCTTCTTATGGGGGATTTTAATGCCAAAGTCGGATATGGGGAAGATGATGATGTTGTCGGAAGATACGTGATAGGAGTGCGAAACGAATGAGGATAAGCACTTGTCCAATTCTGCAAGGAATTTAATTTTATAATTATGAGCACATGGTTTAAACAACCACCCAGACGTCTATATACCTGGAAGTCTTCCACTGCTAATGAAGGGCATATACGGGGGTGTTCATTATAAAATTTCAACTAGCCACCTATGAAATGCATTTGTTATTTTGAAGCACGTCGTGAATTACTTCGTTCCGTATTTGTCCGTCAAACTTTCAAATTTAGGCACGTTCACACTTTGCGAACGTTTTACTGGTTGCTTACCATTACGCGCTCCGATAGTGTCTCCATCCTTTTTTTCTCAATAAGAATCTAAGGACGGGAATGCTCAAATAAATTTAACAAAATAATAATGAATAGCAATTGACATGACATTCCAATCCAGAATCATTCAGAATGTTGATAAATAAATAAGTCGGCCATAATTTGTTTGATTTTTTTAATTATTTAAAGATTTTTAAGATTCTATAGGCTGTAAAATTTACTTGAGGTATTCCCGAGCTAACATCCATAGAGAACTTAGAAAAACACATCAATCTTTGTGCCAAATTAAGTATACGACGGAGATAGTGGACCTTGGGAGGTGAGATAAACTAAAATTTTGCGACCCTGAATGCCTGAACAGGCCTTTCGCCCTTAGAAGTGATGATTTTCATATTGATCCTTTGACTTCTGACGACGACAAAGCAACCCAATCACCAGCTCCTGCACGGTGTAGCCTTTGGGGAGACGAGTTTTTAAGGCTTGGCCCTACTAACTACAACTGCAACCGAAAGTACCTACAAACCATTTTGTGTTTGAAAAACTAAAAACTAGTTTTAAAATCATTAAAACAAGTGTATGATTCTAATGCTTTATCTCTGTTGAATCGGAAATGGAATGGATTTTCAAAGATATGTAAAATTAAAACATTAGAGCTGAAGACGAAAATAAGTTTATAAACATATTGTAGGCTCAATTCCTGAAGCTAAACCTGGAAATTTTGCACCAAAATCGGTATTGACTGCGACTATTAGGACCTAGAAGAAAAGATGTTTCCAAAAATGTATGTGTCAGTAGATATTCTCGAGGCTTAAATTTGTGTACAAGTGTAATAGTTTTCTTAGCTCCCCAGCCTGGAAAAGCTATATGCGATCATACTATTAGCAGTTTGTAAGGCACATGTCTACACGCATAAACCATTTTGAGTCTGAAAGCCAGTTTTAATGTGATTCCAATTTATAAATAACTGAGATGTTTTGTCAGCATCACTATGAATTCAGAAATTGTGTTGATTTTAAAAGTAAAATAATAAATAAAATATTAGCAGTATAGACAAAAATAACTTTATAATAATACCTATTATAGACTTGAATCTTGAAGCATATTCCAGAAATCTTGGAACAGATCAGTACCTATGGACTTGAGTTTCCGAGCAAGAATGTAGGAAACATCTCTATTGGTATATGGGTTTTCATGTTCAATAATAAATGCTAACTTTTTTTCATAATGACAATAGCTATTTATGTAACCAGTTACGAAAAGTCCGATTTTGTGTAACGAATGAATGTTTGCGGGACGAGCGCAGCGAGTTCCCGCAATTTGAATGAGATACACAAAAAAGGTTTTTCGTCACGTGTTTCATACAAGATTTTTTCTAATTTTGACTACAAATACCTACTTAGAGAGAGAATTATTATTATTAAACTTCAATATTTACTTTTAAACCACTTTGTATCTACTTAATACCGTAAAACTATAGCAACGGTGTGCCACAGCCGAAACCTGCAGCTGGTGGTGACACCAACTTTTCATCACTAGTTACGAAAGATTTTACTTTTCGTAACTAGTTACGAAAAGTAGGACGTTACGTCACTGTCATCAGTATTGAAAAGTGCCACTTTATATGTCAAAATTAGAAAAAGTAGTTTAATGTGTGTTAAATTGCATCAATAGCTACTAAATAATGCAGGATCATCCACCTTCATATTCCTAATTTATAGTTATAAACTGAATTTATTTAAAAATGTTATAGACAGAAATTAAGTTTACATTGATAAGTAATTAATAGTATTAGACTGGATAATCTTGGTCAATGATCAGATCTGTAGTTTAAAGGGTTGCTGTCCACCATGTTTCAAATCAACAATTTACAAATTGGCTGGTTAAAACCTGTTTATTCAAAAGCAACAGTGCTCAATTTCTATGATCATAAAAGTCCTTTTTGGAAATTGCAATCTATATTGGGTCGATCATTACTATAAGCTTATTTTCAACCAACTCAATTGGCTGTCCTATTATCAGTCATCAATCGACTTGGATGAAAATCGAGCTGTAGAGATCAATCTGATCCAGGTTTACCAAAAAGTCCTACTGTGTCTATGCTAATAGGAATATGAATGATAAAATTTGAGTCACACACTTTGTCGCAATAGGACTTTTCGGAAATATTGATCCTAGTTCAGACTGATCCTTACAGATAATTTTCAGGAAACCAGATTGATGACAGTTTGAATCTGATTTCCACTCAATATGAATGGTAGAAACTCAGCTGATAGTTATCAACTTGATCCGAATTACAGTTTTTGAAAAGGGTTTGTACCTCCTATTGGTATGCGGAAAATTGACATATAGGTTCAATGGTATATGTGTTTAATGTGTTCGATAAGACTTTTAGTAAAGCTAATCACATTTTGTTAATTTATTTTGACATTTTTATTGAGTTTTGGGAAGTCATGTTTTTATTCGGTAATCAACTGTTTAACAATAAATTGATCTTCGTTATTAAACATATTTTTGACAATATAGTGACAATAAAGCTAATCACGTTTTGTTAATTTATTTTGACATTTTTATTGAGTTTTGGGAAGTCATGTTTCTATTCGCTTATCAACTCTTTAACAATAAATTGATCTTCGTTATTAAACATATTTTTGACAATATAATTGACAATTGAATAAATTGAATACAAAAAAATAAATGATATTAATGAAGAATTTTTTGTATTTTTTTAAGTGCTAGCAAAATTCAGTAACTTATACAGGTACCTATCCAATTAGTAATGCTTGAAGTGTCCTAGTGATCAGTAACCTTCACAGAAAAGCAGACCAATCAGTCAGCAAGCTGTGATTCCTACCCAAACTCTCAATTTTTTCAGGGTGTAGTCATTTTTCAATTATTTCATGGGCATGTTTTCACTAATCTAAGTTCTCATGTTTTGCGAGTTCACATAACCACTTCACTCAAATTAAGCTTCATCACTAAATATAGATTTTTGGAAAATGTTCTGGTTATTATCCCTATCAATAAACCAATTGCAAAATTGTAGTCTTCGGGGAAAGGCAGTTTCATGCAATTCTTGCACATCTATGAAGCGATATGGGTACACTTGCAGATCTTTATGTAAAATTGCATGGGTGGCACCTACAGAAGGGCCTATTTGATGGTGTAACTGTCGAATAGAAGTACCAGGTGTGTTTCGCATTATTTCTTGTGCCTGTGTAACCACTTTATTGGTGTGTTTCTTGTGAGATTCACTGCCTGGTCTTTGTAGACTACCTGCTTCTGAAAGCAATGCTAGAACATGCTTCAAAGTTTTCTTGAACTGCATATAGACCACAGCAAGGTTTGGAAATTGAGCCTGGAAATCCTCCTCGTAGTTTCGAATGGAACAAACCTATTCGCCATCCACTTTCCATCAAACTCAACATAAAAACTTTTTGTTCTAAGGCGAAGGCCATGTTGTCCAAATACAAAACAGGTTTTATAGCAATAAAAATTAACGTTTTTAGCAAAAATTTTGTTGGTAAAACTAGAAAACAACAACAAAAAGGTGGGAAACGGGAAAATTTGCCAACAAGGATAAAGACAACACAAGATGGCTGCTAATAACCTTGAAGCGCTGAAAGCTGATTGGACAGTGGCAATGACAAATCTGTTTTGATGGCGAGTCAAGTTACGACGTACTTTTATAACTCTCTTTCTTTCTGTCAAAAAATCATAGCTGGCTAGATGAAATTTTATGATGAACACCCCGTAGTAAAGAATGATATATAGATAACCTAAAGTTTGGATACCTTGGTATAGCGTCATTATTACATATTACAGTGGCGGAATGAAAATATTTTAACTTTAATTATGTTTATTGCTGGTAGGTAAGTTCTGGTAAAAGGTGAGCATACTGTCCAATTTGCTAGATGTATGTCAGTAAAATAAAAATTTCATATCTTATTCAGTCAGAAATTGTTTCCCGATCTAGCAATATAGGTAGCAAACTTGGTAGCAGGTATATATACTGGGTGACACAGGAATTACTAGCCAAGCGATAACTCTAGTTAAAAGAATGCTAACATTTTGAAACTTTGGGGATGATTATAGTAGCTTAGTACCTACAAATTGCACATAAGCATGACTAATTGGCGTTTCCGGTGACGTCACTTTTATTATTTTAAATAGAACACCCTGTATATTAGTCCTTTTTCGGATTTTACGTGGAATTCTATGTTATTAACATGTAACATAGTGCATGCCTAGCTCTTACCGTTTTCGAGAAAATCGCGCCCGAACGTTCCATATCATCAATATTAAATGTTGATTTTTATAGAAAAAAATGAATATCAGTCAGCCTCGATTTCACAAGTGACTATTTTTTAGGTTCTCTATCAACCAACATGAAAAAAAGTTTTTCCAAGTCGCAATGGAAAAAGTGGAAAGTTCATTTTTTGAAGACATTTATCTCCGTAACTTGCAATGGAAACACCTATTTTATTCCTAACATTTGGATTCCTTATTCAATTTCAAACATTATTTCAACTGCTTGAGTAAAACCAGTAGTTTTCGAGAAATTGTACTGCAAATAAAAGTGGCCAGGCCCTGTTTAATAAATCTACTTGAGACATCTAAATAGCTGACAATCGAGTCATCCATGGAAACAACTAGTTTTGCTCAAACACTTTAAATTTGAAATAATGTTTGAAATTGAATAAGGAATCCAAATGTTAGGATAAGGTGTTTCCATTAGAAGTTATGGAGATAAATGTCTTCAAAAAATCAACTTTTCCCTTTTTCCATGACGACTTGGAAAAACTTTTTTTTAATGTTGGTTGGTAGAGAACCTATAAAAATAGTCACCTGTGAAATCGAGGCTGATTGATATTCATTTGTTTCCATAAAAATCAACATTTATTATTGATGATATGGAACGTCGAACGCGATTTTCTTGAAAATAAAAAAAGCTAGGCATACACTATGTTACACGATACACTTAGAATTAGACGTAGAATCCGAAAATGGATAAATATATAGGGTATTCTATTTAAAATAATAAAAGTGACGTCACTTCCGGTAAAACAGGAAACGCCAATTAGTCATATTTATGTGCAATTTTTAGGTACTAAGCTACTATATTCATCCCCAAAGTTTCAAAATATTAGCATTCTCTTAACCGAGTTATCGCTTGGCTATTAATTCTTGTGTCACCCGGTATATAGGGAAATAAGGCGGCAAGTTTTACCAGGTTAGATGGAGTGGTATGTGCAGCTAAAAACTGTAATCATAATCAGTACAACTCGAATCTTTCTTTCGATTCCCTCAAGATAGAAAACATTAAGTTTATATTTTCAAATAAGTACCTTAGGTATATTATTCCGTACATATTTTATGTAGGAACAGTACAGTGTATATTATCATTATGGGATAATTCAGTAGGTTTTACTATGTGTAGAGCACCTGTATGGTCAATTTCTTCAAATCGGCAAGATTTGCTTTGCAATTTGATTTCGCATCATGGCAGCACTCGGCTTTGTGGGACTCATTTTGGAGACGTCATGTTCATCGTTGGCACTCACCGCAGAAATTTCCGATATGGAGCAGTACGAACCATTTTCCTCAATTAGAAGGGATATCAAATCTTAGTGGTGAAAGAAACAACAAAAAGAGACGTTCATCTTCTGAACATTTAGATGAACAGTGTCTTTCGTATTGGTGTCAGAACATCTTTTTAATATACATTTTAAAAAATTTGCCCTGCAGAAGTTTATTTCTCAAATGTATAGTGTTTGCATATTTCTTTACCACATCCCTGTGTTAATTTCCCTAGAGCGTACACTATAAAATTGTATTTAAGGTAAGCATTGTATTTTACATTAAAATGTGTTAACATAATTTTTAAAGCTGCTGTTGCAAATTGTCATAAAAACCAATGGATTATTTGTTAGAATGTTTTTTTAATTATATAGATTGGAGGATTAGAGATACAAAAAGTAAAAAAAAAATTATTTTTGAAAAACCTATAATTCAGAGGATATTACATCTACTACATTCGTACCTCTACATCTGAGCTATGTTACAGCTGGTCGGCGGGTTACATAAATAGGTTAAGTTTAGTGTCACTCCATAATAAAATAAAATTATAAATAAATTTTTGCACGCCTCTCAAATCTTTACCAAGATAGTCAAGGTAGAAAGGTGAGTGTTTTTGAAAGATCAAAGGAACTGTCACTGAGTGGGCTTTCTGTATAGTTTATTCTGTGACTTGGGCCTGCAAAGACTTGATGGATGTTTGTGTCTGTGCTTTATGTGGAGGTGTACTACTGAAATTGAGGCAACGGTATTAAAAAGTGTGAAAAATTCAGAACAAAGAATAGGAACAAGTCAGATTCTGCGCAAAATATCCAACCATGGAGGACTGTGGACTCACGCAGATCCGCTCCTACGTCAAATATCAGTACTGACGAACTGCAAACATCATCAGTACCTGTGCACCATTGAATTAAAAGAGTCAGGAAGGAACATTGTGCTTTTCTGTCAAAATTTTATTTTTAGGTTGAGTTTATAAGCTAGGTTCTTCAAGATGGTTGCATATCCGCTAGTCATTGGCGTGCTTGTAAAAAATATTTGTGAACAGTCTTTCAAGATGGCGGATAAACATTTCCAATAGTCATTGGCGTACTTGGAAAAATTATAAACGGTTTTGATTGTATATTTTTCGTTGTTTCTTGATAATTCTTTTTATTTTATGTTTTGTACATTGAAATAAATAATTTGGGCTAATTGTTTGTAGCGAGAGTAAAACGAACTCATTTTATTTACATTACATATTACAAATAGTTTATTAAGTTAGATAGATATCCATGCATTTCTAAATTATCTATAATTAGTAAAAACAAGTCATTACTTATAATTATTAAACTTACAGTAACAGTAAAGGACAAAGTTTCACAGGCTTATTCGTCCTGCTCTAGCCTTTATATAGTAGTAGAGTATGCGATGACTTCTTCAGGCTAGTATGAACTACAAACTTTTAGCGTTTTGTAAAAAAAACCTCCTTGCCCCTAGTTTTCATCAACATTTCAAGGTTCTGCATTCGATCATTGCGTTTGCATGCCTTAAAAATAAAAATAGGTACCTATTGCGTGTTGATTCATTAAATATAAAGAGTGGTCCAATGGTAAAACAACGGACGATTGTTCCAAAATGCAAAGATAATCAGTCAGAGAATCAAATAGAAATTTAGGCATTTTTATTCAGTTACCCCGTATATTTTTATATTTTATATTTTTGAAACTTTTCTTGAATTTTGTTTATAAAACACAAGTTGATCTTCTCTCAAACGCAAAGAAAATAATATGTAGGTTTCAGAGTGTGGATTTTAAAAATATGGTGGTTTAAATGATAAAAATCACCCATATTTGGGTGTACATGCCTCGTTTACAAAGGAAAACTGAAAATCAAACCATTTTCACATATTTTGCTTACATAGAGAATATTTTACTTAAACTGTGACCATTCACTTACATATTTAGTTCGGGCAATTTTCATTGTTGGTATAGCAGTATCAGTTAATCGTGCGACTACCGGTGAGCTTCGGTCAAAGCTCGAACAATGCTCGAAATGTTGACTACAAAAGAAACTATTTTTAACGTCTCCGGTTACATCTGCTTTGTTCAGAAACTGAATCCAAATTCATCTTCTAGCTCTCTCTAGTGGAAATCTATAATAAAATAGGGACTATAGGTAAAACATGATCGCAATTCTACTGACTATACTCATCAATCTTTTTAACTACTTACATGGTACTTAACTTAGCAAGAAAAGTTCAAATAATATTCGTACTTACCGATACAAAGTGGTTCCTTGCAATTTAGCTGCAGGTGATTTTGTTCGATGGCATGCCGTAAAATTAACCATGATTTTTCAGGACTAAGTAATACAAATTATTTAAAATCGATTAAGATAATTATGTTTCTGTTGTGTACGTCTCTTTGCTGACAGAATTATCATATTACAGGTCAGGTATGAAAATTTGAAAAGGTAATTTTACCTGAAGTAGGTTTTTCATGATGGCGGAACTTCCGTCTTAGGTCATATTAATGCAAATTAAATGGAAATGTCATTTAGTGATCCTTCCTGTTATCTTTTAATTCAATGCTGTGCACACATTGAAATGCACACTGCATCTCAACATATGCCTAGTTGAAAGAACAAAGCTCTTGAATTACATATGTTGTTGACAGATGCTAACCCGGACTTTTTTGTGTTACGGAACACTGAAGGTGAATGATGACGACATACAGTCAGTTTTCAGTTGCTACCAGGGCCGTTTATCTCTTATGAGAGCCACGAGTACAATAGTTTTGTTAGTTCATGACTCCAGTCGCGAGATGGCGGCTCAAGCGCCTTCCGCCACGGCGCTCTACAAATTGGCACTAATTTCAAATTTGAAGCGTCCTTGTCAGATTTGACAAATTTTGAAATAATTCATATTTTCGGTTATTGGTTGCTTCCCCTTAATCAAAATGTTTCCTGTTGTGTACCAAACTACAAAAACAGTACAAAAACAACATGCAATATTCAGTTGCATAAATTCCCAAGAGAAGAAGGGGTAAGTAAATCTGAAAATACATTGTAGTACCTAATGGGGTAGGTAATATACAGGGTGATTCACGTTACTCGACACGGAAGATTATGGCTAAACTTTTAGATTTTAAAAAAGTTTTGTATATGAAACGGATGGGGGTCTATTGGAAGTACATTTTAAAATTATTGTCATTGTATACAGGTGGTCCCAAAAGTATAAAATTGATTAAAGTTGTATTTTTTTAAATGAGACACCTAGTATATTAATGTATTTTCGGTACCTACGGACAAAAGTAAAGGTAGTTTTATTAAAGTTTTTGGCATCTAAACCGTACCGTTCCTCAGATATTCGTGATTTTGTGAAAATGCAGCATCAAATTAAATGTTTAAAATCTCAGCACTTGGTTTCTTTTCAACCACCAAAATTGGCTGGTGGGCTAATAGTACATTGGATTTTTAGCGGTGTGTATTAAATATTAACTACTGTGCACCGAATGTCAATAAATGAACACCAAATTATTGCAAACTTCAAACCATAATAACTCGTTTAATTTAAATTAGACACCCTGTATTTTATAGTATCATTAGATGCAGAATTTAGTTTCCCATCAAAACTGTTAAATATTCCTATAGCTTGGTCTTTGCGTTTTCTTGGAAAATTGATTTTTTTTCTGAATTTGAGCTGACATAAACGAATTAAGTAATCTACTTTACCTGTTACAATACCTGATTTTGAGAAAGCAAAATTTATTATCATTAGTACTGGGTGCTCACTAGAAAACTTTATTTAGGAGGCTATAAAATGTTGACAGAAAAGGATGGCATAATGAAAGTAAATAGACTTTTGTTTCTCCATTATTTTCCTTTCACATTTCACAACCAACTAGACGAAGTTTTCTAATGAATACCCCCTATTTATCAGATATTAATTAATAAGTTACAAAATTATGAGCATGAAGATTATTTAGCAGTCATCTGAATGTTAAAGTGTCTTTATTTAGCATAAATTATCAAATAAAACAATAAAACATTATATTACAAGAGTTCTTATAAAATTTGGCATCTCTATTACAAAAAAAAAGTGCAATAATAGTGGCAATTTGAAATACAATAAATAACCACTCAAAATAAGAATAAAACAATCAAAAACAGTTATATAAACTGAAAAATGTATATAAAATTTGTTCAAAATGACGACCGCCTGATTCTAAACACAAACGTATTCTGTTTTTAAATCCTTCACTCACATTACGTAACATATAGGGAGTTATGCTTCTGAAGGCCTCTCTGATTCGCATATTTTCTTTTGTGGTTGGTGGCGTATTACACACGATTCTTTTCACATATCCCCATAAAAAGAAATCGGGAGGCGTTATGTCAGGGGACCTTGGTGGCCAATGTTGTGCTCCATTCCTTCCAATCCATCGATTTTGGAAACGAACATTTAAGAACTCCCGGACTTCACGATGATAATGAGCTGGTGCCCCATCCATCTGCAGCCACATGGTTGTTCTTATATCTAGAGGAACTTCTTCCAGTAAAATTGGAAGCTGATTTCTCAAAAAATTTAGAAACGACATTCCGTTTAAATGTTCGTCAAAAAAATAAGGTCCAGTCACATACTGTCCCATTATGTCCCCCCCCCCCATGCATTTACTGACCACCTATGTTGGTTATTAATAACTCTAAATTCATGGGGGTTAAAATCAGAATAATAATGAAAATTGTGTCGGTTAAATGAACCATCGTTATGATAAGTACACTCATCACTAAATAGAACTGATTCAAAAAAATCTTCTTGTTCTCCAACTTTTTCTAACACCCACACACAAAAGTCCACTCGTTGGCCAAAATCGTTATCGGAGAGTTCTTGATGTAGTTGTATCTTATAATCGTGATATTTATGTTTTTGAAGAATCCTTGATACTCTTGCTTGGCTAATATTTAAATTTTGTGCAATTTCTCGTTGTCCGACATGGGGATTTCCAACTACAGAGCCAATAACGGCTAATTCAGTTTATTGGTTTTCTGTAACTGGTCTCGTTTTGGCAATCGTTTCATACTGAACACTACCAGTTTGCCTAAATTGTCAACCAACAGTCTTTCAAAAACGGCTCTATTCGGTCGAGTTCGGTTAGGAAACCTTTCAGCATAAACCCTTGATGCTAAAAGACAATTTTGCAAGCATTCTCCTAGAATGAAGATCATATCGACTCGTTCTTCTGTTGTGTAAACCAGCATTTTGATTAAATAAAAAACTCCCTGTTAACCACCATTTATAACAGTAAAAAAATATTTAACTTTAAATTGATATGTGACAACTAGAAATGACAATAAATTTTGCTTTGTCAAAATCAGGTAACACCTGAACAGCTAAATTAGATTACTACATTCGTTTATGTCAGCGCAAATTCAGAAAAAATCAGTTCTCCAAGAAAATGCAAAGACCAAGCTATAGGAATGTTTAATAGTTTCGATAGGAAACTAAATTCTGCATCTAACGATACTATAAAATACAGGGTGTCTAATTTAAATTAAACGAGTTATTACTGTTTGAAGTATGTAATAATTTGGTGTTCATTTATTGACATAGTAGTTAATATATAATACACACCGCAAAAAATCCAATGTACTATTAACCCTCCAGCCAATTTTGGTGGTTGAAAAGAAACCAAGTGCTGAGATTTTAAACATTTAATTTGATGCTGCATTTTCACAAAATCACGAATATCTGAAGAACGGTACGGTTTAGATGCCATAAACCTTAAGAAAACTACCTTTATTATTGGCCGCAAGTACCGAAAATACATTAATATACTAGGTGTCTCATTTAAAAAAATACAACTTCAATCAGTTTTATACTTTTGGGACCACTTGTATACAATGACAATAATTTTAAAATGTACTTCCAATAGACCTTCATCTATTCCATATACAAAACTTTTTTAAAATCTAAAAGTCTAGCCATAATTTTCCGTGTCGAGTAACATGAATCACCCTGTATACTGCACAAATCTGCAGTACACAGGAGGAGTACGAAAGGGAATAACGAGATTCTTACAGGTTAAAGTGAGGAAGAAATCGCAACACTGCGTAAGTTTATATCACCTTCATATAGCGAATAGTGAATTTATCGAGGACTCAGAGACTATTGCGAGACAAACCTTTTTCAGCGCGTGACTTATGCTACTAAGTTCAAGTGTGTGACTTACTTATACCAGAAATGCAGACCAGGACTGAGTCTGATAGTATCCTCATAATTTCTTATAATTAAATAACTTAAGTTCTCTCTTATATTGACGTACAGGAAGCTCTCACAGAGTCTTTGCTGGTCTGTGCGACAAAATTTCTGTAGGTTTTAATGATAGGTGCGGTGGTGCTTAAGCATCCCTTCCTTCCTCTCTGTTTTCGATATTTACACACCTCATATATGCCTGCTTCCTTGAGTGTGTTTTCCCCATTAAACATCCGTGAGATTATTGATCTACCCTAAGATGATGTATTTTCGTTGCAGTGACAATATTCTCTCAAATACACACTGACGAAGATTTTCCAGCATCACTGGATAGACCTATATTCATATATCAACTACCTAGTCTTCTAGGGGAATGTCTGTTTTGTGTAAAAAAAAATGACCGTCACTTATAATTTACCCTGTACCGTATTTTCTTTCACTTTCCTTCACTCATATTTTGTTTCTCATTATTGACTTCTCATTTTGACTTCGTCCGTGTTTGTCAGACATGTCCCCAAATCCGATTTGCTGTCGTGGTTTGTTGGTTTTTCAGTCCCCAGTTTTTTCTTCATTTGATGCTTCTCCTATCTGGCAGCACTAAAATGTTTTCTGGTGAAGAACTCTGCAAAACTGAAGACGTCTGAAGCATCAGCGAAAACTTGAAAGCATGTGTATAGAATCTTTCGAAGCCAATGTACTACGTAATCATTAGGCTGCAGCAACATGCCAAGAAGCGAATGGTGATCACCAATTGGTTAGTCAACCCAACCGCTTACTAGTTTTTGCGTCTACCCTTCATCAGTACAACTTTGGCTGGTCAACAATTTGGAGAAATTATTGTTGGCAACTCACACCACAAACTAATCATAAAAACGGTGAGATGTTGTGGAGTGTACAATGTGCAGGGCGCTAAGAGCAGTTTCTTGGATTGGGGCCATCTACCATGCGGTATTGTTATAATTCGAGGGGCAAGTCGCTTGTTCTTACATAACATCTCATCGCTTTTACCATTTTTTGGCTTAATTGCCAATCCCGCTCTCCAATAGATCGACCAGCCAAAGTTGGACTGATGAGGGATAGATCGCGAAACTAGTATGCAGATGGGTTTTTCGATAAATTGATAATCACCATTCGTTTTAAACTTCGTGCAGCACATTATACGTATCTACCATGCACTATTGATATAACACGCTGGTGGATGTTGCCTGCTCTTGCATAACATGTCACCAAATTTTAGGAAGTCTTCTTCCTTTTCTGCAGTTCAACCCTTTCTGCAGTTTCATCTCTCATGTCTGACGCACAGCCCAAGCAGAATTTGAAACATCGTATTTTGTAAACATTTTGCAGGAATTGTTGGTTTATTTTCTTGATTACAAGATGTGGCATTCTACGGTAGCACTTCTTAATGTCATTTTCTGCACCGGGACGGACACATCGTACTTCTTTCACTTACAGTATGACCTAAACCTTGTCAGCTGGTGAGCTGGTTCTTCCAGTTGAGCTAGTGGAGGACCTGTTACAAAAGTTTTTCGGGTTTAACAAAATTATCGGAAACAAACCGATTGAGCACAAACTAAATCCTCCTTAAAAGCTTCGGTTAACTTACTACTTCAGACAAAGGGACTAAGACTGGTGTTAAAACTGTGTAACCGAGATAAACTAAGCTAAAACATATCTAATTGCTCAAACCCGAGTTTATTTCGGTTACACAGTTTTAACACCAGTCTTAGTCCCTTTGTCTGAAGTAGTAAGTTAACCGAAGCTTTTAAGGAGGATTTAGTTTGTGCTCAATCGGTTTGTTTCCGATAATTTTGTTCAGGTCTCTGCAACTTTTCAACGCGGTGCTCATTTTTCCATTGCAGAAGATGTTTGCTGTCACTCAGGTGACTGCAGGGATTACCATCGAATTTCGGAGTTGAAACCCCAAGACCAGACTCAACTTGTCCCGCAATTGTTCTTGCATCATCTGGTATATGTAGCTGTGTTATATCTAAGAGAGAAATCGGTTTCACGCCCTTCTCCCTTCTTGATTGGTGTCCTCGCTTTGGCAGTATTCAGTGTTGTTCTTCTTCGGTGATGAATTAGACACTAGTTCTGGTGGAACCATAGCATTTAATATCAAATAAGAATTCGATGTTCTTTCGGATTTTTTGAGTACATAAGGATTGAGGTTTATATTGTTAATTAACTCACAATCCTCACCCGTGCTTACTAGTGAGTGATTGTGAGTATGATTTGCTACCGTTGCTTTTGCACTGGAGGTCCGTGTTCAAATGCCGAGTGATATAGAATTTTGTTTACTTGAAACGTCAGAAAAGCTTCATACACTGTCAGCAGTGCAGACAGTGTATGTTAAATTTCTATGACCATGGATAATGATAGGAATAAAGATGATAGATAGATAGGAAATACTAGTACTTTTACTTCGGCTTTTTCCTACGTTTAGTTCAAGCTTTTTAGTGCAAATACCATATGTATTTTTACTAATGGCAGTTTTGACTGGGTCTGTTTTAAAGCTGCACTAGCTCTGAAAATGTCAGACTTCCTTCTTACTATTATGTAAGTGTTACTGGCTAATATCAAAGAGACATTTAGGTTATACTTGTTGTGATCATATACAAATAGGCAATATTGTATTTAAATAAGCAGCCTTTGCTACACAGCCGAGTGGGTAAACTTTCAAATTCCGGACCGAATTAATTTCTGGAGTTGGAGATACTCCAGAGAGTAGCCGCCGCAAGTTATGTCCTGACCGACCAGTTCAGCAATATTCCATAATTTAATGGGACACAGTTGGCCCGAAAAGTGTCGGCGTACTTAAGTCCAGCTATTCCGTAATTAACAGATTGTATGAAATTTCAGGAGAGAGTTTATGGAATTTTCGTTTAAGGTATTGAATATTAAATATAATTTAATTGAAGTAAACTCCCGTTTCTAAGTGTAGGTTTTATATATCAGAAACTTTCTTTTTTTGTTTCTAAGACTTAATTCATCAATCCTTCGTGATTGATGAATTAAGTATTAGAAAAAAACATAGAAATATTGTCTTGGACATGGACAAACTTGTCTTATGGACAAACTTGTCTTATGGACAATACAATTGCATGACAGATATTGCTCTGCACCTCGCAGGTTATCGGAACCAGAACGAAGTGAAAAGAGTAGCAACATCTCACCAGTATTCCGTACATTTCCGGCTTTAAGCTGTTAAGTCACGGTCTCCAATTTGTCGACAAGCCAAAGCTGTACTATGAGGGGTAGACCCCGAAGCTATTATGCAGATGGGTTGATCGACAAATTGGTGACCACCTAGGAGGTCACCAATTTGTCGATCATACGATCGATAATTGTTGAAATATTTGAGTCAACGAAAGACTCAAATATTTCCCAGATATTAAAGGATGCAAAACTACATTCGGTACAAAAATCATCTCTCTCTACACAACTAGAATAAAAAACTGAAACAATTTCATTTTTACTTTTATTCTAATCTAGTCCATTTGACGGCTATCAAAGATAGCTACTAGGATTTTCTTGCGATAAACTTTTAGATTGTATATACCTCTCTTTAATTTCTCTTCTTTTTAATTTTCCCGTCGGTGTTTTTGGAATCTCATCTACTATATTTAGACCTCCTCTAAGTTTGTAGGAATCCTGCATGTCCCCATTTACGTAATCAACGAGCTTTTCAGGACTGATCGAAGCGCCAAGTTTCAGGGTTACGCAGGCTGCAGGAAGATTTCTGACTCTAAGTTCAGGTATTCCAAAGGCAACTGCTTCTTTGATTGCTGGATGCCTCATGAGAACCGCCTCTATCACTGAAGGTGATATTTTTTCAACTCCGTAATTGAAAGTCTCTCCCACGCGATCTATAACGTATATGCAGCCATCATCATCATAATAGCCGAAGTCTCCCAGTTTGAAGAAACCGTCTTCGTCGAAAACGTCCGGTTTGGTGCATTTGTAGTAGCCGCTCATTATCAAGGGACTTTTCAGACACATTTCTCCTTCTTGGTTGGGTCCTAAAGGTGTTCCTGTGTCTACGTCTACTACCTAGAACCAACAATTTTTTGTTGCTAGGAATGCGAGAAAATTGAATTTCATTTAACTAACCTTCAGTTCCATTCCTGGCAAAACAGTCCCACTAGAAGAGACTTTCTCACTGGCAATGTCCGGTTTTGTATAGTCGAATCCAGCAATATAACCTGCTTCTGTGCAACCGTACATAAGATTAATGTAACTATGAGGAAAATAATTTCGTAACCGAAGTATTTGTTGGGAATCAAGAGGGGAACCAACTATAAATAATCGCGAGAGTGAAGAGGTATCGAACTTTTTTAGCACGGCTAAATCCAAGTCGGTTAAAAGGTAGGCATATATGCTGGTGATATATGTCACATTAATTTTATATTTGTCGATTATTCGTAGACAGTTAATAGCTGATATAGATTCTCCGACTACTTTGCTAGAACCCAATACAAGAGTTACAATTGTAACAGCCCAAGCTGATATCCAATATAAGGAGGCAAACTGAAAGTATGTGCCATGTCCCAAATGATTATGCCTAAAATGATCATGAAAAATATAAGTATTGATCTAAAACATGAATAACTTTTAATTTCTTACTGCTTTAGTATTGACAGTATATTCAGCATTGAGAAGTTCGATTTGCAAATTGCTTTGGGAGCTGAAGTAGTACCACTGCTAAAGAACACTAAAGCCACGTCAGAGCCTTTTTGTTTCAGTGGTCGAAAATCATATTCTCCTTCGTCACGTGTTTCTATTTCCAGCATATTAGAATACAAATCAGAAGCGCTTCCGATAACAATTATTTCCGGTTTAGACTCTATGCTTCGAAGGGCGTTTTCAATCTTGCAAAAATAGCATTAATTTCCTTGCCTCAAATTACACTAATACTTTACCAATTTTAACGATGTGGCTTCAACAACTATGACCTTTGGTTCAACGATTTTTAAAGAACAAGCAATGTCGTCAAGAGTTTGTCTAGGGTCCACTGACGATACCCAAGCACCTAGATAAAGAGCGGCCAAAACTGGAACTATATTGTTTAAGTTATTTTTGCAGCAAACGACAACAATATCTTTAGGTTTGAGTCCAATTTTTTGAAGGTAAAGAGCCACTCGGACAGATCGTTGTTTCACCTCTTCATAGGTTTGTTGCTCTCCAGTCATGCCATCTATCTATTAAAATTTTTAGATAAACAGCCGCCTCATTTAAATGAAAAAATACATATTTTTGAGAAAAGTTAAAACTCAACAGATATCACATTTTAAAGATCTTGTACTCGTTGACAGATGTAATACTCAAGTGTGGCACTCAGTATTACACTATCTCTAAGGCTTTCGACATAATGCCACATTCTGAGATAGTAGCAACCTAAATACTGTTCATAGGTTAGCGAGAATCAATTTCGACGTAAAGTCATAATTTTACAACTTGGGGACCTATCATCGTTTTTTTTTGTTTTGTTCTACCATATTTTAAATGGATGAAAGCAAAATTTAGATAGCTAAAGGCAAGTTTCATATAATTTCCTATAACTTTTACCTGAATGATAATCGTCAAATGACCTGACTGCAAGCCATGGAATGAGATTCCATGGCCTGCTTAAAGTTTTTTTTAATAAACGCACGGTACATAGGGTCTTCTGCAGCGGCCCGTTAGGGTCGCTACAGGTCCTATTAATTAGAGTACATAAGTCATATTAGGTCAGTTCAGGTCAGATCAGTTCAGTTATATTTTTAGGTTGGTTCTGGTTCAAGTCAGGTTATTTCAGGTTAGTTTGGGTCAGGTTAGTTCAGATCAGTTTTTACGCTATTATTGCCGCTAAGTCCTTACCACTAAAGAAATTTGGATTGGACGAGTCTGTGGAACCTTTTGGACATAAAAACACTACGTCTACCACTATACCATTGTCAGAATCACTCTATAAAAGGCTATAAGAGGCAGTGTGGGGTGCAATGTCAAGAAAACCTGGAGAAATGTTATAAGACATGTCACAGGGGACAGTTATTGGAAAGTATATGTTGAGCACGTGTAAAAAATAAAATCGTTTCGACTGCTCAGATGTTGCTAAGCTTATAATTTTTGTGGGGGGGGGGAGCAATTCCGATAATACCGATTCTGAGTTTTATACCATGGAAAAATTCTCGAAGAAAGGAGAGATTTAGTAGGGAGTAATTTTCCTACCTTAGTACATCTACATGAAATCTCAATTATTTCCTTTTCCTCTTTTACTTTCTATTTTAATAATTAATTCTTCAAGGACTTACGAAATTATGTTCATTGTTTTATAACAATATATTGCTTTATAACATATTTCTGCAATCGACTGGAACACTATTTGTTACCTGAATCTTTTCGATCACTTCGGGTCAGGTTTAAAACTAAAAGACGAATCAGTTTGGAGAAAATGTGATTATGAATTTGTCTATTCGTTTTATTAAACTATAAATGTAGAGTAAACGTAATATTTCATAATTCAGGTTGATTGATTGATTGATTCCAAATGAGTAGTCCCAAGAAGTAGGCTCATGCACCGTGACCTACAAGACCTATTGTGTCACTTTAGAAAGTCCAATATTTTCTTGAGTGAGATTTGGTGATCGCATATGCCTTCTTACGAAGTTCTGAAATCTAAGTCTTTCAGCTGAAGGACATTCACTCAGGATGGGTTTCGACACTCTCATCATCCTCCATGCACAGTCTGCATTCGGCATTATCTGCCAGGCCTATCCTATATGCCTATCTTGTTTTAATCGACAGTTCCCAGTGTATAACCGGATAGCGAGTTTGAGCTGTTGTCTGTCAAGGTCTAATAAGTCTCTTTTTTTCTCACAGGATCCTAGTATGAATGCCTTTGATTGGACAAGGCCCGGGTTGTCTATCCAGTAACGTTCGATCTGTTCTTCCGCCATCTGGATTATTGCCTTCCTCGATGCCTCTCTTGCGATACCTAAGATCGGTTCAGGCCCTATGATGGTAGCACTCGCCTTGCAAGAAAATCGGCCATTTGGTTCAGTACGGTTCAGTATGTTTCGAAATCCCCCAGATAGTTTTCGAAGAGATTTTGCTGGAGTCAAGTGCTTTGGCTGCCGCTTGACTGTCCGAATATATTTCGATATTTTTGTTTGTCCAGTTTTGATTGCTTATCGATGCCTGGCAGACATTTCAATGGCATGGAGCTTCACCTGAAATATTGTTGCGTGCTTTCCCAGACTCTCCTGAAGTCTGTATCTCTGTCCAACGCCATACGCCCCAGCTCCCTCTCCCTTCGGAGTTCTCGAGCCATCCGTGTACCAGCAGTGCCCGCTCAGTAGCCTTAGTTTATTGTGCTCCCACTCCTTCTTTGTAGCGGGCATACCCAGCTAAGCATGGCCGGTTAATTCAGCCTTCATTGGGTTTGGTTGCAACCCCCTGTGTGTTGTGGAGTCTGTATATATTGGATGGCTCTTCGTGGCTTTCCTCTCCACCAAAATGTGGAGCGGTGTTAGCCCGAGAAGTCTTTCCATGGCCAATGTTGGAGTGGTGTCAAATGCCCCACTGATGGCCAGCCAAGCTTAACGCTGCAAGTTACTCAGTTTGCACCTCGCACTTCTTTGTCCGCCCTTGGAATGCCAGACAGTCGCTAAATACGTTGATCACGTATGGTCTAAAGACCGTCAGATACAGCCAGTGCATTAATTTGGGTTTTAATCCCCAGTTTTTTTCAGCAGTTCACCTTTTGCATGTCCACAAGGATTTAGCCCTGATGATTATGCTTTCCATATGTGCATTTCAGTTTACTGTCTTATGTAGTGTTACGCTCAGATATTTCACCTCCTCTGCAAATGGAGGCCCCAAAGGGTCCAATTTTCTCGTCTTTGTGAACGGAACCACCATCACGGTTTTGTCCGGGTTGATAGGCATCTTCTTCCCAAGACACTACTCGTAGATGGTGATGATAATCTCCTGGAGTATTGCTGTTATGCATCTTCCGTAGTAGTCTCGAATCAGGTCGTCTGCATACGCCTGAACATCCACCAGTACGGGCCGCAGAAGACGTGATAGAACTCCTCCCTGCGGACACTGGTGGCTTTGAAGGAAACTGTTTTGTACTGAGGGGTTGCGGTAATTGCTCTGTTGTTCAGCATAACTCAGGTTTGTCTAATAACGCACATAGCAAAAAAATATTCCAAGCATTTCCAATATTCCTAACTTGATATATACTTGTACGACGATTCACATTAGTGTCCATATATGTGAAATATGCCTGGTGTCTTGTTTTGGCCACAAAGTTATGTTTGTTATAGGAAGGAAACATTCAATATGCTTTTAGGGATGATATATCAGAAACTCGAAACATATAGGAGGTATATACCAGGATTATGACTTAGTATGTACACTCTCAGTCATCGTCATCATGGCCTTAATGAGTGAGAGTAGTGGGTTTAGGATAATAGATCAAAAACTCCTCTTTAGGAAAGTGCCTCCGCTTCAGATTCTACATCGAGACTTTCTCAAGGGTATTTCCTGTGTGGAAGTCCTTTCTTTCATCCACAAAAATCGTTCATAGTTTTGTTAAAAAAAAGTTTTGTTATTTTTTAATTGCTTGATCTACTTATTCAAATACCAGTAATAAAAATTAGAACTGCAAATACGTAATATGCAAATATGACATAAAATATTCAAATGAAAAACTAAATATGCCATGCATATTATGAGCATATTTTGGAGGTAAAGGCTCATAACCCCTAGGTACATACTTTGAGTAAGCATAGGTAGGTACGACTGCGTTGAAAAAGTTGAAAGGTCAGAATTTCGAACTATAATTTAAGTACACCGTAACTTAATTAATTACCTGAGAATTAAGACGGATTTAAAACACCCATAGACACTTTTGCGTAGATAATTATCTCATTTAATTCTAATTTTGCCAATACTGCAGTTTTCCTTATATCTATCTAAAACTTTATTTTGTAAATCAAAAAGGGATGTTTAAAGGTTTTATTTCAACTCCTATAATTGACAAAAAATTAGTTGCCTACTGGGAAGCAAGTTTACTTTTTGATTGTATCTGCGGCTATCATCTAGTTTTCTGTTAAATCTCAAAAGAAAAGGATGAAGGAACAAGAGCCTATTTACTTTGATTATGTCATCGTTTTCTGTCAAAAAAACCATAGCCATAGATATAACCTTTTCTAATGAACGTATTTAGCTGATTTCGTCTGATGATGGTTATGTTATGATAATAAGTATATTGAACTCACCGACGCACTTATTTTTCACATCTTTTGACGTTTCAAGTTGTAAAATTATGACCTTTGAAGTAATACTTAAAAAGATTTTGTTTCCTATTTCTAGCAAGTTTGCCAAATATACGAGCACTATTATGTTCAGTAAAAACTTTACGATCTTATATACTTATATATCTTATATAACTTATATACATGTTAATTCATTTATATACACGTTCATAGAAGCAAAAATATAAATTAAATAAAAATGCTCACCTGAAATATTCTATCTCCAATCTCTCCAGCCTTCTCGAAAAAATACTCTCCAATGCCCATGTCGATAGGTGGACCTTGCCACATTGGGCCCTTTAAAACGTAATTTGTCATTGTGTAGATAACCTTGTTCACTGTAATACTGGTTGTTCACTAAATAAAACTGTAATGCACAGTTTTTAAAACGAGCTGTGTATTTACACATTAACACTTTTCAAACTATAGGAATTGTTTATGGATATTAATTCTTAGGTTTTCCTAGAATTAATTAAATCGAGCAGGATTTTTGATCTTATTGTCACCCTAGATAGCTCAAATCTCAAATAACACACAATGGATGGTAAATATCCAAAACTTAAAGGACTGCTAGTAATTTAACTCATTTCAATTCTATACAGTTAAAAAATACTCAAGTACCTAATCTTAATTTCTATAAAGAGCATATAAATTAAAAAAAAAGAGCTTTGTGAACGACTATAATATTTACATAAGTGCGACCCAGATCAAAGTATACCAGTTTATTTCTAACTAAAATGAAAAACTCATTGTGATATTTAACTTCTAGTAATTTGCCGAACGGTTTAGATACTAATGTGCATAATGTAATGTTTTCTTTCTTGAATTAACTATAAGTATATGGATTTAATTATTTACACTGACATGCATATTTTTATTTAAAAAATAAGTCCTCTGTATATAGAATGCACATGGTATTCTCTGCGATGCTATCGCAGTGAAACATTATGATATAAAGGAGTCAAAGCAAGTCTATTACAGTGACTTAATACTAAGTTAAGTAGACACCGATGTGAGAAATTAAAAAAAAAAACAAAATAGATTTTTAGGAATTTTTCACGTCGTAAACTTTAAATAGAAATTAAAACCCATCGAATAAATGACTATTTTATTCAAAAAAGCATGGCAAGAATCTAACATTTAGGGGCCTATTTTTCGTTCATTGCGTTTAATTAATTGGCGAAAGGCATTGGTCGATTCAAATGAAGGAATTCCTTCACCTCTAAGGTGCACTGTGAATACAAAGAGGTCCGACTTTTTTCTTTAATTAAAATTTGACTAATTGCCATCGGAGTTTCTCCCTTTTATATAGGACTTTAATTAAAATGCCTATCTGATTAATCTAATACTAGAAGGCAGTTACTTTGAGTAAATATTATAGACAAATATTGAACTCAAAGCGGGCCATATCAACCTTCAATTACCTTTTTCTAATATGGTTTGGTTAGTCCTGCAGTTTGGTATATAGGGTGATTTACAATTTAGTAGACATAGGATAGGTGTGAGTAAAGGAAATCAAAAGAAATTGCTTTTTATAATTTTTTTTTCCGAAAAAAAATTTTTTTTTATTTTTTTATTTGTTTCATTGACTTATAACACAATATCGCAGTTTTTCAAAAAATGTCACGAGAAAAAAAGTGTAGAATTTAATTTGTTATTAAGATGGAAGAGCCTAATCGAAAATTATTGTACGATTTAAAAAATCCGAATGTACGATTTAAAAAAACCCGCCCGCCTCTAAACTACCCCTTCTTAAGCTGCTACTTCAAGTTTCCATTAACTAAAAACGTCAATAAAGTAAATACGTTTTTAAAATTTGGTTGTTTCGTTTTAAGGCATTGCGGTAATACAGCTTTTTTTTATTTTTGAAGACATTTTCTGAATATAACACCAACCGTGAGCTTGAGAAAAAAAAATTATATGGAAAAAAAAACACTTTTTTTACTACTCACATGGATATTACGCCTTAATTATTCAATTTCTTTGTGTTTCTTTTGTTGTTAGAGACCGAATTTCGCACTATTCCTAGTAAAATTACTGAGAATACCAATTAACCCTGAAAATGGCTCGGACGAAACACCTAGTTAACGTTTCGGTAACTTTTCTGTTGCCTTCTTCAGAACAACTAAAGTTAGGTTCTTGGGTTATTGTATATAAGTTGTAGAAAATGAATAATCCGCCCCAGGATTTAGGAGTTATTTAAAAAGACACTTTTTTTGGTGGATTTGGTACGTACCTTTTCTGTGTCCATTGACTTGAAAATCACTCTGTACACACCCTATCAAGAAAGCAACTTCCAATCAAGAATTTTTTTAATAAACTCAGCAAAAATTTTCTTTTGTTCGTAAAATTTAAATTTCTTGGATCTAAAATTTAAATTTTTGTTTAAGATTAGTTAAGTTTATATATAAAATATTACATGCTCAGATTAGTGAAAATATATAATTAGTAGAATATAGTGGTAGGTGGTGGTGATTTCATTACCTATGACTTTCTGGAAAAGATTATATAAAATACTAGGGTATAACATAGACTTAGTAAGTAAAGCGTGTTAGTAACCTGAACTAACAATTACCAACTGGATTCGCAGCATGTTAGAATCCAGACTGATCACTACATCATTAAGCAATGACACTGTCAGATTCACAACAGCGGGCGCTTGTCCACAGGGCGGGGTCTTTCACCACTCCTGTCGTCCCAACTAGTGGACGACTTTCTGCCTACTTTGAAACTATGGGGAGTCGAGGTCCAAGCATACGCGGACGACATCGTTATCCTTATAAGAAACCATTTAGGCCAACAAATCTCCAGCACGTTGCAAGAGGTTACGGGATGTTGCACATATCCGGTGTCCAAAAGAAAGCCTTGCAATAAACCGTAGGAAAACGGTGATTGTACCATTTACCCGAAGGAAGTGACTGGTCTTCCTGAAACCTTTGCTTAGGTTAGTTTACCAACGAAATAAAATTTTTAGGAGTTATCCTGACCAAATCACTCACACGGACCCCACATGTGACTCGTACCGTTAGGAGGGCACAGCTCTTCCTTTGGTCGTGCAAGAACCTGTGAGGCAAATCATGGGAGATGGGACCTTAAGAAACTGTGTGGCTATACGTGACAGGTAATAAGATCGATAATCACGTATGGTGCCATAGTGTGGTATCGATAGAGCAGACAGAGCTCCATCAAAGCTAAACTGTCCTCTCTGCAAAGACAAACATGCCTCTGCATCACGGGGGCAATGAGAACGACGCCCATGGAGCGCATGCTTGACCTGCTTCCACTTCCAGTACTTCTGGAACAAGGGGCAATTAAGGCGACATACCGGCTGCAACAAGTGACGCACATAGCACCGCAGCCACTCGATGGTGAGATCAATATTGTCCTGCGACAAGTTGTTCAACATTGTATTTAATATCGTTGTTTTCTATAGTATACAAATGATACAAGCTGGATTTTCCTCATTTTAATTTAACTCAAACACCAAATTAATTACAGTCTTCTTAGTGTTACCAGTCACTACTTAAAACATTAAAAGTAGAATCACAACTCTAAAATTAGCTCAAAAACAAAATAACAGCCTTCTTTTTATTACCAGATACTACACAGGCTGGCTTAGAAGGTCTTGCGGTATTGAACATGGTCCTCGACCTAATGGCATCAAATCGTTCATTAGACACTCGCGACGTCGTCAGGGTTCCATCGTAGGTAGACTGGGAAGAAAGAGGTGAAGATCTGCAACTGGCAGGAAGTACCTGGTACACGGACGGATCCAAAACCGACGAAGAGGCTAGCTCCGGAGTGTACGGAAGATCGGATGGCATCTGCATAGCAGAGAGTTTGGGCCGATTCACCACAGTGTTGCAGGCCATTGAATTGTGTGCCCGACACCTATTAGAGGAGGGAGGAGACAATAGGTCAATAAAGATCTGCTCGGATTCGGGCAGCGCTTCTAGCGTCCTAATGTCTTTGCGCTGTAATCCTAAAACTGTTTGGGACTGCCACAGGACTCTAAACACCCTATCGCAGGAGAACAGCGTCACACTGGTATGGATCCAGGGCCATCGTGGTCACGAGGGCAATGAGAGAGCCGGTACTTGAAGACCCATTCTCTTTGATCAAGGTTGAACTTCAGAAATGGAGCAATGCCAAGTCCCAGGACTAGTAGGAGAAGGACTATTACACTCCAAAAAAATTATCACGGGAACTTGAAGAGCAAAAGCCCAAACATTCCTCAAACTAAATAGGAGATAAATCATAGTGGCTATTGCATTGTACACAGGACACAGCCACCTAAATGTTCGCTTGCCCAGACTCGGAATGCCCGAAGAGACGGAGTGTCGGCTGTGCTTGGAAGACGACGAGACAGTCGAGCACGTCCTATGTGAGTGCTCGGCTATTGTCAGATCGAGATACTGTTCGAAAACGCGATCATTGAGCCTCAAGATGTAAAAGCAGTGTGGTCCGAGAGACTCATCAGATCTACTGAGGGTCTGGGCATAACAAGTGACAACCTTGCTGAGGTTCGAGTGAGCCACAATAGACCGCAGGTCGCGGTGGTATATTGTACAAGTCCACTCACATTAAAAACAATTCCATACAATCATAGACTTTCTATTGAAAAAGTGTTCGTATATACAGTGCGGATCAAAGACTAGTTAAAATATATATTGTGGTTTTTCTAAATGAAACTATACAAAGTTATTCAAATTCGCCACTTATCATTGTAATCTCGATAACTATAAGAGATGTGAAATCGATTAATTTGGGGAAAATCATCAGATCGTAATATCATTTTGAAATTTTGAATATTTTGACTATTTCCAAAAATACTCAAAGAAAAACAAAATTTATGAAAATAATTGCTAAAAAAGGCAGCTTGTGTAGGTAAATTGGAAGTTTTATTGAAATTCGTTTTTTCAAACCTCAGTCAAATAAATCAACTCTCATGTCTAATCGACTCAAATTTTAATAATTTCAGTCGATTTTTGAACAAGTAAAATTTACTTGAAATCCTCCAATATCTAGAAATGCAGTTGCCATTGAAAAAATTAAAACTATTGGCCAAAGATAATTAAAAGAATTTCATACTGATTTGTCTAAGAAGTGTAACTCATACTGATTAGTAGAAATGTCCTCTGAAAGGGTACTTTCCGTTAAAAAAATTATGAATTCTTGGAATAAAATCCATAAAATATTGACCAGAAGGGCAAATTTTGTCATACACATTTAATTTTTGATTAAACATATTAACAAAAAAATACTAAGTTGAATAGTAACTATTGGCAAAATGAAATGTTTAGAAAAAAGGTCCTTTAAGATTATCCTAAACCGAAAAAAACTACATTTTATTGCCTTTCAAGCAAAACAATAGTTATTTATGTATTAAGAGCGAAAAGTACAACTTTTTTGCTCGGAGCAAAAAAGTTACTTTGTGCTCGTAATGCATACAACGTTTTTTCTACAAACAATCAATTCCAAATAATCTGAAATTTGAATGAAGACACAATCTGAAAATTTAAATCAAAGTGACAATGACGTTTTAAATATTTGGTTGAATGGTGGTAGTTGCTATTGACAGCAAGCGATAAAATCTTTTTCGCTTGCTGTCCTGGGCAACGCGCGTAAAAGTGAACTCACATTCTGATCCTCAAGAAAGGTTAGGTTTTCGTTTGTCTAATGAAAGCGTAAAATGCGTCATTATTTGACGTTTGTAGAAAAAATAAATTAATTTCCAACCCTAATATTGATAAGATATTTTAAATTTGTTATAGCAAAACAGATTAGATCAATTTTCATCACTAATATTATTAAAATGACCTAAATTTGTTATAAATTGTTGCTTATTTTAAGTCAGATATCTCGATTGAATACGTACGATAGGTATCCTAAACTTATTAACTCCAAAAGTAAATTTCGTCCTTTCTTTCACCTTTTACCCAAAAGTCACTTGAAGTCCTACAATATTTTTGAGAAATGCAGTTGCCATTGGAAAAATTAAAAACACCCACCGAGATGCAGTCCCTTCAATGCTGCGCGACGGCGCCGGCGGGGGAATAAATATCGCGGAGCTCATCGCTCATTGCCTCATCGCCTTTGATAATGTCTGCCGCAGCTGTAGACGAAACGTCAGAAAGACATTTTATTGGACCACGGCTTCAATGCCCGGAAAACATATTAGATCAAATCTACATTTTTATTATACTTATATAAAATAAAATTTCAAACTGCATAAAAGCGTAAAATTATCCAAGTAATGCTTCTTTCACAATGAACATAAACGTAAAAGACACATAAACATAATCGTAAACGTAAAAGTTAAATTTTAATAAAGAGTGTATTTTGTTCACAGTGATATTACAATTATGTCTTCCTTTTGATACGGATTACAACCAACCGTAACACTTACCTAAAGTTAAAATTGAACTTTATGTTATTGATATGTAAAAATCTAGTGACTTTTTTCGGGAAGTGTCAGTAATGTCACCAAAAGATCAAAATATATTTTGATTTTGAGTTTTTGGCTTGATTAAATTAACAACTAAAACATACCTATTAATATACACGCTGCACAAAAGAATTAGTTTGACTGTATTCATATTCTCACCAAAAATGAACAATTTTAATTTTTTGATTAAATGCTTTGTGAGGGTTTTGGCACAAAAAGTCAATAACGACTCATTGTGACTTCATATTTTTGATTGGAAAAAAGTTTAAAATAGTGCAAAAAATGTGTAGAGAAAAAAGGAAGAAAAAATTGTAAAAACAGAGTAAAATAAGTGTGAAAAAAAATGTAGCAAAAGTGTAGGAAAATTTAAAAAGTAGTGTGAAAAAAAGTAAAAAAAATAGTAAAACAAATGCACAAATAGTGTAAAAGGAATTGTAAAAGCGTAAAAAAGTAAAAAGTAAGTGGAAAACAAGTGTAGAAAAGATATGAACAAAAAATTTAAAAAAAAGGTAAAAAAAGTAGGTAACCTGAGGTGGTGATATTTGGGTAAATCTGGCAACTTTTTCGGCCAAGTTTTGGACACAAATTCTCGAGATTCGAATAGCCGATTAGTGCTCTTTTTGTTTTTTGAGTGAGGTTGTCGGTCTGTGACTTACGTACTTCATTATAACGTTGTTTCGACATCATCCCATGACGTCTTTGGTGACCAATGTTTACCAAAAAATTACTTCAAAATCCCGTCACTTTTCCGCCTGGGTATGGTCATAGAGTTAAGTTAAGTTTTCCGGAAAAAAGCACTTTTTTACTTGTATTTTGCTACAGAAACGATTTTTTTCCTTATTGATTTTATAGCAAAACTTGAAATCTTGGGCCAAAAATTGAGTTGCTTTAAAATTGCAAAAAAATAGTTCCTATTTTTTTCGAGGCTTTTTTGAATTAATCATAAAAGTTTTTTTTTTCAGTTTTCGATCGACTTTGTCCTAAGAAATTTAATTTTTTAATATTTTTTTTCAAAAAGCGAACTTTTGTCCTAGTACCTATTTTATTACAAAAATAAGATTTTGTCAAGTGATTTTGAAGAAAAACTTGAGGTTTTATTGCCCAAACTCAGTTTCATTAAAATTTACAAAAAAAATGCATTTTAGTCGTTACAAAACAATTTTTGTTTCCTTTTAACTATACGAAAATGAATTTATTTAACTTGGACTAAAAATGTATTCTTTTGACTTACAGCTTTGTGGGTTTTGTTCGAATTTGGCCCAAAAAGTAATTTTTTAACGATTCGAAAAAAATAGTTTTTGCCCCGAAACTGAAGTAAAAAAATTATTTTTTATCAGTGTGTATTTATTGATTTTTATCAGTGTGTATTAAATTGCTAGAAAAACATTTTTTATAGATTGATTTAAGAGCAATACTTAAAAATTTAGTCAACCAAATGGAGAATCTTTACAATCGCAAGAAAAAGCTTTTTTTGGGACGATTTTGTTCTTTTTTGTGCTAAAAGCAATGAAACAAATACTGGATCTTTTGATTGAACAAATTGTGACGGTTTTAACCAATTATGACGATAAACGAAATGAATAAAAACTTTTTTTTTCTGCGACTATTTTAATTGATTTTGACTTGAACAATTGTTTTATTTAAAAAAGGGAATTTTCAACTAAAAACCGATTTTTTTGTTTAATACCTGTGAGTATTCTGATCGGTTTTCTCCTAAGAAATTGAAATTTTTAAGTTTTTTTTTTTCAAAAAGCGAACTTTTTTTCCTAGTACCGATTTTATTACAAAAATAAGATTTTGTCAAGTGATTTTGAAGAAAAACTTGAGGTTTTAGTGCACAAATTGAGTTTCATTAAAATTTCCCAAAAAAGTGCATTTTAATCGTTACAAAACAATTTTTGTTTCCTTTTAACTATAAGAAAATGAATTTATTTAACTTGGACTAAAAATGTATTCTTTTGACTTAAAGCTGTGTGGGTTTTGTTCGAATTTGCCCCAAAAAGTAGTTTTTTAACGATTCGAAAAAAATAGTTTTTGCCCCGAAACTGAAACAAAAAATTATTTGATTTTTATCAGTGTGTATTAAATTGCTACAAAAACATTTTTTATAGAATGATTTAAGTGCAATACTTAAAAATTTAGTCTAAAAATGGAGAATCTTTACAATCGCAAGAAAAAGCTTCTTTTTGGGACGATTTTGTTCATTTTTGTACCAAAAACAATGAAACAAAAACTGGATCTTTTGATTGAACGAATTGTGACGGTTTTAACCAATGATGACGATAAACGAAATTAATAACAAGTGTTTTTTTTCTGTGACTATTTTAATTGATTTTGACTTGAACAATTGTTTTCTTTAAAAAAGTGAATTTTGAACTGAAAACTGTTTTTTTATTTAATAACTGTGAGTATTCTGATCGATTTTGTCCTAAGAAATAGAATTTTTTTATTTTTTTTTCAAAAAGCGAACTTTTTTCCTAGTACCGATTTTATTATAAAAATAAGATTTTGTCAAGTGATTTTGAAGAAAAACTTGAGGTTTTATTGTACAAATTGAGTTTCATTAAAATTTACAAAAAATTGCATTTTAATCGTTACAAAACAATTTTTGTTTCCTTTTAACTAAAGGAAAATGAATTTATTTAATTTGGACTACAAATGTATTCTTTTAACTTAAAGCTGTGTGGGTTTGGCTCGAATTTGGCCCAAAAAGTAATTTTTTAACGATTCGAAAAAAATAGTTTTTGCCCCGAAACTGAAATAAAAAAAAAAATTTTGTATCAGTGTGTATTAATTGATTTTTATCAGTGTGTATTAAATTGCTACAAAAATATTTTTTGTAGAATGATTTAAGAGCAATACTTAAAAATTTAGTCTAGAAATGGAGAATCTTTACAATCGCAAGAAAAACCTTTTTTTTGGGAAGATCTTGTTCTTTTTTGTACAAAAAGCAATGAAACAAAACTCGATATTTTGATTGAACGAATTGTGACGGTTTTAACCAATTATGACGATAAACGAAATGAATAAAAAGTGTTTTTTTTTTCTATGACTATTTTAATTGATTTTGACTTGAACAATTGTTTTCTTTCTAAAAGTGAATTTTGAACTAAAAACTGTTTTTTTTTGTTTAATAACTGTGAGTATTCTGATCGATTTTGTCCTAAGAAATAGAATTTTTTAATTTTTTTTTTCAAAAAGCGAACTTTTTCCTAGTACCGATTTTATTACAAAAATAAGATTTTGTCAAGTGATTTTGAAGAAAAACTTGAGGTTTTAGTGCACAAATTGAGTTTCATTAAAATTTTCGAAAAAAAATGCATTTTAATCGTTACAAAAAAATTTTTGTTTCCTTTTAACTATACAAAAATGAATTTATTTAACTTGGACTAAAAATGTATTCTTTTGACTTAAAGCTTTGTGGGTTTTGTTCGAACTTGGCCCAAAAAGTAGTTTTTTAACGATTCGAAAAAAATACTTTTTGCTCTGAAACTGAAACAAAAAATTATATAATTTTTATCAGTGTGTATTAAATTGCTACAAAAACATTTTTTGTAGAATGATTTAAGAGCAATACTTAAACATTTAGTCTAAAAATGGAGAATCTTTACAATCGCAAGAAAAAGCTTTTTTTTGGGACGATTTTGTTCTTTTTTGTACCAAAAACAATGAACAAAAACCGGATCTTTTGATTGAACGAATTGTGACGGTTTTTGTTTTTTTTGTTAATAACTCTGAGTATTCTGATCGATTTTCTCCTAAGAAATCGAATTTTTTAAGTTTTTTTTTTCAAAAAGCGAACTTTTTTCCTAGTACCGATTTTATTACAAAAATAAGATTTTGTCAAGTGATTTTGAAGAAAACTTGAGGTTTTAGTGCACAAATTGAGTTTCATTAAAATTTTCGAAAAAAATGCATTTTAATCGTTACCGAGATCGTTACAAAACAATTTTTGTTTCCTTTTAACTAAACGAAAATGAGTTTATGTAATTTGGACTAAAAATATATTCATTTGGTTTAAAGCTTTGTGGGTTTTGTTCGAATTTGGCAAAAAAGTTTTTTTTACCGATTCTAAAAAAAGTAAATTTGCCCCGTACCAGAAACAAACAGTAATTTGATTTTTTTGTGCATTATTTTGCATCATAAACATTTTATTTAGAATGATTTAAGAGCAACACTTAAGATTTTAGTTTAAAAATGAAAAAATCTTTAAAATCGAAAAAAGCTTTTTTGTTGTTTGGGACGATTTTGTTCCTTTTTGAACTAAAAGCAATGAACCAAAAACTGAATGTTTTGATTCAACGAATTGTGACGGTTTTAACCAATTGTGACGATAAACGAAATGAAGAAAAATTGATTTTTTTTTAATACCCGTGACTATTTCAATTGATTTCGACTCAAAAAAATTATTTTCTTCCAAAAAGTGAATCTTTGTTTCAGTACCGGTTTTAAAAAAAAAACGAGATTATTTCAAACTTGAAATTCTAATCTACAAATCGAGTTTCATTAAAATTTGCGAAAACAAAGTGAGTTTTAGTCGTTACAAAACGGTTTTTGTGTGTTTTTTTTTAACTAAACGAAAATGATTTTTTTTTTTTATTTTGAACGAAAATTAAATTTTTTGGTTGAATGCTTTGTGAGCGTTTTGGCCCAAAAAGTTAATGGCGACTCATTGTGACTTCATATTTTTGATTGGAAAAAAGTTTATAGTAATGTAAAAAAAGTGTAGAAAAGAACGGAAGAAAAAATTGTAAAAACAGTGTAAAATAAGTGTAAAAAAATGTGGGAAAAATTTAAAAAAAAGTGTGAAAAGAAAAGTAAAAAAAGAATAAGAAAAAGTGCACAAATAGTGTAAAAGAAAGTGTAAAAACCGCAAAAAAAGTAAAAAGAAAGTGTAAAACAAGCTTAAAAAAGAAATAAACAAAAAAAATTAAAAAAAGTAAGTAACTCGAGCTAGTGATATTAGTTTTTGTATAAGGCCGAACTTTTGTCCTTGTTTATTTAATTTAGACTAAAAATGTATTCTTTTGACTTAAAGCTTTATGGGTTTGGTTCGAATTTGGCCTAAAAAGTAATTTTTTTAACGATTCTAAAAAAAGTATTTTTGTCCGGCGCCTGAACTAAAAAGTGATTTGATTTTTGTCAGTGCGCATTATTTTGCATCAAAAACATTTTTTTTAGAATGATTTAAGAGCAAGACTTAAGATTTTAGTTTAAAAATGAAAAATCTTTGAAACCGCAAAAAAAACTTTTTTGTTGTTTGGGACGATTTTGTTCTTTTTTTAACTAAAAGCAATGAACCAAAAACTGAATGTTTTGATTCATCGAATTGTGACGGTTTTAACCAACTGTGACGTGAAAGGAATTAATAAAAACTGTTTTTTTTTATTAGCTGTGACTATTTTAATTGATTTTGTCTCAAAGAAAAAAAATTGAATCTCTTTATTGAACGAATTGTGACGGTTTTAATTATTTACCCAGGCGGGAATTATAAGGTCAACTTTTGGTGATCATTCATTTCTCGATTTCACCTGACGAATAAATGACGTCGATTATTCGACGTGATAATGACTGCCCATAGTGACGTCATATTTTTGATTGAAAAAAAGAAAGGTGTTTTTTTTTTCAGTTCTGAACTAAAAACTGTTTTTTTTTAATAAATGGGACTATTCTGATCGATATTGTCCTAGCAAATTATTTTTGTAATAATTTTTTTCAAAAAGTGAATTTTTGTCCTACTACTGAGTTTATTACAAAAACCAGATTTTGTCAATTGATTTTGAAGAAAAACTTGAGGTTTTAGTCCACAAATTGAGGTTCATTAAAATTTACGAAAACAAATGTGTTTTAATCTTTACAAAACAATTTTTGTTCTTTTAACTAAACGAAAAAGTAGTTTCTTTAATTTGGACTAAACATTTATTCTTTTGACTTAAAGCTTTGTAAGGGTTTTGTTCAAATTTGACTCAAAAATTTTTTTTTTTAACAATTATAAAAAAAAATATTCCTATAGCTTGGTCTTTGCGTTTTCTTGGAAAATGGATTTTTTTCTGAATTTGAGCTGACATAAACGAATTAAGTAATCTACTTTACCTGTTACAATACCTGATTTTGAGAAGCAAAATTTGTTATCATTAGTACTGGGTGCTCACTAGAAAACTTTATTTAGGAGGCTATAAAATTTTGACAGAAAAGGATGGCATAATGAAAGTAAAAGGACTTTTGTTTCTACATTATTTTTCTTTGACATTTCACAACCAACTAGACGAAGTTTTCTATTTATCAGATATTAATTAATGAGTTACAAAATTATGAGCGTGAAGATTATTTAGCAGTCATCTGAATGTTAAAGTGTCTTTATTTAGCATAAAATATCAAATAAAACAATAAAACATTAAATTACAAGAGTTCTTATAAAATTTAGCATCTCTATTACAAAAAAAATAAGTGCAATAATAGTGGCAATTTGAAATACAATAAATAACAAGTCAACATAAGAATAAAACAAACAAAAACCAACAGTTATAAAACTTGTTCAAAATGACGACCGCCTGATTCTAAACACAAACGTATTCTGTTTTTAAATCCTTCACTCACATTGCGTAACATATAGGGAGTTATGCTTCTGAAGGCCTCTCTGATTCGTTCCTTCATATTTTCTTTTGTGGTTGGTGGCGTATTATCGATTCCTTTCACATATCCCCATAAAAAGAAATCGGGAGGGGTTATGTCAGGAGACCTTGGTTGCCAATGTTGTGCTCCATTCCTTCCAATCCATCGATTTTGGAAACGAACATTTAAGAACTCCCGGACTTCACGATGATAATGAGCTGGTGCCCCATCCATTTGCAGCCACATGGTTGTTCTTATATCTAGATGAACTTCTTCCGGTAAAATTGGAAGCTGATTTCTCAAAAAATTTTGAAACGACATACCTTTTAAATGTTTGTCAAAAAAATAAGGTCCAATCACATACTGTCCCATTATGCCCCCCCATACATTTACTGACCACCTATGTTGGTTATTAATAACTCTAAATTCATGGGGGTTAAAATCAGAATAATAATGAAAATTGTGTCGGTTAAAAGAACCATCGTTATGAAAAATACACTCATCACTAAATAGAACTGATTCAAAAAACTATCAGTTTGCCTAAATTGTCAACTAACAGTCTTCCAAAAACGGCTCTATTCGGTCGAGTTCGGTTAGGAAACCTTTCAGCATAAACCCTTGATGCTAAAAGACAATTTTGCAATCATTCTCCTAGAATGAAGGTCATATCGACTCGTTCTTCTGTTGTGTAAACCAGCATTTTGATTAAATAAAAAACTCCCTGTTAACCACCAATTATAACAGTAAAAAAATATTTATCTTTAAATTGATATGTGACAACTAGAAATGACAATAAATTTTGTTTTGTCAAAATCAGGTAACACCTGAACAGCTAAATTTGATTACTACATTCGTTTATGTCAGCGCAAATTCAGAAAAAATCAATTTTCCAAGAAAATGCAAAGACCAAGCTATAGGAATGTTTAATAGTTTTGATAGGAAACTAAATTCTGCATCTAATGATACTATAAAATAGAGGGTGTCTAATTTAAATTAAACGAGTTATTACTGTTTTACGAAGGCGTAGAAGGGCCAACACAATTTTTTTTCTTAAATTCCGAGTTTAAAGTCGGAATTTAGTTAAATTCCGAGTTTAAAGTCGGAATTTAGTTAAATTCCGAGTTTAAAGTCGGAATTTAGTTAAATTCCGAGTTCAAAGTCGGAATTGAGTTAAATTCCGAGTTTAAAGTCGGAATTTAGCTAAATTCCGAGTTTAAAGTCGGAATTTAGTTAAATTCCGAGTTCAAAGTCGGAATTTAGTTAAATTCCGAGTTTAAAGTCGGAATTTAGTTACATATGATTCACAAATCAGTGGCGTAGACGCAAGAACAATATTGTACAAGAACGGCAAAAAAATGTTTAAAATAAGACGGATCAATATTTTGTTAACTACGACTTCATGGTGGGTGTCCTAACTTTAAGACTCCTCTAGTGATTACATTTAAGAGCTGTGATCGATATCACGGGACGTTTTTTGCAGTTTTTTGTTTTTTTTTGTCGACAAGAAGAGTTACGGGACGTTTACAAAAAGTTTTGCACCTTTCTATAAAATTACAGTGTTTTGCGGGAATACCCGCGCCAATAAAACTAATAGACTTTAAAAGTTCATTGATTTGAAAATCGTTGGCGAATATTGACAGTTAATAATGACAAACAAATAAAAGTGTAGAGATAATAAAATAAAAAAGTAAACTGCTAACAAAAAAGATCGATACGACCTAATTTTTGGCAATTTTCAAGGCGTTTTATCTCAGAAATCATTTAGTATAATTCATAGTTTAAAAAGGCTCTGAAAGAACTTTCCTTCTAGAACTAACTATCTGAACCAATCTTTAACTAAACCAGTTTTATCATTGTGATACGGCGCAAAAATGTAAAATTTGAACTGATTGCATTATTTGATATCTACGGTAAATCTTAACTTTTCAACTTTATCATGTCATTTTATAGGCTTGGTAGATATCTCGGGACATGTTCGGCGGTTTTTGTTTTTTTGCTCGAGATAAAGTTACAGGGTATTTTCAAAAAGTTTGAAGTATTTTTATTTTTTGCTCGGTATAGCAGTGTAGGTCACCCGATTTTAATGATATAAACTAAATTTAAAAGCTCATTAAGTACAAAATTAGTGACGTAGAACTCTAGTTCGTAAAGATTGCTTCGGATGTTTTCGCAAAACTTTAATATTACTTCTGTGACATCATCACTGTTAATGATTTCCCAGCTCCTTTGCTGTAACTTCAAAAATGTACTATTAACTTAAGTGAAGTGTTATTTAATAGGTTTGCTAAATATCGGAACGGTTTTGGGGATGTTTGTTTTGTGGTCTCAAATAAGATACGAGTGCAATTCAAAAATTTAATGAGGTAAACTAAATCTACGAATTTATGTACTTAATAATGTGTGGGCCCACCGAAAACTCGCATTACCTCAGCCGCCCTTCTTGGCATGGTCTCCAACAAATTTCTGATAAACTCCTGGGGAATGGCTTCCCATTCCTCCCTAAGTGCCACTACGAATTCATCCAAGTTTTGCAATTCTTGCTCTCTTTCTTTAGTTTTAGTTTCATTCTGCTCATCACTTTATAACATTCATATCGGGCGACCTAGCAGGTCAATTCATGCCCTCGATGCTATTCTCTCTCAGAACTTCATTAACAATTTGAGCCCGGTGTGACCATGCATTATCGTCAACTAAGATAAAACCTTCTCCAAAGTTCTGAGCGAAGAGAATAACAATTTCATTCATACACAAATATCGATATCTAACTGCGTTCAGGTTAGTTCAGGTTAAAATTAAAACCAATCAAAACCACTAAGTCAGTCTTTCCATTTCCCATTACGCCTCCCCATACGCTGACACTTTCACCCCCAAATGGCACTCTGGGTTCTATGTCTTCTTGCAGGTTTCGTTCATTCTGGCCTCTCAACACTAAAATACGTCCATTTGATGCATACAACAAAAATCTACATTCATTTGTAAAAATGCAATTATTGTTCCACTCTGCCATTCCCCAGTGCAAATGTTCTTCTACCCAACGCCATTCAAATGGAGTGAGTTCAACTTTAAAGCTTTATACCGTATTACATTGATAAAACTGGTTTAATTAAAGATTGCCCAAGGTAGTTAGTTCTAGAAGAAACGTTCCTTCAGAGCTTTTTTAAACTATGAATTTATCACAAGTGGTTTCTGAGATAAAACGCTTTCAAAATTACGAAAAATTATGTCGTATCGACTTTTATGTGCAGTTTTCTTTTTTATTTTATTATCTCTACAATTTTATTTTTTTTTCATTATTAACTATCAATATACGCCAATGATTTTAAAATCAATTAACTTTTAAAGCCTATGTGTTTTATTGGCGCGGGTATTCCCGCAAAAAACGTTCCGAGATATCGATCATAGCTCTTAAAAGTAATCACAATAGGAGTCTTAAAAAGGACGTCGTAGTTAAAAAAATATTGATCCACTTCACAATAGTTATTTATGTATTAAGAGCGAAAAGTACAACTTTTTTGCTCGGAGAGTGAAGTTTGCCGCTCGACGCGGAGCGGAGAGCGGCAATCACTCGAGAGCAAAAAAGTTACTTTTTGCTCGTAATGCATACAACGTTTTTTCTGCAAATGATCAATTTCAAATAATGTGAATCACAACTGAGTATAACTGAAGACACAATCTAAAAATTTAAATCAAGGTGACAATGACGTTTTTAATAATTGGTTGAGTGGTGGTAGTTGCTATTGACAGCAAGCGATAAAATCTTTTTCGCTTGCTGTCCTGGGCAACGCGCGAAAAAGTGAACTCACATTCTGATCCTCAAAAATGGTTAGGTTTTCGTTTGTCTAATGAAAGCATAAAATGCGTCATTATTTGACGTTTGTAGAAAAAGAATATTTTGTCGTTCTTGTACAACATGGAATAGAAATGTTTTATTAACCTAACCTTGCGTCTACGCCACTGATTTGTCAATCATATACTCAGAATTTGACTAAATTCCGACTTTAAACTCGGAATTTAACTAAATTCCGACTTTGAACTCGGAATTTAACTAAATTCCGACTTTAAACTCGGAATTTAACTAAATTCCGACTTTAAACTCGGAATTTAACTAAATTCCGACTTTGAACTCGAAATTTAAGAAAAAAAATCTTGTTGGCCCTTCTACGCCTTCGTACTGTTTGAAGTTTGTGTAGCGTTTTCTTTTTCAGAAAGGTTTTTACTGGCTTCCCTTTCAGACTTTCATAAATAACTGTAAAATACCATTTTATTTCCAAAGAAATATGAATACCTTGGCCGCCATGTTTGTTCACCTTGATTATCGTTTCTACGCGATCCTTCTACTTCTAGTTCTATGGTTAGAAATCCTTTGAAAGTTGACTTCTTTTGGACATTGACATGTGTCAATGGGTTGATTAATTATTTTGCTATCTGTGCAGCATTGCCAAATTTCACCAACATTTTTACTTAGATTCCCTTATTTTCTTCATGTGCTCTTCTAATACTTTCCCTAAATTTATCTTTTATTTAGCAACAATGGCAAGATTTTCATATTTCGCGGTTCATTTTCTCCTTATTTTTATTTCCCACTTTTGACATTATAATTTCCGTTTTTTTGACCAATTTAGAGCCCAGGTGGTAAAGGTAAAAACGTTTGATAGCCCCTTTTCCATCTTGACCACTGTCCAGGGCACATCGGACGTCAGCCTGTCCCTAAACGGCTACAGCCTAGCCATGTGGCTATTGTAAAATTCTCGTATTTTGGGTGATTAGGTCCAATGAGTAGTCCATTGTTTGAGTAATAAAACTCAATACCTCCTTTTTTTTCGGATCCTACAAGTGCAACATTTCATCCTGCACGTGTGCCGATAATGGAGCCGTTAGTGACGGTGATGGCTCCTAGGTTTTGAACCGTCCAGCATTATCACGCATGATGCACTGATCCTCTACCTCAACTAGCAAGAAAGCCCTACAAACTGTCCAAGTATTTCAACCGGTAGGAGTAGATTTAAAAACCAAGTGTACCTACACTAACCTTAGGTAAGACCTAACACCATAATAAATAAATGTGCCTAATTTTAATAATTCCTGTTGGTTTTACTTTGGTTTGATCACCTAAACAATATGAACATCAATAATTGCTATGATAATTTTCTCAATTATAATATTATAGCTATTACCTGTAACTTAAATTGAGTGGCGCCCAATTAACAGGTCTAGCTTATATAGCTATACTAGGCTTCAACTCTTTTTTATGTCATTTTGAACCACGACCTAGCTCTCCATCTACCCAAAGCTGCCGTTCGCATAGTATGTGACTGCTAACTTTTACCTTTTTTAAAATACGTCACATATATATTTGACGCCCAACGTCTGGGGCCCCCACTGAAGTGTTTTGTTGGAGTTTAAGTGAGCTTATTTGATTTTCATCTCTAGACCTGTTTGGTGATCATTCAATAAGTATTGGTTTTGTCTTATGTTTTTCATTGCTTTCTGTAACGGTTTGTTGAAATTTGTTTCAAAATTCGATTGGTGCCTTTTTACATTTGATAGAATTTGTATTGATGAATTTAAATAAGATTTTAAATTGCTTATTGAATATGGTAGAGTGACTGAATCTCAACCCCTTTTTTTGATTTCCGATGCTATTTAATTCTGTTATTGTGACTTTATCAAATTGAAAATGATAACTTCTGACTGACTTATACAAGGACTTAGGTGAACTTGGTTTGCTCTCTCTAAATAAGATCTCTTTCATTTATCTTCAAAAATATTTTTGGTTAGGTACTGTTTTATTTAAACTTTTGTGCTCTTGTTACCTATAGACAAAATGGACCCTTTCAATTGCGATCATCTTTTGGATTATGAATTAGAATTTGAATTGAATATTCGCCGAGTTTATAATAACCGAAATGTAAATGATAAACGTGTAACCCTTAGAAAGCTTTTGAAAAAGGAGTCTGAGAGAAATAAACCAGGATATTTAATTGATAGTGCACAGTATGAGGAGAAGTTCGATTTTAAGTTTGAGGAGAAAGGCATTACTGACTCAATACTTTCTGTTACTGGACTTATAGTAGATTTTGAAGGTACGACAACTGATTCTACCTTTTTGAGAATTAAGTCACGTTTGGCACATCTTATTAACCGAATTAATCTTCTGAATATACCAGCAGATAAGGATGCTGAAGATTTAAAAAATGAGTCATATGCTACCTGCCTCAAGCTTGAATCAGATGTTGAGGATAAAATTATTGATCCGGATGCAAATGCTTCTATGTGTAACAACTCAGCTTTACAACCACCTCCCATAGTCAATGTGAATCCAGTAGTTACCTGTGCAGCCAATAAGCCTCCAATTTCTACTTGGGATATTAAATTTAATGGAGACCCTAAAAAAGTTTTCTATTTTATTGAAAGAGTTTCTGACTTAGCTTTATCTAGAAAATTCTCAAATCACGATCTCTTTGATTCAGCTGTCGAGCTATTTGTTGGTGATGCATTTGTGTGGTTTCGAAGTATTAAAAATAATGATCATGACTGGGATAGTTTGGTGTCTTTGTTAAAAAAGGATTTTCTTTCTCCCTACATGGATGATGAAATTTGGGAGCAAATACGTAATCGAAAGCAGAAGCGTGGTGAATCATTTATTATTTTTGTTGCTCAATTAAATAATCTATTTAATCGCTTGACTCAAATTCCTGCTGAAAGTACCAAAATCAAATATCTAAAAAAGAATCTTCTTCCAGAGTACATAACTCAATTAGCACTTCAACAGATTAATACCATTGATGAACTAATTACTCTTGGTAAAAAATTAGAAGAGGCAAATTCTCTAAATAAGAGGGGAATGTCAGGTATGTGTCCTTTGAGTCATTTCCATAGTCATGATAATGATAAAACCAATCACTCAAATAATAGTAAAGGTATCGCTGATTCTCGTTTTGTTTCTGAGCCTAAATCAAGTTTGTCTGGACCCCAAAATAGTGAGCTTTCTGTGGATAAGAAGAAACAACCAATTAAATGTTTTAATTGTGGACTTCCGAACCATAGATATACTGCTTGTACTGAGAAACGAAAAAGGTTTTGTTATCGTTGTGGCAAGCCTGGAGTTATTGTTCCTTCTTGTCCTGATTGCACAAAAAACGCAAAACTCTAGTGTTTCGTGGTGGACGCAACACTAGATTAGCAAAAGCACAATCCACCCTATCTTTTAAAATCCCTTCTAGAGCACCTTTGTCTAGGTTTCTCAAATCTGACTGGGAAAAGTGGCTCTCTATAGTGTCTGATTTTTATAGGGTAAATATCCCTATTAAATCTGAAACTTTACCTTTATTTATTAATGTACCTTTGGACAATCGTCCATATATTAATATTAATATTTTTAATAATGACTTTGTGGCTTTATTGGATTCAGGAGCGAATTCTTCAGTAATTGGGAATAATGGAGTGAAAATTTTGGAAATGTTTAATATTAAAATTAATTCAGCTTCTGATTTTATTGTAAGTACAGCTGATGGTACTTGTACTGAAGTGACTGGCATAGTAGATCTACCGATATCAATTGGAGACACATTTGGAGTATTGAAATTTTTGATAGTTCCTTCCATTACTCATGATTTTATTTTAGGTGCAGATTTTGCGAAACAATTCAATTTAGTCATGAACTTTGAAAATAACAACTGGTCAATTTCAAGAAATAATGCTAAAATTTCAGTTATCTCAAATTCGAAAAATGCTTTTAATTTTGAACTTAAATCAATTGATAATCTTTTAGAACATGACAGAAAAAGAGCTCAATTAATTGTTGATTTCTTTAAAGAAATTGATAGTGAAAATCGACTTGGTAGAACTAATAAGTTAACCTTGAGCATTGATACTGGTGATGCCAAGCCTTATAAATGCAAACCATTTTTAATGTCTCCTTATATGCAAAAACTTATGAATGATGAACTAGATTCCATGCTGAAATTAGGTGTGATAGAAAGTTCTAAGAGTCCTTGGTGTTCTCCAACCTTTTTAGTTAAAAAGAAAAATGGCGAGTATAGTTTGTGTATGACGGTAGGCGTTTAAATGCAGTTACTAAGTATGATTCTTGGCCAATGCCTCACATTGATAGAATTTTGAGCAACTTGAGAGGTGCAAAGTACATTTCCTCAATTGATATCCGAAAAGCCTTTTGGCAAATTCCGTTAGATGAACAATCAAAAGAAAAAACTGCTTTTTCTATAATTGGACGTGGTCAATTCCAGTTTACGGTTATGCCATTTGGGCTTTGTAATTCAGCTCAAACTCAACAACGTTTAGTAGAATCTATTTTCGGTCCTGAATTTGAGCCACATATTTTTACTTATCTTGACAATATTTTACTATGTAGTCCTACTTTGGAACATCATTTAGACCTTTTAAATACAGTGAAAGATAAATTGGAGGGATGCTAACCTAACAGTTAATTTAGAAAAGTGCTGCTTTTTTAAGACTTCATTAAAGTATTTGGGTTTTATTGTGGGAAACAACTCCTTGTCTACTGATCCAGAAAAGGTTGAGGCGATGGTTAATTATCCAAGACCAACGACCACAACAGAGATCAAGCGCTTTGTAGGAATGTGTTCTTGGTATATAAGATTTATTAAGAATTTTTCATCTCTTGTCAGTCCATTAAATGATCTTCTGAAAGGTAAAAAGAAGAAACAGCCAATTGAATGGAATGAATTTGCTGAGGCTGCTTTCAATAAAATTAAAGAACTTTTGGTATCCTCCCATACTTGCTCAACCTGATTTCTATCAACATTTTTATGTTCAGTGTGATAGTTCTGATAATGGCATTGGAGGTGCATTAACCCAGATTCTTCAAGGAGAAGAAAAGGTTATTGCATACGCCAGTAGATCTTTGTCACGTGCTAAAAGGAATTACACTGTAACTGAACGAGAGTGTCTTGCTGTTGTTTTCTGCATAGACAAATTTAGACCATATATTGAAGGTTGTTGTCACTTTACTGTCATTACAGATCACCATTCTCTTCTTTGGTTGAATAATCTCAAGAATCCTGCTGGTCGTTTAGCCAGATGAGCTGTCAAACTTCGCCAACGCAATTTTGACTTAATTCATAGAAAGGAATCTCAGAATGTTTTAGCAGATGCCTTGATTCGAATTCCTGTACCTATATTAGAGGACGATATCAATGAGGAGGATAGGCCTTCTTTTACAAAAATTTCTGCATCAGTTTTGACTATGGATATAAACTCTAAAACATCTGATAAATGGTATATCTCTTTGAAAACAAAGATTTTAGAGCATCCAGAGGATTATTTTCAGTGGAAAGTAGTGGATGAAAAGATTTATAAGGTAGTATTTTCTAGATTCTTACCACATGCAATAGACAATGATTGGAAATTAGTAGTACCTAAAGACCAACGGCAGACAGTAATTGATTGATGTCATAGCCCTCCTACTTGCTCTCATTTAGGGTTTAGAAAGACTTTATTTCGTTTGCAAGATTTTTATTATTGGCCACAGATGCGAATGGATGTGATAACGTTTTGTGAGAAAATGCTTGGTATGTGGTGCACAAAAACATTCAAATCAAGGAAGAATGGGTCTTATGGGAAAATCTAAAACTGTTGAAAGACCTTTTGAGAGTATTGCCATTGACCTAATGGGTTCTTTTCTTCGTTCAAAGAAAGGTAATAAATTGCTTCTGGTTATTCAAGACTGGTTTACTAAATATTCCCTTATTTTTCCACTCAGAGATAGTAATGCACCCAAAATAATTAACCTTTTGGAAGTTTTTCTAGAATATGGAGTTCCCAAGTTAATTTTCTGTGATAATGGACCTCAATTTATTAGTGCAAATTTTAAGAGACTTTGTGAACGATATAAGGTTAGGATATCTTATAGCCCTGTGTATGCAGCCCAATGTAACTTTGTGGAGCGCAATAATAAAACCATTGGTACTGCTGTTCGAAGTTATATAAATAATCATAATGATTGGGATTTATATGTTCCTCAAATTAGGCAGGCTTTGAATACTGCTGTTCATGATGTGACAGGTTTTACACCCTCATATTTAAATTTTGGTCGATATGTTCCTTTGTGTGGTGACTATTATCAAGAGAAGCTTGATACTGATTTTGAAATTATTCCTGGTGATAGAGGGACATATGCTGAAGGATTTGTGGAATTTAGAGATTTATTCAAGAAAGTACGTGAAAAACTGAAATCAGCCTATGATAAGAACGTGCGTTCTTATAATCTCCGCAGGAGGGATGTCAGATTTAATGTAGGAGATAAAGTTTGGAGACGTAATAAAGTTTTGTCAAATGCAGTGAATAAATTCTCTTCCAAGTTAGCTCCTAAATTTACTCTCTCTATTGTTCACAAGAAATTGTCGCCTGTAGTTTATCTTTTAAAGAACTTGGATGGGACAAATGCCGGAAAATGGCACATCAAAGATTTAAAAAAATATCTTGGTTCTTCGGAAGATTTAGGTGACAATGTGAACAGTGCTAGTGGAACATAAACCTTCATGTTTCCTTTATGTATCTTATCTTACCTCTATATTACATCTTACCTCTTATTACCGGTTACCTTGGTTGGTAACCTTACCTTAAATAAATACCTCAACCTTAATGGTTAACTTACTTTTTGTACCTTACCTTTGTTAAGTATATTTTTCTCTTTTGGTACTTATATTAATGAGTATCTCTTACCTCGATTAGTTGCATCTATTTCAACTAATTATGTTTTATCTCAAATTTCTCTTTCCTCGATTAGTTGTATTATTTTCAACTAATCATTGTTGTCTGATATTGAGGACAGTTTAGTAGTGGTGCTTATGGTATACTACTCAATTTTTGCCTTTTAATTTCCTGCCATGATATGCAGTGAAATTTATGTGTTGATTTCAGAGTGCACCTGAAACAACGATTTATCTGGTTTTCCGAGATTTGTTTCTCTTGTGACTTACTTATATGTTGGTAAAACAATTCTCATGTAATATTTTTGAGTCTGTGACAAAATTTTGAACTTGAGTCGCTCAGTTCAAGACTTTTGTTAGTGGGACAATTACCAACATATACACCTTTTAAATGAATATTCTTCATTGACTTTAGATATCTTCGTGACGATTAGTTAGTGTGAACTGAATAGTTTTTTTTTACTTCTATATGTCTTTAGAGTGGGTTTTATTTAATTATAAAAATTTTGAATTTTTATTTTGGTTAATGTGATTATAGCATCGAGTACCTACTGACTTTGACCTTTTTCTCAATTTTGACCTACCGATAGAGACAACTACTTAATATGACTTCTGTTTCAGACGTTTGATACGCGAAAGTTATCAATTGTTATTTAATCACATTGACTAATCACACTGTTTAATCACACTTTTGTATGCTGTATACATTTGCAGTTTTGATTTGATTTTTATTTAATAATAATAATAATAATAATATCTTTATTGCCACCAAAATCGACACAGTCAACAAAGCAACGTCAAAAGCAAACAAGAGAAAAAAGATACACTCTATAAATTGTTTCTGGAATGCAGCCACTCCCAGAATCACACAACACTGTAGTTTTGGTTTCCAAATCCATAAATTCAGCTACAAGGCTCATGTAAAGCTAAAGCTATAGTAGCACTTGTCTAGCAGGAAATCAGTGGTGGCTCTCTTAAATGATAAAAGACTGGTCTTGTCTTTGATGGTACTGGGTAATAGATTAAAGGCCATGAGCGCCTGATAATATGGACCTTTCTTGAAAAAAGTAGAGTTGTGCAGTGGCACTCTGAGAATGTCTGCACTCCTGGTTGCCATGGTCATACCTTGAGCATATACATCCGCGTTGCGTGCAAACAGATTATAGTGTCTCTTTACAAACATTACCAGCGTTGGAAATATGACGATGGGACAGTGAGTAATTTCATTTGCTTGAAGTAGGGCCTACATGATACTCTAGGGTGTAGCCCCTGGATACATCTAACAATCCGCTTCTGGGCTACAAATATTTTGTGAGCATTTCTACATGAGCCCCAGAATAGAATACTATAAGATATTATCGATTGAGCTCCGACATAATATATTTGTATTAGTGTGGTACGTGAAAAGCAATTTCTGAGTCTGCGAATTAAAGCACAGAAACTGTTTAGTCTGTTTTCAAAAATTTGTATTTGCTTATCATATGATAGAGTTTGATCAACCGTCACCCCCAAAAATTTCACCCCGTCTGATACAGGAAGAGAACCGGCACCAATATTGACATACAAAGACTCAAGAGAGCTACCCAATTTGCTAAAGGTCAACAGACCTGTCTTCCCACAGTTGACCATCAGGCCACTGGCCGCACACCAATCCCGCATTCCCCCCACCGCACCCGAACAAGCCGCCGAGAGACCAGCAAAGCCATCATCCACCAGCACAATAGACGTATCCGACGCACCCAATCCATTGACGTACACGAGAAACAACACGGGACCGAGAATGGAGCCCTGCGGAACGCCCCTCCGGATCGCTACCGACCGGGAAAGAACCTCGACCCCCTGTGAGTGCACAGATACTACCTGCTGTCTGTTTGTTAGATAAGACTTTATGATTGAGGCGAAATTCCCCCTGACTCCATAGCTAGCTATCCTGTTCATGAGCAGATCATGATCTAATGTGTCGAAGGCCCTTGAGAGATCAAAGAACAACCCAGCAACCTTTTTCTCCCTGTCAACATTTTCAATTATGTATGTAATAAAGTCAAATATTGCAAGCTGTGTAGACCTATTGGGCATAAACCCATACTGGTGGCTGACTATCACCTCATGATGTTGTAGGAAGTTCATAAGCCTACTGTATATGGCCCTCTCAAAGATCTTCGACACGGAAGAGAGAAGGAAAATGGGTCTATAATTGTTGATGTCGGTTCTCTTTCCCGTTTTATGAGCGGGAATAACCTTAGCTCTCTTCAAGATGTCTGGAAATATCCCAGCACCAAAACAGTCATTCATGATATAGGCCAGTGGCGTTGAAATGCATTTAGCTACCCTTTTGATTATCACTATCGGAAACTCGTCTAAACCCGCGGAATATTTATTGGGCAGGGCCATTATAATTCTAAATACTTCCATATCATCCACCGGCCTCAAGAAAGCCGTATGGGGGTTGCCAATAACATTCTCCACATCACCATCTTGCAGGCGAGCTACAGACGGGGTGTCGAACTTTCTCAGAAATGTCTGCCACCATGGAAGGATCTCCCACTGACACTCCATCAAAGTCAAGAACTATACTATTTTGACTACTGTTTGAAGTGAGATTCCTTTAGATGCCCCAAGCCGTTTTTGTTTTGTTGTTTGAGTTATTAATCTGATTTTCATTAAGCGCTGTTTGATATTGCGAAATAAACTTTCTATAATTTTTTCTTTCATTCTTGTAGATATCCAAGTTAATCCGGCTTCCAGTGATCTTATACCACACATATAAGTCCCTTACATATTGCCCATATTCTTTAATCTCCTTGCTAATCCAAGAAGGTCTTTCGGCCTGTAACCTACCTGAGCTAAGAGGAAATGCCAAGTTGGATCTTGCACAGCATAGATATCTTCCCAAGTTTCGTTTTTAAGGCAATCTATAAAGGACTGTATGTTGGTGTCAGTAAAAAAGCGTTTTTGAATGCATTTGGCCCTAGTGGCTTGATTTTTTGAGACTAGAATTCTCACTATCTGGCCATAGTGATCAGACACATTAGTTAAGTATATATTTCCATTTATCAATTCGTTGGGAATATTACTGAAGATATTATCCACTTGTGTCCCATCGCCTCTCCCAGCCCTAGTAACACCATGTATGCTAGAGGAAAGACCAAAACTCACAAGTAATTGATTCACTAGGTCTGAGTAAGCGTTATCTGTATGGAAATTCACATTGAAGTCCCCACAGACTATGAGATACCTATTCCTATTAGGATTATACACTTCATGCAACAGGTCATATAGGTTAGTTACAAAAGTATCTAAACAGCCAGATGGCGAGCGATATAGAGTGACAGTTGTACAAAAATATCCACTTTTGGTTGTAAGATTAGCAACACAAAATTCAAAATGTCTTTCAATGGGTAGTTTTTGTACAGATACCTGTTCCATTGGGATATCCTTTTTGCAAAAAATGGCAGTTCCTCCTCCCCTCAGCTATGTTCTTGATGAGTAGCTCACCATGCTGTATCCACTCAGTTGTAAGTATTGTAAGTCTGCATTTTGAAGCCAATGCTCTGTTATACAAAAGATGTCAGGCTCAACTTCCGACAGCGCAACGGAGACTTCTTGGGTTTTGTTGTTCAGGCTTTGCACATTCCAATGAAACAGGATGAGCCTCTGTGATTTTGTCATAGTTGTGCTTCGGGTGTTTTGCTGCTTCATGGAGTCATATTCATGTTCATGGGATGGTAGATCACTTAGGTGGATGCTTCCGCCGCTGCGATTGCGAGTGTCATCCTTTTCTAGCCAATTTCTATTATTGGTTTTGTTTGGTCTAAAAAATTCCGGCCTAGTCCAAAGTTGAACCGTTGGAAGGTCACACCTTTAGGCCAGAAATCTGGACTGTCTATTAATTCTTTATGTTCAAAAGGAACACCAATCATGTAGAACCGCTTGGTTCCTTTTTGTATTTTCGGTTGACACTCTTTAACGGATATACTTTCTTCTGTGACATCAGCATGCTTTAGAACATAGTTGGTGATATTGTCTTTGGTAACATGTTCACCAAGTTTTTTTAGAAAGACCCAGGCTTTTTTGTCTTTCTTCGTGTCTTTATCAAACTGGAATTCCACATCCTCAGTTCGATTTCCCTGCTGTAGATTTCTTTTCTTAAGCTCCTGCCATCTTTGTTTATTTAATTTCCTGTTTTTTGGTTGTATAAAGTCTTCAGATTCTTTGTCATGACTTGGTTCCGTCCCACCAGACAAAGACATACTCGATCCGTCCCCGCCAACGCCGGCGCTCTGTGGGTTGCCTAAGGCAGCAGCGTAGGATGCTCGTTCGCTCGATTGTGACGGTTTGGCAACATTGGCGGTGTATTCCTGGTTGTCATCATGCTGGTTGTTTTGTTTTTGTTTACCTTTTTTTGGCGGGCTTTGTTGGTCATGTTTACTTGCATTTTTGTTGTTATTTTCCAAGAGCGAAAGTTTTTCTCTAAGAAGGTGGTTATTTTCTTCTAGAATTAGGTTTTTACTCCTTACTTCCAAGACGAGTTCCTTCAGATATTTTATCTCCAGTTCGCTATCACTGGCACCTCCAGGAATGGAATTGAGGTTATGTTCATCATCCATACTGTGCTCCTTGCATTTTAACTTCGAATCATCTATAATAGTGACTTTATCGGCCCAATCTCTTGCTACACAGGATCTGTGAAAGACCCTGCCACAAATAACACAGAACTGTGCACTAAAAGGTTTAGTTTTGCAACAGAAATAGTAACACTTTTCGCCATATGAATTTTTCCGCGTCCTCTCAGTTGACGCCATTTCAGCATCCTTTTTAATTAGTGAAACTTATCTATAAGTACTAAATACCTATTTATTTGCCCATTTGTAGAAAGTGCTTGATTATGTAAGCAAATCTAAGTACCACAATGGTTTTGGTCCAGTATTGTAAATTAATTTTAAGTGTATTTTTATGATTGTAATGTAGAATAATTCTGATTTTTTTTATAATTACTTAATTAAGCCTTATTAACCTTGGCAAGTTTTTTTTATTTTTTTTTAAAAAAGGTCAACTTACGTCAACCTTTTTTTCTTTCGGAGAGAGGCAGTCTAGCGTTTTCTTTTTCACAAAGAAAACCTACTGGCTTACCTTTCAGACTTTCATAAATAACTGTCAAATACCATTTTATTTCCAAAGAAATATGACTACCTTGGCCGCCATGTTTGTTCACCTTGATTATCGTTTCTACGCGATCCTTCTACTTCTAGTTCTTTGGTTAGAAATCCTTTGAAAGTTGACTTCTTTTGGACATTGACATGTGTCAATGGGTTGATTAATTATTTTGCTATCTGTGCAGCATTGCCAAATTTCACCAACATTTTTACTTAGATTCCCTTATTTTCTTCATGTGCTCTTCTAATACTTTCCCTAAATTTATCTTTTATTTAGCAACAATGGCAAGATTTTCATACTTCGCGGTTCATTTTCTCCTTATTTTTATTTCCCACTTTTGACATTATAATTTCCGTTTTTTTGACCAATTTAGAGCACAGGTGGTAAAGGTAAAAACGTTTGATAGCCCCTTTTCCATCTTGACCACTGTCCAGGGCACATCGGACGTCAGCCTGTCCCTAAACGGCTACAGCCTAGCCATGAGGCTATTGTAAAGTTCTCGTATTTTGGGTGATTAGGTCCAATGAGTAGTCCAATGAGTAGTCCATTGTTTGAGTAATAAAACTCAATACCTCCTTTTTTTTCGGATCCTACAAGTGCAACATTTCATCCTGCACGTGTGCCGATAATGGAGCCGTTAGTGACGGTGATGGCTCCTAGGTTTTGAACCGCCTGGGTTTTGGAGCCCCTTTGCCGAAAATGGAGCCGTTAGTGACGGTGATGGCTCCTAGGTTTTGAACCGTCCAGCATTATCACGCATGATGCACTGATCCTCTACCTCAACAAGCAAGAAAGCCCTACAAACTAGCCAAGTATTTCAACCGGTAGGAGTAGATTTAAAAACCAAGTGTACCTGCACTAACCTTAGGTAAGACTTAACACCATAATAAATAAATGTGCCTAATTTTAATAATTCCTGTTGGTTTTACTTTGGTTTGATCACCTAAACAATATGAACATCAATAATTGCTATGATAATTTTCTCAATTTTAATATTATAGCTATTACCTGTAACTTAAATTGAGTGGCGCCCAATTAAAAGGTCTAGATTATATAGCTATACTAGGCTTCAACTCTTTTTTATGTCATTTTGAACCACGACCTAGCTCTCCATCTACCCAAAGCTGCCGTTCGCATAGTATGTGACTTTGCTAACTTTTATCTTTCTTAAAATACGTCACATTTGTAATAATTTGGTGTTCATTTGTTGACATTCGGTGCACAGTAGTTAATATATAATACACACCGCAAAAAATCCAATGTACTATTAGCCCACCAGCCAATTTTGGTGGTTGAAAAGAAACCAAGTGCTGATATTTTAAACATTTAATTTGATGCTGCATTTTCACAAAATCACGAATATCTGAAGAAGGGTACGGTTTAGATGCCATAAACCTTAATAAAACGACCTTTACTTTTGTCCGTAAGTACCGAAAATATATTAATATACAAGGTGTCTCATTTAAAAAAATAAAACTTCAATCTTATTTATACTTTTGGGACCACCTGTATACAATGACAATAATTTTAAAATGTACTTCCAATAGACCCCCATCCATTCCATATACAAAACTTTTTTAAAATCTAAAAGTTTAGCCATAATCTTCCGTGTCGAGTAACGTGAATCACCCTGTATACTGCCCAAATCTGCAGTACACAGGAAGAGTACGAAAGGGAATAACGAGATTCTTACAGGTTAAAGTGAGGAAGAAATCGCAGCACTGCGTAAGTTTATATCACCTTCATATAGCGAATAGTGAATTTATCGAGGACTCAGAGACTATTGCAAGACAAACCTTTTTGAGCGCGTGACTTATGCTACTAAGTTCAAGTGTGTGACTACTTATACCAGAAATGCAGACCAGGACTGAGTCTGATAGTATCCTCATAATTTCTTATAATTAAATAACTTAAATTCTCTCTCATATTGATGTACAGGAAGCTCTCACAGAGTCTTTGCTGGTCTCTGCGACAAATGATAGGTGTGGTGGTGCTTAAGCATCTTTTCCTTCCTCTCTGTTTTCCATATTTACACACCTCATATATGCCTGCTTCCTTCAGTGTTTTTTCCCCATTGAACATCCGTGAGATTATTGATTTACCCTAAGATAATGGATTTTCATTGCAGTGACAATATACTCTCAAATACACACTGACAAAGATTTTCCAGCATCACTGGATAGAATTATATTCATATATTAACTACCTAGTCTTTTAGGGGAATGTCTGTTTTGTGTAAAAAAAAATGAACGATACTTATAATTTACCCTGTACCGTATTTTCTTTCACTTTCCTTCACTCATATTTTGTTTCTCATTATTGACTTCTCATTTTGACTTCGTCCGTGTTTGTCAGACATGTCCCCAAATCCGGCTTGCTGTGGTGGTTTGTTGGTTTTTCAGTCACCAGTTTTTTCTTCATTTAATGCTTCTCCTCTCTGGCAGCACTAAAATGTTTTCTGGTGAAGAACTCTGCAAAACTGAAGGCGGCTGAAGCATCAGCGAAAACTTGAAAGCATGTGTATAGAATCTTTCGAAGCCAATGTACTACGTAGTCATTAGGCTGCAGCAACATGCTAAGAAGCGAATGGTGATCACCAATTGGTTAGTCAACCCAACCGCATACTAGTTTTTGCGTCTACCCTTCATCAGTACAACTTTGGCTGGTCGACAATTTGGAGAAATTATTGTTGGCAACTCACACCACAAACTAATCATAAAAACGGTGAGATGTTGTGGAGTGTACAATGTGCAGGGCGCTAAGGGCAGTTTCTTGTATTGGGGCTATCTACCATGCGGTATTGTTATAATTCGAGGGGCAAGTCGCTTGTTCTTACATAACATCTCATCGCTTTTACCATTTTTTGGCTTAATTGCCAATCCCGCTCTCCAATAGATCGACCAGCCAAAGTTGGACTGATGAGGGATAAATCGCGAAACTAGTATGCAGATGGGTTGTTCGATAAATTGATGATCACCATTCGTTTTAAAGTTCGTGCAGCACATTATACGTATCTACCATGCAGTATTGATATAACACGCTGTTGGATGTTGCCTGCTCTTGCATAACATCTCACCAAATGTTAGTGGTTCAGAAATGTTCAGATGTTCTGTAGTTTCACCTCTCGTGTCTGACGCACAGCCCTAGCAGAATTTGAAAACATGGCGTTTTGAAAATATTTTCTAGGAATTGTTGATTTATATTCTTGATTACAAGAAGTGGCATTCTACAGTAGCACTTCCTATTGTTATTTTCTGCACCGGGATGGACACATCGTACTTCAGTTTGACCTAAACCTTGTCAGCTGGTGTCGCTGGTGAGCTGGTTCCTCCAGATGAGCTGGTGGAGGACCTCTTCCTAAATTTTTTCAAGCTTTCGGCTTTTAGCAATTAGATACGCTTTTAGCTAAATTATCTTGGTTACGTAGTTTTAACACCAGTCTTAGTCCCTTTTTCTGAAGTAGTAAGTTAACCGAAGCTTTTAAGGAGGATTTAGATTGTGCTCAATCGGTTTGTTTCCGATCATTTTGTTCAGGTCTCTGCAACTTTTCAACGCGGTGCTCATTTTTCCATTGCAGAAGATGTTTGCTGTCACTCAGGTGCAGGGATTACCATCGAATTTCGGAGTTGAAACCCCAAGACCAGATTCAACTTGTCCTGCAATTGTTCTTGCTTCATCTGGTATATGTAGCGGTGTTGTATCTAAGAGAGAAATGGGTTTCACGCCTTTCTCCCTTCTTGATTGGTGCCCTCACTTTGGCAGTATTCAGTGTTGTTCTTCTTCGGTGGTGAATTAGACACTAGTTCTGGTGGAACCATAGCATTTAATATCGAATAAGAATTCGATGTTCTTTCGGATTTTTTGAGTACACAAGGATTGAGGTTTATATTGTTAATTAGCTCTGTCCACTCCTCCTCACCCGTGCTTACTAGTGAGTGATTGTGAGTGTGATTTGCTACCGTTGCTTGCAGTATTGGAACGTTATGCAGTATTGGATTTAAAATGCGCTGGTGAACGTCGCCTGCTCCTACTCTGTACAACACATAACCGGTACTCCGTACATTTCCGGCTTTAAGCCGCTAACTCACGGTCTCCAATTTGTTGACCAGCCAAAGCTATACTGATAAGGGGTAGACCCCGAAACTAGTATGCAGATGCGTTGATCGACAAATTGGTCACTACTTACTCTTTTCACTTCGTTCTGGTTTCGTTAACCTGCGACCGCAGGTGCAGAGCAATACGGGCTGCTTCTCGAACTGAGAGCCATTTGTCATGCAGTAATGGATCTAAAATACGCTGGTGGATGTCGCATGCTCCTGCTCTTTACAACATCTCACCGGTACTCCGTACATTTCCGGCATTAAGCCGCTAACTCACGGTCTCCAATTTGTCGACCAGCCAAAACTGTACTGATGAGGGCTAGAGCCCGAAACTATTATGCAGATGCGTTGATCGATCATTGTCGAAATATTTGAGTCAAAGAAAGACTCAAATATTTCCCAGATATTAAAGGATGCAAAACAACATTCGGTGCAAAAATCATCTCTCTCTACACAACTAGAATAAAAAACTGAAACAATTTAATTTTTACTTTTATTCTAATCTAATCCATTTGGCGGCTATCTTTATTTTCTTGCGATAAACCTTTAGATTTTATATACTTCTCTTTAATTTCTCTTCTTTTTAATTTTCCCGTCGGTGTTTTAGGAATCTCACTTACTATATTTACACCTCCTCTAAGCTTGTAGGAATCTGGCACTTCTCCATTTACGTAATCAACGATCTTTTCAGGACTGATCGAAGCGCCAAGTTTCAGGGTTACGCAGGCTGCAGGAAGGTTTCTGACTCTAGGTTCAGGTATTCCAAAGGCAACTGCCTCTTTGATTGCTGGATGCCTCATGAGAACCGCCTCTATCACTGAAGGTGATATTTTCTCAACTCCGTACTTGAAAGTCTCTTCCACGCGGTCTATAACGTATACGCAGCCATCTTCATCATAATAGCCCAAGTCTCCCAGTTTGAAGAAACCGTCTTCGTCGGAAGCGTCCGGTTTGGTAAATTTGTAGTAGCCGCTCATTATCAAGGGACTTTTAACACACAATTCTCCTTCTTGGTTGGGACCTAAAGGTGTTCCTGTGTCTACGTCTACTACCTAGAACCAACAATTTTTTGTTGCAAGGAATGCAAGAAAATTGAATTTCATATAACTAACCTTCAGTTCCATTCCTGGCAAAACAGTCCCACTAGAAGAGACTTTCTCAGTGGCAATTTCCGGTTTTGTATAGTCGAATCCAGCAATATAACCTACTTCTGTGCAAGCGTACATAAGATTAATGTAACTATGAGGAAAATAATTTCGTAACCGAAATATTTGTTGGGAATCAACAGGGGAACCAGCTAAAAATAATCGAGAGAGTGAAGAGGTATCGAACTTTTTTAGCACGGCTAAATCCATGTTGGTTAAAAGATAGGCGTACATGCTAGTGATATATGTCACATTAACTTTATATTTGTCGATTATTCGTAGACAGTCAAAAGCTGATATAGATTCCCCGACTACTTTGCTAGAACCCAATACAAGAGCTATAAGTGTAATACCCCAAGCTGATATCCAATATAAGGATGCAAAGTGAAAGTATGTGCCATGTCCCAAATGATTATGCCTAAAATGATCATGAAAAATATAAGTATTGATCTAAAACATGAACAAGTTTTAATTTCTTACTGCTTTACTATTGAGAGCATGTTCAGCATTGAGAAGTTCGATCTGCAAATTGCTTTGGGAGTTGAAGTAGTACCACTGCTAAAGAACACTAAAGCCACGTCAGAGCCTTTTTGTTTCAGTGGTCGAAAATCATATTCTCCTTTGCCACGTGTTTCTATTTCCAGCATATTAGGATACAAATCAGAAGCACTTCCGATAACAATTATTTCCGGTTTAGACTCTATGCTTCGAAGAGCGTTTTCAATCTTGCATAATAGCATTAATTTCCTTGCTTGCAATTACACTGATACTTTAATCTTACCAATTTTAACGATGTGGCTTCAACGACTATGACCTTTGGTTCAACCATTTTCAAAGAACAAGCAATGTCGTCAGCAGTTTGCCTAGGCTCCACTGACGATACCCAAGCACCTAGATAAAGAGCGGCCAAAGCTGGAACTATATTGTTTAAGTTATTTTTGCAACAAACGACAACAATATCTTTAGGCTTGAGTCCAATTTTTTGAAGGTAAAGAGCCACTCGGACAGATCGTTGTTTCACCTCTTGATAGGTTTGTTGTTCTCCAGTCATGCCATCTATCTATTAAAATTTTTAGATAAAATGCCTCCTCATTTAAATGAAAAAATACATATTTTTAAGGAAGATAACCCATTTTAAAGATCTTGTACTCGTTGATAGATGTAACTGCAGTCAAATGTGGAACTCAGTATTACACTGTCTCTAAGGCTTTTGACATAATGCCATACTATATATGGGTATTATAAGATAGTAGCAACCTAAATACCGTTCTTAGGTTAGCGAGAATCAATTTAGGCGTAACGTCATAATTTTACAACTTGGGGACCAATTATCGCTTTTTTCTTGTTTTCTTTTACCATATTTAAAATGCCATCTAAAGTGTTTTCCGGGCTTACAACTGCGGTAGACATTATCAAAGGCGATGAGGCAATGGACGAAGTGATCTCCCGTGCTTCCCGACGTTGACTGATTCGATTGTGATGAGATATGTGGTATTTATTCCCCCGCCGTCGCGCTGCAGTGGAGGGACTGGGGTGGGGGTAGTGGTGGCGCGGGGTTTCGGCGCACTTGAAGTATGTCGTAGAACTCGCTTCCAGTCTGCATATAGAAACGTAATTTCGTCCGTCCTGTTGAAATTGTTGTCGTGTTTAAAGATCTCAATGGCCTCTCTCGTTAGTCTCGGATAGAAACGCTGCGATTGATATAAGATATCCACCTCGTTGAAAAAGATGTCGTGACCTCCGGAGGATTACGGATCAGATGAGGAGTTTCAGGCTGGGACAAACACATAGGCCAGCAGTGTTACGTTGGTGGACTGTATTTGTCTGGGTTTGCACATCTAATGCTGAATAAATGCCTTTTGTTCACATTTATTTATTCATCATCGCTTTACAAAACAAGTTATTGGCAAATATAAAAATATTTGCTTTCAGTGAATTGTTTACGTGTTTTCAGCTGCATGAACGACATCTTGCTTCACTGAAAGTCGGTCTCGTACTAATTTTTTGTCTCTGCTGCTCGCTCGCCGCCGTCTCTCCGCAGATGGTAGTTCTGCACGCCCGTCTTCTTGTTTAATAGCGCTGTTGTGAGATTGGGCGCGAACATTGCCCCCCTCCTTAGAAGACCTCTCTTCCAATAGAAGTCCTGATGCAGTTGACCCCTCACACTGATCAAGTTGTCTGTTTGGTGATAGATCCAATGGTAGCATGCAAATCTTTTTCACTACTCGCTTAACGGATCCTTTTGAGGTAAAGACAGTAGCAACTCTTGGTATATTGTCAGCCCCTGTCTGTACAGACTCTACCCGACCCATAAGCCATTTACAGGGAGGCAGATTATCTTCTTTAATAACGACCCTGCTTCAATGTTACACAAGATTTATGCCACTTGACTCGGTGCTGAAGCTCTGATATATATTCACGTGACCATCTGGCCCAAAAATGCTGCTGAAGCCTTTGAACTGCTTGGAAGTGTGATAGTCGGTTAAGTGGAAGATGAGTAACACTGGCATCTGGAACGGCAGCCATGCGCTGACCAATCAAAAAGTGGTAGGGTGTCAAGGGTGTTAAATCTAAGGGATGTGAAGATATAGGAGAGAGAAGACGGGAGTTTAATATGGCCTCAATCTGAACTAATAAAAGGTAAAATCTTTCGTACGTTAACAACGGATTACATGCAATACGCTTCAGATGGTATTTGGTAGCCCTCACACCAGCCTCCCAAATTGGTGAGGGATTGGAGAGGAATAAACGACAATGATATACCTGCATTTTCAAGAGACTCTGTTAGGGTATTACTATTATTTTTTTAAAATTGTTTGAGTTCACGTGCAGCTCCAACAAAATTGCTGCCATTATCCGACATTAGGTACTTTCATTGGTTTTCTGCGGCGCGAAGAAAACCTTTTAAGGGTGGCCTCAGTTGTCAGATCAGACACCAACTCAAGGTGCACTGCACGGGTAACGACACAAATAAATAGAGCTATATAAGCCTTGGTGGTCTTAAACCCCCTTCCCTGTCTATCCCTTAGCATAAATAATCCTGCGTAATCGACACCAACAATATGAAAAGGTGGTGCTGGTTTTACACGCTCAGAAGGTAAACTTCCCATCAAATAATCGACAGGCACTGGACTTGCGCCAAAGCACTTAACACAACTACGGCATATTGCCCACACTAAGTTCCTTCCAGGTATGGGCCAGAACCTTTCTCTAACAGTTGATAACAGCAGTTGGGGTCCCGCATGCACAAGTTTTCGATGCTCCTCTATCAGAAAGTTTTGTGACACAATGATTTCCTGGGAGGATTATCGGGTGTATCTTATTAAAGTCAAAATCTGAGTTGCTCAGTCTTCCGCCAACTCTAAGTAGACCGTTCGAATTTAAGAAAGGGTTTAATCGAATAAGTTTGTTTCTTCCAGGAAGAGATTCACCAGGACCTAACAACTCCATTTCACTCTTAAATGATTCCTACTGCACTATTCGGATGATATACTGTAGTGCATCTTCCAATTCACTGTATGTTAATCGACCCTGTGCCTCAACACGTTGATTAGTGCGAGTTTGCCTCAACACGGCAAACTCGCACAAACCTCAGAACGAAAACCATAGATTTCTGCAGTCGAGAGAAAATAGAAAATCCGTGAAAATCAATAATATTACACGATTTCGTGGAGAAATTAGAATGAATAACTGTTTTTCTGACCTCTGGTAATTCTTCCCTAAGCACTGACAAAGGCCAATTTTCCTCTTGTTCATGAAGCCAAGGTGACCCATGCCAATATATATGCAAGGACTTCAAATAGCTAGGCATTACCCCCCTCGATACGTAGTCCGCAGTAGGCACATGCCTCCAATCATCTCTTGTTGACAAGTCCTGAATCGCGGCTACGCGATTGGCAACAAATACCTGTAGATCGATTGGCGACATTCTCAACCATCCCAAAACAATTGTGGAGTCAAATCAGGACACCAATGCACAACCCTTTGAATAACAATGTCTAAGGAGGAAACAACTTTTGCTGTCAATCTTGCCAACAATAGAGCAGCTGTGAGTTCAAGTCGAGGTATTTACTGGCAATAATAGGCTATAACAGGCCTAACTAACAGGCCAATATCAGGCTTTATTGGCGCTACCTTTGACTTGACACACACCAATCTTACTGTGATCTCTCTATTCCTGTCAACTGACCTCATGTAAACACAGGCCCCATAGGCCTTAGCAGAGGAATCAGAGAACCCGTGTAGTTCTATATGTACTGCATCACCACATCAGACCTGACGCGGTATTACAAGCTCTCTTAATTGATATAACTCATCTCTAAATTGCAACCAACGGCTGTGCAACAACGTGGACAAAGAAATATCCCATGACACTTTTTCCCTCCAAATGCCTCTCAGGAGGATTTTGGCAACAATAATAGTGGCACTGAGAAGTCCCAGTGGGTCGAAGGTTTGTGAGACTTCTGAAAGAACAGTACGTATTGTTATTTTTTAATTGAAAACCTTTCCAATTTTATATAGCAGGACATCCTGCTTTCCATTCCCCAAAAGTCCCAACGTTTTTGTGTTTTCATTCACACCCAAATCGACAAAATCGGCCTGATTTGAGAACACTCTAGGCTCCTTTGAGATCCATTTCCTTAAATGGAACTCCATTAGCCAAGGCAGTCACCTCTTCTACTGTATCTCCACCAGTCATCAAATCGTCTACATAAAAATCCTCCTTAATCACACGAGAGACTTGCGGAAAGTCCCTCTCACATTCAATGCCGAGCTGAAATAGACACTTGATGGCCAGAAATGGCGCCGATCTGGTTCCGTAAGTCACAGTAGCCAATTCGTATATTTCCAATGGGTCTGTGAGTCTATTGTGCCACAAAATTCGCTGAAGTGAGCGATGCAGCAATAACATAGCTATGTTTACGAAATCTCAAGAGAATAGTTAGGAGGTCTGATTGAATAGTTGGTCCCGTCATTTGCAGGCCATTAAAGGAACATCTGACGAACTGCTGGCATACATCAAAGACAACACGAAGCTTTGTTGTTAAACTACTTTCATTTTGAACCCCATGGTGGGACATATAGTCCTTTATCTTGCCTCGGATCCACTTCTACTCTAGTCATATGACCTAATGTCTTATACTCGCTAATAAAAGTCAGGTATTGGGATTTAAATTCCGTATTACAATCAAACTTTCTTTCTAAAGACAGAAAACGTCTTTCAGCCACCTCATATGACTCACTCAAGTTTTCTATGCCCTTAGACATTGGAATACTAACAACAAATTTTCCATCACTATCACAGTAAGTTGTTTTTTGAAAATGTTCCTCACATGCCTTTTCCTCCGAAGATAATGCTTTGACTTACTGAAACTCTTCAATTTCCCAGAAGCGAGCTAACCGGGCATCAATATCCATACCCTTCACCACATTGCAGTGGACAACACCCCGATCCACAGGCTCATGAATAATAGGTCCTGAAACAATCCAACCAAACCTTTTCTTCTGTGTATAAGGTTCACACTCACCCAACTTTATTTGCCCCACACACAAAACCTCATAAAAATTGTCAGATCCAATCAATAGATCGATATCACTTGGAGTGTCAAAATGTGGATCTGCAAGCTGAAGATGCCCAGGAATATTTAGAGCTTTTCCATCAAAAATGAGATTAGGCAATGTACCAGTAATACAACGGAGAATAAGGGAAGATATTTTCTTTAAAAATGCATTTACACAGGACCTTACAACCACATTACACCTCTTCTGAGATTGGGCACACGCACCACCAAGACCACAAACAGTGACACCCATTGAATTTGTTTCTACATTCAACCGATCTCATAACCGCCCCGTAATAAAACTGCTTTTAGATCCTGAGTCAAGCAGGGCTCTAGCCCCATGAGGTTTATTTTGTTCATCCAAAACATTAACCAACACCGTAGGCAAAAGTACTTGTTGGTTTCGAAACAAAATGCTGGATGATAGTTGATGTACAATGTGCTCTTCCTTTTGAAAATCCTCGTATGTCACTTTGTGTATCATTTATTTCAACACTATTATCTACGTGTAATAAAGTGTGGTGTTTGTTGTTACATTTTTTACATTTACGAGAAAAAACATTGTTTGTGCGACCTAGCCTTAAACAATTCAGACAAAGCCGTCTTTTTTTAACCTCTTCAAGCTTTGCACTTAAATTCAGTCTCTCAAATTCCACACACTCGTTAATATAATGCTCTTTATGGCAAAATAGTTATTTATGTACTAACAGGGAAAAGTACAACTTTTTTGCTCGGAGAGTGAATCACTCGAAATCTTCTTAGTATCGTCTTGCACTTTTTCAAATTCCTTAAACATATCAACATAACGCTGCATACGTTGTTCCAATTCGAAAAATTCAGTTTTATTGAGCCTTGAAACATCAGAAAACTTACTTTCTAACCTCAGCACAAATTTTTCGAACGTCACAACTCTTGCCTTAACAGAATCTCTTTTTTGCATCAATTTATCCAATTTAGTCATTTTTACCGTATGTGTATCTACCGATTTACCAAAATAAACGCAATATCAACTATTACTGACAGTGTATCTAATTAAAATGTGCAATCACTTTTCCAAATACAAGTTACTCCTGCAAATCAGTCTAGCAGATTAAAGCCATACCAAACTACTACAGGAACGCAACAATAAGGGAAAAAAAGGAATAGACCCACCTTGATATTTATTACGTCCTTTACAACTGCTAGGGCTCCTCTCCATTCACTTCTGTCTACACTTCCCTGTTTATTGTGGCTTTGCAAACAAGCCGTTGATCTTATATCAATCGCAGCGTTTATATCCGAAACTAACGAGAGAGGCCATTGAAACCTTTAAATACGACAACAATTTCAACAGGAAGGGGAAGCTAAGTTTCTAAATACATTGTTGTAATTAGCGTCTTTAAGTTGTAAGTTGTTGGTGAAGTTAGCAGGATTGGGACAAATAATGCACCTCTTCTTTATTCGAAAATGGCCGACGTTTCGACTATTTATTTAGTCTTCATCAGGGCTCTTCTCACTTATTTTAGAAATTAATATGTGCGGGTGGTGCCCATTATCTATGGACGGGGACCCACTTCATCCAACAGTCACATACGCCATTGCGTACACGTTTAGAGTCCCGTGGACTAGCGTTACTTTGATGTTATTCGCAATTTTTTTATCTTATGCAGCGGGCGTGTAGTTTGTCGAACCTAAGATACCGAACAATCGAATGGAGTTTGCTATTTTAACCATCTTGAATAGATTTTTAACTGACTACCCTCTCTAAGTGAGAATAGCCCTGATGAAGACTAAATAAATAGTCGAAACGTCGGCCATTTTCGAATAAAGAAGAGGTGCATTATTTGTCCCAATCCTGCTAATTTCACCAACAAATTTCTAAATACAGACTGGAAGCGAGTTCTCCGACATATTTAAAGTGCGCCGAAACCCCACGGCACCACTACCCCCACCCCCGTCTTTTCTCTGCAGCGCGACGGTGCGGCGATGGAATAAATACCAAGAAGCTCATCGCTTTTGATGATGTCTGCCGCAGCTGTAGACAAAACGTCAGGAACAAATTCCATTGGACCATAGCTTCAAAGCCCGGAAAACACTTTAGATTGTATTTTGACCGGTCGTGAAATCCTCCACAGTTATAATATTTGAAATAGATGAAAGCAAACTTTAATTAATCAAAGGTAGGTTCATATAATTCCCTGTACCTGCATAATTATCGTCAAATTTACCTCAAAAAATATCAAAAAGTACGTCAAATATATTTGTCAAAAGTTATCAGTCAAAAAAAAATTTAAGCCATACCATTAAAATGGTCTCACAATCAGCAAGCCCAGCTAAAAGTGTTGGCATTCTTAGAGATGGAGAAGATTCAGGTGAAAAATGGTGTTTCAGTATATTGCCGCAATATGTTACAAAGCGCCTCAAATGCATTGAAAATTGGGAAAAGTACGGGGTGTTTAATAGAAAACGTTATCTAGAGGGCTATTAAGTTTTGAACGAGAAGGTTGACATAATCAAAGTAAATGGACTTTTGTTCTTTCAACCTTTTTTTTTCTAGTTCTTCAACCTTTTCTGTCTAGCATGAAATTAGATTCCATTGCCTGCTTGAGTTTTTTTTAATGAACGCACTGTACAGAGAGTATCCTTCTGCAGTGGCCCGTTAGGGTCGATTCAGGTCCTATTGATTAGAGTACGTAAGTCATATTAGGTGAGTTCAGGTCATATCAGTTCAGTTATATTTTTAACGCACGGTAGATAGAGTATCCTTCTGCAGTGGCCCGTTACGGTCGATTCAGGTCCTAATGATTAGAGCACGTAAGTCATATTAGGTGAGTTCAGGTCAGATCAGTTCAATTATATTTTTAGGGCGGTTCTGGTTAGGTTAAGTCAGATCAAGTCAGGTTAATTATGGTTATTTCAGGTTAGTTTGGGTCAGGTTAGTTCAGATCAGTTTTTAGGCTATTATTGCCGCTAAGTCCTTACCACCAAAGAAATTTCAATTGGACGAGTATGTGAAACCTTTTGGACATAAAATACTACGTCTACCACTTTACCATTTTCAGTATCATTCTATAGAAATGGTATTGTGGCAATATTAAAAGAATTTTGATCAACAAATTGAACATCGAAGAGGAACTGTGGGGTCAAGGGTCAAGGAAATCTAGAGAAATGTTATGGGACACGTCATAGGGCCGGTTATTGGAAAATATATGTTGAGCACGTGTACAAATTCATCAAAGAAGGATTGGAGTCAATAAAATTGATGCTGACTGCTCAGATGTTGCTCAGCTTATATTTTTTGCAGGGGCGGGGGGGGGGGGAATCCGATGATACCGATTTTAATTTTATACCAGGGAAGAAATCTCGAAGTAACGAGAGATTTCTTCTTCTTGATCTCAGCCTCTCCTTCGGATGTTGCTGATCATCATGGCTATTTAGAGGCAGCTGTCCGAAATAGTTCGACAGATGAGAGGTCAAACCAGTCTCGGAGGTTACGTAGCCAGAAAATTATACGTCAACCGACTTTTCTGCGTCCCCCGATCTTCAACTGAATGATGAGCTGCAGAATTCCACATTTTGAATTACGCATAACATGCCCGAGAAAGGGCAGAAACTCTAGTTTTCTTCTCTTAATTGTGAAAAGAATTTCCATTTCCTTATCCATTCTTTCCAGAACTTGTTCGTTCGTAATGCGGTTCATCCAGGGGATCTTTAACATTCGGCGGTACATCCACCACTCAAACGATTCAAGTCTCTTCGATGTTTTCTTGTTCAGTGCCCATATAGTAACACTGGAAAGACGTAACACCGCGGCATTCTCACTCTCAAAGTCAAAACTAGATTTCGGGCTGTCAGCAGTTTTCTCAGTTTCATAAATGTTGCCCTCGCTTGCTCAATTCTTGACAAGATTTCTTGTTTGTGTGCAACATTTTCATTTATTATAGTTCCTAGGTATTTGAAGTGATGGATTTGCTCAACCGTCTTATTGCGTATAGTCCCCTGACCACTGATGTTCCTTTTGGATATTATTAGCATTTTTGCTTTATTGATATTAATATTTAGCCCATAATCTTTGCTAACTACTGTTACTTTGTCTACCAGTATCTACAGATCTTTGAGGCAGCTTGCTATTACAGCAATATCGTCAGCGTACCTGATGTTGTTGACAGTTCTGCCGTTGATTGCTATATCCGCCAGCTCCTCTTCCAATGCCTCCCGAAAAGCAAACTTCGAGTAAATATTAAATAGCATAGGAGAGAGAACACACCCCTAACTGATTCCTTTCCGAATACTAATTTGTTCTGTCAAAGCATCGTCATATCTCACTCTACTAGTTTTTCCCCAGTAGAGACTTGATATTATTCGGGCATCGTGGTAATCAATGCCAAATCCTTGGAGTATATCCAGAAGCTTTTCATGCTTGACATTGTCGAACGCCTTACTATAATCTATGAAGCATACGTAAAGGTCTTGGTTTACATCTAGGCATCTCTGAGACAAGACATTCAAAGCAAAGATGGCCTCTCTCGAGCCCATTCCGTTGCGGAATCCAAATTGTGTGTCTGATGTTTCAGCCTCACATTTTTTGTATATTCTAGTATGTATAGTTTTTATAAAGATCTTCAGAACCTGACTCATCAAACTTATTAGTCTGTGATCACCACACTTTGACGCTCGAGATTTTTTCGGGATAGGAACAAAGGTGGAAGCAGCCATTCTCTGGGAATTATTGCTGATGTGTAAATGCTATGACTATGACACTGGCCCTACTGCTTTACTGGATTTTGAGGTGTTGATGGCATACTCTACTTCTTCTTTCGTTACTTAGGAGAGATTTAGTAGGGAGTAATTTGCCTACCTTATGCCCATATATATAGTCGCAACTTGAGCCCGAGCACGTGTTTAATAAAAAATTATTGACGTAAGTCTATGTATTTTAAACGGAGACTAAATGTCAAAGTCAGACTTGAGGCTTACTCGGAGCTAAGTCACGACTATAAATACGGGCATTAGTACTTCTACATGAATTCTTAATTTTTTCCTTTTCCTCTTTTACTTTCTAATTTAATAATTAATTCCTCGAGGACTTACGAAATTATGTTCATTGCAAATGCATAATATCTCGAATTTTGTTCTTCACAAAATCAGTTATTGTGGTGTAACGTACTTTTTACTTGAAAGATTTGTTATCCAAACAGTTTTTGTTTGTTTGAATACCACTCTATTTTAATTCGCTTCAACAAAATTTTTCCAATTTTCAATGCATTTTTTTAAAATACATTGCTGCAACCGACTGGAACACCATTTATTACTTGAATCTTTTTGATCACTGAGGACCCAATATAATCAAGTTTAAAACTAAAAAACGAATTAGTTTGGAGAAAATGTGATTATAAAATTGTCTATTCATTTTTTTGAACTATAAATGGAGAGTTTACGTGATACTTCATAATTCAGGTTGATTGATAGATTGATTCCAAATGAGTGACCTACAAGATCTATTGTGCCTCAATATCAATTAAAATTAACTCAGAAGATCCAGTCCTTTTAGAAAGTTCATTATTTTCTTGAGTGAAATTTTGTGGTCGGATGTGTATTCTTCCGAAGTTCTAAAATCTAAGTCTTTCAGCTGAAGGACATTCACTCAGGATGTGTTCTATAGTCTCATCATCCTCCATGCACATTCTGCATTCGGTATTGTCTACCAGGCCTATTCTATATGCCTATAGTGTTTTAATCGACAGTTCCCAGTGTATAAGATGATAGCGGTTCGGTTTTGAGCTGTTGTCTGTCACGGTCTAATAAGTCTTTTTTTTCTTACAGGGTCCTTGTATGAATGGCTTTGATTGGACAATGTCCGGGCTATCTATCCAGTAACGTTCGATCTGTTCTTCCACCATCTGGCTTATTGCCTTCCTCGATGCCTCTCTTGCGATACCTAAGATAGGTTCAGGCCCTATGAAGGTAGCACTCGCCTCGCAAGAGAATGATTCAGTATGTTTCGAACTCCCCGAGACAGTTCTCGAAGAGATCTTGCTAGAGTCAAGTGCTTTAAGTGCCGCTTGACTGTCCAAATATATTTTGATATTTTTGTTTGTCCAGTAGTTTATTCTGGTCCCACTCCTCCTTTGTAGGGAGGTTTACCTTGTAGGACGAATAAGTGTAGGTGACAGGGGGCATCATGTCCGAAGGCATACTCGGCAAAGCATGACCGGTTAATGCATCCTGCAGTGGGTTTGGTTCCAATGTAATCTCCTGTGTGTTGTGGAGTATATACTTCATGGCTCTCCTTGGCTTCCCTCTGCCAAGGGGAAGCCAAGTAGTGGAGCGGGATTAGACCGAGAAGTCTTTGCATGGCCAATGTTGGAGTGATGCCAAATGCCCCACTGATGGCCAGTCAAGCTTGACGCTGCAAGTTACTCAGTTTGCACCTTGCACTTCTTTGTCCACTCTTGAAATACCAGTCCTCCATACGTGAGTATTGGTCTAATGACCGTCACATACAAACAGTGCATTAATTTGGGTTTTAATTCGCAGTACCTATTGTATGTCCCAAAGGACCATTTAGCTCTGTTGATCATGCTTTCCATATGTGCCTTCCAGTTTAGTGTATTATCTAGTGTTAGGCCCAGAAATTTCACCTCCCTTGCAAATGGAATGGTTTTGCCCAGAAAGGAGGGAGGCCTCAAAGAGTCCAATTTTCTCCGCCTTGTGGACCACCACAGATTTGTGCGACACCTATCTATGATTGGTGTCAAGACACTACATTGTCGTGATTGCTCTGTTGTTCAGCATAACTCAGATTTCCCTAATAACCCACATAGCAAAAAAATATTTCCAGCATATGCAATATTCCTAACCTGGTATATACTTGTGGGATGATTCACATTGGTGTCTATACAGGGTGTTTTTTTTTTAAGATGGGCCATAGGAATTTCCATGCAATGAAGTTGGTTGTTTTTTTTTTTAAATGAGCCATAGCGAATACTACAGCAAAATAACATGAAAGTAGACCATTATTGAGAATGGTGAGTGGTGTTGACGTTTGCTGCCTGACATGAATTTTGCAGAATGAAGAGCCTAGATATTCTTTTATTATTTCTTTTTAGGCCTGCTACTCGACTCAAGAGCAGTATAGCGAAAACATAAATTTCTTTTCATCTAATGTGTAAGTTTTTGCTGAAATTTAATAACAACTCATCATGTCAAACAATAAATGTCAATACTAGCATATTCCAGCATACTCAATAATGGTGTACCTTTCAGGTTTTGTTACTATAAAATTTGCTATGGCTCATTTAAAAAAAAACATCGAACTTCATTGCATAGAAATTCCTATGGCCCATCTTAAAAAAACACGCTGTATATCTAGAATATGTCTGGTGTCTTGATTTGGCCAAAAAGTTATGTTTCTGGAATATATTCCAGGTCAAAGGAAGGGAACATTCAATATGCTTTTAGCGATATACCTGTGAGATATCAGAAACTCGAAACATATAGGCGGTATATACCAGGATTATGACTTAGTATGTACCTACCATGGCCTTGATGAGTGAGAGTAGTGGGTTTAGGATAGGAGCTCAAAAACTCCTATTTATCAAAGTGCCTCCATTTCAGATTCTACATTGATACTTTCTCAACGGTTTTTCCTGTGTGGAAGTTCGTTCTATCATCCATAACAATCGTTGATAGTTTTGTTAAAAAAAGTTTTTGGATTTTTTAGTTGCTTGAACTACCTATTCAAATATCATTAAATGAAAATTAGAACTGCAATTACGTAATATGCAAATATGATGAAATATTCAAATGAAAATTTAAATATGCCATGCACATTGTGAGCATATTTCGAAGGTAATATTCAAACTTGTCATCGTCATATGCTTTTTAGAGTTTACCAAGCATATGCCAGGTGTACAAATTTACTTTACTTGCTTTGTGGGAATCGGGCCCATAAACCCCTAGGTACGTCCTTTGAGCAAGCATGGGTAGGTATGACTGAATTTAAGTACTATCTTGCGTACCTCATTTAATCATAATTACCTCGTTTAATTCTAATTTTGCCAATACTGCAGTTTTCCTTATACCTATTTAAAACTTTATTTTGTAAATCAAAAAGGAATGTTTAAAGATTTTGTTTCAACGCTAATCCCACAACCCAAAAATCAAAACCACATCTTAACAAATTGGATCATAAATCAATAACATTTTATTTAAACTCCTATAGTTGACACAAAATTAGTTACATACTGGGAAGCAAGTTTAGTTTTTGATTGTATTTGCGGCTTTTTGGGTGTCCTTTTAAATACGTCATCTAGTTTTCTACTAAATTTCAAAAGAAGAGGATGAAGGAACAAGAGCCTATTTACTTTGATTATGTCAGCGTTTTCTGTCAAAAAGCCATAGCCATGTAGATAACCTTTTCTAATGAACGTATTTAGCAGATTTCATCTGATGATGGTTATGTTATAATAAAAAGTATATTAAACTCACCGAAACACTTATTTTCCACATCTTTTCACGTCAGTTTCAAGTTGTAAAATTAGGACCTTTGAAGTAATACTTAAAAAGATTTTGTTTTCTATTTCTAGCAAGTTTGCCAAATATACGAGCCCTATTATGTTCAGTAAAAACTCAACGATCATTCATTTATATACAACACGTTTATAGAAACAAAAATATAAATTACGTAAAAATGTTCACCTGAAATATTCTATCTCCAATCTCTCCAGCCTTCTCGAAAAAATACTCTCCAATGCCTATGTCGATAAGTGGACCTTGCCACTTTGGGCCCTTTAAAACGTAATTTGTCATTCCTGTGTAGATAACCTTGTTCACTGTAATACTGGTTGTTCTCTAAATGAAAATGTAATGCACTGTTTGTAAAACGAGCTGCGTATCTGCACATTAACACTTTACAAAGTATAGGAATTGTATCACTCTAGATAGCTCAAATAAGACACAATGGATGATAAGTATCCAAAACGTAAATGTCTGCAAGTACTTTAACTCATTTCAATTCTATACAGTTAAAAAATTCCGAAGCACCTAATCCTATAATATAAAAACATTGTGAACGACTATAATGTTTACTTAAGTGCGACCCAGATAAAAGTTTACGAGTTTATTTTTAACTAAAATGAACAACTCATTCTGATATTTAATTTCTAGTAATTTGCCGAACGGTTTAGATACTAATGTGCATAATGTAATGTTTTCTTTCTTAAATTAACTATAACTATATGGATTTAATTATTTACAGTGACATGCACATTTTCAGTTTAAAAATAAGTTCGAAGTATATAGAATGCACATGATATTCTCTGCGATGCTATCGTACTGAAACATTATGATATGAAGAAGTCAAAGCAATTTTATTAAAGTGACCTAACTCTAAGTTATTCTAAGCACTATTTGACGCTGTATGCCATTTCTCGTTTCAAAATAGTTTATATAAAAACACTATGTTAAAATGTTACTCTATTGGATTCAGTAATAATTGCTTTATAATAATGATATTGCGATATTGACCAATGACTGTTTTTAATTGTCATTGAAAGCAGTTACCTATGAGAGAAAATAATGGAAAATCAAATTAGATGTTTAGGAATTTTTCACGTCCTAAACTTTAAATAGAAATTAAAACCCATCGAATAAATGACTATTTTATTCAAAAAAGCATGCCATGAATCAAACATTTAGGGGCCTATTTTTCGTTCATTGCGTTTAATTAATTGGCGAAAGGCATTGGTCGATTCAAATGAAGGAATTCCTCCACCTCTAAGGTGCACTGTGAATACAGAAGTCCGACTTTTTTCTTTAATTAAAATTTGACTAATTGCCATCGGAGTTTCTCCCTTTTATAAGGCTTTAATTAAAATGCCTATCTGATTAATCTAATACCAGAATTTAGTTACTTTGAGTAAACAACATAGACAAATATTGTACTCAAAGCGGGCCATATCAACCTTTATTTACATTTTTCTAATACGGTTCGGTTATTTTTCTAATACATTTTGGTATACAATTCAGTAGATACAGAATAGGTGCGACTAAAGGAAATCAAAAGATTTTTTTTTCTGAAAAAAAATTATTTTTTATTTTTCCCCGTTTTGTTATTAAGATAGAAGAGCCTAATCGAAAATTAATGTAGGATTTAAAAAATCCGAAAGTTTTGCGACCCGCCTCTAAAGTACCCCTTCTTAAGCTACCACTTCAAGTTTCTATTAACTAAAAACATCAATAAAGTAAATACGTTTTTTAAATTTGGTTGTTGGGTATTAGGGCATTGCCGTAAAACAGCTTTTTTTTATCATTTGAAGACGTTTTCTGAATTTATCACCAACCGTGAGCTTGAGAAAAAAATTATATGAAAAACACTTTTTTTACTACTTACATGGTATTACGCCTTAATTATTCAATTTCTTTATGTTTCTTTTGTTGTTAGAGACCGAATTTCGCACTATTCCTAGTAAAGTTACTGAGAATACCAATTAACCCTGAAAATCCCCAGTAAACAGTCGAACGTTGTTTCAACGTAGAATCATCGTTTGGTCCGTTGTTTTATAGTTGTTATGTTGATTTTAACGTGTTGATTTCAGGTTAATATAAGCGATAGTGCACAATCATGATTTTCGGCGTTAAATCAACGTTGTCAAAACTTGTTTTGGATGTGTTTTCATATTGGTTGAATTTATCCTGTTGGTTAAACATTGCAAACAGGTGACAGTATATATACCGTCACGAAGGCGCGGTTGCAGAATGTCTTTTAAAACTTATCATCATTTGTTCGGTTGATTTATAGTTGTCTCTTTGATTTTAAGCTGTTGATTTTTGGTTGATTTTTTCAAAAATTAACGACCATGTTTTTCGACGTTAATTCAACGTTGTTAAAACGTGTGTTGAATATGTTTAGATATTGGTTGAATTTATAACGTTGACTAAACGTTGAAAATAGGTTTACATGTCACATACTCTGAGCGCTAGGTGGCGTTGGCGTAAACGGCGGACGACCCAGATTCCTATAACGAGGCTTAGATGGGTAGGACGTATTGCCACGATCCCCGGTGTTTATCTTTCCCACGCGTGTCGGGCGTCGGCACTGTCGGCTGTTTGAGACCTGAGATGTTATTGTCGGCCATGACACGACGTTCGTTGTTGTTGTTCGTTTTGTTTTGTTTGTTTACCGTTTTTTTAGGGTGAAAAGTTTCAAAGCGCTTAAAAGGTGAGTACTCATGGGTTGAGATTTTACTGTTTTTTAAGATTAGAGACAAGATGGGTGGAATCTCACCACCACCATTGGTTTTAATGAGTGTAGCTATACTATTTTGCAGGCCAACTAATTTAAGTAGATATGATAAAATTAAGCTGTACTAAATTAGGTACATATAGGCATATTAAGGCTGATATAAATTATTAACTATGCATCACAACAAACATTAATGCTTGACAATCAAAGCTTTATTGTCTCTAGAATTACAGCATCATTGAGAAAGCATTCCAATCCGTTAAATACAACTAAGTCAAAATGTGTGTACACCAAAATTCAGCGGTGATTTTTGCCTTGCACTCACCCCAGGAGAAAATCACTTCCTAAAAGGTGTATACCTACTAGATTCAATTTCCAAGAAAATTCTTTTAAAATCCTATATACCTAATTTGCCTTGAGCAAAGTAATTTTCAGAATTTCGAACATAAATATGTACTCATATTTACATTATACAAATAAGTATAATTTTTGTATTTCATCATTTCTAAAGTTTTTTCACTGTAGGTAGTTCTGAAGAAGGCAACAGACAAGTTGCCGAAACATTTACTAAGTGGATTCGTCCGAGCCCTTTCCAGGGTAAATTGTTATTAGCAGTAATTTTACTGTGAATTGTGGGAAATCTTTTTTCCACAATCCAAAATCATCCAAAAAAGTGTATGAGGTAGACCTTACCCAAAACTAAGTACTGAAATCTTTATTTCTTGTTTAAAATTATTCCTAGTTTAAAGTCATCCCCAGTCAATCCCTAAGTGCTGTGCTTCCTTTGGTTATAAGTTTTAACATATATATCATCAAAAACTAATTTATAAAATATAACTATTTTACTAATGATTGTAATTGTTGTTATGAATTTTTTATGCTAAAATGCAAAGTTTGATATATTAAATACGTAGAGACGTCAACAAATGGACGTCTTGTTGATGTGACATGTGACAACGTAGTGTGCTACCTGGGGTCAAACACTTTTTTGTATGTGCTTTTTAATTACATATTAACGCTCTGTATATTTATTTTTAATATAATTTTAATATAGTACAGTATGTAAGTTGTAAAAAATGAATAATCCGCCTCAAAGATTTAGGAGTTATCTAAAAAGACACTTGTTTTGGTGGATTTTTCACGTACGTTGTCTGTGTCCATTGAGTTGAAAATCACTCTGTACACTCCCTATCAAGAAACCAACTTCCAATCCAGAATTGATTTTTTTTTAATAAACTCTTTTTAAAAATTTTCTTTTATTGTTAAAATTGAAATTTCTTGGATCTAAAATTTCAATTTTTGTTTAAAATTAGTTAGGTTTGTATATAAAATATTACATTTTCACATCAGTGAAAATATACAATTAGTAGAATATTGTGATAGGTGGTGGTGATTTTATTACTTATGACCTTCTGGAAAAAATTATATAAAATGGTAGGGTATTAAGTAAAGCGTGTTAGTTACCTGAACTAAAAATAACCAACTGGATTCGCAACATGTTAGAATCCAGACTGCTCACTACATCATTAAACGATGACACTGTCAGATTCGGCAGCGGGAAGTTGTCCACAGGGCGGGATCCTTTCACCACTCCTGTGGTCCCAACTAGTGGACGACTTTCTGGCTACTTTGGAACTATGGGGAGTCGAGGTCCAACCAAACGCTGACGACATCGTTATCCTTATAAGAAACCATCCAGACCAACAAATCTCCAGCACGTTGCAAGAGGTACTGGATGTTGCACACAGCCGGTGCCCAAAAAAAAACCTTGCAATAAATCCTGGGAAAACGGTGATTGTACCATTTACCCGAAGGAAGAAGCTAAACTTCCTGAAATCGCCAACTTTGTTCGGGACGACAATCCCGTTTACCAACGAATTAAAATTTTTAGGAGTCGTCCTGGATAAATCACTCACATGGACCCCACATGTGATTCGTACCGTTAGGAGAGCACAGCTCTCCCTTTAGTCGTGCAAGAACCAGTGCGGCAAATTATGGGGGATGGGAACTCAAGAAACTGTGTGGCTATACGTTACGATAATAAGATCAATAATCACGTATGGGGCCATAGTTTGGTATCGAAAGAGCAGACAGAGCTCCATCAAAGCTAAACTCTCCTCTCTGCAAAGGCAAACATGCCTCTGCATCGCGGGGGCAATGAGAACGACGCCTGGACAGTTTCTACACCTTAAAATTTTTATAGGTAATAGGTTTAGGTAATTATTAGTAGATTATTATTAGATTTTGATGTTTGAAGTCACTAAGAATATAGACATTTTTTAATACAAATAGATTTTCAATAACTAGTATACAGTCCACTTAATTAATCATTCAGAGAAAACAACCGGGGTGTGAGCCGAATAGTTGAAAAATTGCCGTTTCAAGTCAGCATTAGACCTTGGTATTGTAGTATTGGTGTAGTATTGTTAGATTTGTGAGGCCTTCGGAGAAGTGTGCACAAGTCTTCTGAAACCTAGAACTATTTCCTGAAACTGCAGGACATCGTAATTTAATAAATTGTAGTGATATTGTGAATGTGTCGGTTTGATAATTCCGAAATGAGATTCATAGATTAATTTATTAGTGCTTTTTAGGAGCATAGACCTCATTTGGATACTCACATTCGTATATTCTGTGGTGTTGGTTAGTTAGAAGAATGCGCCGCCAAAAGCAAGCATCGGAAGAACAGATCAAAATAGAGAGGCTTAACAAAAAATGTGAGCAAATAGAACAGCAGCTAAGTAGATTCATTCAATTTCTAGATTTGTTCAAAGATAATCTTCAAATTATTAAATTAGATGCTAGATTGAAGGCAATTGAGACATTATACGATCAATTCGAAAATAATTTGTCAGAGCTAGAGTTACTAGATAGTGATTTCGTAGCAATTGATCGTAAGGTAGAATTTGAAGACAGTTATTTTAAAACTATTTCTCGCGAAAAGGAACTTTTAGAAGTTTCTAATCAAAATTCTCAAAATCATGTAGTTCATAATACGTTTGTTGGTCACGCAAAACTACCTCAATTGGAACTTCCTAAATTCAAGGGTGATTATAACAAATGGACACAATTTTTTGAAACATTTTAAACTTTAATTCACAATAATCCTCAATTAGATGAAATACAAACATTTTATTACTTATTAGATTCGTTAGAAGGAAATGCACGACAAATTCTAGATTGCTTGGAAATTGATAGGGCTAACTATAGTGTTGCTTTGGATTTATTAGAAAGGAGATTTCAAAACAAGCCAGCTATAATTCAGTCATTTAAAATCTGTATTTGATGCGCCCGTTATGCAAAAAGAAGCTAATTACCTGTTCAGAAATCTCGTAAATTTAATTACAAAACACATTAGAGCGTTAAAAACTTTGGGTGAACCTGTAGAAAGTTGGGATCGTTTGATTATATATGAGTAGAAAATTAGATTTTAATACAAAGAAGGAATGGAAGGAAAAATTAATTTCTGATCATAAGGGTGATCCTAAATTAGATGATTTGATTAATTTTTTAAATAATAAAGCATGCATTTTGGAATCTGTTGAAACTAACAATAAAGGTACATTTCGTTATCCAAAACGTTGCCAAATGAGAAATTAGTAAGGGTGCTCATTTTGTATATTTTTACAAAGTTTTGACTTTTTACAAAGTCAAAACTGTGCATTAATTGCTTACGATCAGGTCATTTTGTTCAAAATTGAAAGGCTACTGGATGCAAAACTTGTAAAAAACTTCATAATACATTATTGCATTTACAAAAAAATAGTGATTTAAAAGATAAGAATCAAGGTGAAGATCAGATTTTTCCAAAAAATAATCTAATTACGGAAGAAGCAACTTGTTCTAGTACTTCTTGCAGTTCAATTAATTCAAATCAAATACTTTTGCATATTTAAATTTAGAGCGCTTTTAGATAGTGGATCTCAGGTAAATTTTATAACTTGGGACTTAGAGAAAGATTAAAGTTAATAAGAGAGAGAAAGATTAAAATAAATAAAAAAAGACAACGCATCAATAGTAAGAGTTGGTCAAAAGCTATCTCAATATCTTTCTAAAGCTAATACAACAATTAAATCAAAATATAATAATTTCAGGGCTGATATTTCATTTTTAGTAATACAAAATTCATTTTTAGTAATACAAAATATCACAATTAACTTGCCTGTCACATCGTTTGATAGTAATATATTAGACATACCATCAAATTTGAAGCTAGCAGACCCAAGTTTCAATGAATCAAGCAATTGATTTATTGATTGGGGCTTATATATTCTTGATTTATTGAACGTAGGTCAAATAAGGTTAGGACGTAATTTATCAATTCTCCAAAAAACTGTTTTAGGATGGATTATTTCGGGTTACCTACCTCAACAAGTTCAAAATAAGTCTAGTGATGTCTGTACTGATATACAGAATCAATTAGACAAATTTTGGAATTTGGAGGAGTGTATTGTTGACAAAAAGCATCACTATTCATTAGAAGAACTTAAATCTGAAAATATATTTCAAACATCTGTTGAAATTCGAATTCATTGAAAATAGAGAGTACCAAGTTAGGAAATTCATTAAACAGTGCAGAAAATCGTTTCTATTGGTTGGAAAGAAAATTGAACAAAAATATGTAATTAAAGTCAAAATATGCGAATCTAATTGATGAATATGAACAGTTAGGGCATATGTCAAAATTAGATAAAAAGGAAATTATTTCAGAAAATCCAGTTTACTACCTTCCACATCATTGCGTATCAATGAGTTTAGTCTCACTACTAAATTACGTGTTGTTTTTGATACGAGTGCCAAAACGGAGACAAACGTATCCTTAAATGACATTTTATGCGTGGGACCTGCAATTCAAGACGAATTATTTAATATTTTAATTTGGTTTAGGCAAAATGACATTGTCATAATAGCTGACATAAAAAAATGTATAGGCAAGTAAATGTTTCGCCTGAGTATCGGGACCTCCAAAGAATTTTGTGGTGTACAGATAGTAATCAACCTTTAGAGCATTTTAGATTAAATACATTGACATATGGTACTGCTTCAGCTTCGCTTCTTTCCACTAGATGTTTAAAACAAATTGCAATAGATATTGAAGATAAATTTCCAGAAATTAGTCAAATAACTGAGAGGGATTTTTATGTTGACGGCTTAATCACGACCGTAAAAACTGTAGATAAAGCTATTGAAATTGTTCAGCAAGTGACTACAGAGCTAGGCAAATATGAATTTCCATTAGGTAAATGGATATCAATTAATGTTGAAGCTAAGAATTTTCTTTCTCAAATGAATTCTAATTCTGCAGGTTACTTTTTAACAGATAGTAGTGCTATAAAAACATTGGAAATGCTTTGGGAAGCGGAGTCTGATAATTTGAAATTTGTTATAAAATTGGAAAAACTTGACTATAAGAAAATTACTAAAAGATTTATCTTATCAGTGGTGTCTAGAATTTTCGATCCATTAGGTTTACTGGGTCCTATTATTGTCAAAATCAAAGTTATACTACAGAAATTATGGCAATGGAAATTACAATGGGATGAGACCTATTGATTTATTTTCTGCATGGAATCATATTTATTCTAAAGTATTGGTACTAAATGATATTAGTATACTTAGACAAAGTACAGTGCAAAATGCCAATTACATTGAACTTCATGGTTTTGCTGATGCTTGTGAGTCTGCATATGGTGCTTGTATATATTTAAAATCTTATAATTTAAATGGTGATATGAGTGTGTATTTATTGTGTTCGAAATCCCGGGTTGCTCCTTTTAAAAGAGTATCCATTCCAAGGTTAGAGTTGTGTGCTGCACTTCTGTTAGCGAAATTAGTAAATAAAGTAGTTTCTAAAATTCATATTAAAATAGAAAACGTTTATTTGTGGAGTGATTCAACAATCACATTAACATGGTTAGCAGAGGATTCTAGCTCATAGAAGACATTTATTGCTAATAGGGTAGCGGAAATAAAAGATTTGTTACCGAATGTAGAATGGAATCAGGTTGGCTCTAAAGACAATCCTGCAGATTTCATTTCCAGAGGTGTTGACCCAGATAAATTAAATGATTCGAAGCTTTGGTGGAATGGTCCTGATTGGCTAAAATACTCTAGAGATGTATGGCCTTCTACTAGCTTTAAGAAGCTTGATTCTGTTCCAGAGCGTAGAAAACAAAAGTTAGTATTTTTAGCAGCAATTCCAGATAGAGCAATATTAAAAAAAATTTCCAGTTTATTTAAATTAAAACGTGTAACTGCATGGTGTTTGAGATTTTATAAAAATATGAAATGCAGTAGTAATGAAAAAATAGCAGGTGATGTATCCATAGAAGAGTTAGATAATGCTTTATTCTTATTAATAAAAATGGCTCAGCAACAAGAATTTAGTTCAGAATTAAATTGTTTGAAATTTAAAAAACCAATATCGATGAAAAGCAATTTAAAAACTTTGGATCCATTTATTGACCATGATATTCTTAGAGTTGGGGGTCGTTTACGTCATTCTAAAATAACGTATAACATCTAAATCTAACATCTAAAACAATAGCATGCAGGGCCTTAGACATTGTTAGCAAAATTGCAGCAACAGTTTTGGATAATTAGTGGCAGAAGTGAGGTTAGAATTGTTTTAGGTAAGTGTGTTATTTGTTATAGAACTATGTCCACTGGTATATTTCAAAAAATGGGTGACTTGCCAAAGGATAGAGTTAACTGTCAACGACCTTTTCCAGTTTGTGGAGTAGATTTTGCTGGACCTTTTAATATAAAAGAAGGTACTTTGCGCAGTAGAAAAGTTGCAAAAGGTTATATGTGTCTGTTCATATGTTTTGTTACAAAAGCTGTACATATTGAATTTGCTGGTGACCTTTCGACTAGTTTTTTAAATGTTTGAAACGATTTGTATCCAGACGTGGTCTATGTTCAAAGATATATTCAGATAATCGAATGAGTTTTGTAGGGGCCAATAATGAAATCAAGAGTATATGTAAAAATGTTGATAAATTTAAAAAGGATAAGATGGAATTTTATTCTATTAAGGGCTCGGCATCATTGAGGTTTATGGGAGTCAACTATTAATATTAAGACTTTAATCGCTCGTATAATAGGAAATAGTAATTTAACGTTTGAACACTTATATATTGACTGTTTTGTGCCAAATTGAAGCAGTGTTAAATTCCCGACCGCTTACGCCTTTGTCATCTGATCCCAATGAACTACAAGGTATAACTCCAGGACATTTTTTAATTGGAGAGGCACTCAACGCCGTGCCTCAACAAACGTTTCTGCTACACCAATTAATCGACTTAGTAAATACCACATACTGCAGCAAATGTTGCAACATTTTTGGAAACGATGGAAACGTATGGATCCCGAGTCATAGTGGTCGTGAAGGCAATGAGAGGGCCCACTGTCTAGCCAAGAGGGCGGCGGGCTCTGCATTCGTAGGCCCGGACCCGGCACTGGGAATCCTATAATGTCTGGCCAGGCTTGAACTCTAGAAATCGAGCAATGCCAAGTCCCAGGGCTGGTGGGAGAAGCTACTCGGACTATCACACTCCAAAAAAATTAGCACGGGAACAGGGAGGGCAAAAGCCCAAATATTCCTCAGACTAAATAGTAGACAAATCAGAGTGGCCACTGCACTGTACACAGGACATAGCCACCTAAGATTTCGCTTGCACAGACTCGGACTGTCCGAAGAGATGGAGTGTCGGCTGTGCTTGGAGGACGACGAGACAGTCGACCACAAGTCCTATGTGACTGAACGGCTATTACGAGATCGAGATACTCAATGTTCGGAAACACGATCATTGAGCCTCATGATGCAAACGCAGTATCGCCCGAGAGAGTCATCAGATCCGTTGAGGGGCTGGGCATAACGAGTGACAATTAATGGCGCAATCAGGGGGCAAACCTTGCTGGCAACACTTCGACTGAGCCACAATAGACCGCAGGTCGCGGTGGTGGACTGTACAAGTCCACTCACATTAAATACAATTAAATACAATCATAGACTTAATATTCAAAACGTATTCATATATACAGTGCGGATCAAAAACTAGTTAAAATATATATTGGGGTTTTTCTAAATAAAACTTTACAAAGTTATTCAAATTCGCCACTTATCATTCTAATCTCGATAACTATAAGAGATACGAAATCGATTAATTTGGGGAAAACCATCAGATCATAATAACATTTTCAAATTTTTGAATATTTTGACTATTTTCAAAAACACTCAAAGAAAAACAAAATGTATGAAAATAGTTGCTAAAAAAGGCAGCCTGTGTAGGTAAATTGGAAGTTTGATGAAAATTATTTTTCTCAAACCTCAACCAAATAAGTCAACCCTCATGTCAAATCGACTGAAATTTTAATAATTTGAGTCATTTTTTGAACAAGTAAAAGTTAAATGAAATGACATTGAATGTCAAATGACAAACCGATTTTACAATAAAATAAATCTTAAACTCCTATTTTCTAAAATTTTTTCTTGTAAGTTGTTTTGAAGAAGACAACAGAAAAGTTGCCGAGACGTTATCTAGGTGTTTTGTCTGACTGAATTCTCAGTAATTTTACTGGGAATAGTGCGAAATTCGTTCTCTAACAAGAAAAGAAACACAAAGAAATTGGATTGAGGCGCAATACCAAGATAAGTAGTAAAAAAAAGTAAAAATAACTTGAAATCATCCAATGTCTTTGAGAAATGCAGTTGCCATTGGAAAAATTAAAACTATAGACCAAAGATAATTAAAGGATTTCATACTGATTTATCTAAGAAAGTAGAAATGTCCTCTGAGAGGGTACTTTCCGATGAAAAATCACCAATTCTTGGATTAAAATTCATAAAAGATTGACTAGAATGGCAATTTTTGTTATACACATTGAATTTTTGATTAAAAATATAAAAAAACATCTATTTAGTTGAATAGTAACTATTGGCAAAATGAAATGTTTAGAAAAAGTCCTTAAGATTATCCTAAATCGAACAAAATAACATTTTATTGCCTTTCAAGCAAAACACAAATACGTTAATTTTAGCGCCCCTAATATTGATAAAATGTTTTAAATTTGTTATAGCTAAACAGATTATGTCAATTTTCATGACTAATATTATTAAAATGGTCTAAATTTGTTATAAATGTTTGCTTATTTTAAGTCAGATATCTCGATTGAATACGTACGATAGGTATCTTAAACTTAACATATTAACTCCAAAAGTAAATTTCATTCTTTTTTTCACCTTTTACCCAAAAGTCACTTGAAGTCCTATCATGTTTTTGAGAAATGCAGTTGCCATTGGAAAATTTAAAAACCCCCTCCCTAATACCTCCACTGCAGCGCGACAGCGGGGGAATAAATATCACGGAGCTCATCGCTCATTGCCTCATCGCCTTTGATAGTGTCTGCCGCAGCTGTAGAGGAAACGTCAGGAAGAATTTTTTTTGGACCACGGTTTCAAAGCCCGGAAAACACTTTAGATCATATCTACATTCTTATTATAATTATATATGTATATTAAAACTGCAAACTGCACAAAAGCATAAAATTATCCAAATAACGAAAATTTACGTTCTTACGAAAACTAAAAAATCCAGTAAGATATGGAAAATGCTAATTTTTTGTTGAAAAATTTAATGTTGGAGTATTTAAGACCCAAACTGTTGTTTCAGAAAAGTTTTAAAACATTTTATTTTGATCAAATTGTATGTCAAATTTGAACTAAAAAAGTTCTAAAAAACAAGACATTTTCACTATTTCTATTTACCTAAAAAATGAACAAAATTTATTACTTATAACTAAGCATAAAAAAATTTAATTTTTAAATATTAATGCTGCTTCTTGTTCCGAATTCATCTACTCTTTTGACCTATGTACCACTCCTTGGCGGCCCTCCTTTGAAGCTTCCCAGTAGGTGTCTTAGGAATCTCGTCCATAATCCCCACTCCTCCTCTCAGTTTATAACTATCCGGAACTTGTTTATTGACATAGTCCACAATGTCTTGAACGTCTGCTTTGCAGCCAGATTTTAAGCTGATGCATGCAGCTGGATGGTTCCTGTCCCTATAATGTGTTAATCCAAAAACAACTGCTTCTTTGACTGCTGGGTGCGTCATTAAAATCGTCTCTAGTTTTGAGGGAATTATTTTCTCGTAGTGGAACTTGAAAGTTTCAGCCACACGGTCCACTATGTATAAAAAACCTTTTTCGTCGTAATATCCTAAGTCACCGACCTTAAGGAAGCCATTGTCATCATAGACGTCAGGTTTTGAAAATTTGTAGTAACCGGACATTAAAAGTGGAGACCGAACACAGACTTCCCCATGTTCATTAGGACCAAGTGGTCTCCTTGTCTCTAGATCTACTATCTAAAAGATACATTTTAAGCATCTCCTTAGAATAACATTTACTTCCGTCCGTACCTTAACTTCAACTCCTGGTAACACTGTACCACTGGATGTCAGGAATTCTTTGGCTAGTTTGGGATTGCTGTAGTTATGCCCTGAAATATAATTTGCTTCAGTAGAACCATATACAAGATTGACATGCGTATGGGGTATATAATTTCTTAGATTGATGAGTTGCTCCGGGTCCAGGACAGAACCTCCTAATGAAAACGAAAACAAGGAGGAAGTGTCGTAAGTTTTGTCGGCGTTTACGTTAAGAGCTGTTATGCGGTACGACATCATGCTGGATGCAAAAACAGTGGTTACTCGGAATTTATCTACAATTTTAAAGAACTGTTCAGCTGATATATTTTCGGCGATCACCCTAATGCCTCCCGCTCCTAAGGCTGACACAGTTAACAACCAAGCAGAAATCCAGTATAGAGAAGAAAAATGCAATACCACATCATATATTCCATGATTATGCCTAGAACAATAATATCAGTTGGTAAGAATTTTATCTACGAAAAAGAACAATACGTACTGTGCTAGAACTGAAGGCACGTTTAACATGGCAAAACTGGAAACCGAGATGGCCTTCGGTACAGAAGTTGTTCCACTGCTGAAAAAGAGTAGAGCAACATCTGATCCTTTTACCTTCTTTGGCTGGAACGTTTTTTCTCTAATACTTTGACACTTCACAATATCATGCATATCTGGATATTTGCCACTGGTACCACCAATGGCAATAATTGTCGGATGTTGTCCTTTACTTTGAATGCCCTTTTGAACCTATACCCCATTTAAAAACAATAATAAGTAGTATTTCTCGTACGCACCAATACGTACTAAGCTCAATGATTCACGTTCAACTACAACCAATTTGGGCTCAAGAACTTCCAAAGAATGTTCCACGTCACCAGGGGTTTGCTTAGGGTCCAAAGAAGATACCGTGGCTCCCAAATAAAAGGCCGCTAAGCATGGAACTATGTTGCTCAAATTATTGCTACAGCAAACTACGATGATGTCTCCTTCTTTGACACCTAAGTTTTGCAGGTAAATTGCCAGACGAACGGAATGGATATTGACCTCTTGATAAGTCTCACTCTGACCAGTAATAGCGCCTATCTATTGAAAAATTTTTATTGGCGATTCGGACATAATAAGCAATCTGTTTATAATGATCAGGAAATTATTTGTAAAAATGTTCAGTAACAAGGTCTAAAGGCAGGCCATTGTTATTGTTAATAATAACTGATTTTGTTTTCTCTCTCTATTCTAACATATAAAACCTTATATAGCTACTTCTGATATTATATTTGCGTTTCTTTAATATCCTACCGGCCTTAAATGATCCCTATAAGTCATTTTAGAAATATTATCCTAAATAGGATAAAGATAAAATATCGCACTTGGGCAATCTATCAATCTAAAGCGTTTTCTGTGATTTGAAGCTGTGGTCCGATGGAAGTTCTTCTTGACGTTTTGTCTATAGCTGCGGCAAATATTAACAATGGCGATGAGGCAATGGACGAAGTGATCTCCCGTGCTTACCGACGTTGACTGATTCGACTGTGATGAGCTCCGTGGTATTTATTCCCCCGCTATCGAGCTGCAGTGGAGGGTCTGGGGTGGCTGGCGATTAAGGAAGCCATGGAACATATTAACCAGGAATTTCCACAAGCTACTGCATCTGAAAAGAGCCTTTGGTTGCAGGTATGGATACAACAAGCACGAGTTTGATAGGGCTTTCCGTCCAAGGAATGTGGAACGCCAGGAAGGAACAACGGGAGAATATGAAGAAAACCGGGCATGAACTGGTCTACCATACATCCACAAAGTTACGGACAAGATCGGCAGGCTACTGGAAAAGCAAAATGTTAAAACTGTCTTTAAACCCACTACTACACGAATAATGGGTCATCAATTTTTCGACCAGCCAAAGCTGTACTGATGGGGGGTAGACCCCGAAACTACTATGCAGATGGGCTGATCGACAAATTGGTGACTACCTACGCTCTTTTCATTTCGTTCTGGTTCCGATAACCAGCGAGGTACAGAGCAATATGGGCTGCTTTTCGAACCGAGAGCCATCTGCCATGCAGTGTTGGATCTAAAACACGCTGCTGGATGTCGCCTGCTTCTGCTCTGTACAACATCTCATCGGTACTCTTTACGTTTCCGGTTTCAAATTAGCCGAATAATGGGTCATCAATTTGTCTACCAGACAAAGCAGTACTGATGAGGGGTAGACCCCGAAACTAGTATGCAGATGGGCTGATCGGCAAATTGGTGACTACTTACTCTCTTTAAACCCACTCGTACAATAAAACAAAGCTTGAGATTGGCAAAGACCGCAAAGATCCCCTATCGGCACCCGGAGTTTACCGAGTTCCATGCAGCTGTGGCAACCACAAAACGCAGTGTCAACATGAGGACTACGGAACACAAGAGGAGTTGCAGGCTAGGACAGAAACAAAAGTCAGCAGTAGCAGAGCACGCTCTCTCCGAAGATCACGACATCCTTTTCAACGAGGTGGATATCTTATATCAATCGCAGCGTTTCTATCTGAGACTAACCAGAGAGGGAATTGAGGTCGTTAAACACAGCAACAATTTCAACAGAAAGGAAGAAATTGCATTTTTAAATGCAGACTGGATGCGAGTTCTACGACATACTTTAAGTGCCCCGAAACCCCGCGCCACCACTACCCCCATCCCAGTCCGTCCACTGCAGCTCTAGACGCAACGTCAGGAAGAAATTCCATTAGACCATGGCTTCAAAGCCCGGAAAACACTCTATATTGTAAAACACAGTGTGTCTTAAGATAAAGATGCACTGCGGGAGGATCTTTAAAACGAAGATAGGTAAGAAATGCGATGGCGATTAAATTAGAAGAAAGCTTCGCTATGAGAAGATATCATACAAGGGATATGCAAAAATAACTTGCTAGCTTTAATCTTCTAAATGCCTAAAAAAAATTTTTTATGGAATTCGGTTTTTATCTAATTTTTAAGAAATTTTAGAAAGTATTACAAAAGAAAAAAACACTTCCACACTGCACCTTTTTAAGCTCTGCAATATAGCCTTTTTTACTTTTATTCCAAACTTTCTATACAAAGCAGTAGATTATACCATATACAAAACATCATTATCTTGGACACACTGAATATGGTGTGTCGGCTTCGTTCGAATATAAGTTTGTGTATGGGTGTTCAAAAGTCATTAAATTTTGCGGTATTCTCCTTTTTCTATTACACACAGTATTATAACAGGTTATTAAAGTTCATTAGAAAACTTTACCTAGAAAGTTATGAATTTTTGACAGAAAAGTATAACCCAATCAAAGTAAAAGGTCTTTTGTTCTTTCATCCATTTCTTTTGACACTTTCAACTAGATGACGTTTTTTAAACGAAGACTTCTTCACTTTTCTACAATAACCTAGGCAATTGTATTTGATAATGAATAGCTTAGTATTTTAGGGCCTATCTTAACTTAAAATAAGAGAAAAAAAAAACACAAAATGATAATGTATTTCTAGTAGGTCTACGCTTCTTACCTGAAACACTTTGTCCCCTATTTGGTTTGCCTTTTGGAAAAAATACTCCCCAATACCAATTTCGATTTTTTGGAAATTCCACGGATCACCCTTCAGTACTAGATCACCCATTGTGTTCGATCTAAGTTCGAATATCTCTGGGAAAATAATATAAAAAATTGCATATATTTATTTATCAATTAGCGGATATTGCGTTTTGCATTATTTCCTTAATTGCTCTTCCTGCATTTTATAAACAGAGTCGGACTACTATCTTGAGATGTTCTATAAATCCTAGTGTTGACTCCATTGATACTTTTATATGTCCTGTCTAGAGTCTTTAAAATAAAACGAGGGTAGAAGTTATGACGGTGTTTCACAAGCTAGCTGCCAAAATATCAGGTAGATGTTGAAAGTTTATCAAAAAAGGTATAAACGAAAAATAGAAAAAAGGTGAAAAAAGTAAGTAACCTGAGCTGGTGATATTTGGATAAATCTGGCAAACTTTTTCGGCCAAGTTTTTTTTTTCGTTTTTGAAAATTGAGTTGTTCGCCGATGATGCAATGATTTATGTAGCTGGAAAAGATGTGACTCAAATGCAAAAAATTGTTAACGATGATCTGGGTCGAATATTTCAGGGGCTTTGCAACAATAAATTGAGTTTGAACACCTCAAAATCAAGATTTTGCTTGTTTGGGAAAAAATCAAGTTGAAAGACATCAATCTGGCTGATTTAAGCATCATAATTAATAAAGAAAAAATTATTCATCAGGAACAGATCAAATATTTGGGTGTTGTATTTGACGCAAATTTAAATTTTTATGCTCACGTGGAATATGTAAATAGAAAGTTTGCCAAAAAGGTGGGTTTTATTGCTAGAGTAAGGACTAGAGAACTGTCACTAAGTACAAAATTATTGTTATATAACAACATTGATGACCAATGCTTACCAAAAAATTACTTCAAAATCCCATCACTTTCCGCCTTGGGTATGGTCTAAAGAGCAAATTTCTTGTTAAGTTTTCCGGAAAAAAAACATTTTTTTACTTGTATTTTGCTACAGAAAGATTTCTTTTCCTTATTGATTTTGTAGCAAAACCAAAAGCCAAAAATTGAGTTTCTTTAAAATTCCAAAAAATAACTTCTATTTTTTCGAAGCTTTTTTGAATTAAACATAAAGTTGTTTTTTCAGTTTTTATTGAATTTTCCTTATTTTTAGTGAACAAAAATCAAGCGACAGAAACCTCCTCTCATATTTGCTTATTTAGTAAAATGTGTAAACACAGGTAGCTAGTTTGTATACAAATGCAAACCCTTTTTTTGTGCTTCCGTCGAGCGTTGAATAAGCAACACGCATTTTTATTTGAGATTCCCCATATTTCAACAGGTTATGGCCGCAGGCAGTTTTAATTGACTTTGTGCTTATTAGAGAAATTAGTTAGTGGAATCGAACGCGTAAATCATTAAAAATGGAATCGTCTAAAATCGCGAAACGTAATATTCAACCGTTTGCGGGCGAAAAGTATGCGGTGTGGAAATATCGAGTGAAGCTATTGCTTGCAGAACTGAATGTTATAGAAGTAGTGGACACCGAAACTCTGGAAGAAGTTTCGGATGAGTGGAAGCGAAAAAGGCTCTGTTTCTAAGAGCCAAATTGTGGAATATTTGAGTAATTCGTTTCTTAGTTTTGCGAAGGACAATGCAACCGCAAAGGACATCATTCAAAGCTTGGATGTAATTAATGAACGACGTAGTTTAGCGACTCAACTAGCCTTGCGTAAGCAACTTTCAAGCTTAAAGTTTAATAGCGAGAAAACCAGCATTTAGTAGCACCGGGCGTTTCTGTTAATGAAATAGACAAGATTAACAGAACAGCCTTAAAAACCTTGGTGATAATAATTTAACCCTGCCTTTCGTAAAAACCCGTGTTTTGGACCACGAAGTGAAACTTCGCACAGAAGACCGCTCTTCAACGACTTTAAGAGCACTACATGCAAGTGGAAACTGAAGAAATTTAGACAAGAAGAATGCAACAAGGAAATGGAGGCCACGTAAACAAGATCATAAACCAGAAAAAGGACGATCAACTCCTTTCAAGAAAAGTGTTTACAAGTGAACATATAAATCATCAAAATTGAACTGTGAGCATTGTGGTAGACATAATCATGTGAAAGTGGACTGTTATTATTATAAGCGGACTAGACAGGAACAGAAGCCACAAACCCTTGCTCTTGTAGAATCAAATATTTTTAACTTCCAGCGCTTTTGCTTTCATGATAGCATCTGATTCCACTGGCATAGGAAGCTCCAACCAGGACCCTTCTGCTGGACCCAGGAGCGACTGATCACATTATTAACCAAGATGTGTTTAGCAGCAGTGTTACCTTACAACCGCCCATGAACATTTCCGTTTCCAAGTCCGGAGAGTCGATCATCACACACAAACGAGAATGTATCCACCTGATGACGAACACAGGAATACCAGGGACCCTCAAGAATGTTCTATATGCTCTGGAAGCCACCTACAATTTGCTGTCGGTACGTCGCATGCAAGTGAGCGGCCTGAAAATTACTTTTGACAATGAAGGGGTCACCGTACAAAATGGTGATCACCAAATCACCTTATCTGGTAAGTCTCGTAATGGTTTATTTACTTCTATATTTACCATTAACATAAATATCGAAACTGAAGATCAGGTCAATATTTCTTAAACTGACAATTCAAATAAACAACCATTTTATTGAAAAACGAGATTTTCTCAGTTGAGTTTTGAGCAAAACGTGAGATTCTAGTCAACAAATCCAGTTTCATTAAAATTTGGAAAAACAATTTTTTTTTAACTGCATTTTCGTTTAAAATGCAGTTTTTTCGGTTTTAAACCAAAATTTAATTTTTTGATAAAATGCTTTGTGAGGGTTTTGGCACAAAAAGTCAATAACGACTCATTGTGACTTCATATTTTTGATTGGAAAAAAGTGTGAAATAGTGCAAAAAATGTGTAGAAAAAAAAGGAAGAAAAAATTGTAAAAACAGTGTAAAATAAGTGTGAAAAAAAATGTAGCAAAAGTGTAGGAAAAATTAAAAAGTAGTGTGAAAAAAAAAAGTAAAAAAATAGTAAAACAAATGCACAAATAGTGTAAAAGGTAATGTAAAAATCGTAAAAAAGTAAAAAGTAAGTGGAAAACAAGTGTAGAAAAGATATGAACAAAAAATTTTAAAAAAAGGTAAAAAAAAATAAGTAACCTGAGGTGGTGATATTTGGGTAAATCTGGCAACTTTTTCGGCCAAGTTTTAAACACAAATTCTCGAGATTCGAATAGCCGATTAGTGCTCTTTTTGTTTTTTGAGTGAGGTTGTCGGTCTCTGACTTACGTCCTTCATTATAACGTTGTTTCGACGTCGTCCCATGACGTCTTTGGTGACCATTGCTTACCAAAAAATTACTTCAAAATCCCCTCACTTTCCGGCCTGGGTATGGTCTATAGAGCAAATTTCTTGTTAAGTTTTCCGGAAAAAAGCACTTTTTTACTTGTATTTTGCTACAGAAACGATTTTTTTCCTTATTGATTTTATAGCAAAATTTGAAATTTTGGACCAAAATTTGAGTTGCTTTAAAATTGCAAAAAATAGTTCCTTTTTTTTTCAGGCTTTTTTTGAATTAATCATAAAAGTGTTTTTTTTTTCAGTTTTCGATCAACTTTATCCTAAGAAATTAAATCTTTAATATTTTTTTTTCAAAAAGCGAACTTTTGTCCTAGTACCGATTTTATTACAAAAATAAGATTTTGTCAAGTGATTTTGAAGAAAAACTTGTGGTTTTATTGCACAAACTGAGTTTCATTAAAATTTACAAAAAAAAATGCATTTTAATCGTTACAAAACAATTTTTGTTTCCTTTTAACTATACGAAAATGAATTTATTTAACTTGGACTAAAAATGTATTCTTCTTACACTTACAGTTGGACTTACAGTTTTGTGGGTTTTGTTCGAATTTGGCCCAAAAAGTAATTTTTTAACGATTCGAAAAAAATAGTTTTTGCCGCGAAACTGAAACAAAAAATAATTTGATTTTTATCAGTGTGTATCAAATTGCTACAAAAACATTTTTTATAGAATGATTTAAGAGCAATACTTAAAAATTTAGTCTAGAAATGGAGTATCTTTACAATCGCAAGAAAAATCGTTTTTTTCTAATTTTGACATATAAAGTGGCGCTTTTTAATACTGATGACAGTGACGTAACATCCTACTTTTCGTAACTAGTTACAAAAAGTAAAATCTTTCGTAACTGGTGATGAAAAGTTCGTTTCACCACCAGTTGCAGGTTTCGATTGTGGCAGACCGTTGCTACAATTTTGCGGTATTAAGTAGATACAAATTGGTTTAAAAGTAAATATTGAACTTTAATAATAATATCTCTTTCTCTAAGTATGTATTTGTAGTCAAAATTAGAAAAAATCTTGTATGAAACACGTGACGAAAAACCTTTTTTGTGTATCTCATTCAAATTGCGGTAACTCGCTTCGCGCATCCCGCAAACATTAATTCGTTACACAAAATCGGACTTTTCGTCACTGGTTACATAAATAGCTATTTTTAGACGATTTTGTTCTTTTTTGTACTAAAAGCAATGAAACAAAAACACGATATTTTGATTGAACAAATTGTGACGGCTTTAACCAATTATGACGATTAACGAAATGAATAAAAAGGTTTTTTTTTCTGTGACTATTTTATTTGATTTTGACTTGAACAATTGTTTTCTTTAAAAAAGTGAATTTTGAACTAAAAACTGTTTTTTTGGTTTAATAACTGAGTATTCTGATCGATTTTGTCCTAAGAAATTGATTTTTTTTTTCAAAAAGCGAACTTTTTTCCTAGTACCGATTTTATTACAAAAATAAGATTTTGTCAAGTGATTTTGAAGAAAACTTGAGGTTTTAGTGCACAAATTGAGTTTCATTAAAATTTTCGAAAAAAATGCATTTTAATCGTTACAAAACAATTTTTGTTTCTTTTTAACTAAACGAAAATGAGTTTATTAAATTTGGACTAAAAATATATTCATTTGGCTTAAAACTTTGTGGGTTTTGTTCGAAATTGGCACAAAAAATTTTTTTGTTTACCGATTCTAAAAAAAGTATTTTTGCCTCAAGCCTGAAACAAAAAGTAATTTGAATTTTTTCAATGTGCATTATTTTGCATCATAAACATTTTTTTTAGAATGATTTAAGAGCAACACTTAAGATTTTAGTTTAAAAATGAAACAATCTTTAAAATCGCAAAAAAGCTTTTTTGTTGTTTGGGACGATTTTGTTCCTTTTTGAACTAAAAGCAATGAACCAAAAACTGAATGTTTTGATTCAACGAATTGTGACGGTTTTAACCAATTGTGACGATAAACGAAATGAATAAAAATTGATTTTTTTTTATTACCTGTGACTATTTCAATTGATTTTGACTCAAAAAAAGAAAAGTAAAAAAAGAATAAGAAAAAGTGCACAAATAGTGTAAAAGAAAGTGTAAAACCGCAAAAAAGTAAAAAGGAAGTGTAGAACAAGCAATGTAAAAAATTAATAAACAAAAAATATATAAACAAAAAAAATGAAAAAAAGTAAGTAACTCGAGCTCGTGATATTTGGATATATCCGGCAATTTTTGGCCAAGTTTTGGACCCAAATTCTCGAGATTCGAATAGCCGAGTAGTGCATTGTGTTGTTTTTTGAGTGAGGTTATCGGTCTGTGACTTACGTCCGTCATTATGACCCGGTTTTGACGTCATTCCATTACGTCTTTGTTGACCAATGCTTACCAAAAAATTACGTTCAAAATGACGTCACTTTCCGTCCTGGGTATGCTCTATAGAGCAAATTTCTTATTAAGTTTTCCGAAAAAAAGCATTTTTTTGTATTTTGCTACAGAAAGATTTTTTCCTTATTGATTTTGTAGCAAAACCTTAAATTTTGGGCCAAAAGTTGAGTTTCCTTAAAATTGCAGAAAAATGTTTATATTTTTTCGAGACTTTCTTGAATTAAACATAAAGGTTTTCTTTCAGTTTTGAACTAAAAACTGTGTTTTTTTTAATAACTGTGAGTATTCTGTTTGATTTTGGCGAACTTTTGTCCTAGTACCTATTGTATTACAAAAATAAGATTTTGTCAAGCGATTTGGAAGAAAAACTTGAGGTTTTAGTGCACAAATTGAGTTTCATTAAAATTTACGAAAAAAAATGCATTTTAATCGTTACATTTAAACCGCAAAAAAAGCTCTTTTGTTGTTTGGGACGATTTTGTTCTTTTTTGAACTAAAAGCAATGAACTAAAAACTGAATGTTTTGATTCATCAAATTGTGACGGTTTTAACCAACTGTGACGTGAAAGCAATGAATAAAAACGTTTTTTTTTATTAGCTGTGACTATTTTAATTGATTTTGTTTCAAAGAAAAAAAATTGAATCTCGTTATTGAACGAATTGTGACGGTTTTAACTATTTACCCAGGCGGGAATTATAAGGTCAACTTTTGGTGATCATTCATTTCTCGATTTCACCTGACGAAGAAATGACAAATAAATGACGTCGATTATTTGGCGTGATAATGACTGCCCATAGAGACGTCATATTTTTGATTGAAAAATGAAAGGTGTTTTTTTTCAGTTCTGAACTAAAAACTGATTTTTTTTTAATAACTGGGACTATTCTGATCGATATTGTCCTAGCATATTATTTTTTTAATAATTTTTTCACAAAGTGAATTTTTGTCCTACTACTGATTTTATTACAAAAACGAGATTTTGTCAATTGATTTTGAAGAAAAACTTGAGGTTTTAGTCCACAAATTGAGATTCATTAAAATTTACGAAAACATACGAAGGCGTAGAAGGGCCAACACAATTTTTTTTCTTAAATTCCGAGTTCAAAGTCGGAATTTAGTTAAATTCCGAGTTTAAAGTCGGAATTTAGTTAAATTCCGAGTTTAAAGTCGGAATTTAGTTAAATTCCGAGTTTAAAGTCGGAATTTAGTTAAATTCCGAGTTTAAAGTCGGAATTTAGTTAAATTCCGAGTTCAAAGTCGGAATTTAGCTAAATTCCGAGTTTAAAGTCGGAATTTAGTTAAATTCCGAGTTCAAAGTCGGAATTTAGTTAAATTCCGAGTTTAAAGTCGGAATTTAGTTACATATGATTCACAAATCAGTGGCGTAGACGCAAGAACAATATTGTACAAGAACGCCAAAAAAATGTTTAAAAGACGGATCAATATTTTGTTAACTACGACTTCATGGTGGGTGTCCTAACTTTAAGACTCCTCTAGTGATTACATTTAAGAGCTGTGATCGATATCTCGGGACGTTTTTTGCGGTTTTTTGTTTTTTTTTGTCGACAAGAAGAGTTACGGGACGTTTACAAAAGGTTTTGCACCTTTCTATAAATTACAGTGTTTTGCGGGAATACCCGCGCCAATAAAACTAATAGACTTTAAAAGTTCATTGATTTGGAAATCGTTGGCGAATATTGACAGTTAATAATGATAAACAAATAAAAGTGTAGAGATAATAAAATAAAAAAGTAAACTGCTAACAAAAAAGATCGATACGACCTAATTTTTGGCAATTTTCAAGGCGTTTTATCTCAGAAATCATTTACGATAAATTCATAGTTTAAAAAGGCTCTGAAAGAACTTTTCTTCTAGAACTAACTATCTGAACCAATCTTTAACTAAACCAGTTTTATCATTGTGATACGGCGCAAAAATGTAAAATTTTAACTGATTGCATTATTTGATATCTACGGTAAATCTTAACTTTTCAACTTTGTCATGTCATTTTATAGGCTTGGTAGATATCTCGGGACATGTTCGGCGGTTTTTGTTTTTTTGCTCGAGATAAAGTTACAGGGTATTTTCAAAAAGTTTGAAGTATTTTTATTTTTTGCTCGGTATAGCAGTGTAGGTCACCCGATTTTAATGAAATAAACTAAATTTAAAAGCTCATTAAGTACAAAATTAGTGACGTAGAACTCTAGTTCATAAAGATTGCTTCGGATGTTTTCGCAAAACTTTAATATTACTTCTGTGACATCATCACTGTTAATGATTTCCCAGCTCCTTTGCTGTAACTTCAAAAATGTACTATTAACTTAAGTGAAGTGTTATTTAATAGGTTTGCTAAATATCGGAACGGTTTTGGGGATGTTTGTTTTGTGGTCTCAAATAAGATACGAGTGCAATTCAACAATTTAATGACGTAAACTAAATCTACGAATTTATGTACTTAATAATGTGTGGGCCCACCGAAAACTCGCATTACCTCAGCCGCCCTTCTTGGCATGGTCTCCACCAAATTTCTGATAAACTCCTGGGGAATGGCTTCCCATTCCTCCCTAAGTGCCACTACGAATTCATCCAAGTTTTGAAATTCTTGCTCTCTTTCTTTCAGTTTTAGTTTCATTCTGCTCATCACTTTATAACATTCATATCGGGCGACCTAGCAGGCCAATTCATGCCCTAGATGCTATTCTCTCTCAGAACTTCATTAACAATTTGAGCCCGGTGTGACCATGCATTATCGTCAACTAAGATAAAACCATCTCCAAAGTTCTGAGCGAAGGGAATAACCATTTCATTCATACACAAATATCGATATCTAACTGCGTTCAGGTTAGTTCAGGTTAAAATTAAAACCAATCAAAACCACTAAGTCAATCTTTCCATTTCCCATTACGCCTCCCCATACGCTGACACTTTCACCCCCCAAATGGCACTCTGGGTTCTATATCTTCTTGCAGGTATCGTTCATTCTGGCCTCTCAACACTAAAATACGTCCATTTGATGCATACAACAAAAATCTACATGCATTTGTAAAAATGCAATTATTGTTCCACTCTGCCATTCCCCAGTGCAAATGTTCTTCTACCCAACGCCATTCAAATGGAGTGAGTTCAACTTTAAAGCTTTATACCGTATTACATTGATAAAACTGGTTTAATTAAAGATTGCCCAAGGTAGTTAGTTCTAGAAGAAACGTTCCTTCAGAGCTTTTTTAAACTATGCATTTATCATAAGTGGTTTCTGAGATAAAACGCTTTCAAAATTACGAAAAATTATGTCGTATCGACTTTTATGTTAGCAGTTTTCTTTTTTATTTTATTATCTCTACAATTTTATTTTTTTTCATTATTAACTATCAATATACGCCAATGATTTTAAAATCAATTAACTTTTAAAGCCTATGTGTTTTATTGGCGCGGGTATTCCCGCAAAAAACGTTCCGAGATATCGATCATAGCTCTTAAAAGTAATCACAATAGGAGTCTTAAAAAGGACGTCGTAGTTAACAAAATATTGATCCATTTCACAAAGAATATTTTGTCGTTCTTGTACAACATGGAATAGAAATGTTTTATTAACCTTGCGTCTACGCCACTGATTTGTCAATCATATACTCAATCATATACATAATTTGACTAAATTCCGACTTTAAACTCGGAATTTAACTAAATTCCGACTTTGAACTCGGAATTTAACTAAATTCCGACTTTAAACTCGGAATTTAGCTAAATTCCGACTTTAAACTCGGAATTTAACTAAATTCCGACTTTAAACTCGGAATTTAACTAAATTCCGACTTTGAACTCGGAATTTAACTAAATTCCGACTTTAAACTCGGAATTTAACTAAATTCCGACTTTGAACTCGGAATTTAACTAAATTCCGACTTTAAACTCGGAATTTAACTAAATTCCGACTTTAAACTCGGAATTTAACTAAATTCCGACTTTGAACTCGGAATTTAAGAAAAAAAATCTTGTTGGCCCTTCTACGCCTTCGTAAAAACAAATGTGTTTTAATCTTTACAAAACAATTTTTGTTCTTTTAACTAAACGAAAAAGTAGTTTCTTTAATTTGGACTAAACATTTATTCTTTTGACTTAAAGCTTTGTGACGGTTTTGTTAAAATTTGACTCAAAAAATAATTTTTCTAACAATTCTAAAAAAAAAATAATTTTTGCCCCGAGTCTGAAACAAGAAGTAATTTGATTTTTTTTCGTGTACAAAAATATTTTTTTTAGAATGATTTAAAAGCAAGGCTTAAAATTTTAGTCTAAAAATGAAAAATGTTTACAATCGCAAAAAAAAGTTTTTTTTTAAGACAATTTTTTTTCGTTTTTCAACCCTTGAACCAAAAATTTAATCTTATTTCTTTTTTCAAGCCTTGAACCAAAAATTTGAACTTTTTATTGAACGAATTGTGACGGTTTTAACCATTTACCCAGGCGGGAATTATAACGTCAACTATTGGTGATCATTCGTTTCTTGACGTCACCTGCGAAGAAATGACGAACAAATGACGTCGAAAAATAAAAAAAAGTGGAAAAGTGTAAAATAGTAAAAAGGAAATGTAAAGCAAGTCTAAAAAAGATAAAAATAAAAAAATATAAAAAAAAGGTAAAGAAAGTAAGTAACCCGAGTTGGTGATATTTGGATAAATCTGGCAACTTTTTCGGCCAAGTTTTGGACCCAAATTTTCGAGATTCGAATACCCGAATAGTGCTTTTTGTTGTTTTTCGAGTGACGTTATCGGTCTGTGATTTACGTCCGTCATTATGACCCAGTTTTGACCTCATTCCATTATGTCTTTGGTGAGCAATGCTAACTACCAAAAAATTATGTCAAAATGATGTTACTTTCCTAGGTGTATAGCGTAAATTTCTCGATAAGTTTTTCTGAAAAAAAAAACACTTTTTTTATTTGGATTTTGTGGTTTTGTAGCAAAACTTGATATTTTGGGCATAAAATTGAGTTTCTGTAAAGGTGTTTTCTTTTCAGTTTTGAATTAGAAACTGATTTTTTTTAATAACTTTGAGTATTCTGGTCGATTTTGTCCTAAGAAATTAAATTTTTTAATATTTTTTTTTCAAAAAGCGAATTCTTGTCTTAGTACCGAATTTATTACAAAAATAAGATTTTGTCAATTGATTTTGAAGAAAAACTTGAGGTTTAGTGCACAAATTGAGTTTCATTAAAATTTACGAAAAAATGCAGTTTAATCGTTCAAAAACATTTTTTGTTTTCTTTTAACTAAAAGAAAATAAAGTTTCTTTAATTTGGACTAAAGATGTATTCTTTTGACTTAAAACTTTGTGAGGGTTTTGTTGGAATTTGGTCCAAAAAATAATTGCTATAACGATTCTAAAAATAGTAGATTATGTCACTAGGAGTAAAAGTGGGTCTTTTCGTGCTGAGTCCAGAGATTGACGGCCGAAGCTAAGCTGAGGCCTGCAACTGGACGAAGCACAAAAAGGCCTCTTACTCCGAGTAACATATACTATTTTTTTTGAAGCTTGCAGGAAATAAGACGGCTATTTCAGATTGATTCACAGTTTTGCAATTTTCTTTCACCCTCTTTAAGCGAGTCTAGGTTCTTACACAATTAGTTTTGAATGTTGGTTATAAGAAAAAAGCGCTTCTACCTCAATATTCACTTTTGTAGCAGTCGAAAGAAACATCAGCAAATTCATTAGCTTTTCTATAGTAAGAAATTTTACTAACAGAACTGCATTATTGGGGTTTGTCATTGCTCGCCATTTGCGCATGCTTCACTGTAATTATCTAATATATTAACTTGACTATTTCACTAGAGTATTTTATACAGGAAAAATGTCTTAGCAACAGCCTATTTTCTAATGACAAAACTGCTACCTGGTCTGACCTGGACAAAATCAACATGTTGGTTTTTCAGCCACAAAATTTTGTTAGGTTCAAGTAAAAAGTATTGTCAGTTTGACGAGTGTCACCTATTGCTTTTAGCCGCAGGTTGAAGTTCTCTTGTGAAATAGTCTTGCCGAATACCTTTCGAGATAAAGTTTGTTAAGGCAAAATATTTCTCTTGCTTTATTCCAGTTAGTTGCTCTTTGGCAATTTCGTTCATGACATTTTTTACAAAATTGCCGAGCAACAAACTTTCATACCAATCGAAATATTTTGCCGGAAAAATTTTCTGTCTTATGATATTATAAACGAAAAAAAAAATGCAAATCGAGAGTCTATCAATATTGAACGCTGTCTTTTTTTAAGTTGTTTAAGTGGTTATAAGTTTTACCTTTTTTTGTTATCAATAGCAGCATTTTCTTGCCAGGGCGTGTCAACAGCTCAACGCAACGTTGCAAGCTATAAGTCAGACACTTCGTTGTATCAACAACCGACAACAATAAAGTTTATGTGAAAACAGCTGCAAATCCAAATAAGAATATGTACTATTCCTGTCCTGACTATTATTAAAATGTGCGTTTCATTGACCAATCATTAATTTTTAATCTTGATATTTTGCACAGCTTACGCCTTCCTCCATATTTTTAAATTGCATGAGAGGTCACATTCGTGATTAGATTCATGGAAGTTATCATCACTCAGATATTAATTTCATGTTTGGGATTCAAGATCAAGGGTATTTTTTATTGCGTGATTTCAGGACTGAATACATCTTTATAGTCCACCAACACTGTAACTGTAGTTGTCCGCCACTAGACTCAGATTAAAGAAGAGAAATGAGTATTTTGATCTTTGAGCAGTTTTTGGAATGCTCAACTGTTTCTTACTTCTTCACGCACAGTCAACATTCCTACAAAGCATATGCAGTCTAAGACGACTCTGTTAGTAAGTCGCAACTCGAACTTATTCGGTTTTAGGAGGGAGTTCAGTTCCTTATTTCTCACTCACTAGTTAATGAGTACGGGGTGTTCATTATAAAACGTCATCTAGTTGACTATGATTTTTTTATAGAAAAGAAGAGAGTTATAACGGCAAGTCGTAACTTTATTCGCCATCTATTACTTGTCACTCATTAGCAATCATTTCGGGTGGCAGCACTAGACAGGTCTGGGCTTATTTCCATCCTTAAATGCTTATCAAGAAAACAAAGGATGGGGATACTTTCAAAGCGCTCTGGAGCCGTAAGTGACTTTCCCAGATATTTGACTTAACAAAAGTGACAAGAAAATATCGAAGGAACTAATTCACGGCATGCTTCAAAATAACAAATGAATTTCATAAGCGGCTAGATAACGGATTGCAATGAACACATGGTATATAATATATACCTCGGAAATGCCTGTTGTAGTGCTGTTTGATTGGTTTTACAATGGTTGTTATTAAGCTGGTGTCGATAAGATCGTCTGTTCTCGTGCTGCGTCGGTGATCTTCCTCGAGTAATTCGGGAGCCATCTTCGGATAATATGGTGAAGGGCCCACTTGCTCCACTGCAGCTTTTAAACAGATGGAGACAGAGTTCTAGTTCCACTGGTGGTGTAAACAGAGCGATTAGTTGGAAAATGCCTATTAGGCTTTTGGACAGTTTAGACAGTTGACATTCAATCTTTCATCCGTAAACTACGGTGTACTTAACGGTGATTATATGTATTTATAAAAACTAATACGTTAAAATGATAGTTACAAACAAAACCCTACACCAAATGCCTAACCAATGCCTAACCAAATGCCCACCTAATAAACTACTAGATACCTTGGAATCGCTCTGGAATGACGGATAAGGATATTCGGATCAATTTGGAGACGGTAAAGGGGCTTATGGTCGTGATTGTGACCTGTAACTTACCCTCAGGATCGGAATAGATCAGGTTCAGGTATCAGGTAAATGGGTGTTTTATATCTATTTGAATAAACAACTCGTGGTTACCTGATGACACTTTAGCAACGAGGTGTTAAGCTTAGGTTACATTTATTTGACATGTTAAGGTGAGTTCCAAATTATGCAGAAGCTTTTGGGCATAATATGTTCCATTTTAAATAGAAACCCATCTAGCAGACTGAGGAATTGACAGATTCGTCCTATTCCTTTCGTGTAAATGTGTCATTTATATGTTAATTTCTCAGCTTACTAGATGAAATTTGAAATTGACTCTAAAATAAAAATATTAACTTCGTTACACTGTAATAAGAATGTGGCCTTAAGGTGGTAACGTTCTCTATTGGTGCCGCCATGTTTATTTAAAGATCCATTTTGTTATATATAGCGCTACTCGGCTGATACCTCTAAGGCATTCTGATAGTATTCCCATTTTAATTATTATATTAAGTTACGAAATAAGTGCAATAAAGAGAGAATTGCAATTTTACGTATTTTATAATATATATAATGTTATAATACCACCGTTCAAGCCTTAAAGGAATCTAAAAATTGAAGTTTTTAGATGCAGCAAATTTGAAGGTTCTGGTGAAACTCAGGCAAGGATTAGAGCCAAAATGGATTAAAAGTTACTGAAAGCGTCAGAAATTGGAAACCTGCATGTTGTGCAAAAACTCAGGATAAGCTTAGTGCAAGAAACGTTTAAAGTTTTAGACAAATTGTCTAAGAAAGCAAATTTAAAGCCTTTGAAGCAATTTAATGTTTGGGCGAAATCATGCAAAAAAAAATCTTATCAAAAACTTCTCAAAAATGAAAACTTGATCTTTCTCGAGAAAGGTGGGAATTAGTGCCAAAAATTGTAGAAAAATTATTCAAAGTAGATAAAAACACAAATTTAAAGTTTTTGAAAAAGTCTTTAAAAATTGAATTTTGGAATTGCTGGAGAAATTCAGGTTGAGATAAGGGCTAAAATCGTTTAAAAATAACTCAAAGCATCTAAAAATGCAATTTAAAGTTTCTGGAGAAATTCCTAACTAGAGTTAAAATCCGTTGAAATTGATTTAAGGGGGTATCATTGCGATTTTAAAGTTTTTGGAGAAACTCAATTAAGGGTTAAAGCCTAAATGTGTCATAAAAAAAAGTGAAATTAATTTACAGTGAGCAGCACAAAACTATGGGAGATTCTCCAGTGAATGAAGAGCAAGAGCAAATGGAGCAAAAATCTATAATCACAAGAGTGAAAGTAAAAGTGTTTAATCAAATGATTAAGGCAAAAATTATGAAAAAGAATAAGCTAGATTGTTAAGATACGTACGTTAATTACTAAAATAATTTATGACACTAATACCGACAAAACGACTGTGATATCTTTTTGAGTTGCATTTTGCATGGTTGCAACTAACCAATTTAAAAAAAAAAATGAAACAATGGAACTCCAAACGTTAAAAAAATAGAAACCTTTAAAATCTCGAACTTTGTACCCAGATTTTTTTGTCAAAATTGAACCAACTTAGTGACTTTTTCCAATTTGGAACCTTGGAAGATATTTTAGCTAGAATTTGGCCTGAAATACCGTATAATAGTACTAAAGAAGACCCACATTTTCTAAAAATGCAAATTATACTTGTTTTGGAAAATTTCTAGGACCAAATTAGGCAAAAAAAGTTAGGATAAGTTTAGTACCAGAAACGTTTAGAATTTTAGACAAAGCATTTAAAATAGCAAATTTTATTCCTTAGGAGAAATTTAATTTTAGCTCAATATCAGGCAAAAAATAATTTTTATCAAAAAACGCCTCAAAATAAAAACTTGATGACTCTTGAGAGAGGTCGAAATTGGGCAAAAAATTGTTGAAAAATGAATCAAAGTAGAAAAAACACAAATCTGAAGTTTTTGGAAAATTTCAGGTTAAGATTAAGGCCAAGAGTGATTAAAATACCTTAAATCCGCTAGAAAATTCAGATTTTGAATTTTTTAAGACATTCAGGTTGAAATCATTTTAAAATAACTCAAAGCATCCAAAAATGCAAATCTGAAGTTTCTGGAGAAATTCCTAAGGTCAAAATCCGTTGAAATTGATCTAAGGGAGTACTGTAAGTGACTTACAAATCTAAAGTTTTTAGAAAAACACCGTTAAGTTAGTTAAGAAATAGTCTAACATATCAAGTTAGAGTGAGTAGCATAAAACCAAGGAACTGTCTTCAGCGAATGCTCAGCAAGAGAAAATGGAGCAAAAATTTATAGTCACAAGAGCGATGGCAACTTGAAAAGTTTAAGGCAATTGAGGTACTTTAAACCTTTAATAAAAAAAAAATATGTAAGCTTTACAGTTAAGGTGCGTTAATTACTGAAGTTAGGAAATTACACTAATACTAACTAAACGACTGTGACATCGCTTTGAATTTCATTGTTCGTAGTTGAAACGAACCAATTTTGACAAAAATGGAACGATGGAACTCCAAACGTGAACGAAAAATAGAAACCTTCACAACCTCGTACTTTATACCCGGATTTTTTGTCAAAATTGAGCCAACTTAGTGACTTTTTTTAATTGGAAGCCTTTGAAGATATTAGATTTGAAGCCTTTGAAGAAATTAGCGCGAATAAGCTAGAATTAGCGCTAAAATACCATATAGTTATACTAAAAAAAATCCACAAGGCCAAATTAGGCAAAACTTTAAATTTAGTAATATGTATCTGGATTTTGCTAAACTCAATTTTCAAATAAAAGTGATATTTGACTTCAAATATGCCTCAAAATGCAAATTTAGTATTTTTTGAGATTAAGGATAATGTCAAAATTGGTGAAAAATGACATCATTAAAAGCATTGAAAGCAAAGAAAGCATTAAAAAATGCTAGTTAAATGTTTTTTACACATTAAAAGTTACTGAATGCGTTTAAAATTCCAAACTTAAATGTTGTGTAAAAGCTTAGTACAAGAAACATTTCAAATTTTAGACAAAGTATCTAAAAAATGCAAATTTGAAGCCTTTGGAGAAATTTAATTTTATGGCAAAATCAAGCAAAAAAAAAGAAGCTTTATCAAAAACGCCTCAAAATAAAAACTTGATGTTTCTCGAGAAAGGTGGGAAGTAGTGCCAAAAATTGTGGAAAAATTATTCAAAGTAGATAAAAACACAAATTTGAAGTTTTTGGAAACGCCTCTAAAAATTGAGTTTTTGAATTTTTTAAGAAATTCAGGTTGAGATTGGGGCTAAAAAGCTTCTAAACATGCAACTTCAAAGTTTCTGGAGAAATTCCTAACTACAGTCAAAATCCGTTGAATTCGATTTAAGGGGGTATCATTGCGAATTTAAAGTTTTTGGAGAAACTCAGTTAAGGATTGTGTTATAAAAAAAAACAGTGAAATCAAGTTACAGTGAGCAGCACAAAACTATGGGACTTTCACCAGTGAATGGAAAGCAAGAGCAAATGGAGCAAAAATCTATAGTCACAAGAGTGGAAGTAAAAGTGTTTAATGAAATGTTTAAATCAAAAATGATTAAAAAAAGATATAAGCAAGACAGTTAAGATACATTAACTACTAAAGCTAGAAAATGACACTAATACCGACAAAATGACTGTGACATCTCTTTGAGTTGCTTTTTTCATGGTTGAAACTAACCAATTTTGAAAAATAATTAAACAATGGAACCTTCAAATGTTGAAAAAAAATATAAACCCCCACTATCTCGTACTCTATACCCTAGTTTTTTTGTCAAAATTGATCCAACTTAGTGACTTTTTCCAATTTGGAACAATTGGGGTTACAATACATTTAGGGCTGAATACCATAAAATAATACTAGAAAAGACCCATATTGTCTAAAAATGCAAATTTTACTTGTTTTGGAGAAATTTGGAGACAAAAATAAGTAAAACTAATTCAAATTTAGTAATATGTATGTTGTTTTTGGTAAAATCAATTTTCAGAAAAAAAAGGGAATTTTGACTTAAAATATGCCATAAAATGCAAATTTGGTGTTTTCGAGGTTAAGACTAGAAACAAAGTTGGTGAAAATTGAAAATTTTATATGCGGTAAATTTTAAGGTTTTGGAGAAACTCAGGTAAGTGAACTGACGTTAGAGCCAAAATGAGTTAAAAGTTACTGAAGGCGTTTAAAATTGGAAACTTGAATGTTGTACAAGAACTCAGGATATGCTTAGTACAAGAAACGATTAAAGTTTTAGACAAAGGGTCTTAAAAAGCAAATTTAAAGCCTTTGGAAGTATTTAATTTTACTACAAAAACAAGCAAAAAGCAATTTTTAACAAAAACCTTAAAATTAAAACTTGATGTTTCTCAAGGAAGGTGGGAATTAGGGCGAAAAATTGTAGAAAAAATATTCAAAGTAATTAGAAATACAAATTGGAGGTTTTTGGAAAAACTCAGGTGAGGATTAGGACCAAAATCGTTTAAAACGCTAAAAATTCTCTAAAAATTGGGTTATGGAATTTTTTAAAAAAATCAGATTGAACTTAAGGCTAAAATCGTTTAAAAATAACTCAAAGCATCTAAAAATGCAAATTTAAAGCTTCTGGAGACATTTCTAACAAGAGTCAAATTCCGTTGAAATTGATTTAACGAGGTGTCATTGCGAATTTAAAGTTTTTGAAGAAATTCAGTTAAGGATTAAAGCCAAAATGTGTTATAAAAAAAACTGTGAAATCAAATTACAGTAAGCGGCACAAAATTATGGGATTTTCTCCAGTTATTCGAGAGCAAGAGCAAATGGAGCAAAACTCTATAGTCGCAAGAGTGGAAGTAAAAGTGTCTAATCAAATGCTTAATGTTTAGAGACTAAACAACTGTGACATCGCTTTGAATGGCATTTTTCATGGTTAAAACTAACCAGTTTTGAAAAAATGGAACAATGAAACTCCAAACGTGAAAAAAAAATAGAAAAGTTTACAATATCGTACTTTATTCTCGGATTTTTTGTCAAAATTGAGCTGAATCTTATGTTAGTGTCTTTTTTCCATTTGGACCCCTGGTTTTGGGTAGAACTAGGGCTGAAATACCTTATAATAATGCTAAAAAAGACCAAAATTTTCTAAAAACGCAAATTTTCCTTGTTTTGGAAAAATTTCAGGACCAAATTAGGCAAAACTGGTTCAAATTTAGAAACATATATGTTGATATTGGCAAAATTAGTGTTCAAAGAAAATATAGGAAATTTTGAGTTAAAATATGTTCAAAATGCAAAAATGGTATTTTTCGAGGAGTTAAGGATAGAGACAAAATCGGTGGAAAACGACCCAAAGGTTGTATTAATATAAATATATAGTGTTTGGAGAAATTCAGTTAGGATTATAATCGGCAAAAGTAACCCCGAGCATTTAAAAATGCTAATTAAGTGTTTTTCTTTAGTGGGATTGAGATTAGGGCTCAAAGCAAAAGAAAAGTGGCATGTCTAAAAATGCAAATTCACAATTTTTTAAAGACTTCAGGCTAAGAATAAGCCAATAATAGTTAAAAATAGCTCAAAGCATCTAAAAATTAAAGTTTTTAGATGCAGCAAATTTGAAGCTTTTGGAGAAACTCAGATTAGAAACTCATTTGGGCTCCAATCCTTATTAAAGCTAAAATGGGTTAAAACTTGCTCAAACTGTTAAAAAATGCTAACTTGCATTTTGTGCAAAAACTCAGTTTAAGCTTAGTTCAAGGAATGTATAAAAAATTACACAAAGCGCCTAAAAAGCAAATTTGAATCTATCGGAGATATTCGATTTCAGGACAAAATCAAGCAATCTGATTCAAGTTTTCTATTTTGTAAAATATATTTTTGGGCCAAAATAAATCAAATTTTTATGAAAAACGTCCCAAAATGAAAATTTGATGTTTCTCGAAGAAGCTTAGGGTTAGGATTAGGGTAAAAAATTATTGAAGAATGTCTCGAAATATTAAAAAAGATGTAAATTTAGGTTTTTTGGAAATAGTCGGGTTGGCCAAAATTGATTAAACTGTTGTAGAGCCCCAAAAAATACAGATCTGCTTTTTGTCTGGTTAAGACTAGAGCAAGAATAAATTAAAAATAACTCAGAGTGTTCAAAGATGCTAATTTGAAGTTTGTAGAGAAATTTGTAACCTGGGTCAAAATCTGTTGAACATATTTTAAAGGGGTGTCACTGCAAATTTTAAGTTTTTTGAGAAACTCAGGTAAAGATTGAAGCCAAAATGAGTTAAAAGTTGTCCAAAGTGTTTAAAGATGCAAACTTTGATTTTGTGTAAAAAACGCAGGTTAAACTTATTTCAAGAAACGTTTAGAAATTACACAAAGCATCCAAAAAAAACAAATTTGGAGCCTTTGGAGAAAATGAATTTTAAGACAAAACCAGGCAAAGCTGATTCAAGTAGTTTCTTGTGATTTCTGGTAAAATACATTTTCGGAACAAAATAAGTTAATTTTTTATCAAAAACCTAAGAAAGGGATGAACTTGGGGCAAAATTTGTTGATAGATCAGTTAAAGTTACAAATTTGAAATTTTTGGAAAAATTCAGCAGAACCAAAGTAGATATTTCTGCCTTAAAGCCCCTAAAAATGCAAATGTGGTGTTTTAAAAAAAAAATAGGTAACGGTTAGGGCTAAAATTGTTTAAAAATAATTCGAAGCATGTAAAAATGTAAATTTGAAGTTCCTGGAGAAACCCCTAAGTAGGATTAAGTATTGGAAATGATTTAAAAGGGTATCATTGCAAATTTGCAAGTTTTTGGAGAATCTGACTAACCCAGAATAGGTTAAAAGTTTAAAAATGCAAACTTGGATTTTGTGCAAAAACTCAAGATAAGCTTTCCAATTTTAGGACAAAATCAGGCAAAACTGATTCAAACCCCAACCAAAATAAGTAAAATTTTTATCAAATACGCTTCAAAATGAAAATTTTCAAGAAAGGCCTGTTAGGATTGAACCATTCCATTGAAAAATGATTCAAAGCATATAAAAATACAATTTTGGAGTTTTTGGAAATATTCAGGTTAGGCTTAGGGCCAAAATTAATTAAAATGTCTAAAAGTTGAGTTAGGGCCAAAGTCGGTTAAAAATAACGTGAGGTAAAAAAAATCATTTAAAATATTGTATAATGCTCATTTGGAGTTTGTGGGAAAATTTACGTTAGGATTTGAGCCAAAAACGTGCTGTTTAGTTGGTATATGTGTCTGTTACCACTTTTACGTGTCCTTTCTGGATGTGTGATTTCGAGTTTATGCACTTATTCACTGAGAAAACCCTTCTGTCAAACGCTTTCCTAGTTAATTGTAAAGCAAATCAAACAAAATTAAAAAAAAAATAAAAATGTATAGCAAGACCGTTAAGGTTACTTTACTACGGTTTAATTACTAAAGTTAGAATATCATACTAATGCCGACAAAACGATTGTAACATTGAATTGCATTTTTCATGATTGTAACTAACCAATTTTGAAAAAAGAAATGAAACAATGGAACACCAAGCATTTTAAAAAAATAGAAACTTACAACCTCGTACTTTATGTCCAGATTTTTGTCAAAATTGAGCCAACTAAATGACTTTTTCTAATTTTGAGCCCTAGAAGTTATTTAGGTCAGGACTAGGACTGAAATACGGTATAATAATACTAGAAAAGACCTACATTGTCTAGAAATGCAGATTTTACTTGTTACTTGAATTTTTACAATTCTAAGATCAAGTTAGGCAAAACTAATTTAAATTTTGTAATTTGTAGGGAGTTTTTGGTAAAATCAGTTTTTTAAAAAAAATTAAGAAAATTTGACTGAAAATATGCCTCAGAATGGTATTTTTCGAGGTTAGGGGTAGAGACAACATCGGAGAAATGTGACTCAAAGCATATAATAATACAAATATGGAGTGTTTGGAGAAACTCAGTTAGAATTATGACCAAAATCGACAAAAACGACCTCAAGCATTTAAAAATGGTAATTAAATGTTTTTTGAAAAACAAATTAAGTTGTGATTAGACATGTCTAAAAATGCAAATTTAGAATTTTTTAAAGAATGTAAGTTAAGATTAGGCCACTATAGACTATAGAACATAAATTGAAGTTATTAGATCGCAGCATGAAGGTTTTGGGGAAACTCAAGTAAGGATTAGAGCCAAAATGGTTCAAAAGTTGCTCAAAGCGTTAAAAAATGCAAACTTGAATTTTGTGTGAAGACTCAGGTTAAGCTCGGTTCAAGGAATAAAAAACTTTACACAAAGTGTCTAAAAAAGCAAATTTGAAGCCATCAAAGATACTCAATTTTAGAAGAAAATCAGACAAATCTGATTCGTCTATTTTATAGCGTCTTGAAAAATTAATTTTTTGGAACAAAATAAGTCAAATTTTTATGAAAAACACCCCAAAATCAAAAGTTGATGTTTCTCGACACAGGTTAGAGTTAGGATTCGGGCCAAAATTGTTTTAAAATGTCTTAAAGTCCCTAAAAATACAATTTTGGAGTTTTCAAAGAAAGTCTAGTTGAGATTAAAGCTAGAATGAGTTCAAAATAACTCAGATCGTCTAAAAATGCAAATTTGAATTTTCTGGAGAGATTCCTAACTAGGGTCAAAATCTGTTGAAAATTATTTAAAGGGTTACCACTGCAAAATAGAAGTTTTTTTGAGAAACGCAGGTAAGGATTAGAGCCAAAATGGGTTAAAAGCTGCTCAAAGTGTTTAAATATGCAAACTTAGATTTTGTGTAAAAACTAAGGATAATCTTAGTGCAAAGCACGTTTAAAAATTACTCAGAGCGAATAAAAAAGCAAATTTGATGCTTTTCAGCAGTCAGATAAGGATTATAGAACCAAAATTGGTTAAAAGTTGCTCAAAGTGTTTAAAAATGTAAAACTTGGATTTTCTGCAAACGCTCAGGTTAAGCTTTTCAATTTTAGGATAAATTCATTTTTGAGATAAAATCAGGCAAAAGTGATTCAAATCTTCTATTTTGTGGTAACTGGTAAAATAAATTGTTAGAAAAAAATAATTGAAAAATTTTACTTATTTTCATCCAAAAATAAAAAACGCCTCAAAATGGCAATGTGATATTTTTTGAGAAATAAAACTCAATGAAAAATAACTCAAAGCATATAAACATCCAATTGTGGAGATTTTGGAAATATTTAGGTTAGGCTTAGGTCCAAAATTAATTAAAATATCTTAAAGCCTGTAAAAATGCAAAATTCGAGATTTTGAAGAAACTCGGTTTAAGATTAGGGCTAAAATCGGTTAAAAATAAATTGTGGTTTCTAGAGAAATTCTTAACTAGCACCAAAATCCGGTAAAAATAATTAAAATGTTTAATACATTTTGGAGTTTTTGGAAAAATTCAGGTTAGGCTTAGGGCAAAAATGTGTTTTGTTTAGTTGGCTCGTGCGCCTTTGCTACGTTTTACCCTTTTTGTTTTAGGATGTATGGTTTCCAGTTTAAGTACCACCATGACAATCCGTACACTTTTGTGACGGTTTTCTCTGACTTAAGCCCTAAGGAATAACACAACAGATATCAAAACCGAGAAACTTTGGCGATTTCATAAACGCTTTCTTAGTTATCGAAAGGTTGCAAAGCTCAGTATCATAAAATAAGAAAATGCAAACATTATCAAGAAAAACTTAGGTAATTATTTTTTTGACCTAGGCAACTCAATACATATCTTTTCTTGCCTTCCTCGTCTTTTTTATAAAGACGTCTTGTTTTGAGGCAACTTTCTCTTGAAAATATTTGGCAAATTTCTCTCCCTTATGCCCAGCTCACTTCTATTTTTTGTACCAGGTTCCAATGGATCTTCAGTTCTGGTACTGGTTGTTTAATTTTCTCTTTTAAGGTATCCCATTTTTTTCTATTTCCGTCGTAAACTCTCCAACTGCAATCATCTGAATAGTGCCATCAGGAACACAGAGTGAACCTCAGTAAATATACACGCTACAGCTATACAGAATTCCCAATGGGATCAAAATCTGAAAATTATAGCAGACAATCCCTTATTAAAATAATGAGGTATTTGTTGAAATAAAGAGAGGTCGTTGTTTCTATTTCTTAGCTCTAACTATAACCGCTGCTTCTACAAAATTAATCAATGGAAATATTTTGATTACTTTTTCTCCATTTCTCACCATAATCACATTTTGACTCACCCTCATTCCGTAGAGGTGAATCTCAAATATTTCCCACTGATGCGCCGTCAAAGTAGCTAAACAAGAAATCACAGAAAAACAAAAAAGCAAAAGGCATATCATAGGTAAGAAGAATAATCATAAGCTCTTTGTTATAAGGTTGCGAAAACAGGTTATACCAAAACTGAAACGTTATATTTAGTGAATGTAAATGTGAAATAGATATCGAGGATTTAGGACTAATTTAGTACAAACTGGCTCCCCCTCGCTTCACCCACACCCTTGAGATTCAACGGAGAGTTCCGGGACATATAAACTGCATCACCGCCGGAATGGGATAAAAGCCCAAACAATTGACCTGCATACATAGTTAAGCAATCAACCGGCCCAATTTACATTTGCAAGTGTCTAGGCAGCCAATATTCTTAATTCTCCTGAAACTATTGACAATGAATTCTATACGCTCGTTTTACAAAAACACAAAACCTAACTGAAACGTGTCGTAAATATTCTTGTTTTACACTGCAGATACGCTATCGATAAATTATTATAACAGTTGTGGAACTACTGGCGCAAGACACATAACTTGCGGTTCTTCTTGTCTGGTGAATCCATGTTTAAGAGCGAAAATTAATTGGAGAATTTCCAACGTGACGTCAGTGGTGGTGTATAGGGAACACTTTGCTAAATTATGAGGTTGTGTCGTATTTTGTAGTCGGTTGTAATATTTTTTTTTAATTCACACTGTCCTGAAAACCAACAATTTACATTTAACTAGAGGGGCTTAAAAGCCCCATTATTAACCACCGAATTATTCCGGTGTCAAGCGGAGTATTTCGAGTAAAACAGACCGCCAATTGCATGAAAAACCGCAAAATTTATTACAATAATTAGCAAATAATTCTGAAAATTAATTATTTTGTCTCGCCAGCACTGGAAAACTAAACATTTCAAATTCAACAAGCCAAGATATGTAATGGATAAATTAGTTTCATTTGAAACGAATTCTATTTTGCTGATTTTCGCATCTGTAATAAAAGTGTAGAATAAATTAATTAATTTAACTGAACTAAATCTGCTTTTAGTGCTGAGTTTTAGGAAACTATTAATAAGCGAGCGAATAATGACAAAAATGTCTTATCAGTTTCCTAAACTGCCGTGGAATTTCTAGTTAAACTTCTCCAGCTGGCCACGGTAATTGAATTCGACTTCCAATAAAGGTTTCACTAAAAGTTTCAACTATTCAAACTCTGACAAGAAACGCAGGAACGTTTTGGATTCCGGTCCGCCTAGAAAGTTGCTTATTTCGGGTTAATCAAAATTGCCTTTCTTACCCGGATTAAACTGGGAGTTGTTGCTTCTTTTACCAAGTTTAACTTCGGAAATATCCAACAGAAGAGCGACGCAGAAAGGGCCCTTTTATACAAAGCTCAATCGGCTTTATTTCGTATTAAAGTATCTGGAAATTGTCACTTCTGAAAGTTTCATTATATTTCAAGAGTACACGTCGTCCGCCGGGCTGCGACAAATCTTTTATCCAATTTTCTGGATGGGCCTTCCGATTAGCAATTAAATAATATCCACGTAGGAGCGCGGCTTTGATGTCTGGATATTTCCATAATGGTGGACGGAACAACGGAAAAGCTTGATTTTTCGTGCGGCCCAAATTAAATTTTCATTAAAACGTCAATATTGCCGCTTTTAATAAAATTAGCGTTTTGCAACGAAAAAAGTAACGACGTTATTTCGACCTGTTGGTTTCATTTCGCATTCGCAATTTCGTTTAGCGGACGCATAAAGAGACTAACGAACCGTTAAAAAATTTCAATGGAAAGAAAATTTAGCTCAAAATAGCTGACGAAAGAGCAGTCATGATAGCTGCTACATGATGATTTTATTCTTTTTTAAATATTGGTCAACTATAAGATTTTTTAGTATCAAAGCATTCTAAGAAAATAACTAAAGTGTCTATCTTCGATAGGCCGAACAACCTTTTAACGTTTTGAAGGATAACGTTCATATTATGATGCAATTTTTACAGAATTTTTCTAAAAATGGTCCCCCATCAGCGATTTTAGTTGTAGATATTTGATAATTTTTTGGTTCTGCCGCTTATAACTTTTAGAGTATTAATTTGACGGGACTGAGCAGTATTGCGCGTTTTACCCATTCACTTAGTTTTGTCATCTAGTTACCTTTGAAACCTTCGTTTTTTTTTATACCCATTTCCTTTTAGCACATGTTCAATTTTCTAACGCCTACTGACTACAATAATAAGTGAATGGCTTATAGCTACAGAAATCTACGGGGTTTTAAAAAATGCGGTCAGTTATTATGGTATGTGCGGGACCAAAGTCAAAAATGCAGTTTTTTCGGTACCCAAATTTACGACGGGTTTACCGTAGATCCGGGGCTATGTGGGATATAGGATTTCCCATGGGTAGATTCATATGTGTAGATGATAAATTTTGAAGTCTAATTCCGATAGGTTAAATAGAAAAATCTAGAAAAATTCGCAGAGCTGGGACGGTTTTTTATAAATTTATAAATTCTTGGCCTTCTAGACCCCTTAGTTAGACGACTGGCCCCCATGAGCGAGGTACCAGGTTAGGTATTTTAGATAAAAAAAGATGAAAAGTTTATATATAAAGACAGGTTTTCAAACGTGTCGTTACAAAAATAGAAGGTATAACTTTTTAAATTAATTTCTTTTTTGCACATAGATAGCTCGTTCAGTTTCGAAGATATTCACTTCAAAATGGAAATGTGATAACTCGAATCATTATGCTCTACATAGATACTTACCATCTGATTTTCAAGGGTGCCTGCTTTGGTAATAGGGATTTAGATGGAAAAAATAAAAACATTTGATCATTTTAAAACATGATAATATTAAATAAAAAAAAACAAATTAACTATACATGTGACAAAATATACCTCAGAAAACACTATTTGGTTCATTGCACACACTACCTACACACTTTGTCTAATACTAGAGGAATTCCTTCTTTTGCGAACAGGAATTGGTTGATTTGGTTCTCGATTTGATTACAACTAGGCCTAGGAAACAAATATAAAAATTTTTGATGGATTTGGATAACATATTTGTAGCAAACTATAGCACAAACCCTACACAACAAAATGTTTAAAAAAAACTCCTACCTGGAATTAATCTTGGGACATCTATTAATAACAATAGAGCTTCTAAGGACTGGCCAGTTCTTTCACATGTAAGTATGTTACTTTTCTCTGAATTTCATGTGAATGAAAATGTAACTCGCATACCTAAAATAAAAAACCCAATAAATTCTGCTGATTTTTTGAATATGAGAGGTTTTTTCGGAATATGTTCCTATACTTATGTTTATGTAGTGTTGTAAGAGATTAGGTTAGGTAAATTTACCCTGCTATGTTTATTTGGTATAAAATTATCCCTTCTAATACCGTGAATCCACTTTTCGTTTAAAATAACATCTTCTGGAAATCTAAACACTGAATTTCGCGGACCAGTCTTGTAATTACTTTTGCATCTCTCTACACAGCAACCGTGAGGCATGGCAATGGTTTGCTAACTTTTGAAACTTTAATTCCGAGCTAATTCAGCTAATACTAAAATACACGTTTCTAGAAAAGACACAGAACTGTTAATTATACAAATCTAGGCAAAAAACCACTTGAATATGCACGAAAAATACAAAACTAGGAGCAACATACTACTAAAGTCCTTATGGAACAGCTGACCCGTCGTACCACCTTGGCGGCCATTAAAATATCGCTTCCAGGCCTTATGTCTAGGTGGCATTGCTTTAGCCCGGTATACATTCTCCAACTGACAGCAGTTGTCATCAATGACATTGCCTTGCTAAATAAGCAATTTCTCTGTGTTTAGTGTTTTTTTAGAGGTCGATTTACAGGATTGTGTTTTAATAAACCATTTAAATAGTAATAAACCGGATGTAGATTCTAGTGTTTCTTTCGATGAAGGATATGACTTCAAAACCTACTAAACTGAAGCGAAAATATTCGCGTTGTGCTTTTAGACACTACTCTTTCTCTGGAACTCTAGTGTGTGTAAAGTGTTTTTCACTTTCCTAAAAATCCTGAGAGGTAAGTTAAAGCAGGGAAAGGTAAACTTTATGTCCGTTCAAAAAAACTGGTTTTCTTTGAAAAAAATTACTGCAGGTGATAGATTAAGCTTACCGCTTTCATATTAATTGCGGATAAAAGCACTTTTTAGAATAATTTAAGAAAATTTTACTTATTTTGGCAACTTCCATTACATTCAAAATAACATTGACTACGTTCGAAATAGCTGGTTTTTCTTTAATTACTGCATGTAATTGACTAAACCTTACCTCTTTCATATTAAGTGGTGGTAAATGTGTGTTTTTGTTCCAATAATTAAAGAAAATTGTTCTTTTTTGGAGGAGGGTTAGGATTATCAATAAATTACTAATATTGGGAGTTTTGTTTTGAGGTTTTGACACTCGTCTTGCAGCTGTCACCTATTACCAGCTAAGCTCTCTCAATGTCCAGAACTAGGCCTTTTCGGAAGCAGTTAGTATACATCGGATCCCGCAATGGTCCCTAAATTCAGGCGGCGCGCCCCAAAGGCAAAGTAAAACTCTAGTTCAGTTTTACTTTGCTTTTGGTTAAGTTGGTTCATATTACTTCAGTTATGTTTTTGTTTTGGTTTAGTGAGTTCAGTTAAACCTGTGCTTTACGGCGGCCCGTGCGGGGCGCCTTTCGACCTGTTAGTTACGTTAATTCAGTTTTACTTTGCTTTTGGTTAGTTCAGTTTTGTTGTTACTTTGGTTAGGTTATTTTAGTTATGTTTTCTTTTGGTTTGATTAGTTCAGTCGTACTTGTCTTTTATGGCGGCCCGTTAGGGCCGCCTTTGCTTCTTATTGCAACGGCCCTTTAGGCCCGCTACAGAGCCTGTTGCTTGCTCCAAATTAAGTGTGAGCTCTGTTGGTTAGGTTAGTTCAGTTTTACTTTGCCTTTGGTTAGTTCAGTTTCTCCTTTGGTTATGTTAGTTTAGTTATGTTTTCTTTTGATTCGGTTACTCCAGGCTTACTTGTCCTTTAAGGCGGCCCGATAGGGCCGCCTCTGCTTCTTGTTGCAGCAGCCCTTTAGGACCGCTACAGAACCTTTTGCTTGCTACACATTAAGCGTGTTAGGTTAATTCAGTTTTACTTTCTCTTTGGTTAGTTCAGATTAGTTCAGTTATGCTTTTCCTTTGGTTTGATCATTTCAGTTGTAGTTGTCTTTTAGGGCTGTCTGTTAGGGTCGCGTCTGCTTTTTGCCTCAGCAGCTCTTTAGGGCCATTACGGAGCATGTTGATTGCTGCATATAAATGCGGGCTCTGTTGGTTATGTTAGTTCAGTTTTGCTTTGCCTTGGGTTAGTTCAGGTTAGTTCAGTTCTGTTTTTTCCTTTGTATAGGTGAGTTCAGTTGTTTCTCCGTTGATTTGGTTAGTTCAGGCTTACGTGTCCTTTAAGGCGGGCCATGGACTGCCTCTAAACTTTGTCACAGTTAGTTTAGTTTCACTTTGCCTTTTGTTACATTATTTCTGTCTTTCTTTAGGATAGGTTAAGTTTAGTTATTTTTTTTTCTTTGTTTTTTTTTTGTTCATTGTTTTGTTGAGATAGGGCAGTTTAGATTAGTGGAGGTATTTTTTTTTCTTCATTTACATAACATTTGGCAACGTTGCATATTCGTCTTGTCGACAATTGACAAGAAACGTTTTGGTATTTGTCGCAGTCTGGAATACAGTTTTAACTTTTTTCCTTCAGTCAGTTTTTTTTAATTTTTTGTTTTCAGATCTTGCAAAAAAACGTTTACTCGCATTTAATATGAAAGAGGTAAGTTTAATCTACTACCTGCAGTAACCTTGTTAAAGAAAAAAGCGTTTTTTTCTAACGTAATCAAAGTTATTTTTAACGTAATCGAACTTACCAAAATGAGTAAAATTTTGTTTTTATTATAAAAAAAGTGTGTTTATCCGGACTTAATATGAAAGAGGTAAGTAGAATCTATCACCTACTGTATTTTTTTTTAATAAAAAACTGTTTTTTTGAGCGGACATAATATTTGCCATCCCCGTTAAAGCACTCACTTTCTATAGTTTAGCACATTACAACTATTTAACTAGGAGGATTCTGTAGCAGATGCGTCAATTTTTACTCTACCTAATTTCATAGACTGTTTATGAAGACTGTAAAAGTGACAAATTGTTGCTCAATAATATTAACAAATAATATTAAATTTTTATTTAGAGCTAAATTGTGGTTATAGGCATGTGGAAGAAACGACTTTCTGAAGTGCAATATTGATAAATTGGAAATGGAAATGGATTATGAGAAAAACACTTTGAAACCAAATTTATTTCTAAAGGTTCTAAAGCAGAAAAACCCTGTTCGCTGAAGCATCACCAACTTTATTCAGCCCCTGCTCAGAATCATCTAATGCATGTGAGTTGAAATAAGTAAAGCAATGACAATACTTGAAATGGACTTTTGATTACTGAATAGGAATTAATTTTAATATTATGTCAAATATCCTAAAACTTGGTCAACTATAAGATTTTTTTTTGTATCAAAGCATTCTAAGAAAATAACTAAAGTGTCTATCTTCGATAGGCCGAACAACCTTTTAACGTTTTGAAGGATAACGTTCATATTATGATGCAATTTTTACAGAATTTTTCTAAAAATGGTCCCCCATCAGCGATTTTGGTTGTAGATATTTGATAATTTTTTGGTTCTGCCGCTTATAACTTTTAAAGTATTAATTTGACGGGACTGAGCAGTATTGCGCGTTTTACCCATTCAATTATTTTTGTCATCTAGTTACCTTTGAAACCTTCGTTTTTTTTTTATACCCATTTCCTTTTAGCACATGTTCAATTTTCTAACGCCTACTGACTACAATAATAAGTGAATGGCTTATAGCTACAGAAATCTACGGGGTTTTAAAAAATGCGGTCAGTTTTTATGGTATGTGCGGGAGGGGGGGGGGGGGGGGGTTGGGCTGAGCAGTGGTGTACCAAAGTCAAAAATGCGGTTTTTTCGGTACCCAAATTTACGACGGGTTTACCGTAGATCCGGGACTATGTGGGATATAGGGTTTCCCATGGGTAGATTCATATGTGTAGATGATAAATTTTGAAGTCTAATTCCGATAGGTTAAATAGAAAAATCTAGAAAAATTCGCAGAGCTGGGACGGTTTTTTATAAATTTATAAATTCTTGGCCTTCTAGACCCCTTAGTTAGACGACTGGCCCCCATGAGCGAGGTACCAGGTTAGGTATTTTAGATAAAAAAAGATGAAAAGTTTATATATAAAGACAGGTTTTCAAACGTGTCGTTACAAAAATAGAAGGTATAACTTTTTAAATTAATTTCTTTTTTGCACATAGATAGCTCGTTCAGTTTCGAAGATAATCACTTCAAAATGGAAATGTGATAACTCGAATCATTATGCTCTACATAGATACTTACCATCTGATTTTCAAGGGTGCCTGCTTTGGTAATAGGGATTTAGATGGAAAAAATAAAAACATTTGATCATTTTAAAACATGATTATATTAAATAAAAAAAAAACAAATTAACTATACATGTGACAAAATATACCTCAGAAAACACTATTTGGTTCATTGCACACACTACCTACACACTTTGTCTTATACTAGAGGAATTCCTTTTTTTGCGAACAGGAATTGGTTGATTTGATTCTCGATTTGATTACAACTAGGCCTAGGAAACAAATATAAAAATTTTTGATGGATTTGGATAACATATTTGTAGCAAACTATAGCACAAACCCTACACAACAAAATGTTTAAAAAAAAGTCCTACCTGGAATTAATCTTGGGACATCTATTAGTAACAATAGAGCTTCTAAGGACTGGCCAGTTCTTTCACATGTAAGTATGTTACTTTCCTCTGAATTTCATGTGAATGAAAATGTAACTCGCATACCTAAAATAAAAAACCCAATAAATTCTGCTGATTTTTTGAATATGAGAGGTTTTTTCGGAATATGTTCCTATACTTATGTTTATGTAGTGTTGTAAGAGGTTAAGTTAGGTAAACTTACCCTGCTATGTTTATTTGGTATAAAATTATCCCTTCTAATACCGTGAATCCACCTTTCGTTTAAAATAACATCTTCTGGAAATCTAAACACTGAATTTCGCGGACCAGTCTTGTAATTACTTTTGCATCTCTCTACACAGCAACCGTGAGGCATGGCAATGGTTTGCTAACTTTTGAAACTTTAATTCCGAGCTAATTCAGCTAATACTAAAATACACGTTTCTAGAAAAGACACAGAACTGTTAATTATACAAATCTAGGCAAAAAACCACTTGAATATGCACGAAAAATACAAAACTAGGAGCAACATACTACTAAAGTCCTTATGGAACAGCTGACCCGTCGTACCACCTTGGCGGCCATTAAAATATCGCTTCCAGGCCTTGTGTCTAGGTGGCATTGCTTTAGCCCGGTATACATTCTCCAACTGACAGCAGTTGTCATCAATGACATTGCCTTGCTAAATAAGCAATTTCTCTGTGTTTGGTGTTTTTTAGAGTTCGATTTACAGGATTGTGTTTTAATAAACAATTTAAATAGTAATAAACCGGAAATGGATTATGAGAAAAACACTTTGAAACCAAATTTATTTCTAAAGGTTCTAAAGCAGAAAAACCCTGTTCGCTGAAGCATCACCAACTTTATTCAGCCCCTGCTCAGAATCATCTAATGCATGTGAGTTGAAATAAGTAAAGCAATGACAATACTTGAAATGGACTTTTGATTACTGAATAGGAATTAATTTTAATATTATGTCAAATATCCTAAAATTTTAGCTTCATCTGAAGCAGCTACATGGACTAAGACACGTAGATCAAAACATCTAGCTTGCACTTCGCAAAAATCTCACTTTGTACAAGATAAATGAAATAAATGATGAAAATAATACAGGGTGATTCACGTTATTCGACACGGAAGATTATGGCTAAACTTTTAGATTTAAAAAAAGTTTTGTATATGGAATAGATGAGGGTCTATTGGAAGTACATTTTAAAATTATTGTCATTGTATACAGTTAGTCCCAAAAGTAAAAAAAATGATTAAAGTTGTAATTTTTTTTAATGAAACACCTAGTATATTAATGTATTTTCGGTATCTAGTAGAGTAAAGGTAGTTTTATTAAGGTTTATGGCATCTAAACCGTACCGTTCTTCAGATATTCGTGATTTTGTGAAAATGATCAAATGATTGATAATCAATGAGTGATAATCAAATTTAATGTTTAAAGTCTCAGCACTTGGTTTCTTTTCAACCACCGAAATTGGCTGGTGGGCTACTAGTACATTGAATTTTTTGCGGTATGTATTAAATATTAACTACGGTGTACCAAATGTAAAAAAAATGAACACAAATTATTGCAAACTTCAAACAGTAATAACTCGTTTAATTTAAAATACACAACAGAAGAACGAGTCGATATGATCTTCTTCATTCTAGGAGAATGCTTGCAAAATTGTCTTTTAGCATCAATAGTTTATGCTGAAAGGTTTCCTAACCGAACTTGACCGAATAGAGCCGTTTTTGAAAGACTCTTGGTTCAATTTAGGCAACCTGGTAGTGTTCAGTATGAAACGACTGCCAAAACGAGACCAGTTACAGAAAACCAAGAAACTGAATTAGCCGTTATTGGCTCTGTAGTTGAAACTCCCCATGTCGGACAACGAGAAATTGCACAAAACTTAAATATTAGCCAAGCAAGCGTATCAAGGATTCTTCCAAAAAAAAAATATATCACGATTATAAGATACAACTACATCAAGAACTCTGCGATAACGATTTTGGCCAACGAGTGGACTTTTCTACGTGGGTGTTAGAAAAAGTTGGAGAACAAGATTTTTTTGAATCAGTTCTATTTAGTGATGAGTGGACTTATCATAACGATGGTTCTTTTGACCGACACAATGATTTTTTGATGAACATTTAAACGGAATGTCGTTTCTAAATTCTTTGAGAAATCAGCTTCTAATTTTACTGGAAGAAGTTCTTCTAGATATAAGAACAACCATGTGGCTGCAAATGGATGGGGCGCCTGCTCATTATCATCGTGATGACCGGGAGTTCTTAAATGTTCGTTTCCAAAATCGGTGGATTGGAAGGAATGGAGCACAACATTGGCCACCAAGGTCCCCTGACATAACGCCTCCCGATTTCTTTTTATGGGGATATGTGAAAGGAATCGTGTATAATACGCCACCAACCACAAAAGAAATTAGGAAGGAACGAATCAGAAAGGCCTTCAGAAGCATAACTCAGTATATGTTACGCAATGTGAGTGAAGGATTTAAAAACAGAATACGTTTGTGTTTAGAATCAGACGGTCGTCATTTTGAACAAATTTTATAACTGTTTGTTTTTGTTTGTTTTACTCTTATGTTGACTTGTTATTTATTGTATTTCAAATTGCCATTATTATTGCACTTAATTTTTTTGTAATAGAGATGCAAAATTTTATAAGAACTCTTGTAATATAATGCTTTATTGTTTTATTTGATATTTTATACTAAATAAAGACAATTTAACATTCAGATGACTGCTAAATAACCTTCATGATCATAATTTTGTAACTTATAAATTAATTTTCAGGAGAAAGGTTGCGGGAGAAGGACCCAAAATAAAACTTCTACGCTTCCGCAGAAATTGCCGACGTTTTGACGTTTATTTTACGTCTTTTTCAAAGCTATTCCACTCAAATTGCAGAAGTTTATCGTCAGATAGTATGATGTTTATTGTCCATCGGAACAACCGAACGTCTATGTATATACGTTGGGTACCTACACACTGCTAAGCACGGTTCTCTTTATGTTTCCACGCTTTGTCCGTTTTTGTTTTTGTTTTAATGTACGTCACTCCCCGTGGTTGTTCCGATGGACAATAAACATCATTACTATCTGACGATAAACTTCTGCAATTTGAGTGGAATAGCCTTGAAAAAGACGTAAAATAAACGTCGAAACGTCGGCAATTTCTGCGGAAGCGTAGAAGTTTTATTTTGGGTCCTTCTCCCGCAACCTTTCTTTTGAAAATAAAAATCTTGAGGACGCTACACCTAAACCATTATAAATTAATATCTGATAAATACGGGGTGTTCATTAGATAACTTCGTCCAGTTGGTTGTGAAATGTCAAAGGAAAAGAATCGAGAAACAAAAATCCATTTACTTTCATTATGCCATCCTTTTGTGTCAAAATTTTATAGCCTCCTAAACGAAGTTTTCTAGTGAACACCCAGTACTATTGACAATAAATTTTGCTTTCTCAAAATCAGGTATTGTAACAGGTTTATTAGTTTAGTAACACAGTTTAGTAATTAGATTAGTTGACGTTTAATGTCACAATAAACAAATGACCATTTACACTCACCTCTTTTCTTTTTAATAATAACAATTATCAACAGCCGAGTCTAATAGCTGCATTAGTGGGCTTATCTAAAATTTCAAATGCTTGTAGCTGGGTTACAATTGGCGATTAAACTTACCGATGGGGGCGCTGCGAATGTAAATAAATATGGCGACTCAGGCGGTACTCGAAAAGTGACGTTTGTTAAATTTTAAGAAGTTTTTGTGGTTGAAACGACTTTTTTTCTTATACTTTTAAGGTATACTTATTGTGTGAACACCGTTTTTACAAAATTACTGTTTAAATTACGTACTAATGATATATTTATAGTTCGACAGTCGTTTCTGTGATTATTTGAAAGTGTTTTTTTGTGGGCATAATATCGTGAGAAGCAAAAATTGCTTGAAAAAGTAAGTTTCCATACAAAGTGTATCTTTTTTCGATTCCATTCCATAATTGTGATTTTTTTGAATTCAAGTATGGCTGAACCTGAAGTATACCTAAAACTAGCTACAGTCTTCCAGTACTTAGAAGCCTCGCTGTAACCAGCAGATGTGTTGTGGAAGGAGAAAACTTCTTAAATTCCAAACACTTAATAATGTGGCAATTATGGAAATCTACCAACACTGGAAGGTGAAGTGATAAAGATCGTAGCATTGTGCCTTCAGAGAAGTGCTCTGCTGAATGGCAAACCCCATGAGGTGTCTGGAGCCGTGATGATCCATGCATCAGGTTACAAAATTTTAAACTTTATATGCAGCTGTAAAGTAGGTGCATCGGGAAAAAATATATATATAGTAAAGTGGATGTGTTGTCACCAAAGTGTGTTTAAAATTTAAATGCAATAATATAGATAAAATGTTTTTAATTAATTGTTTTATTTTGAAACCTGGGCTAATAACAACTTGAGTTCTTATTTTCTCAAGCAATGTTGAAGTTGAGAGGTAAACCATTGCTTTAGTTTTTGTACACCATAATGCCACAATGGTTTACTCCTCGGTTGAAGTACTGGCTTTCATGTTCGGCCTAAAGGTTTTGCTCCAAGAGAATTAGGTAATACCTGCCCTTGTTTACCTATTACATCACTACCTAAGTATGAACAATTTCTTATTACCAATACAAAATTAAATATAAATCCTTGGAAAATAAAATGCCTAGTAATCTTCGTAATTTCTTTGGAAGAAAATTTCAAGGGTAAGTAAGTGACTTTGTGCAAGGTAGATTGTTTTACTTGCCAGTTTATTAACCAATAATCTTTATAAAGATGAGATACTTTAGTCTCAACTTTAGTTATGTACCTTTCTGATTTTAGTGAGATTGATCCAAACAATTACCTTCTAAAAATGAAGTCATTAAAGTTTGAACTGGTTGTCTAGGAATATGTACTTTCTGACACTTTTCATGTTTTTATGAATCTCCTCACAATTAGGCCAAGGAATACATCTTTTAAGAATGTTTGACAAATAATATACAAATTCACAAAAAAATGGTGTGAGCCCTAGGCTGTGAAATTTGGAACAAAAAAGCTTAAATAAAATATTAAATCGTATGGCCATTTTCAACTTCATAAAAACCAAACCCTATCTTTTACAGTAAGTTTATGTGCCTTTCTAGCAGGATACATTTCTGTTATTAAGGAAGGAGGCAAAATCATTTAGTCAACTGAAACTGTTAAGGCCTGTTAAAGATAGTAATTGTTGCTCAAATTTAATACTAAAAGAAAAACTTACAACTATATGCCGTCTCAAATTATTATGGACTGGGGTGTGCCATGGAAAACAGATGTTTTGCCCCTGTATAAATTTTTGACAATGACATTGAGTGAATTTGGCAAGTAAATGAGGTTACAAATTTGACAAATGTCTAAATCATTTGTAAAACGTTGCCAAATTATTAAAAAATAAAGTATCACTCATTCAAAATACTGAGCCTCCCATAAGTAGGCAGTATGTGTAGCAGAAAGAAGCAAAATCATGAATGGGTAGGGGAGGTAAAAAATACCCAGGATATTATAATTGATAATAAGTTCATGACATTTTTGGACTGCTGATATAAGCTCCAACACATCCGAACATCATCATGTTTTGGTGCTAACTTAATACACAATTAAAGAAATATGCAGACGCTCCTCTTTCTTAAGAAAATAGAAGTACTAAGGTAGACATATCTTTCTATTCCTATTGAATGATCTAGAGTGTGAATTCACAACAATTCGCGGAATTTGAACGATTGGGGTAATGTCGGCTTGATGTATGGTAATAAAGTTAAATACATCTTCAGATTATACATTGGTCATTATGAATAATATGTGAAAAAATATTTATTATTTCATTCTTCTTCTTCTCTTCTAAAGGTGCCTTGCTTCTTATGATATTGGCGACCACTTTGGCGCATCTTATACTATTCACTGCAGCTCGGGATAAGTCGGTTGATGTTAGGCCAGTCCATTTTCTAAGGTTGGCCAGCCAGGATATACGCCTGCATCCAAGGCCTCGCTTGCCCTCACCCTTGCCTTGTAGGATTAATTGTAGAAGTCGCTACTTATCATTACGTATAATGTGGCCAAAGTAGGCCAGGTTTCTGTTCTTTATGGTAGTAATAATTTCCTTGTCTTTTCTGAGCCTCTCTAGAATCGTGATGTTAGTTGTATGCTATGTATATGAGACCCGTAGCATGCGTAGGTAGCACCACATTTCGAATGCTTCTAAGCGTTTGGTGGCAGCCTCAGTAAGACTCCAGCTTTCGACTCCATAGAGGAGAACACTAAAGAGGTAGCATCTGAGAATTCTTATGCGTATATTGATATTGAGAGACAGGTTACAAAGAACTTTCTTAAGGCGGTTAAAAACGCTTCTGGATTTTTCCATGTATCACTGATATTGCAGCCCAGGTAGCATATTTACTCTACTCTTTCCAATGGTGTATCCTTTACCGTAAATTGAGCGTTTATGTTGATGTTCTTGACCAAGTAATTTGGCAACGTTTTACAAATAATTTAGACATTTGTCAAATTTGTAACCTCATTTACTTGCCAAATTCACTCAATGTCATTGTCAAAAGTTTATACAGGGGCAAAACATCTGTTTTCCATGGCACACCCCAGTCCATAATAATTTGAGACGGCATATATATCACTATTCTGGGCACCGTTACCTCTGTATCGGTTACCTGAATAAGGGTCGACTACTTTTTGTTGTAATTAAAAAATGAACTGTTTACCAAGACTCTATTGCTTTATGATTTGGGATTATTCACGGAAACACAACTTTGTCAACATCTAGTTATAATGAATTACTAATATAACAAAAGTAGCAAAACAAACAGCTATTAATATAATAAACAAGCAACTTAATAATTGCAAAAGATTGACAATGTTTACATAAGCAGTAAAATATAGAAATAACTAGTCATAATCAATTACTAGTAACCATATAGTTCGGTAACCCCAGAACCAAACTACAATGCCCTGAAAACGGGAACTGGTGGATACCCTGCTATGTATAAAATTATCCCTTCCAATACCGTGAATCCACTTTTCTTTTAAAATAACATCCTCTGGAAATCTAAACACTGAATTTCGCGGACCAATCTTGTAATTACTTTTGCATCCCTCTATGCAGCAACCCTGAGGCATGGCAATGGTTTGCTAACTTTTGAAATTTTAATTACGAGATAATTCAGCTAATATTAAAATGCACGTTTCTCGAAAAGACACAGAACTGTTACTTATACAAATGTAGGCAAAAAACAACTTGAATATGCACGAAAAATGCAGAACTAGGAGCAAAATACTACTAAAGTTCGTATGGAACAGCTGACCCGTCGTACCACCCTGGCGGCCATTAAAATATCGCTTCCAGGCCTAGGTGGTCATGTCTAGGTGGCATTGGCCAATATCAATCAAGTTATATAAATTAAATTTGGGTCAAAATACTAATAATTTTGAACAAGCAGGGATACACAGAGCGACAAAATCAAATGCACACAAAAAAAGGTCGTAAATAACTGCGTTCTAAACAAATAGAGCAATAAATCACTCGTGACAGTCCCCATGGTCATGATGCCGCAGCGCCTGGTTAGGCCGCGAGCATCGAAGGTTCGACCTCCAATATCGCTCCGCCTTCACAGCCGCCGCTCACCGTCACAATATGCTAATAAAAAACTGGTTTTCAGAAATACGTAGATTTATCTTTTTATTTTTTACTGCTAAAACTTCAAGGTTTAAGTCGGATGTTTTTTGGTAAACGGATAATCGGGTGTGTCATTAACAATATGTGGTCGAAAGGTTTTATGTAGAGTTCTTCTACTCCCACTGTATAAGTGTCGACAAAATTTGGTAGAAATTATCTTAGATCAAGAGAAAAGGATTGGCGTAAACCACAGGTGGGTAGCACACCTGGTTTAAAAGTTATAAGAATTGAAAATGGGTCACTCTCAGTTGAGACACCTTTTATTGTAATCTAGCTGTTCTTTTTTATTAAAATAATAAACTGAACCGTTATTAACTTTAAGTTCAAAAAAACAAGCTTCCAAGCTGTTCAGCCATCGATTACAGAAACCGCGAAGCTTATTAAGACAAAACCTCATTACGTGACGATATCGGCTCCTTTCAAAAACATCTCTTCGTTAGAATGGAGCTCATCCCGAACTTCAAAACGGTTTTTCTTCGCCAATCAGAGGCACGCTATTGTTCGGAGCTGCGCATATGTACAAACTTAGAGCCAAAACCGTAATTACTCGAGTTTGTGATTAATGAATCTCCAGGGTCGTAATTACAATTAATTCCTTCTAGCCTCCGGTTTATAAGGTCTAGGATATTGCCGTGCGCTTGACTTGCCAGCTTTAAACGGCAGTTTTCATTTTCTCGGCTTTGTTTTCGCTCCGTTTTGTATTATTTAAGCGCCGAAAGGGTCTAATAAAACTTGAGCTAGTTTTTGGAAGCAATGTTGACACTTAAAAGGACTAAGTTGCAGTTGCAACGATATTAGCAGTCAAGAGGGTGCGATGTATTACTTAATCAATACTTACGTCTGCAAATTTCAAAGGTCCCGTAACACATACATGGGGCAAATGGCTCAAAATTTACATAATTTTCTGACCCCAGTTGAGGTTTAAATTTATGTTATGTACTTTCATTTACATATATAACGATGGACGGACATAAAACGTTAAGCCCCCAGGATGGTGATGAATGTCTTTCTCAACTTCCATCACACTCGTGCAAGTATTAGGGGGTTTTGAGTGCAGAGCACGGAAGGTCTTTTTCATCTGCAGCAACAATTGAAGTGTTCCTATTTAGTAGAAACTGGTACTTAAGAATGTATTAGTAATTGGAGACACATGTGTTGCCAAAGCCCTTTTATCGGTTCAAATCTATTATTTGTCGAGCAAAATGTAAAGTAATGCAGGGACATTTTCTCTAAACGTGACTCTATTACGTAGACTCTGCAAGAATCGTACGGGGCTATCACGCTTATTACCAGAAGTTACCTTATCGATTCCTAAGCAACAAACTAATAACGAAATTCAAATTATTCCACATAAAAGTGGAGATTATTTTGTCGGAATGTGCAGTTTCCGGAACGAATCCAGAAAGTTTTCCCATAAAAATTATTTTTTAAGGGCGCAGGTCTAATCCAGACTCTCGTGTTTTAACGAGTTTGGCAAACAAGCAATAGGACTCTTAATGACTGTGGACGATTATCGTCGAACATAAACTTTGCGATGTCTGTTTTTGTTTCAAGGAAGTTTGGATAGTTCTCTGAATTGCTGCTTCCATTACCAAAAGTTATTCGAGGCTCTCGATAAAATATTAATAGTTTTTTTCGAATATCAAGTAGGCAAAGATTGATTGAAAACTTTGTTCACTTCTATTTGAGACAGTTGTCTGTTCAGAAGAGGCATCAGTGTGTAAACGTAAAAGGGCAAGTCTCTTAAAACCTAAAAATTATTATTTGGTTTTTTATTAAATTTTGCCGTTTGTCAGATTTTTAATTGGTTTACTTAAGTCCATAGGGGTCAGAGAGAGGAAACCAACTAGGTACAATGAAAAAAGGGAAATTGGACGGGAGACCGAAGAGAGACCCTAGAAATTCTCCGGGAGACCAACTTCGCTAGCGAAATGGCATAGCCTCTCCTCCGGAACTGGTTCTAGTCCGGGAGGACTGGATGCTTGCAAGGAAAGTAGTGACCGATGAGTCCTGGTGGTGGAAGAATTCAGTCCATTTAAGGCAGCGGGGCCAGACGGTATATTTCCAGCAATGCTGCAGGAGGGACTGGACAATGTGCTCCCATCGCTGAACAGAGTATTTACGGCAAGTGTGGAACTGGGATACGTCTGTAAGTGGAGATCCGCGAACTCGGTCTTCATACCAAAAGCTGGGAAAAGTGACTACAATGTCCCTAAATGGTTTCGACCCATAAGTTTGACACCCTTTCTAATGAAAACGTTAGAAAAGATAGTCGATAGGTACTTTACAGAGGTAATTGTGGCAAGACAATCCATTAACAAAGACCAACATGCCCCCAATATAGGGAAGACGACCGACACGACTCTCCACTCTGTAGTGCATAAAATAGAAAAGGCACACTCGAAGAGGTGCTGCTGGTACTAATTTTCGATATTGAGGGAGCATTCGACAAAGCCAGAGCAAACAACACTTTCGAGGGTCCAACCGTAGGGTGACGGCTTCTCTGGGAGATAACCGGAGGGAAATCGAGGTCGAGGGCGGCTGTCCACAAGGTAGCTGCTCATCACCTCGACTATGGTGCCTCTTAATTGACTGCCTTTTGAAGAGACTACAGGCCGAGGGGTTCAGGGCGCAGGTGAAAGCGCATGTCGGACAGGTCATCGTACCAGGAAAGTTCGTCGGCAGCGTTTGTGATCAAATACGAAGACAGAGGCTGGTCACCCGCGTCTCATTACAGGATTCGGTCACCCACGCTGCACGCGGAACCTCTGCTGCTAAAGCCTGAGGCTAAACGCCTGCGGGTGATCATCGACAGCGGGCTGACCTGGAAAAGTCACCTAGAAAAGGCATGCAACAAAGCAACACCACTGGTATGTGGGCAGGATGTGGTCTCTAAAGCCACACGGCCTGCACTGGTTCTACAGCGCAGTAATCAGATCGAAGATATCTTATGGATCCGTGATCTGATGGCCAGCGGTGAACAGGGCCTGCTATGCGTTGAAGTTGGCCAGACTGCAGAGAACAGTCTGCCTAGCCATAGGGGTGCATTCAGAACAATACCGGGAGCAGCTCTCAACGCCTTACTGGCTCTGCCGGAGCTTCCAATCTGGGGGAAGAGGGAGGCGATGGATTTCTGCAGGAGGATCCATCCTCCTGCAGAAATCTGAAGTCAGTGGAAGGAAACAGCCATAAGAAAACGGTCACATGCAGCTGAGACTAAAACAGCCATTTAGGATAAACATCCCAACAAAGGAAAAATTCAAAGAAGAACTGCTTCTTTCCTTCTCAGAATAATCAGGTATGGCATAGAGACGGATCGAGAATGGCTAATGCACTATCGTCAGGAGCCGGAATATACCAAGCAGGTCCTGAAGAGGGCGAGAGCTTTCCCTTGGAAAATCACACGACGGTTTTCCAAGCGGAGATTGAAGTGGCCACAAGACCAGAAGTCAAAAAGAAGCAGAACAGAACATCTTCATCAACTCCGACACTCAGGCGGCCTTGCGAGCCATCTGCAGGGATTAGACGAGTTCAAAGCTCGTTCAGGATTGCAGGGATGCTCTACAGTCACTGTCAGAAACAAAAAGGGTCACTCTGGGATAGGTCTCTGGACATAGGGACATTGAAGGAAACCAGCGCGCCGATTAATCGGTCAAGTGTGGTTCCCAGACATGTTTTACTGGACCGGAGTCATGTCTAGAAGTTAGCAAAAGGTACGTCTCTAACACTCTAAAAGAGTGGGCAAGGGAGAGTACAAGGACAAACTGGACACAGTCAGGAATATATAGACAGACCAAGAATATCTACCCTAACCCGGATAGATCCAAGGCGTCGTGGCTACTTGGGAGAAGTAGGCAGTGCCTAGGAGACCTTATAGGAAGGAATCCTTACTGGCCACTGCAGACTAAACAGACACATGCACCTCCTAGGAATGGTGGACAGTCCACCCTGCACCCACTGTGAATAAAGGGAAGAGTCGTCATACCACTTCCTGGGAGTGTTCTATAGGTGGGCGCGACTGCGCCACACGACACTGAGAGCCGCCTTCCTCCATTGAGAGGAGTTTCCGACTCTGAGATGGAATGGGATACTCTTCTTCATTAGAGGGACGGGTGGACTCGTGGAGAAAATGAGGGCCCAGGCGGAGTAGGGATGGGTGAATCGGGGGACTGTGAAGAGAGCCTTTAAAGCCTAGTCGCAAGGCTGCGACCCCCCAATGTCTACTAGTACTTCTACTACTAAGTCCAAAGGGAGTTTTAGGACTTGATCGACACAAGAACCTTTTATTTTTAGAAACGTTTTTTATAGTTTAGAAATTTTTTATGAGTAATTACTTGATATCCAGTCCACCACTTTTGTCTCTCTTGTTATTGACTGACTGGACTATGTACTCTCTGGATTAGTTGGCATCGAGACGAGTGAGTTTAAGATGGGATGTGCCTGTATCAATATCAAACAGGGGTCGATGGACGTTCTAGTCAGAAGATCAGCTGTGGTTAGCCCGCGAAGTTCTAACTCAAACTCGGTCAACTAACCTGAACTAGTGCCGCATAAGATCTGTCTGTCAAAGGATATTCATAATGGACCAAAAAGATAATGTACTCTTGAATAAAAAAGTCGGCAGGCAATTTTAGATTTCAACTTAGCGGCTGCTAGTCGTTGGTGGCTTCTTGGGCTTTTCAGAGAGAAGTCATGCTAAACGCTGTCAACTTACACCGATAAATTTGGTCTTTTGGTCGCTGTGAAAGCTTCTGATGTCAGATCAGATATAATTTCCAGATGAATGTCTAATGTTATAGTAGGGACGGAAAAGAATAGATAACTTATTTATAATTTTTATTGGAATGCTTTTTCTCTTCTTACTTTTTCGTAAACTAAATGGGTATATTAGTCATCTAGAGGGAGGCACATCGAAAAAATTCCACCCCATGATTCTTCTAACTGACTGTATACAACTAAACCGCTCGAACACGTCATTTATAGTTTTTAGGGGGAAGAAATTGATTTTTAAATAGATTCAACTTCCTAACCCGATAGGGGAAAAAACCATTTTGCTGCAACATAAATTGATTAAATCAAAGTCTATTAAATTTACAAATTTGTAAAGTTTAACCTGCCGCCATTTTAAATTAATTAGTTCAGGTTAGAGTAGCCTGGCTAAAGGATATGAAATTTGGCAAATAAACAATCTTTATGAGACCTTCTATTAGATATTATTCTTCTCTTCATGAGACCTACCACCCTCTATCTTCATGAGACTCTTAAAACTCAATATCTCTCGACTCGTCTTTTTGTTTAAAGTGTCAAGATCAATGCTTATCCTCCTCGGCTGTTAATCATCCTTTTCGATGGGCCACCTTGTATATGTCAGTATTTAGTAATTTGAAAGGAGTTTTATCTAGAGATCTACAAGACAAGGCAGACTGCTTCTATAAAGTGTGAAATTTTTTATTTTCAAAGAGGTAGAATTTAAATTTAATAACATCCATTAATGTTTCAAAACTACCATATTTATAGTCGCGACTTAGCTCCGAGTAAGCCTCAAATCTGACTTTGACATATGGTCTCCATTTAAAATACATGGACTTACGTCAATCATTTTTTATTAAGTACGTGCTCGTGCTCAAGTAAAAAATGTATGAATTATACTCAATAATTTTTTTTTTCATTTTTAATATTGAAGGTTGATAGAGTCACCACATGTAAATTAATATCAAGCCACCCACTAATCACAGGCCTGCTTATAGTTCTTGGGAGCATTTTGCTCCTTTCTGTCATTTTGGTTTGCTGCTCATTGATTTTCAATGAGTTCGAACAACCGGGAGTAGTTCCCTCATGATTCGTACTCACAATCACCAATGTACCCCTTGATGGCCGCACCCGACCTCTACGAGTACCTACTAGCGGCCGCTGGAATGTTAATGCACGAGGGAAGAAAGCCTTTAGAAGACATTTCCTCACGACCTCGCCTTGCACTTCCTTTTCGCCACTGTGTACAGCTTCCTCGCCACACGCCTCTTTGATGGACTTGTCTAGCGATTAGGCCTTGGTTATCTGACTTGTTATCTTGGATGGACTTTTTTATCTTGATGAACAATTTACATAGTTATCGTGTCCATGGTAGGCCTACGAGATATTAGATCATATTTTAGTTAGTTAGTTAAGATTAAATGGGTTTTTGGCTGGTATGTAGTCGTAGTAATGGATCCGTTAATGGATGGATAGGGTCAACTATGCGTTGCGGTTGGCCAGATTGCAGAGAACAGTCTGCCTAGTAATAACGGGTGCGTTCAGAACAACACCGGGAGCAGCTCTCAATGCCTTACTGGGTCGGCCGGAGCTTCCAATCTGGGTGAAGAGGGAGGCAATGGAAACCTGCAGGAGGATGGATTGCTGCTAACAGTGGAAGGAATCAGCCATAGGAAGCGGTCACACGCAGATCCGCAGCCTCATCCAGCGAGACATCCCAACTGTCCTGTCGCAGGAATGGCTCTTGCGATCGGCTGAGACTAAAACAGCCATTTGGGATAAACGTCCCAATAAAGGAAAAATTCAAATAAGAGCAGCTTATTCTGACAATAATCAGGTATGTTATACAGACGGTTCAAGAATGGCTCATTCATAGTAGCCAAGAGCCGGAATATAAAAGGCAAGCCATGTGTGGGCAAGGGTTTCCCATGAAACGCCACACGACGGTTTTCCAGACGGAGGTGTTTGCAACACTCGAAGTGGCCATACGACCAGAAGTCAAACAAGGAGCAGAACAGACCATCTTTATCTACTCCGACAATCAGGCGGGCCTGCGAGCGATCTGCAGGAACAGGACGTGTAAATCTCGTTCAATACTGCAGGGATGCTTTAGATTCACTGGCAGAAACATAGGGGAATTGATGGAACCTAGTGCGGCAATCTGGTCATCTAGAGCTATCTGGACCTGTTTGACATTATCACATTACATAAAAAAACAAAAATAGTCGAACGCAGGGCATCCGCTTTCGATTGTCTAGAACGTCCTTAGAACATCCCCATATGGTTATGTTTTGTGACTGCGTCCCAGTTTTCACAATGGGAATCGCAAGTTTATGTAAATATAAGCCATTCACTTATTACTGATTCAAAACATTTTCCCTTCAAAAATTATGAAAAACGCTAACAAGGAATAATTTTTGCTCCGGTAAATAATCTGAAGTTAACATTATTAAAAAAAAGTAGATATTCTATACGTGCGCCGTTATCGAATAAAGCCACTAAAAAAATTTCAATAATAATGCACGCCAATCATTCAGATATTGATGCAAATAGACCTTTCGAAATTTTCCTTTCAAATAGCAAAAAAAAAATGAAAATCGTCGTCAACGTATCCCACCCGTATTCTACAAAGCAAATAAGGGCCCGTTTCTGTCTATCCTCGGGAATAAAACGATCTCTTTTGCCCGAAAGTTACGCCTGAACGGGTCGTACATTCTTCGAAATTGTGTTTGTTCAATCTGCAATTCAGATATCATCGTCTTAAGACGGATCTGAATACATCAATCTATATTACTTTCAAGGGTTTAACGGGGCGAAAATCGCGCTTAATGAACGCTTTTTTCGTCGCGTATAATTGCTGGGTCGGTGCCAGTGAAACGAAACTATAGTAATCCAATAGCCAGGTTATTAATCCTGGAAAAGCCCTTGGATCCAGGTTAGTGATGTTGGATGGGGCGCATTGCGGATCACGTTGCGTCCACCATTAATTGGATCAGTCTGGATTTGGTTTGTGGCGTGGGCTTATACGGACAATAAATCTGGAAAGTTATGAACTGGAAAATTGAACCGTTTTGTTGTATTACAGAGAGATGTACATTATAACTGACGCAGGCAAATGATAAATATTTTTCTTTGCATTTAAAAAAACTAAAGTTTACTCTATCTACTAGCTAAAACTCGTAGTTTTAGCTTGACATTTGTCATTATATTCTATAGTATGCGTGCCCCAGAATATCGGTACACAGGATAGCATACAACATATCAAATTATGATATATTTCTGAAGAAAAATAATTAACACTATAGTTTATTCGCAGTATTTCTATCTCTTGGTAGCCATGGAAAATTTACGTATTTTTTTCTACGTTTAATCAAAATTTCTCGAAAGTAGCCACAACCGCTTAAAAACTATTAGAAAGAGTAGTGCGACTATTTAATATGGATACTTACTTGTTTGATAACTGATGAATACTTACTAGTTTTTAATATATAATAACATTTATTGCCTACCCTAATAATTCATTACTTACGGGTTTAACTAATCAAATGACACAGGCCATGAACTACCCGCGTCATCACTACTCCCACCCAGTCCCTCCACTGCAACGCGACGGCGGGGGAATAAATACAACGGAGCTCACCAGAGTCGAATCAGTCAACGTCGGGAAGCACGGGAGATCACTTCCCCAATTGTCTCATCGCCTTGGCTAATGTCGGCCGCAGCTGTAAACGAAACTTCAGGAAGAAATTCCATTGGACCACGGCTTTAAATCCCGGAAAACACTTTAGATTGTATATTGACCGGCCGTGAAAGCTTTCACAGTCATAATCCTACTCTTGTTGTCAACGTGAGTGGTCAGTCACTACTGTCCTGTTTTACTAATTACCTGAGAAAAGTTTGCTGAAAAAGAGTATAAACTTCATGAGTCGATCTTTGAAAATAACAGAGTTTGAGGACATCTTGAGAACAGCTGCAGAGTGAGACTTGAGAAAGTGAATACAAAGTTTATGGGTCGATTTTTGAAAATAACAAAGTTTGAGAATATCTCAAGAACGGTTGGAGCTGGAAAAAACATTTCGTTTTACTTGGAAAAAGGTAGCTACAAAAGAGCACACGTAGTTGGTTGCTCTGTTCTTAATAGAATACCGACATACTAGCTATATAAAAAATTTTGCCATCAATACGAGTGTGAAAATAGTATATTGTTTAACGAGTGACGAAATAGTTATTTATGTATTAAGAGCGAACAGTACAACTTTTTTGCTCGGAGAGTGAAGTTTGCCGCGCGACGCGAAGCGGAGAGCGGCAATCACTCGAGAGCAAAAAAGTTACTTTGTGCTCGTAATGCATACAACGTTTTTTCTTCAAACGATCAATTTCAAATAATGTGAATCACAACTGAGCATAACTGAAAACACAATCTGAAAATTTAAATCAAAGTGACAATGACGTTTTTAATAATTGGTTGAGTGGTGGTAGTTGCTATTGACAGCAAGCGAAAAAATCTTTTTCGCTTGCTGTCCTGGGCAACGCGCGGAAAAGTACACTCACATTCTGATCCTCAAAAAAGGCTAGGTTTTCGTTTGTCAAATGAAAGCGTAAAATGCGTCATTATTTGACGTTTGTAGAAAAATAGCATTTTCTCTCGCAAGAGAACAGTTTACCAACCGAGGCAAAGCCGAGTTTGGTAATGTTTCCGAGCGATAGAAAATGCTTTTTTGACGAGTAAAACACTATAATATTTCTTCGACCATGCCAACATTAAGTCTTCATTAACTTTAAAAACAATCTCTATTGAGTATTTCTTTCAAAAATGAAAGCGCGTCATTCTCAACATGACACCTCGACTGTCAATGAGTTCAGTTTGGTCAAATTTCAACACTTTGATTCACAGTTCTAAGGCCCGGGCATGCAAAATATACATGTTTTTGTATGATATCATCATTTCACATGTTGTATTATAAGATTAGACCAGTTAAGTCGCATTTAATTGACAATATACACGCGAAATTGGAACAACTTACTTTCGTCACTAGAGACGACAGTTAACGTTATGGGATTTTCCCTCACTAGAGACGAAAGTTACGTTTTCGGCTAGGGCAACGTATGACGAAAGTTGTTTATTTTTACATGGTCGTAGAAAAAGGTATATTTTTGTCGAATCACCCATCTAACAAATTTCAAAACTGGAAGGAGGCCAGGAATATCAAGTATCTAAGTGAGAATGTGTTCTTAGCGTATTTTTTGGAAAAAGTCAAAAAAAGTGCATCCTTCAAATTTAGGGTCGTACTCAAATGTACCATACTGGGGAATGAAAATGTCGATATTTCAAGACAAGAATGAACTGAGGGGCGATTTAAAATCACATACCTATTCTCAATTGAATTGTTATTGTAGATTCAGCAAACTCATAGTTTTTCTTAACCAATGAATTAGCGCTTAGAACCGAAAGAGTCAAATATTTTTAACCCGGAAGATGTAATGAACTTTCTACAAACTACAATCTAAAGTATTTGCCGGGCTTTGCGATGGTCCAATGGAATTTCTTTCAGACGTTTCGACTACAGCTATGGCAGAGATTATCAAAGGCGATGAGGCAATGGGTGAAGTGATCTCCCATGCTTCCCGACGTTGACTGATTCGACTGTGGTGAGCTCCGTGGTATTTATTCCCCGGCCGGCGCCGTCGCGCTGCAGTGGAGGGACTGGGGTGGGGGTAATGGTGCGCGGGGTTTCAGCGCACTTGAAGTATGTCGAAGAACTCGCTTCCAGTCTGCATTTAGAAACGTAAACTCCTCCTTCCCCTTGAAATTGTTGTCGTGTTTAAAGATCTCAATGGCCTCTCTTGTTAGTCTCGGATAGACACGATGCGAATGATGTAAGATATCCATCTGTGACCTTCGTAGAAAGTGTGCTCTGCTACTGCTGCTTTCTGGTGCCAATGTATACCTAGCCACCGTTACATGGAACTCGGTAAACTCCGAGTACCAATAGGGGATCTCTGCGGTCTTTGGCAGATCTCAAGCTGTGTTGTATTATGCGAGTGGGTTAGAGCCTACCGATCCTGTCCGTTACTTTGTGGATGTATGGTAGACTAGTCTGCGTTTTAGAATAGGCCGCGTTTGTCTTCATCTTCTCCCGGTGTTCCTTCCTGGCGCTCTACATTCCTCGGACGAGGTGGCCCTATCGAACTCGTGTTTCCACATGCCTCATTTCCCTCTCCAGTTCAGCCGTCTTACAAATTCCCCTGGATCTCACAGACGGAGTCTTTATGACTCCTCTTTCTGTCTGAGATGATAATTTGATCCGTAATTGAAGTCTCGGTCAGTGTGTGTTGGATTTCTATAAACGGTATGCGCAAACTTACCGTTCGGTCCTCTTAACACTAAAACATCCAAGAGATGGTAGGTGTCACTTTGGCCTCTTATTTGCCGTTGTCAACGCCTTGGCATCGAAAGTGTACATAAAATTGTTGGACTAAGGGGGCTGCGCATAGTTACGCATTCGGTTTGTTCGTAGAAATCTCTATGTGTCTCGAAATCTTAATGATTCTACAAATTGCTGCAGATGATGAGTATCTTCTTGTCAAGGTAAAACCTTGTCGAGAATAATCTCTAAAATAAATGTTTAGCTCCAACTCTTTTGGCTTATAGGTTGTAGCTATAATGGGTTTACATGGGGTGTGCCTTTGGATGAGTTGTACTGATTAGACGTTGGAAATATTGACGATCGACAAACTGCAATGGTTGTTTCTCTTCTCGACACCAAGCCCAAGAATGACCGGTCGTTTTGCGTTGCGGGTAAGAAATCTGGGGGCAGCATCTTGGAGATTATAAGAAAATACATTGCACTACGCCCTCCAACAGTGCCCCATAACAAATTCTTCATCAACTATCGACGGAATAAATGCACTCTTCAACTTGTGGGGCTTAACACTGTTTATAAAATTCCACAGAAGATAGTTAAGGTTCTTAGATTCAGGGTTCTTAAAGCTGTCAAATCCAGGGCATTGTTTTCGTCTTTCTGCTGCTACGATGGTAGCGAATTCTGGCACAGACTTGGTAACAGTAAAGCAGTTGGGTGGTTGGCGGTCTTCTTCCGTAACAGAGTCATACATTGAGGAATCAATGTCCAACAAGATTACTGTACCAGAATGTATACTTAACACCGTGGAAAATCAAACCATTTCCAACAACACATCGTTATGTTTGTCGGTCCAAAAGAAAGGTTCTTCTCTTCCAATATATATTTATGGGAATGTTAATTCCAATATCAAAATTTGTATTAACAGAAATACTTAGTAATGATTTAAGTTATTTTTGTTGTTATAATTACCTACTTACAAAATAATAGTAGATTATGTCACTAGAGGCAAAAGTGGGTCTTTTCGTGCTGAGCCCAAAATTGAAGAGATTGACTGCAAGTGGGCGAAGTAAAGTAAAAAATGTTACCCAAAAATGTTTTTTTTTTATTCTAAATGTGCATATAAATTTTTTCTAATTTGTACATTTTCACAGGCTTTCAATATTGCACACAATTCTCTTACCCTTTGTTTTTTTTTCACCAGTATTCAAGGATATTTATTTTATTGTCTAGGGAAAGACAATGACCCATGTAAACTGCACACCTTGCAGCACCAGTGGCGGAAATGACGCGGTAATTAATAGTGGTGCATCAATTACTGCCACCGAGGCTTAATTTAGAAATGGCCTGGGCCGGCAGCAACAATTAATTGCATCCACTTTTAATCAATTATATTTTATAAAACGTTAACTCGGCTCGACAATTGCAGCACGTGTGCCTCATGATTTGTGTCACAATAACGGTGAAATTGAAAATAAATCTACCCCGTTCGGACAATCGAACCTAAATCCTGCGACGTACATACGAGCGAGTTCCTTTATAGATTCTCGAGATTTTTTACAGGTTCTTTGGCAGGGACAATCGCCGTTTAGGGCGCGTCTGAGTAGATTTTCCAGGAAATAAATTCGAAGCGCATTGCTTGGCCGTTGTCCAGCTCATTTCTTCGCCCATTCTTCTGGATAAAGGCATTTTGCGTCCCTATTCAAATATACAGTTTAACCGATTTATTCGTGCATCAAATCTTGTTGCCGGCATTTTATGCATTTCGCTCGTTCGTTGCACATGTAAGTGGAAACTTGGAAAACGCTACGCGGCACCGTCTGCAACAAAGGCTCTAAACCAAAAAGTTGAAGACAGTGCAGCCGTTCATCGCACGAATAATTTATTAATTCATATGCTAGATCCGCAGAGCCACATTTAGCGCCATAAAGGGCCATAATCGGTTTTAAAACTGCCTCTTTAAATAAAAATAGAGGCGCTGCAAATGGATAGAACGGCACTGGATGCGATTGCAGGGGACGATGTAATGTACTGAATGAGACATTGTTATTGCTGTTCCCTTTGTTGAAAGTGAATGCTAGCAATTGGCAGTAACATATCAAATAACTCTAGTGCCACTGCGTCTAGAATTTGAGAAATATTCTGTAAATCACTATGCAAAAAGTTGAAGGAGAACTGTGAGATGAAAACAAGAAATTTTAACATGGTAAAAAATCTACTGATTGCTGATGAAGTTGATATACATAATACACTGTATGTTTTCTATTTAAATAAACTTGATATGTAAGTTTGGTCTTAAAACTGGCTTACACACTTGTCTGAGATTGGTAGTTTGAGAGACTAGTTTCTCAAATGCGAGCTGCACTTTCAATAACGATTAACAGTTCCACCACATTTCTTGGAAACCATCGCAATGTATGACCAGAGCTTTGAAGGTCAATAGTATGTTGAAAAGTGCTTCAACAAATTGGACTTCACAGAAGACTTGAAGAAAGCCAAGAATTGAGCTCTGCTATCTGCATGCATTTCTTATGGAGTGTTTAATGAAAAACAAAAGTATTTACGCTGTTGCAGTCCAAAGCACATGGAATTATATTGCGTGAGAGAGAGAGAGAGAGAAAACTAAATTAAACGAAGTAAAAGAACTCTGAGGAGCCAAAGAAGAGAGGGACCAAAGACAAATCAAGATGAATGGATCAAAATTCAAAATACTCCATAGAATTCAATCCGATTAAGAGTGTTTTAAAAAATCCGTCATAATCAAAAACAAAATAATTGAATGATATTCGTTTATTAATATCCAAAACTAATATTATTAGAAATAACAATTAAATGATCAATAAAAATTGTTATTTGTTTTAATTTTCTAGATAACTCTAGTGAGTGTTGTCTCAATACAGGACAATGCAATATAAGAATTACTTTCGCCTGGTCTCTGAAATCAAGATAAAACTCGTCAAAACAAGACAAGACAATGCCAGAAGGACGTTACATCTTAAAAGAAAGTTATTTTCTGCGAGGTATGTTAGTGAACAAAATTTTTAGCTTTTTCGCAGGAAACTCTAGTTTAAAATATACAAAAAGGCAATATTTACTAATTGGAAATTGAAAACTTATCTGCTTTCAATATTTCCAAAAATATTGCAGCGTTTAAGAAGGAAACAAACAGAAACAACTACTCCGAGGGCTAATACCCTTACCGGCAATGAATTACACTGTTTGTTTCAAAGCTCATTTTATAAAGCAAAAACATTTAAAAATAAAGTAATAAAAAAATCAATGCTAAAAAGCCGAAAATTATTAAGCTTTTTGCAAAGAATATAGAATCAGAGTGTAATTAAGATATGTGAAAAATGCACATGTATAATTACAATTTGGAAATTTGAAAACTTATCTGCTTTCGGCATTTCCAAAACCTTGTAGTTATACATAAAGAAGGAAACAAATAGAAACGACTACTTTGAGGGCTAATACCCCTACCGACATTGAATTATACTATTTGTTTCAAAGCTTAAATATTATAGAAAACATATATAAAAGCAAAGATGAAATACAAGAAAGTGCTCTAGAACAAAACCAAAAAAAATAACATAGAAGATAAATTAAAGTTTCTTTTTGAAATGTGGGTCAAAGTTACTAAATGTATATGTTAACCAAAAGTACTTACTACTCTCTTTTGGACGGAGTAATTGGGTAATTACTTTCTAGAGGCGACAAACCTCAACCTCCGTCGTCAGCATCCTCTAGGAGTAATACTTAATCCTCCTATAACCTTGCTTGTCACTTTTGATTTGTGTGTCAAAGTTAATAAATGTGATCGCGTCTTTTTCGGTCAACTTATACATTTAGTAACTTTGACCCACATTTCAAAAAGAAACTTTAATTTATCTTTTACGTTATTTTTTTTTATCTTTTATTTTATTTTTTTTTTCAAAGCTCATTTTATAAAGCCAAAAAATATTAATATGAATTAATAAAGTAATAAAAAATCAATGCTAAAAAGCCAAAAAATATTAAGCCTTTTGCAAAGAATATAGAATCAGAGTTTAATTAAGATATGTGAAATATCGGCATGTATAATTACAATTTGGAAATTTGAAAACTTATCTGTTTTCAGCATTTCCAAAACCTTGTAGTGATACATAAAGAAGGAAACAAATAGAAACAACTACTTTGAGAGCTAATACCCCTACCGACATTGAATTATACTATTCGTTTCAAAGCTTAAAATATTATAGAAAACATATATAAAAGCAAAGATGAAAAACAAGAAAGTGCTCTAGAATAAAAAAAAAGAAGGGGTTGAGGTTTGTCGCCTCTAGAAAATAATTACGCAATTACTCCGTCCAAAAGAGAGTAGTAAGTACTTTTGGTTAACATATACATTTAGTAACTTTGACCCACATTTCAAAAAGAAACTTTAATTTATCTTTTATCTTTTATGTTTTTTTTTATATATGTTTTCTATAATTCTTTATAATTCCATGTCGGTAGGGGTATTAGCTCTCGAAGTAGTTGTTTCTATTTGTTTCCTTCTTTATGTATAACTCAAAGGTTTTGGAAATGCCGAAAGCAGATAAGTTTTCCAAATTGTAATTATACATGTGCATTTTTCACATATCTTAATTAAACTCTGATTCTATATTCTTTGCGAAAAGCTTAATAATTTTCGGCTTTTTAGCATTGATTTTTTATTACTTTATTAATTCATTTTTAAATTTTTTTGCTTTATAAAATGAGCGTTGAAACAAACAGTGTAATTCAATGCCGGTAGGGGTATTAGCCCTCGGAGTAGTTGTTTCTGTTTGTTTTGTTCTTAAACGCTGCAATATTTGTGGAAATATTGAAAGCAGATAAGTTTTCAATTTCCAATTAGTAAATATTGCCTTTTTGTGTATTTTAAACTAGAGTTTCCTGCAAAAAAGCTAAAAATTTCGTTCACTAACGTTACATCTTGTATCGAGTCTTGCCTCGTCTCGCTCTTGAGCCAAGTATTTGTCAAATCTAGAATTAGGTAGCGCATCCACTTAATTTGAATGAGAAAAGGCATTTAAAAATGCAAACTAAAAGTTTTTGGGACACTTCAGGATAGGTTTGGGGCCAAAATTAGTTAAAAATGACAGAAAGCCCCTAAAATGTATATTTGGAATCCAATTATACTACAAATTCGACTGAATATCACTAACCTTACCTAAAAATGCAAAATTTAATGTTCTCTTTTAGACACTGACGCTAGGATTAAGTCTAAAATCGGTAAAAATTACTCAAAGTGTGTTAAAAAACCAATTTTAAAGGTCTGGAGAAATTAAAATAAAATTATAGCTAAAATCGATTAAAAATTACTCAGTATAAATGGGTAAAAATGTACACAAAGCGTGTAAAAGTGCAAATTTGAAGTCTTTGCAGAACTTTAGTTTAGAACTAGAATTAAAATTGTTTAAAAATGACCCGTTTCATCTGAAAATAATAAATTTTGATGTTTTTTGAAAAAGTCAGACTAGAACCAAATTCACCAAACCCAGCAAAATACGTCAAAAATGACTCGAAGCGTTTAAAAATACAAATTTCAAGGGTTTAAGAAAGGTTTCAAGAAATAAAAAAAAAGATTATAGCCAAAATCGAATAAAAATTACTCAAAGCGTTAGAAGTACAAAATAAAGGTTTCTGGGAAAATGCAGGTTAGGAATAGGGTCAAAAGTGGTTAGCATTTTACACAAAGCGTCCAAAAGTGCAAATTTGGAGTCCTTCAACAAATTTAGTCTACATACAGGATCAAAGGCATTAAAAATTTCCAATTTGATATAAAATTAAAAATTTTGATGTTTCTTGAAAAAGTCAGGCTAGAGTAGGCGTCAAAATACATGAAAAATGACTCAAAGCTTGTAAAAATACCGATTTGAAGGATTTGGAAAAATAAAAAAAAAGATTAAACCCAAAATCCACTAAAAATTACTCAGAGTGTTATAAGTGCAAATTAAAGTTTACTGGAAAAATTCAGGTTAGTTCAAAAGTGATTAGAAATTTACACAAAGCGTCTAAAAGTGCAAGTTGGGAGTCTTTCTACAAAATTAGGCTAGAGATAGGATTTCATATAACATAATTTCATATAAAATTGATAATTTTGAAATTTTTTCGAAAAACTCAGGCTATGATTAAGGCCAAAATCGGTGAAAAATTACTGAAAGCGTGTAAAAATACAAATTTGGATGGTTAGGACAACGGGTTAAAGGTTAAATTAACGTTATGGCTAAAATCGATAAAAAACGTCTCAAAGCTTCAAAAATACAGATTAAAATTTCCAAACAAATTCAGGTTAGCATTAGCGTCAAAAGTGGTTGAAAAAGTCTTTGGAGAAATTTACATTAGAATCAGAACTGAAATTGTATAAAAATGAACCATTTCATCTAAAAATTGGAATTTTTATGTTTGTTGAAAAAGTCAGGTTAGGATTAAGGCCAAACAGTGAAAAATCACTCAAAGCATATAAAAATACAAATTTGAAGGGCTCGGAAAAATTCAAATTAAGATTATGGCCAAAATAAGTTGATAAAAGGTACTCAAAGCGTCAAAAATGTGGATTAAGGCAAATCTAGCTCAGAATTAGAGGAATTTAGGATAAAATCTAAAAATTAACATTTTTATGTTTTTTGAAAAATTCGGGCTGTAAATTGCTTATGTAAATTGTTTCAGTAGTTTAACGTCGCTTCATAACATAAACCGCAGGAGCAGCGGACCTCCCCAAAAGTAACGCTAAGTTTAAGGCAAAAATATTTGAAAAATGACTTAAAGAATGGAGAAATAAAACAAAATTTGGAAAGTCTGCAGAAACTCAAAATAAGATTATAGTCAGAATCGATTAAAAGTTAATCAAAGTGTCTAAAAATGCAAATTAACGATTTCTAGAAAAAAACCATTTAAAGTGATTGAACAAATTCAGGATATACGTACGATTAACGGTATTAAAAGTGTACCATTTCATATAAAATTGACAATTTTTATGTTTTTTGAAAAAGTCAGGCAAAATACGTGAAAAATGACTGAAACTGTTTAAAAGTAGAAATTTTTGTAAATAAAAAATTACTGAAAGGTCAAAAATGCAGTTTAAAAGTTTCTGGGCAAATTCTGGCTAGCCCTAGGGCCAACGATGGTTAAAATTTTACACAAAGATTCTTAAAGTGCAAATTTGAAGTGTTTGAAGACATTTAGGTGAGAATTTGAACTAAAATTGTTTTAAAATGAAAATTTTTATGTTTTTTTGAAAAAGTCAGGATAAGATTAAGGCCAAAATCGGTGAAAAATTACCCCAAGTGTGCCGACCTTCGAAGTAAAACTAAAATCCGTTTCTGGGCAAATGCAGTTAGAATTAGTGTGAGAATAGTTAAAAAATTATACAGAGAGTTGAGAATACAAATTTAGGATCTTTGGAGAAACACGGCTTAGAAATTACAATTTTTATGTCTTTGGATTAAAGCCAAAATACGTGAAAAATTATTTAAAAAGTGTAAAAATACAAACTTTGAGGTTTCGAAAACATTCAAATTAAGTTTATGGCCAAAATCAATTAAAAATTACTCAAATCGGGAAAAATGCAGGTTAAAAGTTTCTGAGCAAATTCTGGTTAGCACCAGAGCCAAGAGTGGTTAAAAATGTACACAAAGCATCTAAAAGTGCAAATTTTAAATCTTTGGAGACATTTAGGTTAGAATTAGGACTAAACTTGTTTAAAAATGACTGATTTTATATAAAAATAATAATTTTTATTCTGATTCATCTAGAAATTAAAAATTTGTTTTGAAAAAATCCAAATTAAGATTATGGCTAAAATCATTTAAAAATTATTCAAAACGTCAAAAATGCCGATTAAAAATGTATGAGCAAATTCTGGTTAGCACCAGAGCCAAGAGCAATTAAAAATTTACACAAAGCATCTAAAAGTGCAAATTTGAATTCTTTGGAGACGTTTAGGTTAGAATTAGGACTAAACTTGTTTAAAAATGATTAATTTTATCTACATGTAATAATTTTTAGGTTTTTTTGAAAAAATCAGGATAAGTGCAGACCTACAAACTTTAAGGCCTTGGAAAAATTCAAATTAAGATTATAACCAAAATCCATAAAACCAAAACAGTTTCTTGGCCAACTCAGTTAGAAGTAGGGTAAAAATGGTTAAAAGAATTAGACAGAGTGTTAAGAATACAAATTTAGAGTCTTTGAAAAAGAAGGAAGGAAATATGAAAATTGTAAATTCATCGAGAAATTCCAATTTTTGTGTTTTTGAAGAAAATGCAAAAATACAAATTTTGAGGTTTTGAAAAAATTCAAATTAAGATTATGGCTAAAATCAATTAAAAATTATTCAAAACGTCAAAACTGCAGATTAAAAGTTTCTGAGCAAATTCTGGTTAGCACCAGAGCCAAGAGTGGTTAACAATGTACACAAAGCATCTAAAAGTGCAAATTTTAAGTTTTTGGAGACATTTAGGTTAGAATTAGGACTAAACTTGTTTAAAATTGACTAATTTTATTTAAATGTAATAATTTTTATGTTTTTTTGAGAAAATTAGAATAAGTGCAGACCTACAAGCTTTAAGGCCTTGGAAAAATTCAAATTAATGTTATAGCCAAAATCCATATAACCAAAACAGTTTCTGGGCCAATTCAGTTAAAATTAAGGTAAAAATGGTTAAAAGAATTAGACAGAGTGTTAAGAATACAAATTTAGAGTATTTGGAAAAGAAGGAAGAACATATAAAAATTGCAATTTCATCTAGAAATTACAATTTTTATGTTTTTGAAAAAAGTGCAAAAATACAAATTTTAAGGTTTTGAAAAAATTCAAATTAAGATTATGGCTAAAATCAATTAAAAATTCTTCAAAAGTCAAACATGCAGATTAAAAATATCTGATCAAATTCTTGTTAGCACTATAGCCATAAATGGTTAAAAATTTACCCAAAGCGACTAAAAGTGCAAATTAAAAGAATTTGAAAAAAATTAGGTTAAAATTAGGACTGAAATTGTTTAAAAAAAAATCCATTTCATCTAAAAATGACAATTTTTATGGTTTTTGAAAAACTCAGGCTAGGATTAAAGCCAAAATACGTGAAAAATGACTCAAAAAGTGTAAAAATACAAACTGTGAGGTTTCGAACAAATTCAAATTAAGATTATGGCCATAATGCCAAAACCCAGCAAAGCACGGCCGGTTAATTCAGCCTGCAATGAGTTTGGTTCCAATGTAACCTCCCACCCCTGTGAATTGTGGAGTATGTATATACTCCACTTGCCTTCCCTTTCTACGAGAATGTGGAGCGGGATTAGCCCGAGAGGTCTTTCTATGGCCCATGTTGGAGTGGTGCCAAATGCTCCACTAATGGCCAGGCAGGCTTGACACTGCAAGATACTCAATTTGCTCCTCGCACCTTTTTGTCCGCCCTTGGAATGCCAGACAATGGCTCCATACGTCATCATTGGTATAATGACCGTCACATAGAGTCAGTGCATTAATTTGGGTGTTAATCCCAGTTTTTTCGGCAGTACCTTTTGCATGTCCACAAGGACAATTTAGCCGTTGATCTCAGCTTCTCTTTCAGAGGTTGGTGATCATCATGGCTCTTCTAACTTAAGAGGCAGCTGTCCGAAATAGTTCGACAGATGAGAGGTCAAACTAGTCTCGCAGCTTACGTAGGCAGGAAATTCCACGTCGACCGACGCTTCTGCGTCCCACGATCTTCCCCTGTATGTCTAGTATTACGACCAGATATTTTACTTCTTCTGCAAATGGAATAGTTTTGCCTAGCAAGGAGGGTGGCCTCAAAGAGTCCAAATTTCTTCTCCTGGTGAACGGAACCACCACGGTTTTGTCCGGGTTGATAGACATCTCCCCAAGACACCACTCGTAGATGGTGTTGATAATCTTCTGGAGTATTGCTGTTATGCGTCCTCCATGATAGCCACTAATCAGGATCACAAGGTCGTCTGCATACGCCTGAACATTCACATCCCACAGTTCAACCACCAGTACGGACCACACAAGAGGTGATGGAACTCCTCCCTGCGGACTTCCCCTGGCGGCTCTGATGCAAACTGTTGTGTCCTGAAGGGCTTTGGTGATTGCTCTGTTGTTCAGCATGCTGCACGTCCAGTCCTGAATAGTCTGCTCTACCCCTCTAGCACCGAGAGCTTTACAGAGAGAGTTAGGGAGGACATTGTCGAAAGCTCCTTCAATGTCCAGGAATATCCCTACCGCTATGCTCGCCTCCTTGAAATCATGAGAGGTTTTCCCGACGAGGTTGTTCAGTGCTAGATCGGTCGAGTTGCCGCTCTGATATGCATACTGATGTGGGTTGAGACACCCTCTTACGCGCCTTGTCTAATATAAATCTATCATCTTTTCCAGACTTTTCAGTCGGAAGGATATTTGACTTATAGGTCTTAGAGCCTTAGGTAGCTGTTAGTTACGTCCCGCTTTTGGTATATATACCACTTTAACCTTGGCCTAGCTCGTTGTGATGTATCCCCAAGCCAGGCTTGCTCTAAAGATCTTGGCTATTGTGGGAGCAAGTATGTCCAGACCTTCCTGTGGAAAGACCGGTCTCACTCCATCTTCACTGGGCACCTTAAATGGTTGGAATGAACCCACTGTCCATCTAAGCGTCTGTACGCCCAATTCGTTTTTCCTAGGTCTTTTGTTCGGCCCTAGAGAGACATAGAGTTCATCTATTGCCATCAAGGGACTATCTGGAATATAATTCTCGGCGAGAAGCTCTAACGTTTCGTTGCTAGTGGTTGTGAACTTTGCGTCAGTTCGTTTAATCGACCCGATATCGTCTACATGTCCCCTAGTTAGAATCCTGTGTATGCGGCTTGCGCTAAGCATATCAATTATGTCTTCGCAAAACCGATTTCAGGATTCCCTTTTAGCCTCCCTGATAGTTTTGTTGCAATCAAACAATCCTTCAGAGCTGTTTTGTATTGCTCCAATTCGTCTCTTGCTTTAGCTTGGTTAGAAAGTGACCGGACTGCTTCAGCCCGTTCTATCCAGGGAGTGGTTCCACCAGGAGGTACCTCAGTTATACCTCTTCTTTTAAAGTGGACAGTTTTTGTTAAAGGCCGTTATGATTGCAGAGTTAAGTTTCTCCGCAGCCAGCTCTATTTCATCACGATTTCTTATTGCACTTATTACGCCATTTAGCTGTTCCTCCAGTGTTTTCCTGTAGTAACTCCAGTTTGTGCTCTGACGTCGAACAGAATATGTTTATGGTGCGAACACGCGGGTTATGAGGAAACGAACCATTTCGCTATCTTATTGCAAATTAAATTGCTGGTAATTGTTGGATGTAAGTGTAGAGCCCACGTTGTTAATCGTGCGATCTTACCTTAGTATGTAGTTAAACAATTTCTCACCTCTTAGGTTGATGTCCGTACTGCTAAGTGGTGTGAGTTCGAGTTGCATCCCATCACGATCTCAAGGTTACCTCTCCTGCAGTAGTCTACGATTTCTCGGACCTTCGCAGGAGGGTGTTGTTCTGCGTCACCTGGGAAGTATGCGGAGCAGATAAGCAGCTCCACTCTACCGTTTCCGGACATCAAGATGACTCCGATAGCGGTTAGGTCCTCAGTGCAGAAATCTGTAAGTAAGAAATATTTTAGTTGTTTCTTGTTACAGATACATGCTCTAGGTCTTCGCCTTGAGCTAACTACCTTACCAGAATTCTGCTATTTGTCCTGCGGCATTGATCCATATCTCTTGTAAGAGGGCAATATCTATATCCCCTCATTGAATTCCCCATATTACTTCTATTCTTATTTTTAAGTTTTATACTCCTTTTATCTGTCGGTCAATAGCTACCCTGACGAGCGGTTTTATAGCGAAACGCGACCCTAGCTCGGTGGCTATAACCAAACATATTTGTGCCTGTTGCTGCAGTTTAATGCATCATGGTTAATATTGTCTGCGGTTTCCAAGAAAATATAATATTCATCATCATCATCAATATCTAATCTAATCCGATATGAAGCTGAACAGTTACTATCGCATGGAAAAGAGTGATACAAGTGAGTTCTAGTTAAAAATACAACATGAGTTCCAGACAATATTTGCATTGTTTGATCTGTCACTCCCGTAAATAAAATATTGTTTGTAATTTAAAAGTAGTAGGATATTTAGTATAGATAGAGAATGTTTATAGAAAAATTCAACTTGACGAGCTGTGAAGCGTCAAGAAAAAATATGGAGTAACAGAAGTGTCACCTACTTATCTTACTCCATCTGTTGTGAAAAGTTCTTCGCCAACTTGATGATATACATCTAATAAGTACCTATTACAATATGGAGGTAACCACAAGAATAAATTGGGCATAGATAGTCACCAATTTGTCGATCAACCCATATGCATACTAGTTTCGAGGTCTACCCCTCAGTACAGCTTTGGCTGGTCTACAAATTGATGACCCATTATTCGGCTAATTTGAAGCCGGAAACGTACAGAGTACCGGTGAGATGTTGTACAGAGCAGAAGCAGGCGACATCCACCAGCGTTTTTTAGATCCAACACTGCATGACAGATGGCTCTCGGTTCGAGAAGCAGCCCATATTGCTCTGTACCTCGCTGGTTATCGGAACCAGGACGCTTATTCAATAGGAAGGCGGGAGAGTGAAAGTGAGAATTTTAGGTGAAACATCATGGCGCCTTCTCACTCACACGTACTTTTCATATTCACACAAATAAAATGTTACATCTCAATTTTTGTCTTAAAACTAATGTAAGCATGGTTAATAATGTCCGACACCATTGTCCAATACTATTATTTCTCATATTCCCAACAAAACCGCCTTTTAATGCGAACTCAACAGCATACGATAAGAAACAGGCAACGCCGGCTTGCCCAAGGATTATTTATTATTTTACAAAGAGAGGTTGTGTTGTGTTGTCTTTGTGTTCTAATTTCTTGTTTCTTTTAACTTTCATTTGCAGTTGCTTTTGGCGATTCATTTCTAATAGTCTTTTTCTCATTACATATACATAATGGATTTAAACAACTTCGTAAATACACTGATGATCAACTTAGCCCATAAATCTCTCACATACTCTTGGAAAATATCCAGAAAACCCGGCAGTTGACAACATAGTATCTATATATTTATACCAAAATTACCAAAATGAAGTAAAAATGGTAAAAATAATATGGTAGGTAATATATGTAATTACATACAGAAAAGCGACAGGCACTAACTAAAAAAGCTCGTTACTCGTTGTTGGTTTCGAAATTTTGACGTTACCGTGTTTTCGCATGATTTCGACGATATCCCTCCTTCATTTTCACTTTCAACTAGTCGGGGCTAGGCGAAATCAATTCTCGTTTGAGAACCCGTTTTAGAGAACAACCCGTTTTAGGCAACCCGCAGCACAACAATTTTAACTTTCACTCTGTCCTATAATCTGCCCTTTTCATTTCGTTCTGGTTCCGATAACCAGCGAGGTACAGAGCAATATGGGCTGCTTCTCGAACCGAGAGTCATCTGCCATGCAGTGTTGGATCTAAAATTCGCTGGTGGATGTCGCCTGCTTCTGCTCTGTACTACATCTCAACAAGAATAAATATTGAGGAAATAAGAGACCTTGCTTCTAAAAACTAAGTGACCTTTACTAATTACCCACAAGCAAAGCGTATAAACTTCTCATAATCACAATCAACTACATTAAAATTGCAAAGATTCAATTTTACTCTCAACAAAAAAGACCATCTCCGTTTGCGTATTCAGGAGCCTTATTTGAGCAACTTTATACGATAACTCGAATTCGACTTCCTCTACCCAATAATTAAGCCCTTTGTATCGCCGTTAAGCTTGTTTACCTATTGTTGGGAAAAACTACACAACTCCAGTTGCATTTCTGCCCTCGACCCTTCATCCTGCACCGATGGAAAACTCTGTTTCGCATTGAGTTTTATTCATTAATTGGAAACTCAAGAGCGCGTTTTCGTGAAACTAGAAACGCAAATTAAAGCATTTGGAGTTGTCTAATTAGGGTCCGGTCGTCGGAAAAAAGTCTTTCAATGCTGCATTGTGCTTTGGGGCTTTTTATTTTGCAGTAGAATATTTATTTACGTTATAAGTCCGGTAAATATAGTTTTACAGTAGGAGTAAGATGTTTCTGGACGAGGCGCTAGCCGAGTCTGAAATTTCGAAACGAGTACTGGAACACGTTACCGGACGTATGATGTACAACATTTTACTTCATACTTATTAAAAATAGGAAAAAAATCATTTTATGTGCGGCGAATATATTTTTGAGAAATCCGCCAATTTGATAAATAGTTTCATTACGGTATCCTGTACCGGTAGGTTTAGGTAGATTACCATGGATGCAATGGATCTATTGAAGATGTGCCGGTACCAATACTGTAAAATTTCTTTACGATATCCAATCCTGCAAAAAGCTATTTACCGGATTAAAATCAAGTACGTAAAAGTGTTCTAAATGATTCAGTATGAAGTAAAAAGTAATTTTTCCTTTTGATGAAATCTCTCCTAAAATTATTTTAATGGTAATCCTGTAGTTCAATAGCCAGAAACAGTTTATTAGCGTAGCTGATGTAGGGGTATTAAGATGACGCAAGACATGTATGTGCCAAACTAAACAAAAAAAGGGATAACAGGAAATCCCTCTGCATGGTAATTGTTTTGGGGCTTGTTATCGGGACTTTTGCATTTTTATTCATCGGGATAATCCCCGCGACTTCTTCGCAATCCGACGTTGATTTTAGGGTGCGCAAATTCGTCATAAAGAACATGGCAGAGCCGGTTTACGAACTGGATTTTCAGTCACATCTTTTGTCAGTTGGGCCGTTTAATTTCAGACAGATCGAATTAATCCGGTCAAAAGCGCTGAGCAAGCTTTCGTGTCGTCAATCTAACGACCGACATAATTAGTCAATTTCACAGGGACTGGACAGGGGCAGCAGCACCGTTATCAAAAAGTCGTCCTAGTCAGTATTTTTTTTGTGAAAAAGCGTGACAAATCCATTAATCACAAGGGCCGCCCTGATCTACCTCCGGGAGGTCGGCTTGAAACTCCGACATTTGGCTAATCGTTAAACAGGTCAGTACTTCAACAAGAATTTACATTTTTATAGCTGCCCTGATATTGAAAATTATTAAATATTTTGATTTCACTGTGTTTAAATAATAACGTTTTTTTTTCTTTCTTTAAGTTCAGTTTTTTTTATTGTAGAAAGAGTGTGAATGCTTTGCTTGTAATACGATACGAGGCTTACAGCAAGAACTGCTCTAACCTCGGGGTTAAAATAGGAGATGTAGGTAACTATAGAAGATAGCAAAAAAGTAATTGAGCGCTTAGGGTATTTTCGAAAGTAAGTAAACTGCTAACGAACAAGACCGACACAGCAAAAATTTTTGTCATTTTAAGAGTCTCTATCTCGGAAATGTCTGAACGGAAATTCATAACTTAAAGAGGTCTTGAAACGTTGTTCCTTTTAGAATCAGGGTAGTAGGTTGACTTGAAGCAAGAGTTTTTTTTTTAATATTATACAGGGAAAAGAAAAAAGTACTGCAAAACGGTCGAATTTCGTCCCAATGCATTTGGTAACTAAGGTCATTTAAGAATATTTGCTCTTTTGTTGTTTAATGGCTTTGTTTGTTTTATGTCTTGGGACATGTTTGGAGATTTTCAGTTTTTTAGCTCAGAAAAAAAGTTACAGGGGGTTTACAAAAAATATATTACTCTGTATCGCAACAAATGCCGCTGTCGATTTTAATAAGATTAACTATTTCTAAAAGATAGTTGATTGCAGAATCAGAAATGTAGACATAGGTCAATAAATTCTTATATTCTTATTCCATGTTGCACCAGGGGAGCAAAAAATGTAACGAGCCACTTATCAATATTTTGTTAACTTTGACGTCATGCAGGTTGTCATAAATTTTAAGCCTTTAATGGCCATTTCCACCAAGCAAATTTTAAGTAAACTTAAAGTTAAGGGCCCGTAAGCCATTGCTGTTAGCATGAGTAACCATAGTAATAATGGAAGCCTTAACTAAGTGTACTAAGTGACCTTTAAGTGCTTTATTCGATACCTCGGAACATTTTTGACAGTTTTTGTTCTATGAAAACAGTTTCGGGATGTTTACAGAAAGTTTACACTTTTTTATCAGTTACAGTGTATTTCGAGAATGGAACCCATTACTGGCCTACATAGCATAATTCTTCTACAAGGTTGGAACCCATAACTAATTGTGTTGGATCTTTCAATCTTGAGAAGATGTCACTAACCGTATTTATCTTGTAGTACGGCAATTTATATCTAGGCTTTTTCTTCCCAAATTTGTCTTTGGATTGCTTGGAGTTGGACTCCACTTTATTGGAGCCCTGTTCCAATTGGGCCAGATAAACCTTTATGACTCTATTAACAAAAGTTGACGGGTAGTTACTTTTTTTTAGAATGTCGGTTATTGTGGTTTGGTTTTGTATTCTATATTGTGGACATATTTCTACAGGGTGTCCCAACTCTATTTAGACACTAAATATCTCCGCCTCTGTACATTTTAGAGAAAAAGGTTCAGATAAAAAGTTCATGATTTAGAAAGGTGCTTTCAATGTTAATTTACTAATATGTACAGGGTGAAGCAAAAACGTACTTTTTGACGTAAACTTAATTTTTTCAATGGAACATTGAAAAAATTAAGTGGTATTGATATTGGTATTGAAAAATTACCTGTATTTTATTGGAGATTTGGATGTCTCGTGAAATATTCAATCAACAATGTATAACACTTTTTTTTTTAACTTCAATACTTTTCGAGAAAATCACAAAAACATCATTGCATGTACGGGTAATTTTTATAATCTCGCCTGATTTCTCAAAAACCATAGCAACGTCATTCTGAAAGTTTTCTGTCAAAAACTTTCAGTTAATCATGCGAATGGCGAGAAATATTTAATGTTTCTGACTAAAGTGTTGCCTGTACTGCTGGAAGATGTAACCATAAACGAACGTTTAAATATGTGGTGGCAACCAGATGGTGCGCCGCCGCACAACAGCCTAAATGTGTCAATGTTTTTAAATAATTCTTTTGGAAATAAGTGGATAGCTAATCAAGGACCAGTCATGTGGCCCGCAAGATCACCTGACTTGACGCCATTAGACTATTTTTTATGGGGTTAGTTGAAGAATGAGGTTTATTCTGTTCAGTCAAGAAATTTGGAGGAGCTGAAAAACAAAATTACTGGTGCCCGCAGGGAAATATCCTCAAAAACTATTAGAAATGCATGTATCGAGGAACTGTTTAGAAGGTATGAATTTTGCCATACCGAAAATGGACGCCAGTTTGAGCATCTCTTGTAAGTTTAGTCTTTAACAACTGTACTTAGTATTATTATGTTTTTGTGATTTTCTCGAAAAGTAGTGAAATTAGAAAAAAAAAGTGTTATACATTGTTGATTGAGTATTCAACGAGGCATCCAAATCTCCAATAAAACATAGGGTATTCCATTGAAAAAAATTAAGTTTAGGTCAAGAAGTACGTTTTTGCTTCACCCTGTACATATTAGTAAATTGTCATTGAAAGCGCCTTTCCAAACCATGAACTTATTATCTGAAACTTTTTTCTATGAAATATACAAGGGCGGAGATATTTAGTGTCTAAATAGAGTTGGGACACCCTGTATATTTAAGGTAATTTTATGTCAAGTGGGTTGATCTGAGAAGTCCAAGACCCTTCCAAAAGCCGTCGGTTTCGGATATCAACCGGTAGATAACGTGGTGTTTGTCCTAAGACGGATCACGGATTAATTACATGGAGTTGATTTTTTAATAACTATATGTTTACCCCAGGTGCGCCCTGCTCATTTTAAGTTTTTTTTCCTGGTTTTCTGGTATTGTAAAGTTTTAAACTCTGTATGGTATTTACACTTTTTTATTTATTCTTATTACCTTTTAATTCTATTTACATTTAGTTAATGATGGATGTCAAAGGCTTTTTCTTGCCATCATCTGAAATAAACATATACCTCCACCATTGTAAGTAGGGTCTAGGGCCTACTAGCTTACTGGATTGCTGACGGAACGCCATATCGTTCGTTTAACTGCATTCTCGTGCTTTAAAGAACCACTTTCCGCACTTGTTAGGTAAATTTATTTAACTGTAAACTATTTCGAAAGCGTCTTATTAGCCTAGTTCTCGGAAGTGTCCAAAAAAAAGTTTGACGCTGGGGTCCCAGTCCTCTATGGTAAGTGCAGCACTAAATATAAAACAAGGGTTGGATATAACAAAATATTTAAAAGTGCCTGCATTACTGAAAAGAAAATTGAAGAATCTTTCCCAAAAAAAGGCGAAAGTGTTTACCAGGGAAATAATTTTGAGAATTTATTTTTGAGGCTTCTGGGGTATACTCTCTTCAACTGAAGGTGAGACTCCAGTATCAAATGAATATGAAGCAATCCTGACGTTTTTTTTAAATATTTATCCGGGTTATATCCTTAATCGAAATTTCGGGGTATGGTTCTAGTTGTGACGATATGGTAAAAAGAAAACAGAGGTGAAGAAATGGTGGATAGAAGATTGAAAGCTTGTTTCATATAAAAGTTCCTGGCTCAAAAAGGAAAAAGAGTCGTTCTTTTACTACTTGATGCAGGTTAGCGTCCCCAAGGCTCGTGTTTTAGTGGATTTAGGACAAATAAAAACCTTTTTCAATATATGAAGAAATGCTTAGTATTCATTCTCATCAAGAAAAAATCTTCTTCCGAGTTAGAAGAAAAAAGGGAAATTAAATAAAGAGTGAAAAAAAGAGTAAAGGTACTAGATAGTAACGTGCGATGGTATACCCAATTAAGACCCACAGACCAGCTACGGAAGAACAAAACAACAGAAATAACCCTTCATATAGTCTGTAGATTTTTGTCAATAATGATATAAGATGACTTATTGATTACTTAATCCCTGTGTATCCGTTCTGTTGTTCACTGTCTCGTTCAGTGTTATCTGTATCATCTCATTGATATTTCTCCTAAAATAATCATTTTTTCCCGATCTAATATTGAATCACCGAAATCAAAAATATGCTCTGTAGAGAAATGATGGAGTGCCAGAGCTGTTTTTTCACTATTGTTACGGTACACTTCCCTACAATCATACTGATGCTGATAAACGCGTCTTTTCAAGTATTGTTTGGTTGCACCCGCATAACATATCCCACAATTGCCACAAGTATTTTATAGATAAGACAAGATCAGAGTTCCTTAGGAGATACTCTACTACTCTTAGAGATACTTTTCTTAATTTGTTCACTAAACATGTTTTTTTACGTCAAAAAATCATGGCTGATAGAGAGATATTTCCATCAATGATGAATGAAAAATGTTATGGTTCCAGGATAGGGACGAAAAATCCATGAGATACCCCACAAGTTGCATTGTAACGTAGGTCTCATAAGTTTTGGCAAAAAATTGGTAATAAGATAGTTCTAAAAATCCAAACAATTTTTGGCAAAAAAAGTATAGTATAAAAGAGGTTAATTTCTTTATTTCATTATATGTGACGATCCATGATTTTTTATGAGGCACAATTTTGTTGGAACACCTCACTTGAAGTTCTGGACAACCTCAATGTCAATTTTCCAGATTCTCTTGAGAATTCTGAGGCACAGTTAGTCTCCATTTGATAAGGTATGCCAATTTTGGGATTGTCATAATGGCAAAAAGCCAAGTCTGGCAAGACATTATTTTATAACTAGCTTAATATTCTTCAATTAAATCATCAAGTTAACGCCTGTTATTCAATGCTTCCCCTCGTACAAACCCACACATAAGGCGTCGCTATACACTCTTTGAAGAAATGGCACACCAAACTAGAATCTTGTCAGCAAATTTGAACCTTATATTGTCTGGCCTTTGCTCTGTTTTATATGTATAAAACCCGACATTACCTTTCAGTTCTGAATTCCCCAGAGTAAAGGATTTTTTGTAATCTACGACATCACAGCAGCATCGCGCCTAGAAAGTATAGTTCTAGATATTTAAGTAGACCCGTTCTTGTACTAATTTACGAGGTATGTCCAAAGAAGGTAAGTTACTCATGTGAAATTATACAGGGATGAAAATAATGTGATGTGATTTTGCGTACATTTCTTGTTAACACAACTTTTAGAAAAAAAATCAAAACTGATGAATAGAATACACAACTGTACTTTTCATTTTTTCGAAAATGTGGTATATTTATCGAACTAGAAAATATATAAAAAAATCCGAACATGTCTCGAGGTTGTACATCATTCTTTTTTGTAGTGTGCCAAAAAATCAGTTTCTATTTTTTTTTCTAAAAGTTGCGCAAACGAAAATTGTGTAAGAAAAATTATATCGTCTTACTTTCCATCCTGTAGAATTTCACATACCTTCTTTAAACATACTTCGTAAATTAGTCACAGGACAGGTCTACCCAAATTCGCTGCGTTCCAAAAAATCCGTTGGGACATTTCAGAGTTATGCTCTCTCAAACTTCGAGCAAAAATCTATGGTTGCAAAGCAATTAGCCAGCAGTTTAGATTATAAATGCTTTTTCTAATTTGCAAGTTGCAGGTCAATTTTTGAAAACTGACTTCAGTTATTTATATGTCAAATTGAAGCTTACGAACAGGTCATTTTTTTTCCAAAGCCGCCTGGATAAGCGGAACAATTATCGCATAGGGGCTTTTTACAGATTTTGTCAAAACTTACGGGACATACGTTGGTTACCATTTTACAAGGAATATATTGCACACAGTTTAAATATATCACAATTTTATGTATGATTTGTGTCCTTTCTAATGCAATGGAACTGTAGATAACAAATAGGACAAATAGGAAGCTCCTTCACAGTTGGGAATACGGCAATGTTTCGATCTTTACTTAGATCTTCTTCAGGGCTAAAAAATATGATGAATGAAAAACTCTACAACACACTCAATGCATAAACAAATCAATAAAGACAACTATAAACACCGATACAAACTCCTATATGATGTAGACATTCACACAGACAAGACAGTAATGCACAATAGACCTGACGTCTTTCAAGAAAAGGTATCAAAGTCAATATAGCTAACTAAATATCAAGAGCTCGCGATTGAAATTTAGAGTTAATGGAAACCAAAAAGTGTTCAGATCATGCCTATTGTTATTTCTGCGACAGGTGTTAGCCCATCCACATTTGCTAAACATCTGGACGAGCTGAATCTACGCAGGGATATCCATTCAGTGGCGCAGAGGGCAGTTATACTGCACACATGCAACATCATGAGATCGTTTCTTATTGAAAAATTACTTCTGATGAATAAATGAATATAACAGTTAAAAGTTGTAGTACGTTTAATCTAAATAAAGATCGAGACGTTGGCGTATTAGCAACTGTGAAGTTGGTTCTTATTTGTCCTACACCCGCTATCTACAGTTCCATCTATCACAATGCTCGTCGATGGTGGCGCTAAGGAATAAAGTATTGAAAAATCATCACCGATGTTTTTTCGATATTATTGCATAAATCGAGTACCACTGCTGAGGGATTCTCCATTTGCAGTAGTAGAAAATTGCAAAAACAATTTTTTAGATGCCAGAGGACTAGGCGCCTAGAGTAACAACATAGATATTGTGAAGTGATCCAAAAACCAGTTTTTTGCCGGCACTGTCACTTCCAATGGCCGAGATTTCGTACCTATATTGTCTGGGGGCGACGTTTAGCAGAGTATCAAACTGATTTCTGTATCAGGCAGAGAAACCATAGACCGGTTTCGCTCTTATTAGGACTCATCAGTATGGTATACCTCGAACCTAACAGAAAAATAAGTTTGAAAGGCAATTGGATCTATTTATTTCTCAAATACAGTGTGTATATATATATGTTTGAAAACTGGTTTTTGGATCACTTCTCAATCATCTCATGATCACATCATCATCAATTGAACATAGATATTGTAAACCGAGTAGAAGGAGCACTATTACCTGGCTTGTAGCCGAAGTTGCCGAAACAGTAGTTACTCGAAAAGAAGTCAATTCTTTCAGTGGATTTCATTTTGAAGATATTACTTTTAGCAATTGTAATTTATATTTCAATAATTATAAGTAACTTGCAATTGAATCTCTTAGTAGTTTAGTTGTAATGTGTTTAGTAGTAATTTAACAAAACCGTAATAGTCCCATTTTAAATTGGTCTTGCGTCCAAACTTTCTAAATCGGTTTTACGTCCAAAATTCTTGACTGACAGACGATTTTCATTAAATTTATGATTGGAAATTGTTGTGATTTCACTATAGTAACACAATTTATCTGTAAAGTACCCAAAAAGGTTTCATTGTATTGACAGTTGAAACATTACAAGGAATATATTAGTCACAGTTTGCAAGGAATATCTGCCACAATGCTCCTGGATGATGGTGCTGATATTTTAACACTGAGAAGACATGGAGGCAGTAAGTCAGTGAGCAGAACACAATTTCTGTGGCTCCGTCGACATCCATTTGCAGAAGTAAATTTTTATATCTCAACATCAGTGAGGATGTTAAAGTCGTCTCCCAGAAGGGATTTTGGTTATGTATATTTGGCATTTTGTGGTTCCGACGCTTATAACTCTTCAACTATAAATTTGACGGAAATTAGCAGCATTGCGCGTAGATTCAGAAATGAGGGAAATGAGGTTTTTTCGGTACCCAAATTTACGACGGTTTCACCGTAGGCTATGTAGAGCTCAGTGCTCTCTATGGGTAGGTTACTCATATGTGTAGATGATAAATTTTGAAGTCTAATTCTGACAAGTTAAATAGGAAAATCTAGAAATATTCGCAAAGTTGGGGCGTTTTTTTTTAAATTTTGTAATGGTCAATTTCATGGTCTTCTAGATACCCTTAGTGAGACGAGTGGCCCCATAAGCGAGGTACCGGGGGAAAGGGCATATCCTTGGGCACTTTTACAATAATAATAATAACTTCCTTTATTGCAAACAAAATGATTCAGCGATCACAAAGCAACGTCACAAAAAAAAACAGACAGTGCAATATATAAAAATGCAGCACACTATTATGCTAAAAATGAAAAGGAATAAAAAATTTTTTCTTTCAAATATAAAATAATCTCCTTACGAAATTAAGATTCTAATGGTATTTGTCTAATCTACCGTGGTAGCAAATCATATGCTTTTGTTGATGAAGAAGGAGTTCTTTCATATAAAGTGGAGCCATGTGCAGGAAGAAAAAGGTCATTCCTGCCTCTAGTTACTATATTCATCTCCTTTGAGTAGTTATCAATAATTTGCTGAAATAAATTTGGATTTTTTTCTAACAAGCATGACCAGCGATAAGAAATACAGTGATGGTGCCGTGAGAATAATCAATGCCCCAAACCACTGCATGCAGCTATCCCTTGGTGATATTCCCAAAATAGCCCTCAATACACGTTTCTGAGCTCTGAAGACCATAATTGCACTGGCAGATGAACCCCAGAATACTATCCCATAAGAAAAAATGGACTGCACAATACTCAAATAGAAGAGCCTAAGCATAACAAGAGATATTACACTTCGAATTCTTCTTAGAAGTGCACACTTGCTATTGAGCTTGGATGTTATGCTGTGACAATGAACATCCCAGTCCAACCGGGAATCCAGATGAACGCCAAAGAACTTTATACTGGATGACATTTGTATATATCTTCCATTTGTGGATACATACAATGAGAAATTAGTCCTTCTTTTATCAAACACTAGACGACCCGTTTTCATAGTGTTCAATTTTAAGGTGTTATTGTGACACCAATCTTCAACCTCGATAACCTGTATGCAACATGATGCAATAATCCATGATTAATTGTGTCAAAAGCCTTTGATAAGTCAAAATATAAACCTGCAAACTTAGCATGTTGATCAACGCTATGGAAGATGTGCTGAACCATGTTAAAAATAGCCAGCTCGGTTGATTTTCCTGGGGTGAAGCCAAGCTGATGAGGAACCAATACATTATGTCTATTCAGAAATACCATTATACGAATATAACAGGTCTATAATTGCTTTTTATTAATGGATCACCTTTTTTAAAAACGGGAACGATTTTAGCAATTTTACAGCTATCCGGAAACACTCCTTCTGTAAGACATTGATTTAGGACATCTACCAGTGGCTTTGCAATTAATTCGGCAACATACTTAAGAATTCGCACTGGAATCCCGTCAATACCTGCAGAAAACTAATTTGGCAGTTGCGATATCAACCTAATGACTTCAGATTCATCAATTGGCAATAAAATAATCGAAGGATATAGGCGACATATCTTCAACTGAAGTGAATAATGCAGTTTCGTTTGATAAGTCACACTGTTTTGCAAACATTTCTGAAATATCTTTAAGTCTTTCCAATATGACATCGTTATCATCTTTAACACGCATGTTAGTTTGGGTTTTAAATTTGTTAGATAACCTATGGAAAATATTCCAACCGGTTTTAGACTTATTTTTTGAATTTGCAATCTGACTTTCGTTTAGGGATGTTTGGTAGGATGTTATATCGTGACTATATCTTTTGCATACTATCTTATATTTTTGATATGAGCATTAACTTTTTGTTTGTTTATACCAAACATACAAGTCCTTTACAATCTGGGAGTATCTTTTTACATCTTTATTTACCCTACATTGGGTTTTTTGTTTCAACTTGCTTATCTGCAGAGGAAACGACTCTTTCTTTTGCTTGACTTTTATTCCTACCAAAGGTGTCACTTTAATACAGTCTGAGTAAAAAACTCTTATATCGGACGAGCTACAAAAGTCTTTCTTTGCCGCATTTGTTTGCCAATTTGTGTGTACTTTTCTCAAATTTCACCCTGTACACTCCACATTTTTGCAGTAAAAAGTCCAGAGAGGTAGTGTACATACGGGCTCTCAATCTAGCCAAAAATCAAGATCCTAGCTTTGAAATTGAAAATTTGACGAATTTTCAAACTGCCTTTTCGAGATATATTTGTGCGGAGACCATGCATCCAATCAAATGCCTTTCCATCCCAGAGGATACCTTGGAATGTTTTCTTTTTGGAACTTTTCGTTGGGACGTCGCGAAACGGTCTTAACTGAATTTCGAAACGAAAGATACATTTTTTTTTTTTAATTTTGACCGAAAATCCCCAATGTTTTGGATTCAGCTGCAACTAGCAAGTAATCGGAAGCATTTGGCAGAGGCGGCTTCTGCCACTGACAGCTGAGATTTTCCGAAATGTAAACATTAACATTAAAAGCTTAAACAATTACATATATCCGACGTTTCGGTTTTACTATACGCTATCATCAGCGTATAGTTTTTTAATATAATTATTGCTTTATAATTCTTCCACGCCCAAACAATCAGTTTTTCATATATGACTGAGAATATAGCTTTAACGAAGATGGTACTAAGTGTTCGATTTTGTCCCTTTTAGTTTTTTATTAAATCCCTCATATTAAATTTCTCATTGATAGGGTATTTTGCTTAATTTAATAAGCCTCATAGGAAGTGAAAAACTGTTAAAATTGTATAACAACTAGGTAAAAAACCTGGAATGACAAATTGAGTTGGTATGTTGTGCATTTTAACATTGTAGCATTGTTATACCATGTTTAATTTTTGAGTTATACTGATATAAGTATTAAAATACTGATAGAAAGTGAAAAAATTACGTTTTAGGCCCCATTTTGAAGGGCAAGCAAGTTACTGAAAATTCCAATTTCGCATATTTTGCACATATTTTTGTTCCCTTTTTCATACGACACTATTTTTGATAAAATCTATGACATTAAATTTCGGCAGAATATTACTACGTTCCTTTGAAATTTTTTAAATTTTTCCATTTTCCCGTTAATCTTGAAAACGGTAAGGTTTTTTAATACGCAGGTTAACACGTTGTCAGTAACTGTTCTAAGCAGACATTCCACAATGGGCTCAGTGTGTAGCCCTTCTTCTATTTTCTTAGCTCTTATAGATTTTCAAATAAATCTTCATCGAAATGAGATATAAGGGGTTAAAGGCCGCAATGCACGATTTTGGATCTCCAAATTTAGGTTTTTTGAGCCGGTTCGAGAGCCCCATATGCTTAACAGATATATAGACTTTTTCCAAATTAATCCATATCAATCGATTTTACTGGTTGGTTCTACTAGTTTTATGATAAATAGGTCATATATCTACGTTTTAAATAGTATAGGGTGTCTCAAAAAATGCTGTCAAATGCTGCTTTAAATAGTATAGGCGGTCCCAAAAATTGACAAATATTACATTTTTAGAAACCACTAAATCTAAAAGCGTTTGCGAATATGAAATAAAGTTTTTCAGACATTTCGACAATTCAGATACTTTTAGGCATCATCAGGGTCTCTAAAAAAAATGACGCCTCCAAACTAAAGCATACCATAGAGAAACCAATTCAAGAATTACCGAGTTAACCGAGAGTAGTTACGAGTTAACCGAGAAAAAGTCATTTTTCCTAGTCGATATTGACGTCTTTTGTTGGTTCCTATAAGTTCTCAGCTTCATTTCAGTCGACAATCTTCTGAACCCAGCACATTAATTGCCTCTTTTTACTGCTAGTAACATATTATACTACTACTGCCTATCTACCAGCCTATTAGAAATTGGACTACTAATAGAAAACTACGTTTTCTTGATGTAGAGAACAATTAATTTGGACACCTTCTATTGCGACGGCAACGTTTGGCAGGGCAGAGCGTTTTCTTTTTTCTTGTCCCAAAATGTTTGTCGAGGTGACCACGAAAAACCATTAATGTGCACGAAAGTTAATGCCTACTATTGTTTTTGAAAGCCATACATGTAGCTGCTCGGCCCTTCTATGCGATACTCTATTCGTTGACAAGTTACTGATTATCGTGACTTGTAAGCAGCAACGGGTCAACAGGATAGGAGGACAGAGCAAATCAATGGGGTAAATATCAATAACAAAGAAACAAAGTTTATGATAATCGCTAGAAGCCTAAATATCTTTGAAAACTCCACCATAACATTTAACTCAAGGTCCTTATAAATAGTAGACAAATTTAAAAACTTGAGCATCTGGCTTTTTGGAGACTGGTCACCAAGCTCCACAGGTATTCCTGAGGTTTTTCCTCCACGAAGAGTGCTTAACTGTTCCGATTTTGACATTAACCTAAGACTCTGGTTCATTAAATGCTGCGTTTGGTAGGTGCTTCTTTACGGTGTGGAGGGTTGGACATTGACGGCGACTGCAATTAACAAATTAGAGAGTTTCGAGATGTGGCTGTATCGCAGAATCCTGAAGATACCTTGGACGGCCAGATTAACAAACGTAGAAGTCGTAAGACTGATCAACAGACAACGTGAACTGTTCGAATTGATTAAGAAAATAAAAAATGCATATCTGGAGCATATAAGGCGAAACACAAAATATCAATTCTTGCACCGATTGATCGAAGGCAAGATAGAAGACCGGAGGACAGGCCAACACGATGTACATACACTCCGAAAAAAATAGAGAATCAATGAAAACTGTTGCAAACATCCATTATATATACATCTCGAATTTATAATTGAGTCTCGGTCTCGGTCTTGTGCATCGAGACCGAGACCGAGATTCGCGTATTCTCGGTCTCGGTCTCGTAGTAGCAACTCGAGTCTCGGTCTCGGTCTCGAAAAAAAAGGAAGTATCTCGAAAAATCTTATTATGTTTGAATTGCATATTCAATTTTCTTCTGAACTATTAGTTCAGTTATAATTCAGTTTTCAGAGGAGTTTTCCTTTCTGTGCGTGAATGTTACCTTAAAATAAAAATAGTAAATTACTGAGAGTTCCAATTTCCAATGTAGAATCAGGTTAGTTCAGGTTAGTTTAATGTAAAACTGCATTAGACCTGCTCGTAGGTCCGCTACTGATGCTACTGAACATGTTTTTTACAAAATAATGCGTCCTATATAGTTAGCTATCGACACAGCTCCAAAATTTTATTGAAAATATGGAAATATTTCAAATCAGGTTTTATATTATGAATTAGAATATGCATTTTGAATGTGCACATACTGCCAATAGAAAAATTCCTATTTTTTAACTTTATTTTGTGGTAGAATGAAGTAAGTCACTATTCACTTTCTATACAGGGTAACTTAAAAATTACCCTGCATAGAAATAATACAATACTTTTGCAAACACAAAATCTTCATCATCATATTATTAACTGGAAGGCTAGTCACACTCAGAAGTCCATAGAACTTATTTATGATAGTTGATAGTTATTTAAAAACAGTGACGTAAAGGCAGAAATTTTCCAAACGGAAATTTCAGACATCGGTAATTTTCCGGAAAAATCTGCGCCCTTGGAATCGGAATTTTCTGCATTTGTCACAAGTCGATGTCATTATTGTCAATCCGCAATCAAATGCTTTTCGTTTTAACTTAACTGTAAAAGTTTTTCTGGATTTTTTAATATTTTGATGATTATGATGATGTGAACAATTCTAGCTTTGGGGAGCCACAGTTTACAAACAAAATAAGAATTTCCTAAACTTAAAATGCTTTTAGCCGAATATTGAACACATTTAAAAATGCTACAAATTTTTTATTCCAAATGTTTCCTATTTTACCGGTAAAATTTCCGGAAACTTTCTGGACAACTTTCCCAATATTATTTTTCATGGAATTTTACATCACTATTTATAAATATAAAGGGCGGAAAGTGACAGTTCACACTTGTCTTAATCGTCTTTGCTTTGAATCGATTTAAAAAATGAGGAAAATAGAAAACTCACTACTTCTATTAAAGTGTCTTTTCGTACTAAGAAAAAACAATACGCAATGCACTATTATAATAACCTGCTCGCTTGCAGATTATATAATACGTAATATCTTGCAAACGAAAGATGTTGTTCCAGACCGAGACCGAGAGTTGTCTCGTCGTCTCGTGAAGCTCTAATCCATTAGTGGATATGCATTGGAAAAAGAAGATTATCATGAATAAAACAAAACGTGTTTCGATAGCGAACAGTGTTAAGTGTTTGTTCTTGTCAAACACCTGGTGACTGCCGAAACATACATCACAGAAACTTTGGGTGCCACAGTCAAAATGCTTAAATTTCTGAAATTACAGCAGCTCTCGCACTTTTTCATTGCTAGAACTAAATGCAAAATATGAATAAACGAGTTTACAATTACAGACGGAACTAACTAAAATGTTTTCTCCCTTCATTTTGTTAATTATTATTAGTTAAGATCTTTGATATACAGGGTGTTTCATTAAGGATGGCCACCGGCCATATCTTGGAAACTAAATGGCTTAGAAGCTAGAGAAAAAGTTTTGATTATTAAAGCGAACACGAGAAAATCCTGGAAATTATTTGCAAGTTCATTATTTTGCCACAAGAAGGCGCAATTAGAAACCAAATAAAGTCGTAATTTTACAACTTGGGCCTGACGTCAAAAGGTATCAAAATTACGTACGTCGCAGAGTTTAACATACCTATTATCATAACATAGCCAACACCAGACGAAAGCTGCCAAATATAAGGCCGCAAACACAATCTACTATTAAACTTGCGTAGCAAATACGTATTTTTTGTCAATTCTAAAAATCGAGTAGTTCTAGTATTAGTTTAGTATTAAAAGTAATGTTTTAGACAGGTGTACGAACTTTAGGATTGTTAAGATTTAAGATTCTATTAGAATTATATATGATAAGTATCTACGTAAGAAAGTAAATTGAAAAAGAAACAAAAGGACTGCACCTTAGTGTATTTATGATTTCAGAATTATGGATGATCAAAATTACCTATTTGCATAATATAATAATGTAAAACGCCATCTTTCGCCGTCATGCGGATAACACATGAGTTTTCTAATTTTCACCTTTACTTAATTTATAGTACAAAATTCTTAATAAACTCGGCTCAAGCAACCCTACCGGGTTTATCGGAGTGAATATTATACTAACCTGAACAATTATGAAGTTAATGTGAGTAACTAACTCTCTATTTATAATTAAATAAAATTATTTATATTTATATTTAAACTAAACTTACAATCATATATGTTTTACAAACTAATTCAATTAGGTCCTGAGAGGTGGAGAACGTGTTATACAAATAGCCCCAACTGCCTTGAAAAGTGGAAAAAAGCTACATTAAAACGTGATATTAAAATGGACAGAATACCTATTTGGATAACAAAGCTATGAAGCAAAAATTAAATAAAACTAAAAAAACCGTTTTTATGAAGAACAAAATTTGAGACACTATGTAAGTTATGTTTGCAATGAACATAATTTTGTAAGTTCTTGACGAATTAGTTATTAAAGTAGAAAGTAAAAGAATTGAGATTGCAAGTAGTTACTAAGGTAGGTAAGTAAAATACTCTCTACTAAATCTCTTCTTCCTCCGTGCCATCCTCCGCAGTACCAAACTCGGAATCGGAATCATCGGAATGCTCCCCTGGCGAAATTATAAGCTGAGCAACATCCGAGCAGAGAATAGTTTTCATTGCCTCCCATCCTTGATGACTTCGTTCACATGCTCAACACATTTTTTCCAATAGTCCCCTCCTGTGACTTGTCCTACAACATTGCTTCACGTAACCAGCACTTTTTCTACAGTCCCTTTTCAATGTTCAATTTGTTGATCATAAATCCTTTTACATAGCGACCACAATTCTATAGCGTTATACTGACAACTGTAAGGTGGCAAACGTAGTATTATATGTCCAGAAGGTTTCACATACTCGTCCAATTCAAATTTCTCTTGTGGTAATAAATAGCCCAAATTTCGTCTTTCATAGCCAATCAATTAATTTATATTTTGGTCAGGATTTTTTTGTAATTCCCTCATAAAGGCCGGAGTGGTAAGAAGCGTTATCCAGAATAATTAAATATCTTGGAGGTAAGTTTGGAACTCACCGGGTTTTACCTTAGGAGTTGTCTTCGAAGGTTTGCAATGATTACACCTTCATTTCTTGCAAACATACGGTAAATAATGTCTCGAATTTTGTACTTCATAAAAATGGGTTATTTTGTTTTTATTTACTTTTTGCTTCCTAGACTTGTTAGCCAAATAATCCTTGTCCATTTGATCGATTGGAACACCATTTGTTACTTGAATCTTCTCCATCTCCAAGAACGCCAAAACGTCATTTAAAATTAATAGCTGTGCTTGCTGATTGTAACGTTTGGAGCCATATTGGTAGTATGGTTTTCAAAGTTTTTTGAGTTAAAACTTTTGACAAACATGTTTGACATTTATCTGTTTGTCATTTATCTTTTGACAATAATCGATCAAGTAAAAGGTACAGACATTTATTTAAGATCTACCTTTAATTACTTTATTTTTCCTTTTATCCATTTTACATATGATAAATAAAGCAAGAAAAAAAGGTGAAGGGTCCAAGTTGTAAAATTAAGACTTTATTAGAAATCAATCCTTTTCCGAAAATTGTCGTTAAGGTGTATCTTGGGCAACATTATTAGAAAGATTGGACAATCCTGAAACATTTTCACCTGACTCTCGTAGATGTACTGTGCTTAATAAAAGTGAGGGAAACAATTGAAAGTGAAATAATCAAAATCCTTTTAGTAAACGTGCTAGAGGGCGCAATTTCGAATTAAAGTGGTTTTTTGGTTTTACACCTAAAAGTTAAATCATTTGGTATAATTTTGGTATCATAATTGGAAAGTAGATTAAATTTGCAACAAAAAAATGTAAGATCCCAATACGATATCTTTATTCGTCCCGGAGTTATTTCTGCAAACATAACTTTTCTCAATTTTATTACAGAATAATACTAAGAAACTTCATAAATGTTCAAAATGACCCCCGTTTTCCCGAATACAACTAATTTTTCTCCCTCTGGTACCACAGTATAAAGAATAATACATTATACCAGTAACGTCAGTCGGTCGAAAAATTGAAACTCCCCTCCCCTTGCCCCGTCCGCCCGGCCGCCGGCGGTGCACCACCAAACTGGATTTGGCTGGTTTTGGCAGTGCATCGCTTATGCTTGAGCCGTATACAAGTCCCCTGTAACTACTCGAGAAAATTGCCGGGTGCAGGTGCGCGCGGCACGCTTTAGTTTTGGGAATATCAAAAGTGCCGACACGAACTGACGTAACTGATATAATGTATTATTCCTTATACTGTGCTCGTACTGAGTACAGCCGTTTCAATTTCAGCTTGTGAAATCGAATTAACAGCGTTCGTAATTCAGTCTATCATGTAACACACAAGTAAAAGTCTAGAACAGTTAGATCCGGAGATCTAGGCGGCTACGGAAATACACTACCCTTTCTAATTCAGCGATCAGGATAAGCTACTTTTAAAAAATTGCGAACTCTCTGAGCAAAATATGCCGGGCATCCACCATGTTGATACCACATTGAAGCTCGAACATCGAGAGGAATATCTTCTAAAAGGGTAGGCAATTCATTCTGTAGGAAGTTTAAGTACGCTTCAATAATAAATGGTCCGATAATTCTGCCTCCTAAAACTCCGCACCACACGTTTACACTCCATCTATTTTGCTGATCCACTTCACGCATCCAGTGAGGATTTGTAACTGACCAATAGTGAATATTGTACAAGTTAACTGTGCCACAGCTTGTATATGTAGCTCCGCAAAACCACGGAGAGGAACTGAGGATTTTCGTAACACATCTGTTTTAGCCAACAACAGAAATCTAGCCGTCTCTCATAATCTGATTCTGATAAGGCCTGGTGTAATACTAAATGATAAGGGTGAAGTTTAAAGTTTTTTAATATCCGAAACACCGAAGTGGCACTTATACCGATGTCTGCGCAAATTTCTCTTGTGCTTGAATGCGGATTCACTTCCACGTACGGAAGAACATTGATAATACTGTCCTCATGCCTTACAGGACATCTTCTGAAGGGAACTGGAATGGGTCGCACACTTCCCGTTTGCCGTAAACGTATTGCCAATCGGCGAAATACCTTTCTGCTGCAATGCCTTCGTGCTGGATATCTAGTAGCATTGTACGTTCCGCAATAGGTGCATTTTGCAAACATTCGAAATATACGGCAAGCATGTCGAAAGCCTCAGAATTGGTATAAGCCATGTTTGAAGGATGAAGTGCAAGTTTTGATAATAATAGCCTTGCTATGAAGAAACTTAAAACGAATCAACAAGAATGAATTTTTTGTCAACGCAATGCGAAACTTGTTAAAATTGAATCAACAACTGACAACCAATGTTATTTGTCTCCATGGATACCTGCCGATTTTGTTTCATAGCTATCTAGATTGATATTGTTAAACATTATATTAGAAGTATGCTTAAATTAGGTAGAAGTTTTCAATATTCAGATATTTTTAGGATAAAATAGTGTCATATTTTATACTGAGTGACAAGCCTACAAAACCATCATGTTTTAAAACAATAATTGTTGTAACGGAATGTTTTATTATGGAATTATGAAAACAATCATTTGTTCAAATAAGTAATAAAAATCATTATTGACGTGATAGGTCTGAAAGGAGAAAAAATATGTTATTGGAATCTTAACACTTTTTGTTTCAAATTTAACCTACTTTTCGATTATAATATTGTTACGATTCGCAGCAACGCCGCATGGGAGGCGGGGCAACGCATGGGAGCGTGTTGGTTGGTGGAGCTTCGCGACCTATCCGCGCTTCGTCATGGCTGACACGAGTGATTTATTGCTCGTCTGGCTTAATCTAGAAAGCAGTTGTTTACAACCGTTTTTTTTTTATGTGAGATTATTCAAGAATTCTTATAAAGAACTTTCTAGGTTTTTCTGTAATTTTAGGATTGTATATAAAGGCGCATAGAGCGGCGGTTAAGGAGTAGTCTTATTTTAAGCGAGCTATAAGTAAGATAAAGTACGAAGCGATAATAGAAGGCTATAAAGTGTTAAAGTAGCGAGTTATTTAGTAGTCGTGTGTATTTGTGAAATAAATAAATAGTGTTTTCGTGTTAAATCGTTACACTGGAATTATCGAACCCTGAGTTCGCAACAATATCAAACTTATACCGAATGATTTTACTTTTTGGTGTAAAACCAAAAAAAAAAATACCACTTTAATTTAAAATTGCGCCCTTTAGCACGTTTATTAGAAACTATCGTTTAGCACTAGATACCGCAGTTAAGAGTAATGGCAATTATCTTCCAAACAAGACCAAGTTTACTAAAATCGGATATGAGGCTTGAAAGTTACAAGGATTTTGATTATTTCACTTTTAATTGTTTCCCCCATTCTTATTGAGCACAGTACATCTACGAGAGTCGGTTCAAAATGTTGCAGGATTGTCCAGTCCTTCTAATAATGTTGTCCCAGGTATGCCTTAAAACTACAATTTAAAAAAAAATGTATTTGTATTATTTGGTTTCTAATTGCGCCTTCTTGTGGAAAAATTAGGAACTTGAAAATAATTTCTTAGGATTTTCTCATGTCCACTTTAATAATCAAACTTTTTTCTCTAGCTTCTAAACCAATTAGTTTCCAAGATATGGCCGGCGGCCACCCTTAATGAAACACCCTGTATATGTATTCAAGCAACATGAGTATACTATACAGGGTGTCCCGTAAACCTTCGACAATATTCCTCCTGATAAAAGCCCCATCCTTGAAAACTCAAGAAATGAAAACTTAGTATTAATGAAAGTATCATGGTTTTCAAGATATTTGCACTTTTTTTTTAAATCGACAAAAACTTGCATGACTTAATATTTCGTACATTTACTCTTCCATAACACCATGTAGAAAAAAAAATTCAGTTTTAGTTTCGCGAATGGAGGTAGTACAATTGCTAATCAACAGATTCTGAACGTCTAAGAAACTACTTTATTTTAACGTATTTCTTATAACTCCATTTCAATTATGCAACTTGTGGCCTCCACTGTAGCAAAAGATGCACAGCGATCTTGATGCGCTTAAGTTCAAAAATTAGCGTCGTTCTTCTAGATTCTGAAATGTTATATTAGGTAACTATTCCTTAAAAAGTAAATGTTTTTATGGTCAGTTTGATGCAACAAGTACAATTTTTACAATTACATACAATATCGTTTATTTGTGCTATTTACAAGAAATTGAGCAAGAAGCAATTAACGCAAAAAAAAACTTAAAGTAAATGTTCAAAGTGACCGCCATTGGCTCTTATGCACGCTCTGCATCTTTTTATAAACGTTCTTTTGATTGATAGATACTGAGCCTCGTTAATTTTTTTGCGCTACTCTAAAGACATTTTGTCGTAGCTCTTCGCGAGTTTCGGCCAGTCGTGTATAATCTTTTTCTTTCAGGCAACCTCAATAAAAGAAATCTAAAGGATTTAAATCCGGCGAACGTGGTGGCCACAAAATAGGTCCTTGACGTCCAATACACCTGCCAGGAAAAACGTTATTTAGGTGTTCTCTCACAACCAGTGCATAGCGGGCAGGACAGGCGTCATGTTGAAACCACAGTCGTCTTCTTATTAATAGAGGAACGTCTTCAAGTAACACCGGTAACTCATTCTGCAAAAATTGCAGATAATTTTTAGCATTCAAATTTTCTGGTAAATCTATTGGTCCTATAATTTTGTTGTTGATTATTCCTGTCCAAACGTTTTTAAATTGATGCTGAAAATTATTTTACCTGAAAACATGTGGAATTTCCATTTGCCAACTGTAGAAGTTATGTATGTTGAAAATGCCACCTCGTTTGCATGAAGATTCATCTGTCCAAAGAGTGCAATCAAAAAAAGTTGGATTTTGACGCATTTTTTGTAACATAAACGTTGTGCACGGCGGTGAAAACGCGAGGTCCAGGATGGTTTCCTAGTGGAAATCGTTCTCGGTAGCGTAGTGATGCATGATTTGCACTACCTCCACACTCCCCATAGATAAAATGCATTTCTGCATATTCGCGAAGGGTGTACTGCACAAATGGCATAATAAGTATAACAAGATAAGCTCAACAAACTACTCAAAACATAATTTACAGAAAATAATGGATTAATTTTAACAGGTTGATAGATGTCAAAATTCGTTGTTACGTAAATAATACAATAAAAACAATCAAATCAAGCTGCATGAATATGAATGTGAAGTACCTTTATAGGTGAGTAAATTGCGATTAAATGGTGATGCAATGTGGTGCTAAAATTTGTACTTGATGCATTTAACGGTCATAAAAATATTTACTGTATAAGGAATAGTTACTTATTATACAATTTCAGAATCTATAAGAACGACGCTACTTTTTGCACTTAAGGGCATCAAGATAGCTGTTCATCTTTTGCTACAGTAGGGATCAAAAGTTGCATAAGTGAAATGGAGTTATAAGAAATGGGTTAAAATAAAGTTGTTTCTTAAAAATCCAAAGCATACGTTCAAAATCTGTAAATTAGCTTTTGTACTACGACCATTCGCGAAACTAAAACTGAAAACATTATTTTTCTACATTTCTTGTGGAAGAGTAAATGTACGAAATATTGTGCGAAAGTGATGTCAGTTTTTGTCTATTTTGAAAAAAGTGCAAATATCTTGTAAACCATGATACTTTCATTAACACTTATTTTTCATTTCTTGATTTGTCAAGGATGGGGTTTCTATCGGGCGGAGTATTGTCGGCCTTGTATATACATAATAGAAAATCCATCTCTGTTCAAAATCAAACCAAACCGTCCCATCAGGTTTCTAATTAGTGGCCATTCTCCGATTACTAGCCACGTGACCGTTCACCCCTCGCACGTGCCCATTGTCCTTGACGTTGCTGCAAATTAGGTTCATTAACAATTTAGCACACCAAATGAGTTCCGAACGAGTTCCTCGACGCGTCCACTGTATAAATTCCATCCTAGTCGCCTAGTTAGGGTTATATTAGATTTGGAGTAATTGCGCGAATTTGTATTGTGCAACGTCTCCAATTTGAGGGAGGCGTTCGGGGACAGCAAAACGGGCCTCTAATCTCGAAGTCTCTTACCCGACAAGAGACGTTTTTATTTCGAGGGCCGCACTGACCTGAACAACCCTCGGACAAACAAACATCGTTATCGACAGTGTCCAGACCGGTGCATTCTGTGCAATGGGGAATTAATTGTGCCGAAGCCTGTCCCATGTAACGCTCCATTGTCAGAGGCTGTCAGATTATAGAGCATTGTCTGGTATTGATTAAAAGCCCCAGCCGAAATCACATTTAGGAATTGTTATAACGTTAAGTCAGAGTCTTAGCCATTTTCATAATTTTAGTAATTTCACCAAGGCGCAATTTTTAAGTACGGGGTGTTCATTTAAAAACGTCATCTAGTTGGCTGTGAAATGTCAAAAGAAAATGGTGAGGGAATCCTTTTTTGTCAAAAATTTATAGCCTTCTAGATTACGTTTTCTGATGAACACTGCTCGTTTTTAGAATAGAAATTGTTTTTTATTGCTATGCAATCTGAGTAATTTTGTACGTTATCAAAACCGATACATATATTGGAAGCGCGTCTCTACATGCAACCACTTATGGCGTCAATAATTAACATGAACCAATGACTCAAGTCGGAATTTTAGATTGTGGTCATACACCAGCTATTAATATTTTTAAATAATTATCGTCTTTTTATTAGTGAACTAATCTCAAAATGGGTGAAAAAGCTTATGACAAAATATATATTAAAAGGTTCGTATATAGCTAAAATAGCACATAGATTTGTAGACGTACTTTATATTAACATAGCGATTAACCCTTTTGAATATTTATTGGCGTTTTAATAGTAAATTAAACCTCCAAAGTGCTGACAGCGTAAATGACAAAAGATATAATAACAGGTTTGTATGCAGCTACAATAGCATATAATTTTTTTACAACCATATATGTAATGCTATCATTACAAACGTCATAGGAGGGAGGGAAGTTACCTATTACCTACCTCTAAATTAGATGTGGGTAATGGGTATTCATTACCTCCCAAGGGCGGCAATGGCTTATTACCTACCGCTCTCTCTCAACCCTCAATTTCCATGCTTATTTCTTGGCCCCTAAAATTTAATGTCTTTTAGTCTATCTAGATAAGATAGTTAACTGGTAATTTAAAAAAAAAATAGTAAAAATATCTTATACGAAAAATATAAATTCATATTAGGTAGGTTGTAAATAAAATAGTATACACACCTCGGTAGGAAGTTTTCTTACTTCCTTATCGAGTTTTCCTTCCTTATCTAATCTCTCGACAGTAATGAACGACTTCCCACCCCGGTATGTAATATACTATTGTTGACTTATTTTATATTCACATTTTTGTTATTGTATTATTAGCATTTAGCAAGGTATTATATTATTGACATCATTGCATTAGGAATTTTATATCGATTCTTAATTTTTGTAATTAGGTTATATTTTTTTTAGGCAAATTTCGATTCAAAAACAGCTTTCTGAACCAATATATGATGAGCCTCAAAATCCACTTTATTGCTCCATTGAGGAAAACCCTCGGCCCTTAAGTGTGCCCAACGAATATACAAGTCCTGATTTGCAGGGTACTTCAGAAAAGTGCTGCAAAAGTAATTTCAAGAAGAACTTAGACCGCCTTCTTTCATCTAAAGAAAAAAATGTATTGAAAATTGATGAAAAACCAGTAAAAAGTGATCTTCTGGTTAAAGTAGAAGGAAGTGGGATTATTAAACTAAAGAAAGGATGTTGGAAACGATCCTGCATAATTAGTTTGGGATTTAATACGTTTCTAAATTTGGTATGCTTGTCCCTTATTGCAATCTGCATGATACAGCAACAACAACAGGTCAGTACTTGAAAAACATTAATATATAATATATCAAACTTACTGTTTGAAAACGCTGTTTTCGACCTTTTAAACGGCTGATGAACCATCAGTTTGCAAGCTCTAATTGTGCCCATACCCAGACTGGTTTCGCCGTATACGGCTCGTCAGTGATGCTTTGACATAATCAGAACTTGCAAAATTTTCGGTACTCAAGACACGTTTCATGGCAGCACCGAGAAACGTTTTCCTAGTACCGATGGCTAAAAATCGATTTTCTGTATTTTACAGTAATCTGCATAACTTACTGTTTGTTTCAGATTTACGACCATGATAACTTGGAGTATAAATTTAGTATCCTTAAAGAAAAACAACAAAAATTAGAGGTATTTATTTGCACAGTCAATATTATTTTAGACCATTAACTAACTTATTTGATACCTTTTAGTCAAACCTGACCTTTATTAAGGTTATGGAAAAATCTTTGACTGACCACCATTCCTCTATTAAGGTAGTTGTAATGTCTTCAATATTCACATTCTACTGTTTGCGCCTTTTGCAGAATCTGGAGAAAAGTTTTAGAAAGCTCTGCGATGCTCTTTCGAAATGCGACTGCTGGAAGAACGCAACTGAGATTAGCAAAATGTGCTTTGCAAACAAATAGACGACACTTGATGGCTTAGTTAAGAATGTTGTAATAGGTTATATTCCTTAGCAATTAAACCAATTATTCTAGATTTGATTAACGTTTATAAAACTTTATTATTTTTTATTTTGTCCCCACCCTGTGATTTAAACTTTTCGGTTTATAAATTTTCTATTTCGTAAACAAATAATTAACAAACACCTTTCAAATTTCTGATAACAATCTCCTTTTCGAATTGCCCCAGGTACACTATCCACCAAGAAGTAGCGCTTTTCAAATTCTTACTAGAAAATTTTACGTGAGAAGGAGCAAGGCCTTAACCGAGAAGGTAATAAAAGAAGACATTACATTCTACAATCCAAAGTGTTTTCCGGGCTCTGAAGCCGTGATGCAATAGAATTTCTTTCTGACGTTTCGTCCACAGCTGCGGTAGACGAAGTGATCTCCCGTGCTTCCCGACGTTGACTGATTCGACTGATGTGCAATGTTACCAACTCGAAAATATAAATTATTGAAATCAAAAATTTAATTCACCAAAAACGCTCCGTATCATTGAAAATTCCCGCCGTAATCCTAGCGCGATACGCATGCGCAGCATAACGTAATTAATGGCATTTTTGGTTTGATGTTCTAGAGCAATCCCAGAGTATCTCTATTCTCTACTCTCTGAATCAGATTTTATAGTGAGAAATGTTGGCAAATTGCTGTGGAGCAGTAAACCGAAAATGCTATAACGCAAAATTTAAATGACAGATTGTAACCGTATCAGTATTTACTTTGAAGCTTTTTATTCAAAATTTTTTGTCTACACCAACGAGCTAGTATTTTACATCTTACGCTTCTGTTTTACAATTTTGGCCTTACTTTTTTAGCAGTGAGCACCCAAAAAATGGCGGCGATATCCGCCGGAACTAAAAACTTAAAATTAGTCAACTTTTTTTTGTGTGACTTTTATGGAACTTTTACCCCCCTTGTAAATGTTCCATCATCCTTTTAACTTTCAATTATGAAAATAAAATTTACAAATTTGTATTTTGAACTAAAAGAAATTTATAAAAATTTAGTAAACATTTTTTAAAAACGTAGAAATCGCTTTTAAAAAATTTAAGAGTCACTATTAATGTCTAAAAAATAAACAGAATTTTTCCATTTTAACTTAGCTTAATATAACCAAAATTTTTTTTTATATTTTATTTTTTTTTGGTCAGTGTGTAACTAAGTGGAACTTTTACCCCCCTTATAAATGTTCCATCATCCTCTCACTGAAATTTGTAAAGAGAATTTAAAACAAATTTAAAGAGATACAGATTACTGTAAAATACAGAAACCAATTTTTAATCGTCGGTACTATGAAAACGCTATTTTCGACCTTTCGAAGTTGGCAAGTTCTAATTGTGCCCATCCCCTTGGAGATGGGCGTCAAAAAGACAATTTAAGAAAAAATAACTTTGGCACTACGAAATATGACGGGACAATAAATTAAAGCAACAAACATAAAAAGTTTCAAAATGAAACCAAATTAAATGAGCGGAACCCAAAGATATCGAAGAAAAATAAGAAATGAAGAAAACAAAAAAAATAAAAGCTGAAACATTTTTATAAAAAAATTCATTAAAAAAAAAACATAGTTATCGCAACCAAAAAGGAATAACCAACACGAATAAAAAACAAATTTGAGAAGGAAATATATATAGGCTCGTTTAGAATTCAAAAAGAATTAATAATAAGAATAGTCACAAAATATTACCAAAAAAATTATATTAATTCAAAAAGTGGAAAGGCTAATTAATAAACTAAAAAATTAAACAGAATTTCTCCATTTTAAACTAACTTTAAATTAGTCATAAATCAGCAATTTTTTTTAATATTTTAATTTTTTTTGTCTGTATGTAACTTTTATAGAACTTTTACTCCTCTTATAAATAAATGAACGAAAAAAATTTATAAGTGAAAAAAAACACTATATTAAGTATAATAACATTATGAAATATAAAAACACTGCATTAAGTAACTCTATCGAGTTCAAAACGCAATTTCCGCGTGACTAAAACGGAGTTTAAAAGTTTAAAATACGAATTAGAGCCCATCAGAACGACGTGCCAAGATCTGGTTTGGTCTCGCGACAAAATCGGAACTTTTCTTTCCCTCCCCTGTCCAGGTAGTAGCTCTAGCATCGAGTTCAAAGTGGGCACCTAAAAAATGGCGGCAATATCTGTGTGACGTCACCATGATCCTAAGTCTAAAAATAATTAGAAATCGTGATTCATCAATTGATGTACTGTGATGATAAAATTACGTCGTGAGTTCTTTAAAAATGGCGGACTTCCAGCCATTTTTAGGGGAATATCGGTATTGGTTTGCGCTGTCTCTAAGGGCGAGTTCGCATGAGCGCAACGGGCAAAAATGCGGAATTGTCAAAATTGCGGCATTAGCTATCAGCGCAATAGCGACGGATTACCGCCAAATATTCAATTTTTGAAAATGACAAGTCAAACTCCAATCACAACTGAGATTCGCGTACCGCCGTTTTGCTCGTTGCGCTCATGCGAACGCGCACTAAAGAACGTGAAACGTCAATGTAAACATTTGACATTGTTGACTCGTCGTTCGCATCACTCTAAGTACAGATGTTCCTCGAAAAATTCTCGCATTGATTTAAAGCTCCAGCTTCGCCAACATCAAAGATGAAATGCTCGGAAATGGAGGTTTTTCGCTCAAGTTGGCAACCCTGCTGTGGTGAGCTCCGTAGTATCATTGTATTTAAATCTAATAGTAAGTCAATGGCACTTATGATGGTGTTCACTAGATGTCACTGGAGCCTAGTGACATCATCATTTTAGACAAATATTTCAAGGCCGCTTAATTTCCGGCGTTGTTGCAATTGTAATTTACGTAATACTGACTTCACGTCAGCTAGACAAAGATCTCCGAAATCCTCCTTGCTCTCTTTGCCTTCACTCCGACTGCAGTCGTATTTGTCATGGTATGGCACAGTTTTTTTTTATTTACAATTCATAATTTCTACATTTTTATGGATATTGGAGCAAAAAATGCTCGATATTTGGGCTAATTAATGAAGCAGCCGATAAATAACTCAATAAGTACCAAAATGCCTTCGCCTGCTGCCGTTACTTACAACAGTGGTGAACAGAGAAGTGAGTAAATCTAATGGCGCGAAAACCAGGGAATCTTTAAATCTTATGGATATTGGAGCAAAAAAAGCTGGATAATTCAGCTAGTTTTTAATCAGTTTTTAATCAAGGGTAGTACCTTTCTCCAAATGGTTCGCACTTGGACTTGCATGCCCTGTGAGCTGAGCAATAACGGGCATATCCAGCATCCCATATTGTACACGTAGTGCTGAGATATATACTCATAGCTCCGGTACCAAGGAGTGTATCGCATTCGTACTACTATACAATCATATTATTCACTATCCATTGAGGTCCTTCATGCTGGGCTCTGAAGCCTGAGTTCCCTGGCTGCCCCATTGTAATTAAGGCTCTGGGTTCTGGGTATAGGATAACTTAAATGGATGGGGCGACAATACGTAATAAAGGTCATCCTTCCTCATTGTTCTTTGTGGCCGGCATTTGCCAAAAAAAGAAAGTAAAATAACATAATATCACAAATACTTATAGCTACAGTACATAACCAAACTTTAATAAATAATAATGACAAACGAAATGGCATATCTTTTTCTCTAAGTCTGCAAAATTACTAGTTTTTATAATGATATTTATAGAATATATCCATCCTTGTTCACCCAATGCAGTAGAGAAATAGAAATTTTGTTTTTATTTGTATAGAGTATACAGCTGAGGTTATTTTTACTTTTGCCGTGACATTTCCACCGTTGCCAAGTTTATGGTCCCCCATGAAGTTGACAGGATTGACAGCGTCCCCCATGGCCCTCTGGCAGAGAGGGACCGAATTATCCATTCAATGATTTACTTGTGATTCATATACAATGGTAGTATTTATTCCCTCGCCGGCGTCGTTGTGCAGCAGTGGAGGGCTGGGGTGGGTGTAGGGATAACGCGGGGTTTCGATGTACTTTAATTATGTCGAAGAACTTGCTTTCAATCTGCATTTAGATTTAGACACATAGTTTCCTCGTTCCTGTCGAAATTGCTGTGGTATTTAAAGATCTCAATGGCTTCTGTCGTTAGTCTCGGATAGAAACGCTGCGATTGATATAAGATATCACCCCAGTTGCAAAGGACGTCGTGACTTTCGGAGAGAGCGTGCTCTGCTACTGCTGATTTTTGCATTGGTCCCAATCTGCAACTCCTCTTAATTACGGAATACGAGAGACCATTGAGATCTTCAACCACGACAACAATTTCAACACATTATCTAAATACCAAAATTAGCATTTTTGGAAAAAGTGATGCTAATATTAAGGTCGAAATGGGTGAAAATGATTCAAAGTGGTAAAAAAAGGTAAAATTAAATTTATAGCCAAAATCGATTAAAAATTAGGTATACAAAGCTTCTAAAAGTACAAATTTGTAGCCTTTGCAGAAATTGTGGTTAGAGGCAGAACCAATTTCTTTTTAAAAATAACCCATTTCATATGAAAATGGTTTTGATGTTTTTTTTAAGGTATAGGCTAGAGTTAAAGCAAAAATACGTGAAAAATGGCTCATAGCGCGTATAAATACAAACTTAAATGGTTTGAAAAAATTCGAAATAAGATTCTAGCCAAAGTCGATTAAAAAATACTCAAAGCATCTAAAAATGCAAACTAAAAATTTCTGAAAAAATTTAGATTAAGATTATATACATGTGTTTAAAAATGGATACAAAACATCCGAAAATTTGAAATCTTTTAAGAAATTTGGGATAAATATAGGACGAAAGGCCATTAAAAATGAAAAAATTTTCGTATTTTCTTGAAAAACGTCTAAGGGCTAAAGGCTCTAAAGTATAGGATTAAGGCTAAAATTGGTGATGAAATATTCAAAGCATGTAAAAATATAAATGTGGAGGGTTTGGAAAAAAAAAGAGCTAACATTATGGTTAAAAACCAATTAAAAATTACTGTGTTAGATTTAAAGTCAAAAGTGAATAGAAAATTACACAGAGCATCCGAAAATGCAAATTTTGAAGTTATTTGAGAAATTTAGGTAAGAATTAGGAATAAAATTGATTAAAAGTGACCCATTTATCTAAAAATGGCAAGATTAAGTCCTAAATCGATGAAAAATGTATCAAAGCGTAAAAATATACAAACTTGGAGGCTTTGGAAAAGTTAAACTTAAGATTACGGCCAAAATCAGTTAAAAATTACTCAAATTCAAATTCAGGTTAGATCTATTAAGATCAAAAGTGATTAGAAAAATTACAGAGAGCTCCTAAAAATGGAAATTTCAAGTTTTTGAAGAAATTTAAGTTAGGATGAAGGCTAAAGTTGTTTAAAAATTGACCCATTTTATCTAAAAATGACAATTTTAAAGCTTTGTGAAAAAAGCCAAACTAAGATCAGGCCAAAATCGGTGAAAAATGACTCAACGAGTGGAAATATACAAACTTAGGTGTTTTGGAAAAGTTAAAATTAAGATTATGGTCAAAATCAGTTATAAATAACTCAAATTGTAAAGCATTTAGACTAAATGTTTCTAGGAAAATTCCGGTTAGGATTAGGGTCAAAAGCGTCCAAAAATTCACATTTGAGGTCTTTGGAGAAATTTAGGTCAGAACTGGGACTAAAATCATTTAAAGGTAACCCATTTTATTTAAAAACGACAATTTTAAAGTTTTGTGAAAAAACTCAAACTAAGGCGAGGCCAAAATCAGTAAAAAACACTCAAAGCATGTAAATATACAAACTTGAAGTTTTTGGAAAAGTTAAAATTAAGATTATGGCCAAAATCAGTTAAAAGTAACTCAAATTGTAAAACATTTATATTAAATGTTCCTGGGCTAATTCAGGTTAGGATTAATATGAAAAGTGGTTAAAAAGTCACACGAGCGTCTCGAAATTCATATTTGAAATCTTTGAGAAGTTTAGCTTAGAATTTGAACTAAAATTGTTTGAAGGTAACTCGTCTTATCTGAAAATGACAGTTTTAAATTGTTGTGCAAAAGGTCAAACTAAGAGAGGTCAAAGTCCGTGAGAAATGACTCAAAGCATGTAAGTATACAAACTTAGTGGCTTTAGAAAAGTTAAAATTAAGATTATGGCCAAAATCAGTAAAAATTACTTAAATCGTCAAAATTGCAAATTGAATGTTTTTGGGCAAATTCAGGTTAGGATTAAGGCCAAAAGTGGTTAACAGATTACACAGAGCGTCTAAAGAAAACTTGAAGTCTTTGGAGAAACTTAGGTTAAAATTGGGGCTAAAATTGTTTAAAGGTCAATCGTTTGATCTAAGGTTGCAACTTTAAAGTTTTTTGAAATAATCTGAATAGAGATTAAGGCCAAAATCGGTGAAAAATAACTGAAAGCGTGTAAATATACAAACTTGGAGGCTTTGGAAAAGTTAAAATTAAGTTTATGGTTGAAATCAATTAAAACTTACTCAAATCTTCAAAATTGCAGATTAAATGTTTCCGGGCCAATTCAGGTTAATATTAAGGTCAAAAGTGGTTAAAAAATTACACACAGCGTCTAAAAATTCAAATTTGAAGCATTTGGAGAAATTTATGAGGCATTAGGAATAAAATTGTTTAAAGGTAACTCATTTTATCTAAAAATGTCAATTTTAAAGTTTTTTTTTTGAAAGAAGTCAAATTAAGATTAAGGCCAAAATAGGCGAAAAATGACTCAAAGCATGTAAATATACAAACTTAGTGGTTTTGGACAAGATTTGAGAAATGACTCAAAGCATGTAAATAACTTGGAGGCTTCGGAACAGTTAAAATTAAGAATATGGCTAAATCAGTTATAATAAATCAGTCATATAACTCAGTTAAAACTTACTCAAATCGTCAAAAAGGAATATTAAATAATTCTGGGCAAATTCAGGGTAGGAGTAGAGTCAAACGTGGTTAAGAAATTACAAAGAGTGTCTAAAAACGCACATTTGGACTCTTTCAAGAAATTCAGGTTACAATTCGGACTAAAATCGGTTGAAAATAAACAACTTTATCTAAAAATGTAAATTTCGATTATTATAGATTGGGGATTGATAAAAATAATTAATAAAATGTAAGAATATGAGTGTTAATTATTTATCATTAAAACTATAATAACTTAACCATTTCAAGTAAAATATTCATAATTCATAATTCGTGTCTCAATTGCAATTATCGAATGATCGATTATTATACCATAATCGAAATATTTCGATTATATCATTCGACTTTATTATCGACTTCGAGACCGAGACTGTATAGGACCGATACTGCCAATCGAGACTCTCGAGAGTCTCGGTCTCGAACAACATCATTCGTTTGCAGGATATTTTTCTTCTTCTTGATCTCAGCTTCTCCTTCGGATGTTGCTGATCATCATGACTATTCTAACTTTAGAGGCAGCTGTCCGAAATAGTTCGATAGATGAGAGGCCAAACCAGTCTAGCAGGTTACGTAGCCAGGAAATTCTAGATTGATCGACTCTTCTGCATCCCACGATTTTCCTCTGCATGATGAGATGCAGAAATTCATATTTTGAATTACGCATAACATGCCCAAGAAACTCTAGTTTTCTTCTCTTAAATGTAAAAATAATTTTCATTTCCTTATCCATTCTTTCCAGAACTTGTTCGTTAGAAATGCGGTCCATCCAGGAGATCTTTAACATTCGACGGTACGCCCACCACTCAAGCGATTCCAGTCTCTTCGATATTTCCTTCTTCAGTGTCCATCCTTCAAGACCATATAGTAACAATGGAAAGACGTAACACCGCACCATTCTTACTCTCAAAGTCAAAGATAGATCTCGTGCTGTCAGCAGTTTTCTCAGTTTCATAAATGTTGTCCTCGCCTGCTCAATTCTTGACAAGATTTCTTGTTTGTGTGCAACATTTTCATTTATGATAGTTCCTAGGTATTTGAAGTGATGAACTTGCTCAACCCTCTTATTGCGAATAGTCAGCTGACCACTGATGTTCGTTTTGGATATTATTAGAATTTCTGTTTTATTGATATTAATTCTTAGCCCATAATCTTCGCTAACTACTGTTACTTTGTCTACCAGTCTCTGCAGATCTTTAAGGCAGCTTTCTACATAGCGGTATCGTCAGCGTACCTGATGTTGTTGACAGTTCTGCCATTGATCGATATACTCGCCAGCTCCTCTTCCTATGCCTCCCGAAAAACAAACTCCAAACAAACATTAAATAGCAGGAGAGAGAACACACCCCTGTCTGACTCCCTTCCGATTACTAATTTGTTCTGTCAAAGCATTGTCATAGTTCACTCTAGAAGTTTGCCCCAGTAGAGATTTGATATTATTCGGACATCGTGGTAATCAATGCCAAGTCTATGGAGTATATCCAGAAGCTTTTCATGCTTGACATTGCTTACGTTCCGCCGACGGCAGCAGCTGAGAAGTTTAGTCAGTGAGTCAACCCTCAAATTGGCCAATAAGGTGCCGATTTTCAGCGATCGCTGACTAAACTTCTAAGCTGCTGCCGTCGGTGGAACGTTCGCATTGTCGAACGCCTTACAATAATCTCTAAAGCATACGCAAAATGTCTTGGTTTACATCTAGGCATCTCTGAGACAAGACATTCAAAGCAAAGATGGCCTCTCTCGTGTCCATTCCGTTGCGGAATCCAAATTGTCTGTCTGATGTTTCAGTCTCACATTTTCTGTGAGGTGTGCAGGATATTGGGTATTATATAATCTGCAGGCGAGCAGGTCCTTATATTAGTGCGTTGCGTATAGTTATTCTTAGTACTAAAAGACACTTTAACAGAAGTACTCCTAGTACATACTTACCTGAGTTTTCTATTTTATTCATTTTTCAAATCGATTCAAAGCGAGTAAGAACCAAAGACGATTAAGACAAGTGTACACTGTCACTTTCCGCCCTTTATATTTATAAATAACTATCAACTATCATAAATAAGTTCTATGGATTGCTGAGTGTGACTAGCGTGCCAGTTAACAATAAATATGATGAAGTTTTTCTGTTTGCAAAAGTATTGTATTATTTCTATACAGGGTAATTTTTAAGTTGGTGACTATTGTGCCTTACTTTATTCTACCACAAAATAAAGCTAAAAATAGGAATTTTTCCAATGGTAGTATGTGCACTTTTTCGAAATGCATATTCTAATTCATAAAATTTATAAATATATCTCTAATATAATTATCCTAATTTGAAATATTTCCAAATTTTCCATGAAATTTTGTAGCTGTGTCGATAGCTAAGTATACAGGACGCGTATTTGTTCAGTAGCATCAGTGTTGGACCTACAAGCAGGTCTAATGCAGTTTTACATTAAACAAACCTGAACTAACCTGATTCTACATTGGAAATTGGAACCCTCAATAATTTAAAATTTTGATTTTAACTAAACATTCATGCACAAAAACGAAAATTTCTCTGAAACTGTGCATTATAACTCAATGATTCAGAAGAAAATTGAATATGCAATTCAAACATAATAAGATTTTTTGAGATACTAACTTTTTTTTCGAGACCGAGACCGAAACCGATACTCGAGTTGCTACTACGAGACCAAGACCGAGATTACGCGAGTCTCGGTCTCGGTCTCGATGCGCAAGACCGAGATCGACACAGAGACTCAATTATAAATTCGAGACCGAGACCGAGAGAATGTAAGTCTCGGTCTCGGTCTCGGTCTCATGAAGCTCTATTCATAATCGCCCAACACTAAATTTAGACTCTTTTTGTTTTTTAACTTTTTTCTCTTCAAGCAATGAAACATAATTCATGTAATTACCAAAATTTAAAACCTGACTAATTTCACATTAACACTGTAACAATGGAAACGGGATATTTGCGAGCATATGCGTATATATTTCCAGGAAACAAAAAAGGCTTATTTGGAGCCAAGAATCCGCTCTAAAAATATATACAGTAAATTTTTGATTACCCTGTAGTGGGAGAGAAGTGGCTGGGTCGAGGGCTGGGCAAACTTTGCATACAGGGTATCCTTGTAAACATAGTCAAAAAGGTACTGCGGCGTTTTTTGATTCAAAAGAAAAGGATTTGATTAAACTTTTATTAAAAAAAAAGTGTCTGGGCTTCGGTTTAGTGAACTATCTATTGAAGGAAAAAATATCTGGAGAACATTACGATAGATAGCAATAAAATTTGTTACCATGTTATTTAAGTAAGATTCATGTTTTGATGGATAAACGACGTCCATCGGCTTTAAAAACATTACAGAACTTTTTATTTAGCCATCGGAATCGATTAATCTTTTTTATCTGATACTTTGATGTTATTTTTTTTTAATTTTATTGATCTTGACAAACTCGTAGCAATCATGCTACAAGTTTTTGTTATACATTTTTTAGCGTTTGTACGCTAAAAACTATGGTCTGTATCTTTGCTCTATAATAATATTACACATTCATTGGGAAGCTCGCAGTAATTTACAATTATATAATAATTTTATGTCAGATTAAGTAAAATTCTATCGGTTATAAATTTTCATTGACCTAAATTTAATGCGACATTAAATAAAAAATTGTAAATTAGGTAATCTATTACGACCTTCGCAATGAATGTGTAACATTGCTAAATGGTGAAGACGTTATTTTTGGAACAAAAGCTATGAAGGCTAGAAGCTACTGCCAAAGGCACTAAAATTACGAAAAAACATCAAAAAATCAGACTTAAAAAAGTGTAATTGATTCAGAGATTTAAATATAAAGTTTTGGTAGTTTTTATAGACACTAAATTTGTTTAGTGCCTTGACAAGACACTAAAGAACTTTTCGCTTGACCAATGCGAATGGACCCCACTTCCCCAGAAAAACATAAGTCATATGCTTGGAATTAAGTCCACAGTAAATCTCATTAAAACGACTTTGCCCTTTAATAGCAGCGAAACCACACATTTTCTTAATAAAAGTTTGATAAAAACCTATGGTTTTCAACCAAAGAATGTCGCAGTGCCATTTTGCTCATGCGCTTAAGAGACACCCTACAGTTTGATAATAAGTGAAATATATTATTACTATTGCAAGTGACAAAAAATGCCAATGAATAAGAATTTAACTTAAAATTATAGTCAAAATGCGACTAAAAATAAAACATGTGGAGTTTAACCACTATTCAGTTAATAATAAGTAGATATAACACCAGGAAAGGTTTTTTTATCGTTTTGAATATTAAAATATAACTTGAGTAACAAACCACTTTTTAATAGTCATCACAATTAATAAATTAGTATAATATTGAATATCACCACTACGCCTCGCATTTCGTTACGAAATGTCCTCCACACACACCCAACCGGGATTTGCAAAACAACCAGTCCCTCCGTATCCCTTGGAGAGCTCTAATAAGCAAACTTACTATGGCATAGAATCACCCGAAAGGAAGATAATGAATTTCGAAGCAGTCAGATTTTCCGACGTTTTGAGAAAAGCAGGAAGTGAAAACTACGAATCACTAACTGATATTTATCCAGCTACCAGTGCGCCAACATCTTCTGGAGGTAAGCATACAAATTGGAATCTGAATGATAAGAACTAATTTTGTTTATTCTATAGCTAAAGGTCTGCTTCCAAACATACCCGAGGAAAGCTCACAACCACCAAGACCCATGTATTCACTGGTTATAATCATAATTGGCCTATTGAATTTGGTGATTTTTACTTTGCTCTTGGTGCTTTACCTGAAATATGGAGTCATAGACCCTTACATAAATGAAGTAAGTAACAGTTTACAAATTAGTACTAAAAAATACAAGTGAATTTGTTTTAGAAAAAGGTAAAAATGGCCATAAAACAACTTAACTTCTTCCGCTCGTTCATGGAGGGGTACATGCACAGTGTCAGAGTGAACATGACTTATGCCTTTGGAAATATTACAGAAATACAAAAGCGTATATAGTAAAATCTTCAGCAAATAAAAGTTTGAGAGATTTTCATTATCGGCCCTGGAACTGTATAAACTCGCACGACTAGTTCTAGTCTGAAGCTTCTATTGCAGTTCGTTCAAGTGTAACAAAAGCCTGACCAGAAAACATATATAAAGGGGAATCCGGACCATATATCCAGGGCGTCCAAACTGATGGGCATTTCCCTCGTAATTTCTCGCCACAGCCAGAAACCACTGGACGATTTCTATCGAGCTTCATTCGCAGAATACTGATGGGCACTGCAGCAGTTTCTTTTACTCTCCTAATAATATCCAGATATTTATTTATATTTCACTGACACGCAGATTTTTTTTCTCGGCCATATATCGACACCAAGCCTTTATCTATATTACCGCCCCGAGGTTTATCCTCTTTTTTTTTGTTTTGACCAATTTTTAATTTGCAGTAAATTTCCACTATCTCGAGGAAAATCGAAGTTAAACCTCTTTGCGAACTACGCCGGGTCCCTTCAATCCTGTTTATCGAAAAACTGAGGCGATTTATTTGAAGGCACTAAAATAAATTAGAAAATATTTCGAGTGCCTAACAGTTTTTCTTTGTGGGCAAAAATTGATGTTTATGTTGGTTTAGAGGCTTAAAAAATTAGGTCTATTTAGATCTCTTCTAATCACCAATAAACTCTGTTTCATGAAAAAAGCCAGGAAAATCAAAATGACCTTAAACTTTCAACAAATCAGATGGGGACTCAACCAGCACCTATCATAGCATCCCAGCAGGTTGTGGGAGGAAATGGCATGGGAGCTGGAATAAGTGCTGCTGGCCTTGCAGGTTCAAATGGTACTTATAACCTGGGTGCTGCCCGTCACACTGTGGGGTATTTTGATGAATCTATCCGGACAAAAATGTTTTTGCTCGTGGATCTTTGTAGGATTTTGGAGATGCAAGAAATTGATATAAAATATGACCGCAAGTACTTCGTTACCATGATACAGGGTGTTCAAGATTCAAAAAATGTATTATTTTATTAAATTATTAATTTGAAAAGTCAACGCAATTTTACGGTTCATCATCTGAAGAAAATTTTAACAACGGACTCTTCGTCTTTTTCTTCGGAAAGTACGCCGGGTTCCATTTGTCGCTATTCAGCTATTAATAAATCTTTGGTCTCCTTTAAACACGGCTTGGATGTTTTTCTCGGAATAGGTCTCATTCTTGTTATAACAGGATCGGATGTTAACAACAGCCTATTAAATATGTCTATTAGATTACGTATGAGGCAGACATATACACAGAATAAACTGCTTTTACAGTTCTAATTAAACTCATCAACAAACAGGTTACATATTTTATTTATCTCTGTTTTTGTTTATTGAAAAACAAGTTACATTACAACATGAACTCTTGAACTTATTGATATTGACATTAGTGATACTTAAAATTAAAAAACGCCGTCTACCGTCAGTAGCAAGCAAAATGCAGCTCTGATAGGCAACCCACATAACAGAACAAAGTATTGCATGTTGCCTAATGCCTTACCAGAAAATATTGCTAAGCTAACCAAAAAAAAACAACATTCTCCCTCAATATTTGGAGGTACAATTCAGTAAAAATATTCACATACAAATGAACCCAGCTTATTAAATCCAATCTACAGTCAATAAACTTATATCAAATTCAAACCATTACAAATAAATGTATGCTTCTTAGAACCCAAACCTTTGGTCAGCATGTCTGCGGGCATCTCAGTAGTTGGCATGTATTTTAATACAATTTTATTTTGCCTAATTTTATCACGAATAAAATGATACTTTACATGAATATGTTTAGTTCGCTTGTGATAAAGTTCATTTTCTAACAATTTAAGAGCACTCTGATTGTCATTGAACACTACAAAGGGCTCGTTAAGCCTCAAAAATTTACAATCAGAAGCTTTTTCAAAAAGTTCAGAGCAAAGAGACCTTAAATATATTTAATATCATCATAATATCATAATACCAATTTTTGTTTTTGGCATTCCCAAGAAATTGGAGAGATTTAGCTGAAGTGAAAATATGCCCACAAAAAGATTTGCGCTCCACAACATCATTAGCCCAATCTGAGTCCACAAAACCAGTAACTGCATTTCCACTTTTAACATAGTTAATACCAACATTTTTTGTCCCTTTCAAATACTTAAGAACTCTTTTGGTTTGGCTCAAATATGAAATCGAAAATGCAATATCTGGTCAGGTACACACAGCTAGGAACATCAACGAACCAATCAACTGCTGATAGGGAACGTCCAGATACTCATTACCAACAGACAAATTTTTATTCTGTTCTAGAGGAGTACACAGGATTGCACTCTGTCATTTGAAATTTTGCCAGAATTCTTTAAATATGTTGAGCCTGACTAATTTTAAGTTCGTTCTTTGAACGGTCTCTTTCTATTTTCATCCCTAAACTTAAATTTTAATTTCAGTGCTTCTTCCTTATTATTATAAAATATAAAGAAGTCATTAGCATACAGTGCTACAATAATTATAGTATCACCAGAACTCTTATAAAATATACAAGGTTCGATCCTTGACTGAATGTAATTTAAATCCAACAACAGACCTTGAGCCTTTCCAAACCACGACCTAGAAGACTGCTTTAGCCCATAAATAGCTTTCTTTAGTCGACAGACTCTATTTTCAGAGCCTGGTTCAACAAAACCTTCACGCTGTTCCATAAAAATTTCTTCTTCTATGTCGCCATTTAGGAAAGCTGTCTCAATGTCCAAATGATCTACCTCAGGGTTTAATTCCACGGTCATTGCAAACAATAGCCTCAGATTAGAAAAACCAATGACAGTGGAAAAAGTTTCCATACAGTCTACTCCATATTTCTGAGTAAAACCTTTTGCCACCAGTCTAGCCCTATATGTAGCAATATCACCCTGTTCGTTCCGCTTAATCTTGAAAACCCACTTATTTTTAACAGTATTTTTATTTTTAGGCTTGTCAACCAATTCCCAGGCATTATTTAGTTTAAAAGCATTTAACTTTTTTTCAATTGCCTGTCTCCATTGGATACCATCCCGACTGGATAATGCCTCGGATATAGTAATTGGTTCAAGCTCATCTGAAACAGCCAACATGCAAAAATCAGATTCACTCAGAGAACTGTCATTTGTAAAATAATCATCCAGAAATTTTGGCTTACGTACGTTTCGCTTAGGATACCTCTCACCATTAGCACCTTCCATCTGTACTTGAGCTTCACTATCGTCAGTTGACACTTCACTATCGCCAGTTGACACTTCACTATCTGATAATGACTGTCCCAAGTTTTCTGACTCATTCTGCTCCTCTGGTTCATCATGGACATGCTGTTCCTCATTGGACATCTCGAGTTCCACCTTCAAAGGTACTACATTTTGGTTTTCATTTGTAGAATCTATGTTGGGTGTAGTTACATTAGTAAATTTTCCTTCGAGGAATTCTACATTCCGAGCTATTTTTACAGTGGATGTTTTTGGGTCACATACTCTGTAACCTTTGGATATTTCTGAATACCCAACAAAAATGTATTCTTCTCCTTTAAAGTCCAACTTTTTACGTTTTATGTTTGGTGTATGTACATAAACACAACTCCCAAAAATTCGTAAATGGCTAACATCTACCTTCTGTCCTGTCCACTTTTGTTCGGGTAACATACCCTTTATCTTCTTTGCTGGAGATCTATTAATCAAATAAACAGCAGTGTTTACTGCTTCTGCCCACGTCTGTTTTGGGGAGTTCGAATCAGCTAGCATGCTACGTGCTTTCTCCAGAATAGTTCGGTTTTATCTTTCTGCAAGACCATTCTGTTCGGGCGTGTATGGTGTAGTTAATTCATGTTTGATAACATGTTGCTTCAGGAAATTGTTCAAAACAGAATTACAATATTCTCGTCCATTGTCAGTTCTGAGCACTTTTAATTTTTGTCCACTTTGATTTTCTACAAAATGGCAGAACTTTTTAAACACTTCAGGGATTTCATTCTTTGACCTTAAGAAATAACAAAACACCTTCCTTGTGCAGTCATCAATCAGGGTGAATAAATATCTTTTTCCACCCCATGATTCAACTTCTAAAGGTCCTGCTAAATCTGAATGAACAAGGTTCAGCTTATTTTGACAAACATCCTTTGTTTTATTAAAGGGAAAGCTTTTTCTGGATTGTTTACCATTTATGCAACTCTCACATGGCTCAGGTGTTTCATTTTCTGTATAAGATATACCTGCAGCCAGTCCATTCTTTAACAACTTCATGCTATAATGATTCAGGTGACCAAGTCTCCTATGTCACAAAATCTGAGAGTCATTACTACTTGCTATCATCCATCCAGCTTGTACAAATCATTTTCACATGAGGCTGTGGCTACTGCTTTTCCCTTCATGAAACACTTGTCACTGTCCATGATTTTGCACCCGTTCTGATCAAAACAAACACTAAACCCTTTTGACACCATTGAGTTAACAGATAACAAGTTTACAGAGAGATTTGGAACATACTTAATGTCTGATATATTTTGCAAAACATCACTTGTTTTTAGTTTTACAACACTAGTACCAGTTCCATTAACACAAAGTTTGGGATTATTTGCCATTAAAATCTCTTGTCCTGAACACTCGTTGGAGATGTTTGTTAAAAGATCAATGTTTCCTGTCATGTGGGAAGAAGCACCACGGTCGACAAACCAAGCTTCTTTATTTTCTAAGCCAACACTGAATACAGCAGCATTTAAAGCTTTGCCTCCTTTTCCTCTCCTGTCTTTGTCAGAACTGGAACCATCCTTTTGAAAATCCTTCTCTGGACACTGGTTTTTATAGTGACCTTTTTCTTTACAATTCCATCACCAAGGACCCTTTTTCTGAAATGGTTTTCTTAGTACCGAGGCAGTATCTTCCTTGTGTTTTCCATGCTGCCATTTTTTGTCCTGCAACAATTTAGTCTTAACAAAATCGGAAGTTATATCTACCCCAGAATGCTCAAGAGCCGTCACCATCGGTTCATATTCTTCTGTCAAACCCTGGAGCATTATTACTCCAAGAAATTCATCATCAATTGGTTTTCCAATAGCTGCAAGCTGCTGAGAAAGAGCCATAGCTTGATTTACATACTCTTCCATTGTGTTAAAGCGGTCAAGCTTAATAGAACACAAATTCCGCAGCAAGCTTAATCTTCGATGCAAACCTTTATCTTCAAAGGCTCTTTCTAATGCTGCCCAGGCTTCTAAAGCTGTTTTTGCCTGCATTACATGAGGATAAGTAGATTTATCAAGAGAAAGAATTATTTTTGATAGAGCTTTCTCATCTCTCCTGGCTGTCTGTGCAGGATCCACAGATGATTCAGAGGTGCGATCAATACAACCCCACAATCCATTCAATTTTAATAAAGCTGTGATTTAAAACTTCCACACGGCATAATTATCCCGTCCTCTAAGCTTGTCCACTGCCAAGCTTAGCGAAGCACCGTCGTTTGCCGACATCTTGTTTTATTTTTTAGAACACGGCAAGGGAAGACTATGAGACAAATTACTTACATTCTGTGCAACAGAACAGACGCTGCTGGGCTGGGCCCATAACCTATTAGATTACGTATGAGGCAGACATATACACAGAATAAACTGCTTTTACAGTTCTAATTAAACTCATCAATAAACACGTTACATATTTTATTTATCTGTGTTTTTGTTTATTGAAAAACAAGTTACATTACAACATGAACTCTTGGACTTATTGATATTGACATTAGTGACACTTAAAATTAAAAAACGCCATCTACCGTCAGTAGCAAGCAAAATGCAGCTCTGATAGGCAACCCACATAACAGAACAAAGTATTGCATGTTGCCCAATGCCTCACCAGAAAATATTGCTAAGCTAACCAAAAAAAAAAAAACAACGATGTCCTGAAGGCATGCGGTTCTTGAAAATTTTTGGCGGTAAGTTCGAAAGTGTTTATTTCTGGCTTCTGCAGCTTCTTCCGATAGTTGACCTATTGGAACTAAAGCATTTTCAACTATTGCTGCTCCGTGAACTAAAATTTTATGCATGGTTGATGTCATAGAATGCCACGAATATAGCTTAACGTAAAGCTCGGCAGTTTCTTGACAATACAGAGAAAATTTTATTGTATCGATTTTATGTCCGTTTGATATGGCTTCTGAGATAACTTTTAAGTGATAAATTAAGCCCACATCAATGCCTGTTATTTCGGATGCCAACTGTGGATCAGAAAAAAACTTTCTGCTGGTATTGCCATCATTCGTAGTACTGAATCGAGGTTTTGGTATGTCCACTAGCAAGCCAAGTTTTCTTCTGAACTTTTCTTAAATGTTTTTTTTTCTTAAATCAACTATTTCTTTATCTTCTTGAGCTCTCAACTGCCACTGGAAGTTTATATGAAAAATGTAGCAGGGACTAAAATAGTCTAATTCTAGCGTGGAACACTGATAAGCCGAATTCATACGTTTCAGGTTTAGCAACTCTTTCAATTGACAAGTTGTTAAAATTCTTTGAAGTTAGTCCACAAATGTAGCATCTCATAGTTGACATGGTTGATGTTGCCGCATTGCACACTTTTCCGTCAACCATAGTTAGAAGCATTTTATGGGTAATAGCAAATAACTTGTTATTAATGTTTACACTAGTTTCCTGGAGTCAACTTGACTTTTGATGTTAATAATTTCTTCGGCTGTGATGTCTTTAGATTCTTTCACGAATCTAATTCGTATAGGGCGGCAATATGGTGGAGTAGATGGCAAAGGGTTTTGCCAAATGATTCTGTCATTGCACATTAATGTTATCGAAACCAAAGAACTTTGAAAAATATTTGAGTCGGAACCGCTTTCATTTTCAAACCTTTGTTGGTAGTTCACTTGTTGCGATCGATGTGATGACATGCTCACTTGCAAACTAATTCTAAGCTGCTTCTTTCTTCCTTAGGTAAGTTTATAACGACTTCTTTTAAGTAGGTCACTAAACGTGTTACTGTGTGATTCAGTAGAGCCTGTAGCTTCACTTCTGCTAAACGTTCGGTTACAACCATAGCAAGTTTCTATGGATAACATTCTAATTTAGATTTCTGAAGTAGACTATAGCTTGGATAGAAAGTTGGATCGCAATTTTTGATTATTTCACATTCATATTGATTCCTTGACAAGTCGGCTTCGACGAATATGGCCAAAGCAGCTCCTGATGAAAGTATTTTTGTTTATGCTGAGGGGCTGCACATGCCTTTTAGCAGAAGCATTACGCTTTCCGGAAGCAACCAGTTTTACTTGCGCAGCATAGGTCAAGACTTCCAATTCTACAGCCAACCGTAAATCTTCAGTTTTTCTCCCTTTAGTTCTTTCACTTAAGTCGGCAAATTGCTTTGGTGGACCACCGGTTCGAGCAGGTTTAGGTATTGTAAAAGCGCCATCAAGCCAAGCACTATTTTTTTTGCAAAGAAACTGCTCAACTTATAGTTTGGCACAAGCAATTTTTCGTGTCATTTTCAATCAGCTGTAACTTTTTAAGCAATGAATTGTTATAAATACAATTTACATAGTCTGAAACCTCATTTCCTCTAGATTAAACAAGCATATAACTTTGAAAAAAAAACTGACATTATCTTTATTATACAGGGTGTGAAACAAAGAGGTGCAAAAATTGCAAAATTTTGATGCTCTGCCTTTTCGCAATAAAAAAAAATTCTGTATCGTTTTCAGGTAAGGAGTAAGCCAACATCCATATCTCGGGTCCCTTTCGCCAGATTTTTGATTAAAGCACTCTGAATTTTTATACAGAGTAAAACGTAAAATGTGTGTAATTCTTGTTGCTGATATTTTTAAATCGTCGTGGTTCGAAAAAGCAGTCAAGAATCTTACTGTGTTTTCCCTCATAAATTGTCATATTGTCTGCCGATTGCTACCCATTCAAAAAATTTAAAAATAAGTGATGTTTTTCTAGTATACTAGCGTTAAAAAAATATGATACCCTTATTGTTAATGCTCGTGACTTATAATAGCAATATTAAATAAAATAACCTTTCTAGAGCTAAAGTGTAAATGAGAAATGCCGTCACAGATAGCCAACATCAATATCTCTAGACGCTTTTGTCATTTTTTGTTTTTAAAGCATTAGAACTTATACAAAGGGAATCAAAATATTCTTGAAAATTTCGTTAGCAGTTTTTTCCAATCGTTGTAATTTGCGGACAAGTTGACGGAATATTATTTTTATTCCTTGGATCGACAGCATTATCTACAAGTTGTTTTTTGTCAAGGGAGTTTTCCAAAAGTGATTACTGAATTACAGGTAAGGACTTGACAAAAAAAGTATACGGGGTGAGTCATAATGGGTGGTCGAAAATGAAATCTCATATTCTTTGGTCGATTTTAAGGGGGTCTGTCATACAATTGTGTTACCTATCGAGCTTCGTTAAAAAGTTACAGGGTGTTGAAATTAAAATTTCAAAATGCATATGTATTGATTATTCCGAAAGCGTATGAGATATTTTGTTGAAATTTTGTACGTTTCGACTGTCGTGGAAGGCGCATATTTTGCAATAAAAAATTATTTTTATTTCCGCCAGTGGCGCGCTTACCAGCACGTCGATTTACATTATTTGAAAACAAAGTAGCACGCCACTGATTTTTTGAAAAATAAAACTTAGTTTCTTAATACCCATTCTACTATAAAGGAAAAAGCCCTCTTCGGGTGTTTCAGTACGACGCACCGTTTTCGAGTAAATAAATAAAAACCATTGTAATGCATGTAAGTACAGCCGCAAAAAATTACATTTTGGTAAAAAATCTAAAATTATCGATTAATGACTTGAATTATGTGCAAACCAATAGTATTTAAATGGGCATTCTAAAAGTAAACTTCATTTTTTGAAAAAGCAGTGACGTTCAATTTTTTCTTTTCAAAGATATCTCTACGTGCTGTTAAGTGAGCGACTGGCGGAAATAATAGCTATTTATGTAACCAGTTACGAAAAGTCCGATTTTGTGTAACGAATGAATTTTGACTACAAATACCTACTTAGAGAGAGAATTATTATTACTAAACTTCAATATTTACTTTTAAACCACTTTGTATCTACTTAATACCGTAAAACTATAGCAACGGTGTGCCACAGCCGAAACCTGCAACTGGTGGTGACACCTTTTCATCACTAGTTACGAAAGATTTTACTTTTCGTAACTAGTTACGAACCAACCACAACAGTTAAAACGTGCAAAATTTCAATAAAATATCTCTTACGATATCGGAATAATCGATACATACTAATTTCAACACCCTTGTAACTTTTTAACGAAGCTCGATAGGTAACACAATTGTATGACAGAACCCCCCTTAAAATCGACCAAAGAATATGAGATTTCATTTTCGACCACCCATTATGACTCACCGCTTATACTAATTTGTCAAGTCCGTACCTGTAATTCAATAACCACTTTTGGAATATTATCTTGGTGAGGAATAATTTGCAGATAATCCTGTCGATCCAAATAATAATAACAATAATCCGTCAACTTATCCGCGAATTACGACGATTAGAAATAACTGTCAACGAAATTTTCATATGTAATACAACAGGTGCATTGAAAATTATCGGTAATTTTTGGACGATATGCACGAATTTAATTTGCCATGAAAAAAGCACGAGTGCTTTTTTCTGATCCAAATTGCATGAATTAAAAACTTTTAAAATTAAATTAAAAACTAATTAAAAACTCTTGCGGCATTTGCGACACCCTTGTAGGTATAGCTATTTTGATTCGAATCAATGTCAGAAAACTTATACGGGGCCAGATGGTATGACTAAGGATTGAATATAAATTAATTTGCATGGTTTACATACTTTTCATTTGACTTTGACAGAAAAATTATCAACGATAATTTTTTTTTGACAGAAAAATTATCGCGAATATTTCACTCATGTATTAATTTTCCCATAAGGAGAGTTTGTTTATCAAAAAATTACAGCGGTGATTCGACGTTGTCTAGAATTATCGTGAAATTATGGAAAACATGCAATCGTGAAAAATTCTCGGTAATTTTAAAGCTCTCGTGGTATTACCCCCGATAATTTTTCTGTTGTTGAATATTACTACGGTTACAATTGTACTATAACAATAGAATATTGGACACATATTGAATGACAGGTGGTGAATGAAATTCTCAAGAATATTTTAGTAGATAAACAGAGTGCTTTCCAGGACACGCTTTCCATGAGCCTCCTAGATAACGACAGACGAGGTTGCACCTTAAAAATCGCGCTCATGACCTTGAAAAGTCACGTGACCTTGAAAATCAGAGATTCCCTCTATAAGTTCTAATGCATTAAAAACAAAAAATGACAAAAACATCTAGAGATATTTATGTTGGCTATCTGCGACGGCATTTCTCAAGTTCCCTTTAGAAAGGTTATTTTATTTAATATTGCTATTATAAATCACGAGCATTAACAATAATGGTAACATATCTTTTGAATGCTAGTATACTAGAAAAAACGTCACTTATTTTCCGAACACGCTTTTCCGAACTACGACAATTTAAAAATATCAGCAACAAGAATTTCACACATTTTACGTTTCGCTCTGTATAAAAATTCAGAGTGCTTTAATAAAAAATCTGGCGAAAAGGTCCCGAGATATGGATGTTGGCTTACTCCTTACCTGAAAACGATAAAGAAAAAAAAATTATTGCGAAATGGCAGAGCAGAAAAGTCTTGCAATTTTTGCACGACTTTGTTTCATACCCTATATAATAAACATAATGTCGGTTTTTTTTCCAAAATTATCAGCTTCTTTATCTAGAGGAAATGAGGTTTCAGATTATGCAAATTGTATTAATAACAATTCATTGCTTAAATAGTTACGTCTGATTGAAAATTACACGAAAATTTGCTTGTGCCGAACTTTAAGTTGAGCAGTTTATATTTGCCTTTTGATGATTTAAATCTGGCGTAATTTTGTTTAATATCTTGAATTGCACCTTCGGAATTACCACCAACGCATAGCAAGTGGTTTTCAAGAAATTGTAATTTTGCGTTGACATCAGGTAGGTTTTGCTTTTGCATTTTGCTGAACAGGAATCGCCTAGTTACTACTTTTGACTCCAGATCCCCCTATAATAAAATAAAATACTAGTCATTATTGAGTAATGCAAGGTAAATTTAAAATTTAGATATTTCTCAAATTCGTGTCAATCCGTAGATGATTATTAAAAATATAGAAGCCAGGCATCTAGTTTTTCTTCAAAAAGAAAAATTAATACCGGGACTTGCTGGAAATAAAAAGTAATATCAACTGTTTAATAAGCTACTTCTTCTGACTATATCCCTGGATCCCCTTCTAACCAATCAAATGCATAATTTGGACCAATCAACGCGGTATATTAGCGGATATTTTTCATCCTTGGTGAATATTGCACGCGCACCAGGCATTTGCCAAAGTGACAATATTTTGGCATTGATCTTAATCAGTTGTCAACATGAGTTAAAGTCGTTTTGGATGCATTTCCTTAACGGATATCAGAGAAACAGCTGAAAAGAATGTTCCGAGTAATACCACAAAAAGAAGTAGGTACAACTAGTAATTATTTATTTCTCGGGATATAGTCTTGACATATACCACTCTAGATTAATATTTTTGTAGAATATACTTTGGACATTTTTCCGCAAACTCTCTGTTGAAATGCACTCGACAAAAATTATTTTTAAAATATATCCCTCCAGCTTCGCTGTCGGGATATATTTAGAGAATTTTTGTCTCGAGCAGCTTAACGGATAGTTTGCACAAAAATGTCAAAGTATATTCAAAAAAATAATCATCTCTTGTGATTTAACTATTGAATTTTCGTAATATCTTAATTTATTTGCAAAATATATTAGAACTTAACAGATTTAGATTATTCCACCTTTGCTGATAAGTAGATTTAGTATTGATACAAGAAACAACATCAAACACAAAGTTTTAACACATTCACTCTACAAGATTTGAACTTCAACTGTACCGAAATTAACTCCAGGTGACAGCTGAGTGACAGGGGCGTGGCAAGTAAAAATGGTTTTGTGACATCGGCTAACTAGTTTCTATCCGCAATGTTCTTACGGTCTAGTTCTCAAATTTTTTAAATTGACTTTTGACCAGTTAGATTAGCAAAATACCCCATAGTGCGTCAATCAGATCGGACAACCGTTGATGCTATTAAGGAGGGTTCACCTTTGGATGGTGTTATCTCTTCCCGGGTCTCTGCGGTTGTTGGATTGGCATAGGCTGGCACTGTCAATGGTGCTCCAGTGAGTCGGCCTGGCGGGTCAGAGTGGAAACGTGGAATCAAATCCTGTTGTCCCATCGACTTTTGGGGGCGTCAGAGGAGATCTCCGACTTTGGGGTGATATTACCTCGTCTCAGAATTCTGTAGCTATTGGATTGGCGAGGGCAAACACTACCAAAAATAATCGAACAAATGATAAGCAAATTGGTCGTGATACTGCTGATCATGCCCGACAAATGTTGGAGCACCGGGACAAAATCCACTTTGCTTCAGCTAATACAAAGTGAGAAAATCAAAAAAAGGAGAGGATTTAGGGCAGAACAGAAGAGGCACAAATGTAGAGGCATCTGTTCTGAGCATCGCTCAGGCTGATGAAAAGCTGGACTGGATCTTCTTATCAGGTCTTATCTATCATGTGGCTATGGGAGGAGATTAAATGGGAGCTGGAAAAAGTGCTGCAGGCCTGGCAGGTTCAAATGGTACTTTAAGCCTGGGTGCTGCCCGTCAATCAGATCGGACAGCCGCTGATGCGGTTAAGGGGGGTGCACCTTTGGATGGTGTTATCTCTTCGCGGGTCTCTGGGGCTTTTGGGTTGGCAATGGCTGGCATTGTCAATGCATGGTGCTACAGTGAGTGTTGAGCCAGCCAGTGATGTCGGCCTGGCGGGTCAGAGTGAGAACACGATATTACCTCGTCACAGATTTTTGCAGCCATTGGATTGGTGATGGCAAACGCTACCACAAATATGCAAACAAATGATAAGCAAATTGGTGGTGAACCTGCTAATCATGCCCGACAAATGTTGGAGCACCGGGACAAAGTCCACTCTGCTTCAGAAAATACAGAGTGGGAAAATCAAAAAGAAGAGGATTTAGGACAGAAAAGAAGTTGCATGGTTCAAATCATCCAGCGTCCAGACGAGGCACAAATGTAGAGGCATCTCTTCTAAACGTCGCTTAGGCTGATGAAAAAAAAAACAAATCTGTACTGGACAGGGTCTGACACTACCGACAGCGATGTCTTTGATTTCCTGAAGAATCATGGACTGAATCATATTTGCGCGTGCTTCACAATGAAGACAAGAAAAGGTAATGAGCATAGTTCCTTCAAACTTGGTGTGCCAAAAAAAGCACAGAAGCAAAAATGGACCCGAATCTGTGGCCAAGGGGTCTCCTTGTGAAACATTTTTTAAACCTGCAACACCTTGGCGCTATGGAGCTGCCCAAGGTCCAGAGCTTGAGACACAACAAGCAATCTTCTATCTAAATGTCCGCTCTATTCGTAATAAAAAAACACGAATTTGAGTCTTTTCTAGCCGACAAGTCCTACCCAGTCGTGGCCTTAACTGAGCTTTGGGCTAATGAAGAGGAACTCAGCTATTTTAGCTTAGAACATCGTAATATAGTCAACTTTAGTGAAAAACAATTTGTGAAGATGGAGGAACTCTACTACTTTTTAGAAGGGATCTTGGGTTAACTTGCAGGGAGGTTTTAAGTATAAACAACGAAAGATGTGCCGAAATAACGGGTATATTTCTAGAAGGATATAAAAGGTCAATAATGTGTGTTTATAGATGTCCTTCTGGGGACTTCCGAGTGTTTCAAAGTGAGACGGAGTCGGCCTTGTTGTGTGGAGAAGCTTGGAGATGTTGTTGTGGTGGGTGACTTTAATGTCCATTTTAACACCGGAAATAGGAAAAAGTTACAGTTGTGTAACATGCTGGGAAGTTATGGTCTTATGGGGCTGCTAAACCGACCGACGCGTGCGGAGTTATCGATATTGGATTGTCGGACCACTGTGCTCAGTCGGCATCACTGGTAGTGGGAAGTGGGTGCCGGTGCTCTCGTGATGTGAGGTTGGTTAGACCCATCACTTGGTTGGGGAAGTCACGGTTCTTTGGCTGGTTGAGGGTTGTCATTGGGACTTTGTCCATATGTTTTTCAATTGCGTATCGGCAGGCCTTTCCACAGAGAACCTACCCCTCAAGGATCGGTGAGCCGGATTGTGCTGGGTGGTTTGACGTGGGTCTTGCTCAGATGAGAGAGATGCAGAATTTTTATAGAGATGTGAGTAGACAGTAAGTTATCCCAGAAAACGTTCAAATATATAAAAAATATCAATTAAGATATAAAAATTCAGAAACAGAAGCGCTTAGCAAATGACCGAATGATCAGCACAGCCAAGAACCCGAAAAGGTGCATTTGGGATATTGTAAATATAAATAGGGGGAGATATGGAACCAACTCATTAAGTCAATAGTCCGAAATTCTTCACACCTCTTTGCTCCAGGCTTTTTAGACCGTGCTATAAATTCTGATTGTAACCATTTTTCGGGGATATTTCCGGTGTTGTAGACTGTGTTGAAGATGTTTGTGATCCACGTTATTCCTTCTTCATCTAACATTTTGAGGAACTCCGCCTCTATATTATCTGGTCCAACTGCTTTTCTGTTTTTCATTTGTTTCATTGCCATCTCCACTTCTTGCTTTATAGACTGGGAGCCAGCGACCGTTTAGTGTTAGTCATTTTAGAAAAGCTGAAAATGTTCTCCTCCGCTTAATTTGGTATCACTAATAAGGGAATGGATATCCAGCTGGCGCACTTCCAGGAGGGGTTGCTGCGGCAGCCTCTTCGACACGTAAAGAAATAATAAAAAAAAAACTAATATTACAAAAACTGAAACTTGGTTGATATGTTTATTATGTTGCAAACAAATAGAAAAACATATCCAGCTGACTTGAGAGTGGGAGATTATGCCCCAGCTGGTCACTGAGCAAGTCAAAAACATGCGTTTGGTGAAATTTCATTTGAATTGAGTATATTATGGTCGTAGGGGATTGCAAGCGTGCCATTCCAATTAAAAACAGCAAAAAAAAATGTCCGAATTTTTTTTGAAAATGTCCAAAGGGGCGGAGGGTTTTACGACTTTTTAGCCTGTTTTACGACTGTATTAACGCCTGGATCTATTAGAGTGAATCCTACTCTTTTGTCCTTTTCTTGATGCCTTTTTTCACCAGCCACCATTGGAGGTTCCGTAGGTGCAATATTTTCGGAGATAGACCCCTTAGGCACTTTTAGAATCGGGTTTTCGAACCATTTTTAAAAAACCTCCTTACAGGGTAATTTCATCCGAATTGGGTTTGTTACCTTCGTAAGGGATTACAAACGAGCCATTCCGACCAAAAACAGCAAAACAAAATTTTTTTCCTAAATTTTTTTGAAAATGTCCCAAGGGGGGTATTAAGACTTTTTTCACATTTCTCAACTTTGACCCACTGTAACTTGAGAACGCCTGGACCGATCAGAGTGAATCCAACTGTTTTGTGTCTTCTTCTTGATGTCCTCTTTCACCTCCCACCAGCGGAACTTGCGAAGGTGCAATATGAAAAAAAAAATCCGAAATTATTTTGAAATAGTCCAAAGGGGTGGGGGGGGGGTTACGACTTTTTTCCCATTTCTCAACTTTGACCCCTTGTAACTTGAGAACGCCTGGACCAATCTTTGTTTGTCTCTTTGATGGCAGCAGCTGGACACTTTCTCCCCACTAAATGTAAAGCTGAATATTTTTTGTTTGATTAAGTTAACTACTAGTTGGAGAAAATCAAAAAAAGGAGAGGATTTAGGGCAGAACAGAAGAGGCACAAATGTAGAGGCATCTGTTCTGAGCATCGCTCAGGCTGATGAAAAGCTGGACTGGATCTTCTTATCAGGTCTTATCTATCATGTGGCTATGGGAGGAGATTAAATGGGAGCTGGAAAAAGTGCTGCAGGCCTGGCAGGTTCAAATGGTACTTTAAGCCTGGGTGCTGCCCGTCAATCAGATCGGACAGCCGCTGATGCGGTTAAGGGGGGTGCACCTTTGGATGGTGTTATCTCTTCGCGGGTCTCTGGGGCTTTTGGGTTGGCAATGGCTGGCATTGTCAATGCATGGTGCTACAGTGAGTGTTGAGCCAGCCAGTGATGTCGGCCTGGCGGGTCAGAGTGAGAACACGATATTACCTCGTCACAGATTTTTGCAGCCATTGGATTGGTGATGGCAAACGCTACCACAAATATGCAAACAAATGATAAGCAAATTGGTGGTGAACCTGCTAATCATGCCCGACAAATGTTGGAGCACCGGGACAAAGTCCACTCTGCTTCAGAAAATACAGAGTGGGAAAATCAAAAAGAAGAGGATTTAGGACAGAAAAGAAGTTGCATGGTTCAAATCATCCAGCGTCCAGACGAGGCACAAATGTAGAGGCATCTCTTCTAAACGTCGCTTAGGCTGATGAAAAAAAAAAACAAATCTGTACTGGACAGGGTCTGACACTACCGACAGCGATGTCTTTGATTTCCTGAAGAATCATGGACTGAATCATATTTGCGCGTGCTTCACAATGAAGACAAGAAAAGGTAATGAGCATAGTTCCTTCAAACTTGGTGTGCCAAAAAAAGCACAGAAGCAAAAATGGACCCGAATCTGTGGCCAAGGGGTCTCCTTGTGAAACATTTTTTAAACCTGCAACACCTTGGCGCTATGGAGCTGCCCAAGGTCCAGAGCTTGAGACACAACAAGCAATCTTCTATCTAAATGTCCGCTCTATTCGTAATAAAAAAACACGAATTTGAGTCTTTTCTAGCCGACAAGTCCTACCCAGTCGTGGCCTTAACTGAGCTTTGGGCTAATGAAGAGGAACTCAGCTATTTTAGCTTAGAACATCGTAATATAGTCAACTTTAGTGAAAAACAATTTGTGAAGATGGAGGAACTCTACTACTTTTTAGAAGGGATCTTGGGTTAACTTGCAGGGAGGTTTTAAGTATAAACAACGAAAGATGTGCCGAAATAACGGGTATATTTCTAGAAGGATATAAAAGGTCAATAATGTGTGTTTATAGATGTCCTTCTGGGGACTTCCGAGTGTTTCAAAGTGAGACGGAGTCGGCCTTGTTGTGTGGAGAAGCTTGGAGATGTTGTTGTGGTGGGTGACTTTAATGTCCATTTTAACACCGGAAATAGGAAAAAGTTACAGTTGTGTAACATGCTGGGAAGTTATGGTCTTATGGGGCTGCTAAACCGACCGACGCGTGCGGAGTTATCGATATTGGATTGTCGGACCACTGTGCTCAGTCGGCATCACTGGTAGTGGGAAGTGGGTGCCGGTGCTCTCGTGATGTGAGGTTGGTTAGACCCATCACTTGGTTGGGGAAGTCACGGTTCTTTGGCTGGTTAAGGGTTGTCATTGGGACTTTGTCCATATGTTTTTCAATTGCGTATCTGCAGGCCTTTCCAGAGAGAACCTACCCCTCAAGGATCGGTGAGCCGGATTGTGCTGGGTGGTTTGACGTGGGTCTTGCTCAGATGAGAGAGATGCAGAATTTTTATAGAGATGTGAGTAGACAGTAAATTATCCCAGAAAACGTTCAAATATATAAAAAATATCAATTAAGATATAAAAATTCAGAAACAGAAGCGCTTAGCAAATGACCGAATGATCAGCACAGCCAAGAACCCGAAAAGGTGCATTTGGGATATTGTAAATATAAATAGGGGGAGATATGGAACCAACGAGGCACCGCCTGTAGACCCAGATTACTTCAGTGGCTATTTCTGTAGAATTGCCCATGACATAATTAATAACCGATGAGTAACACTCGATTTAGAAAATTGACGTGGGCCAAATGCTGCCTTTCAATTTGCCTTTGGTGAGGTTACTTTTGGTGAGGTCAGGGACGTCTGAAAAATAAAAACTGCTGACATATATGGCTTAATGTTTCGCTTATAAAATCTGTGAAACATCTAATAGTTATTCCTTTTACAAAATTAATCAATCTATGATTTAGAGAAACTGTATTTCCTAATGCGCTTAAAAAAGCCATTGTAGTGCCTGTATTCAAACTGAGCGACAGGGCGGAAGTTAGAAACTATAGACCAATATCATTATTACCTATTATATCAAACATTTTTGAAAATTGTAGTTATACAAATATAGGCATATTTTGAAGGGAATAATCTCCTTTCTGATGGTCAGCTAAGATTTTAGGAAGGGAAGGGGCACTGTGTGTGTGGCATTTTAGACTTGGTTTTGTGCATTATATACTCCTATGAGGGTGGTGAATATTGTGTCTCCCAGTGTTATGACCTCAGCAAGGCCTTTGACTAGGTGTGGCACTCCCTAATAGTGGATAAGATAAAACACTATAACTTTGATACTGGTAGCTAGAAATTGATTTGTTCTTACCTTGCTGATAGGTCTCAAGTCGTGAGGGTTAAGGGGGGGGGGGGTGTCACGACAGGGAACGAATGATATCGTTAATAAATATAAAAAAGTAAACTAAAAAAAGGTACTGAGAAATACACCCTGTTTGCGAAACACAACACCCTCAACCTTGGGGACAGGGATTTGCCGATTGCTGAGGGGAAGCCATATTAAGGGCTGAGCAATGGTTCATATCAAATAAATTCATGGTAAATCCTGATAAGACAAACATGATGGTATTTACTTTAAAGAATTCAAATGACATAGAGAACCCCAAACACGCGAAATTTTTGGGTTTACTTTTGGATCAAAACTGAAATGGAATTCTCAGGTGAACAGTTTGTCAGAGAGGCTTAGTGCGGTTCTAGTCTTGCTCAGAGGCCTGGCTGGGGGTGTGGCACACACAAAGTTGCTGTCTGCCTACTTCGCCTTGTTCCATTCAACTATGATCCATGGGATGCTTGCGTGGAGGGGAGCAACCCGAGCGAGTGTCGTATTTAGGCGGCAGAGGAAGGCTGTCAGGATTATTGCTGATTTGAAGCTGAGAGAGGACTGCAAAGATGCGGTAATCATTTTGGCAATCATGACTTTGTTTGCAGCTGATCAAAACAATTCCGTTGAAGTTTTTCCAAACCAAGTTCGCAGATTCCGCAGCCATGAGATTCTTCTCTTGCCGGGTCCTCTTTTTCCTTTGACTTTCCCTTATATTATGAATTGCAGTAGGGAGTATCGGTATTGATTTCTCATGACGTGTCCCACATGTTCGAGTTTTCGGCCTCTTGATGGTGTACATGATTTCCAGTTGATTATTCATTCTTTTGAGCATTTCTTTGTTCATTATGTGAGCTGTACACTCTATTTTGAGCATTCTCCTGTAAAGCCACATTTCAAATGTTTCAAGTTTTTTGTTTTGGTGGCTTCTGTTAACGTCCAAGATTCTACGCCTTACAGTAATACGAAAAAGACATAGCATCTTAGATGCCTCACATTTATTTAAAGCGATAGGTTGTGACTTTTAAAGAGGGCGCTCAATTTGTAGAGAGCCATCTTCGTTTTTCCTGTGCGGCAATTTATTTCTTGTGCGTTGTCTCATTGCTCATTTATTACAGTTCTAAGATAACAATATTATGTCGTGGTTGGTCCTAGGTGATGTCAATGAACGTCTCGGCTCGTTCGGAAAGACTGTCTCTCGTCCCGAACGAGTTACGATATTCACCCCTTGAGTATCCAACCCTAGACCACACGATCTTTTTCCTGTAGCGCCGGGTTCTTTCAGGTTTGCGACGGATGAGGCCAGGGAAAACGGAGAAGCATAATCTTGTCTACTAAAATCGGTTTTGGATTCGCCGTAAAACATACTATAATATTTAAATCGAGAAAAAGAATTATTTAATTTTGATAATTACGTATTTCAAAGCAAAGATGTATCAAAATATATTAAAAAAAAAATATATAAATCTTTTTAATATTAAAACGGGATGCCAGATATGTTTTTTTGTATGGATAAAACAACAAACCTTAAAACGCTGGGTTGTTTCACAGTGCAGAAAATTTTGTTCTATAGATGCATGGCAAAAGAAGGAAGCTGAAGCACAAAGTTGTTACAACAAACCGTAGCAATTTCCACAACTTTCGTCAATATCCTTGTAAATATCCAAGAGATGATCTCCTCAGCCGGCACCAATAAAGTTTTAGGTTCTGGAACTCCTAGGTTCGTCGTGCCGCTGACGTCGGTGTCGGAAATCCCTATAGTATCGAACGATTGGAATATCGCCTAATTCTTCCTTCTCGGAGCTCCTTAAATGGCTGATAAAATCGCAACTTATACTGACAAACTTTTCTTTTTTTGATCTGACGTTATCTCCTTGTCAAAAAAAAAGTTACCTTTTACCTGCTTTTTTTTAAACATTAACCAACGATAATTATTAACACAGGGACGAAAACCACTACAATTATTTTACTAGTTCTATTCGAGATCCTTTGATATATAGGTTCGCTACGCTTATGTCTTTCTTGCTAATTATCATTTGTTTTGATTTGTGGATATGCATACTGAGACCATATTGTTGACTGTAATGCGTGATTCGGTCCATTATCTTTTGTAGTCCCTCCAAGCTGTCTGCTATAATTATGGTATATTGTTCAGTCTGACTCCGTTCAAAAGAATACCCTCTTCTACTCCGTCAAGGGCTTCATTGAACGTTTTTTCAGAATACAAGTTGAATATTAACGGGGAGAGGCTACAGTACTGTCTGACCCCGTGTAGAATTTTAACTTGTTCCTTACCCTCTCCATCAAGTCTAATGCATGTTCTCTGATTCCAGTATAGATTTGAGATTATTCTGAGACCTCTATCGTCTAAGTCTGCATTCTTTAGAATATTGATCATCTTTTGATGTTGAACTCGATCAAAAGCTTTTTCGTAATCAATTAGACATGCGTAGCGTCACAATTAACGTCTCTACATCTTTGGATTAGTACTTGAACTCCAAATAGTGCTTCTCTGGTGCCGTCTGCATTTATGAAACCGAATTGGTTATGTGATATCTTTTCTTCGCATTTTTTTATATATTTTTCGATGGATGACTTTAAGAAACAGCTTCAGCATGTGACTCATTAAGTCAATAGTCCGAAATTCTTCACACCTCTTTGCTCCAGGCTTTTTAGACCGTGCTATAAATTCTGATTGTAACCATTTTTCGGGGATATTTCCAGTGTTGTAGACTCTGTTGAAGATGTTTGTGATCCACGTTATTCCTTCTTCATCTAACATTTTGAGGAACTCCGCCTCTATATTATCTGGTCCAACTGCTTTTCTGTTTTTCATTTGTTTCATTGCCATCTCCACTTCTTGCTTTATAGACTGGGAGCCAGCGACCGTTTAGTGTTAGTCATTTTAGAAAAGCTGAAAATGTTCTCCTCCGCTTAATTTGGTATCACTAATAAGGGAATGGATATCCAGCTGGCGCACTTCCAGGACGGGTTGCTGCGGCAGCCTCTTCGACACGTAAAAAAATAATAAAAAAAAACTAATATTACAAAAACTGAAACTTGGTTGATATGTTTATTATGTTGCAAACAAATAGAAAAACATATCCAGCTGACTTGAGAGTGGGAGATTATGCCCCAGCTGGTCACTGAACAAGTCAAAAACATGCGTTTTGGTGAATTTGAATTGAGTATATTATGGTCGTAGGGGATTGCAAGCGTGCAATTCCAATTAAAAACAGCAAAAAAAAATGTCCGAATTTTTTTTGAAAATGTCCAAAGGGGCGGAGGGTTTTACGACTTTTTTCACATTTCCCAACTCTGTCCGCCTGTATTAACGCCTGGATCTATTAGAGTGAATCCTACTCTTTTGTCCTTTTCTTGATGCCTTTTTTCACCAGCCACCATTGGAGGTTCCGTAGGTGCAATATTTTCGGAGATAGACTCCTTAGGCACTTTTAGAATCGGGTTTTCGAACCATTTTTAAAAAACCTCCTTACAGGGTAATTTCATCCGAATTGGGTTTGTTACCTTCGTAAGGGATTACAAACGAGCCATTCCGACCAAAAACAGCAAAACAAAATTTTTTTCCTAAATTTTTTTGAAAATGTCCCAAGGGGGGTATTAAGACTTTTTTCACATTTCTCAACTTTGACCCACTGTAACTTGAGAACGCCTGGACCGATCAGAGTGAATCCAACTGTTTTGTGTCTTCTTCTTGATGTCCTCTTTCACCTCCCACCAGCGGAACTTGCGAAGGTGCAATATGAAAAAAAAATCCGAAATTATTTTGAAATAGTCCAAAGGGGTGGGGGGGGGGGGGTTACGACTTTTTTCCCATTTCTCAACTTTGACCCCTTGTAACTTGAGAACGCCTGGACCAATCTTTGTTTGTCTCTTTGATGGCAGCAGCTGGACACTTTCTCCCCACTAAATGTAAAGCTGAATATTTTTTGTTTGATTAAGTTAACTACTAGTTTACAAAATTTCAGCTTTTCTGCTGCCGGTCCACTAAATGCATATTTTTTACTTGTTCACGTGACCAGCTGGGGCATAATCCATCACTCTCAAGTCAGTTGAATACGTTTTTCTATTTGTTTACAACATAATAAACATGTCAACAAAGTTTGAGCTTTTGTAATATTAGTTTTTTTAATTATTTTTTACGTGTCGCAGCTACACACCCCGGAAGTGCGCCAGCTGGAGATGCATTCCCTTGTTAGTGATACCAAATTAAGCGGAAGAGAACATTTTCAGTTTTTCTACAATGACTAACACTAAACGGTCGCTGGCTCCCAGTTTATTAGTATTTCTGGGCCTGTGGATAATTCTGAGACTGCATAACTGACTTCCGGTCTTTGATCTTTCGATGAGTGTCTCCAGATATGATTTCCATCTGATTTTCATGACTTGTTTGTCGTTGATTATTTTTCCATTTGTGTTTGTAATCTTCATTAGTTGTCGCTTCTTAAAGGTTCCCGTTATCTCTTTTACTTTGTTATGGACTTTAAAGATGACGTATCTGGCTTGTAGCATTTCTGTTTCCGCACATCTCTCCGCTGCTTGTTTTGCTTTGGCATCTTTAATCCTTCTTCTGGTCTGAGTTTTAATCTTTCTGTATGCCTCTTTATTTCCATTGAGTGTTCTGCTTTGCCCCATTACATCTAAAATCTTTTCGGTCATCCAGGATTTCCTTCTTGCTTCTTTCTCTGGCTTCAGGAGTTCTTTCTTTGTTGACGCTACTGTCTTTTCAAATGTGTTAATCTCCTCTTGTACAATGTTATTTTCTTCTTTTAATTGATTGACATTTTCGTTAATATGATCCCTCAATTTTTGTTTCATTGATGTTTTCTTAAGCTGCAACATCATAGTTAGGTTTAATTTTTTCTTAACTTTCTATAGTCTCACCCTCATAACTCCCACTAGAGGTATGTGGTCCAATTAGATATCGGCTCCTGAATAGGTTTGAACTGATGCCAAACAGTTTCTGAATCTCCCATTGATCAAAATGTAACCAATCTGGTTTCTGACGATGTTACCGGGTTTATCTGCTGGTGACTTCCACGTATACAGTCTTCTCATCGGTAGTTTCTAGAATGTATTTAATACTACCAACGCGTTGTCTTCTGCAAATATTTCAAGTATATCACCTCTTTCGTTTCTCTGTCCTAATCCGAACGATCCAATGAAAGCTGTAATCACTCAAGCTCCCAATTTAGCATTGTAATCATCCTTTACGATGTTTATTTCGTGTTTGGGGAGTCGTTGTATTACCTCATTCATGCGTTGGTAGAGTCTGTCGGCCTGTACTAAGGGCACATATTTGTACTATATTTATATTTGCTGGGTTGGCCTGTATTTGTAGTAGCATTGCTCTATCAGATACTCGGATGCAATTAATCACACATCTATTCATACTTTTTATGGTTATTATTCCAACTCCATGCTCCAGTTTCCCATCTGATTGTTTGTCTATACTTCCTGTTTCCGGACATCTCATCTCACTTATAACCATTACATCGATGTTCATTCTCTTCATTTCCTGGATTGCGTTGTCTATTTTACCATCTCCTGCCATGGTTTTGACGGAGGTCCCACGGAGATCCAAATGGGAGACTTATTCCGGAATTATGTTTAGTTCTAAGTATTACCACAGATGATTTATAAATGATAGCGGTTGTCCTCTGCCATCTACATACTCATGTCGTTCATCTGCCTTTGAGGCCTTTTCAAACTCAGGGCAAAGTGCCTGGTCTTCCGCTTGTTCATCCGCCCATAACCGTTGACAAGTCGGAAGTTGATTGCTTATTCCGGCGACCGTTCGGTCGTCAGAGCCCCGTCAATTATCCAGCAGGTTGCACCTGATAATTTTAGTTATCACGCGAGCAAGTGAGGTTGCCATTTGCCCCTCACACCTCTACGACCCCCAATAGGGTCTTGAAAACACTAAAATATACTAAGTTGATCAAAAAGAAAAAAGTAGAGCATTTTAGAGCTCGGAGATTCATAAACTTGCTATATACTTACCTTCCTTACCCGAAATAAAAAAACATTATGGCGACCACAAGACAAAAAGAAATTGATAATGGTATTTTTAAACCAAAACGTCAGAATTGAAAACTAAGTGCGTAGAAAAATAGTATTTGAAAAATTATTCTTCAATAGCATCTGAGAATGTTCAAATTAGAGAAAATGCAACGATTATTTAAAAAAATACGTTTTACCTACAAAACCTAAAGAAAAAGTCACCAAAACGTTGCTGAATTGGCTATAAACTTCCCTGAAACGTATCCCACTTAACCTTTACACTAGCTCTTACAGCAAGCTAGATCGCTGCATAACTATTGAAATGTTGAACGTACTGTATATGCTGATCACATAATTGAGAACAGTTCTTTCTTATTTTTATCCAAGCCGAAATTACATCGGCTACTATACAGGATTTGCCTTTATATTATAACACGTGATTTCCGTCCCTTTCTACACACGCCACTCGAACCTCAATTTGGCCCAATTCTCCCTGAGAACGAGTTCCTGGAATGAAATTCTCCTTTAAAGGTTGACAAGTTATCTAATCGTCCAGGAGAAGCAGCAGTCTCTCGTCTGTTTTGGATGCGAACAATTTCTTTGCCATCTATTTCTTTTTATTTCGTTCAATTTTCTCTTCATTCAGTCACCCTCTCGTGGGACGGCGAATGTTCTCTACTAAGATTTCATTTTTGCCAACATATACAATTCAGTTTGTTTTGCCTTAAGATACAGGCTTGGACTAAGAACGAACTTTTTTTGTGTTAGACAAGGACCAAGAGAACACGTGTGTGTTTGCTAGAAACAATAACAATCAAGGCTGTCCCCTTGCTTAATCTCATGCATTTTGTAGGGGCGAGGCCCGTGAAACACAATGCAGCTTCGTTGTCTAACTTTTTATTTATGTATGGAAGTTACTTTTTAATATTTTCTGACTTGGGGTAGCAGCTGGTCCGTGCAAAATGAACGTTTTAAAATAATAGCCAACATAACACAGGCCGAAATTCATTATAAAGACAAAAGTTACGTCCCGGATAACATACGAGTATTACGAGTTGCCGCTTTTCATTAAGACCCATATATTCAGGCCGCTTTGGTTTCTGATGAGTGGTGAGTGCATCCCACTTTGACGTATTAGGAGAGCGTTATCATAATGCAGTTTCAATCCGTCTTTGAGATGTAATTCATACGTTCGATTTCGACAGCGATGAATTTCGCATCTGCGGTTTGTAATCAAGCATCTGTCATCTCGAATCCGTGATTTCTGCTGACGGGCACATGTGCGGAAGTCTTGTGCAAATTGACAGCAATATGTAAAATCAGTGCATCATAGTTCTGTTACCTATTTAGAGATTGTGGATTAGACATACAGGGTGTCGCAAATCCTGTGAGTCCACCAAATTTTCTTTGATCAAAAAAACGCTTAATTTTTCACAGGCTTGTCATATTTATTCCTCAAAGAACTTCCTATAAACTGCGATTTTCAATTTGGAGCTAGAGGGCAAACACAATAATTGACTGTGAAAAGTGCAAACTTTTTGAATTTCTTCGAGATGGCTTGAGGTACTAAAACGAAATTTTGCTCTTTATAAGAGTTCCTATAGGTAAATTTTTTGCAACAAAAATGTTTTTGATGTGTAGTAGATTGGCGGATTGGACAAGAAGTCAAAAACTTCGAATTCATCGCCGACGTTTTGTTTAATTCAATTAGTTGAACGTCGGCTATGAGTTCGTAGTTTTTTGATTTCTTGTCCTTATCCGCCCATTTACTACACATCTTGCTACTTCCTGGGACAGAATCTCCATATTGGTTGTACTAAAAATAATTTTGTTTTACCATTGCCGCTTGTATAGACATAACTCTACGTACTTGTAAACAAATAAATTGCGCTCCACTGTTTTTTTATAATAAATATTCCCATGTAACTAGAAACAAAGCTCGAGCAAATTTAATCACATCATTGAAAAAATTATCGATTTATATCTCCAGTTTTTCCGCAGTACTTTTTGCGTGCCCACAAGGATTTAGTGTCTTATCTAGGATTACGCCCAGATATTTCACCTCCTCTGCAATTGGAATGGTTTTGCCCAGCACGGAGGGTGGTAAGCCTCAAAGAATCCAATTTTCTCCTCCTTGTGAACGGAAACATCACGGTTTTGTCCGGGTTGATAGATATCTTCCCAAGACCCCACTCGTAGATGGTTTTGATAATCGTACAAGGTCATCTGCATACTCCTGAACATCCACAGCCCACATTTCAACCACAGGAAGCAGGTCATCCACCAGTACGAACCACAGGACGCGTATTCTATTGTAGTCGGGGAATTTTTCCCCGGTGAAACAACACTGCTGACTTTCACTTCACAGTTTAAGCCGGTATTCTATAGCCGAGTTCGGTAATTCCATCCGAGCGCTCCGGACACAGACCATCTCTCAAAATCTTAACAAGCTAGAGTGAGATAGACTGATATCCCGAGCGCTCGGGATGTAATTACCGAACTCGGCTTATTTAGACAAAAAAGGAGTTACGCTGTTGCCAACACTGTGCAAAGTTCTTGGTGCATCGAATGTGGTAAATGTGAGGTCATTAACCACATCGTCATAATTGCGTGTGCAAGTTTATTTATTTTTAGACAATTTACTCAAAGTTATACAAGAACAAAATTTTCAACCCGTTAACTGCTAAGTAGAAACCATTTTGTAGTTATCTAACTTAAGACGTACATTCCAAAAATTCTTCAAAAACTTGGCAACGCCGGCGTCGTTAATCGAGTGCAAGTTTTTGTTTACAAAAAGTTTCCTTAGGACACAATAGATTAGAATTCCTTTTTTTCTTTTTTGGGTATTTGGGTTAGTCACCAAATCACATAATTCGTTCATAATTGTCGCAGGTAAGTGATTGATAGTCAATTGGTAATTATATGATATTATGTTTGTGTAAAAGTGATAGTTTTCCTTGTTCTGCAGAGGTAGTTCATAAGCTGGATGTATGAACTCTGCAGTTCCCCAAGTTTACAGTTCATGATGCCTTCACAAATCTGCCATTGGCCTACTGTGCATCCCGAAGCTCAAATGTAAATTCATAAACCCTCACTGAAGCTAGGTCAGCAAAAGTTAGAGTTCATAAGATAAATGTTAGGCTTTACACAGGAATATAGTACTCCCAATTCTAATTGCAGAAATGTGGAAACATTACCAACTGCAAACTGTGTGAAGAATAAGTAGAGTTTATAAATCCAGTTATCAGTTATATATAGTAGGTAGTTTAGTAGGTAGGTAGTATAGTAGGTAGTTTTTATTATATGTATGCTTTAATTTTTTTAAGAAATAAATAATTTTCTGTCCGTTATGACAAATAAAGTCGTACATGAACCAAGAGATCGTGCGTCATTTATTAATGACAAACAATAAAAGTCGCCTCATTCAGTTTATGACTGATCACACAGACTAAGGAGAGAACTAAGGAGTGGTTTGTTTACAGCTTCTTTTTCAAACGCAGACTGCTCAGAGTCTGTGGGAGGAAATCAGTTTAGAACTAAATGAAATTCCAGGAGGATCAAAAAAGACATGGGTGAAATGGAGAAAGGTTCTTACATAATATTAAAAAAAACAAAGTTATTATTTAGTTGGTGTTCTAGACGTGGCAAGATTTAAAAAAGGCAGCTAATGGAAAGCAGAGCCGCTTAAAAAAATGTATGAGGGTAACTGGGGGTGCAGGTCTATCAAAATAAGAGCTTAAATTTATGGGAAGAAGCAATTCTTGCTCTTTTACCTACTGTAGTTATTAGTGATGCCACCGTGGCAGAGTCAGCAGTTAAAATTCAGTTGGGAGAGGTCACGGCATACACATCAGTTGTCTTTCATCTTACAACTTTCATTATTTTTTAGGATCAAGATGACAATCCAGTTGGTGAAAATGTGATAGAAGCAGAGGAAAATACTCCCAGTGAAATTGTCGCTGAGCAACACATAGTACTGTATTAGAAAAACTGGCATGCTTCAATACATTAGTAAATTACAAAAACAAAAGACATTAGTAAAGTCAGTAAATTTATAAAACTTAGTTTTTTTATACTATAAACAAATAAAACATTAACTTGGGGTTTTATCTAGAGAATAGTTTCTTAGTGTCTTGCTGCTTTTTTAGTTATATTAAATATTCATCATATTATCATCTTTATTCTGATTGTTTAGATCACACTTATGCTGTCAACAGAACAAACCTGAAGAGAAAAATAAGGTTGTCTGGAGTCCAAACTAAAATTTCAAGATTAGAAAAGTCTCAAGAACAGTCAGCTATGCTGATAGAGTTAACAATAAAGCAGCAGAAGGAGAATCAATTGTACAGAGAAAAAAATTGTCGATATTAAGTGAGATTCTTAGTGAAATAAGAGAAATTAAAGAAAACTTAAAGGAGTAGGTAACTCAATGTCTCCAATTCTAGTAAAAATTCTAGTCCCACTTAGAGGTTTAATTTTTGAATTCACTGTGTTACTATTAAGTGCTTCTCCAATAGATTTACTGATTGTTCTAGGATACAAATATTACTTAGTATAAGTGCAAATAGTACTGTGAGATCAAAAATTCATTGGCCAGAGTTGGCCATGAAACCAAAAACTTATCTCTTAGTTTATGCCATCTTTTGATTCCGTCACAACTTTAATTACAATATTTGTCCTTTTTGACATTTCGATGTTATAAGCTAACAGATAACTTTTCGGTTTCATAGCCAACTCTAGCTATTTAATTTTTGATTGCACGGTATTTACTCAGAGCATTGAATTTTTGTTCTGTTGATTGACAAAAATGTTTGAATGTTGAAGGTATATTAGTTTTAAGTGTTTCTACAAAAAATTTACTGGCTGTCCTAGGATACAAAAATTACTTAGTGCATTTTAGTTTCAAATATTATTTATTCAAATTTGCCAACTTCTATTCACTTGATTTAAATGTTTAAAGACTGTTGAATTGGTTTTAAATATTTCTTCAGTTTTCCCTGGCTGGCTGTTGGCACAAGATGTATTCAAATAAATTTATTTTGATACAATGGAAATTATAATTATTACTACCTATCTAAAATAACCTGTTTTTATTGGGATGGGATATTTCAAGTAAAATAATTTTGAACTATGAACTGTCTCAATCTGCTACCATCAGCTAAACCTTGGTTTCTTATTCTTCCTTCAACAGCACCTGCTTCCTGATGCAAACCCAAATCGATAGTATCAACAATATTTATTTCATCATCATCAAATAAAAAATCAATATTATTATTTAAGCACATGTTGTGCAGCACAGCACAAGCATTAATTATGGCAGATGCTCTTTGAGGGCTATGATGTAGAAAACGGTGTTTCAGCAAACACCGAATTCTATTTTTTAATACTCCATTGCAGCGTTCAAATAGGCTTCTGATAGTAGTGTGTGCATTGATGTACCTGTGTTCTGGGGATCCTGGTGCTGGATTATTTATCGGAGTAAGTAACCATGGCCTTAAAGGATAACCTAATAAAGAAATAAATAACTATAAAAGTACCTTTTTGCTTTCCTGGATTCTTTCCAAATTCTACTATCATGTACACTACCAGGGTATCTAGCATGTATGTTTAGAATTTTCAAATGGTCATCACAAATCTGAAAATAATCTAGTAAAAAGTCATCTAGTTGGTTATGAACATTTAATAGAAAAAAGTAGTTTAATAATAAAACTAGATAACACCTTTATTACTCAGTCATTTTTTTTGCTCATAACTCATACTCACTGATCTTTTTATTGAACATCCCTACCTTGCAACAAAATTAATAATTGTTTTAATTGCCTACTTACAAGATGAACATTGATTGAGTGATACATTTTCCTATTTACGTAGACATATTCATTTTCTTGTGATCTTACTATAGCCACTTGGGTGCAGTCAATGCGACCGATTATTCCAGGAAACCCATATTTATTAAAAAATCTAAAAAATATGTTTAAATTTTGAATAAACATAACTTTATACATATAAGGCCAGGCTTATCTCAATTCTGTCATAGTTGTAAGCTTATTCTTATTTTTTATCCATTACCCATATAAGAAGCGTTGCCATGAATATTTTGTTGACATAAATTGCAATGGAAAAAAATTAGGAATATGCTTTCGAATAAGAATAAGAAGTTGGATACCCAGGCCTAAAAGTTGGGTAACCCATGCCATATACTATAAGGACTAAGATACATATATTATAGGCTCAATTACTCTATGGACTTTTTCTCCCTTAGGAGCTGTCACCTGTTACGTACATACCTTTGTGAGACAGCATTTAATTATTGAATATTTCTAGGAAAATAAACCCACTGGTTAAATATATCAGGAACATTTAAGGCTTCAATAACTTCATATATTGCTTGGCTAACTGCTGAGCTTTGACTAATGTATGCATATATAGTAGAACCAACAACGCCTTGGTAACTTCCTTGGTAACTTCCTGATGCATAAAAATGCAAAGTTGCAAGAACCGACATAATTTTTTAAATACTCCAAGGATAATTAATAAAGACAGTGTCGTAGCTAGACACTTGGGGACCCTGAAAGCCCTCATTGTAACTACGACCATGAACATTGATATAATAATCCTTACTTTTGTTTCAACTGGAACAGAAAACTCAGTTCTTCCTTAAGACTTCTATAAGATTTCTAGTCAATTATTTAGTTAGTCTATACACTTTTTGAAACTTAACATCTGATAAGGCACGAAAGGGGTCTAAAATACCTTGAGGTGGAAGGTTTATGTCTTGGGCATTAGCAATATTCTCCTCAGCTTCTTCTAAATCCAATATTACTTGATTTACTAAATTGACATTCAACGGGTCAAGTAAATCCATAATAAATTTATCATCTATGCCAATTAATTATCAGACTTTAATTTTCTAGTTGAAATGGAAAAAGAGAATGGAAGTATCACCTATAACTTCTCTTTGGACGGATAATATCAATATTTATACGGAGCGTTCATTATAAAACTTCATCTAGTTGGCTGTGAAGTGTCAAAAGAAAGAAAAGGATGGTGAAACAGAAGTCCATTTATTTTGGTTATGTCATCCTTTACTGTCAAAACTTTATAGCCTGCTAGATGACTTTTTATAATGAAGACCCCGTATTTATGATTTCATTGTATGCGGATGTGTCGTCATCTTTCACCGATGAGGAAATCTTTCGCTTGGTTCGGACCAAGAGAAATTCATTTTCGTTTGTTTTAGGCAACCCGTGATACGAATCTTTCACGGGGAATTATTCCTCGGCTCCAATAGAATACGCGTCCCGAAGAGGTGATAGAACTCCTCCCTACTGACACCCCGTGGCGGGTCTGAAGCAAACTGCTGTGTCCGTGTGGTGCTTACTCTGTTGTTCAGTTCTGAATAGTCTGCTCTACCCCTGTAGCACCAAGCGCTTTACCGAGAGAGTCAGGGAGGGCATTGTTGAAAGCTCCTTCAATGTCCAGGAATCTCCCTACCGCTATGCTCCCCTCCTTGAGGCAATGCCAAATCTTTCCGACAAGGTGTTCAGTGGTAGATCGGTTGATTTGCCGCTTTGAAATGCATACTAATGTGGGTTGAGAGAGAGCGCACCTTGTCTAATATATAAATCTATTGTTGTAATTAGCGTCCTTAAGTTATAAGTTGTTGGTGAAGTTAGCGGGATTAGGACAAATAATGCATCTCTTCTTTATTTGAAAATGGCCGACGTTTCGACTATTTATTAAAGTCTTCATCAGGGCTATTCTCACTTACAGAGGGTAGTCAGTTAAAGTACGATTTAAGATAGTTACGGTAGCAAATTCCATTCGATTGTTCGGTGACCCTGGCATCCTAGGCTCGACAAAACACACATCCGCTGCCCAAGGTACAAAATTTGCGAAAAATAGCAAGATGACTTTAATGTCGCCAAATCATTCAGAACCATAAGTTTGACATCTTTTTCAATGAAAACATTAGAAAAGATAATCGATAGATACATCACAGAGGAAATTTTGGAAATATATCCCATAAACAATCATCAACATGCATACAACAAGGCGAAGCCGAGAGACACGGCTCTCCACTCTGTAGTGTATAAAATAGGGAAGGCATGCTTGAATAAGAAGTGGTGTTGACACTATTTTTCGACATTGAGTGAGCATTCGACAAAGCCAAAACAAACAAATCTGCGAGGTCCTTTGGGCCCGGGGAACCCCAACACAGTTGGTAAGCTGGGTCTGAGCGGCACTCGGGAGATCACCGGGGGGAAGTCGAGGTTGAGGGCGGTCTCTTAATGGATGGTCTTTTGGAGAGGCTACAGCCGAGGGGTTAAGTGCACAAGCGTATGCGGACGACGGACTGGTCATGATACCAGGAAAGTTGATAGGTATCGTGTGCGATCGAATGCAAAGGGCATGTAGAATAATAGAACAACGGTGTACCGAGACGGGACTGTCAGTCAACCCTGGCAAGACAAAGCTTGCGCTCTACACCAAAAGAACTAAACTACAGGATTCCGCTCACCCACGCTGGTGCTGTACGGTGAACCTCTGCTACTAAATCCTGAGGCTAAGTACCTCGGAGCGAGCTGACTGGAAAAGTCTCGTGGAAAAGGCATGCACTCACATGACAACTACGGAGGGCAGTGGGCAGGAAGTTCGGTTTGAAGCCACATATCCTGCACTGGCTCTACACTGCGGTAATCAGACCGAGGATAACCCCATAGGTTATGGTAAGGGTACGGGGTAACCGTTATGGCTGGCCAGACTGTTCTCTGCAGTCTAGCTAGCCATAATGGGTGCATTCAGAACAACACCGGGAGCAGCACTCAATGCCTACATCTATGGGAAGTGGTCACACGCAGATCGCCAGCCTCATTCAGCGGGATATCCTGATTGTCCTGTCGCAGTAGGGGCGTCCACGCGATCAGCTGAGACTGAAACAGCCATTTGGGATAAACATCCCAACAAGGGACAAATTCAATGAAGAGCTGCTTCAGCAACCTTCTGTGAATAATCAGGTATGGTATAGAGACGGATCAAGAATAGCTAATAGTGCTATTACACAGTCATCAGCAGCCGGAATATACAAAGCAGGCCATATAGAGGCAGAGGGCCTAGCATTGGGAAGCCACGTGACGGTTTTCCAGGCCAAGCCGTTTGCAATACTCTAGGTGGCCACACAAGAAATCAAACAGGGAGCAGAGCACGACATCTATATCTACTCCGACAGTCTTCGCGAGACATCTGCAGGAGCGGAACAAGTTCAACCTCGTTTACGAATGCAGGGATGCTCTAGAGTCACTGACAGAAGCAAAAAGGGTAACTCTGGGGAACGAGCGTGCCGACAAATCGACCAAGCGTCCCAGACGTGCTTCACTGGACCCGAGCTATATCTAGGAGTAAGTAAAAGGTACGTCTCTTACACTCTGAATGAGTGGACATGGACAAACTGGACACAGTCAGGAATATGTAGACAGACCAAGAAAATATACCCTAATCCGGATACATCCAAGACCTCGTGGCTTCTTGGGAGAAGCCGGTAGTGCTTGGGAGACCTTATAGGAATCCTCACTGGACACTGCAGGCTAAACAAGCACATGCACCTATCCTAGGAATCCACTCTGAACCCACTGTGGGGCAAAGGAAGAGTCGTCATACCACTTTCTGGGAGTGTGCCATAGGTGGGAGCGACTGCGCCATAGGACACTTGGAGCCGCTTTTCTTCATCGAGAGGAGCTTCCGACTCTGAAATGGGACAGGATACTCTCCTTCATTAGAGGGGCGAGTCGACTCGTGGTGGGCTCGGGTGGGGTAGGGACGGGATTACCGGGGGACTGTGAAAAGGGCCTCTAAGGGTTAGTCGCAAGGCTTCGCCCTCCCTCCACCCATTGTTTACTACTACTGCTACTATTAGACTTATGGGTCATAGAGCCTTAGGTAGCGGTTCGTTACGTCCCGCTTTGGTATATATACCACTTTAACCTTGACGTAGCTGATTGGAATGTATCCCCAAGCCAGGTTTGCTCTAAAGATCTTGGTTAGTGTTGGAGCGAATATGTCCAGGCCTTCTTGTAGAAAGACCGGTCTCACTCCATCTTCCCTAGGCGTCTTAAATTGTTGGAATGATCCTAGCTACTACTTCTCCAATTATTGCCAACTTATAACTGATTCGCTTATTTTTACCATCTAGTCGCCTTTGTAACTTTTGTCTTTTTTTAGATATCTCCTTTCAGTACATGGTGGCAAGATAGATTTTCCGGAAAAGCGTTTAATAATCCTTTTAAACGGCATTGTTGTTAGTAACATCAAATGTTTACCCCTTGAGCCCAAAACAGTACGTACCTAGTTACGAATAATAAAAGAATATATCAATTATTAGATTTCTTGACTATATATAACGTAATATAAAAAGTTGATTTAGAGATTTAGATTAATATATTTAATCTTCAAGCATAACAATGGTATAAGTATTTATTAGGACTGGATATCTTTCTAGGTATGTGATTAATTCTTGATGGTATCTACAACTTGAAAATATGAAGTAGTGACATTTCTGGCATAGATGGAAACGTAATATTCCAGTCCATGGCTTCTGTTAGATTCCAAATCTATAACTACATATGTGTGTCCCACTCCACCTTCAAGAATAACAGCACCACCTCCAGTTTGGTTATTCTTTTGATTTAAAGCTTGAATGCAGGAGATGTTAGCGTCTCCATAGTAGGTTACCTGAAAGGAAATTTAACTCTTGAGTATTTATAATATTATACATATAAGTCAAGAAATAAGTTCTTACGGTTTCAGATCTGATTATCAAAGGAAAAGCCATTTTGTCCACATGGTCGTAATACACTCTATCAGTAGTGGATACGTTCGTGCACACACCGTCGATAATGTCATGGCCCCAGGTATTTTCCAAAATTGGTACGGCTTGAGCACAGGACAACAAAGTTGCAAAAGCAAAAAGGCAGTTAGCACTAAGAGAGTTCATTTTGTATGTAATTCGGTACTTCTCGTCAGTTGTACCGATTAGTTATAGCGGCTATGCTTTAGGTACCTCTACTGTTATATACAATAATTGATTCAGATAGTGATCACATTGTTGACTAAATTTAAAATCCATGCCACTTGTACTATGGAGTGTTCTTCTTAATAACGTTTCCACGACTATTTATTTTCTGAATATCGGCGATATGATTTAGACACAAATTATAAAATGGTTTTGTTGTTTATTTAGCTATTTACATTCGGAGAAAGAAATATTCCAGATATGCTTGATATTGTTACTAACGAGAAAGCTTGAGTTTATGAATCATCGGGGTAACAATTTCAATTGATAAGAATAACTATACTACATATGTCAAGTGTTCTCTAGAAAATTCTTTTGTTTTTGACATGCAACTGTTTCGCACTTTCGACTCAAAACTATGCTGGAAGGCTCTACTCCTTAAACCAACAAAAACCTTTATTTCTTTTTGCCGGAAAAAATTTTAATAGTGTGAGTAATGAAAACATTCAGACTGTGAAGTATTTTCCGTCCTTTGAATGCGTGGTGCAAAGAATTTGTCCCTGACGTTTCGTCTGCAACTGCGGCGGATACGAAGTTATCGTTTTTCACTTATCCCATTGCCCATCATTAACTTATTTTTTTTTAATTCATTAGTTTTAGAGCTTTATATTCTGATTCGGGATAACTTATGCACGGTGATTCAAAGGGACTTTGACAAACTTCAACGGGTGATAGCTGATATTTTTCAAACGAGGGCTTTTAAATCAATCTTTACGAAGATACAAAGTTTTGTTAACAAACTTAAAAATATTAGCAGTTTCAATTATGAGTCATAAACAAAAATAAGTTGACACAGTATTTTAAGTAAAGTCCAATTATGACTACTCATCAAAATCAATCGCCAATAATTTCAAATTTGAATTAAAAGAACTGTTGATACAACGATTTTAAGATGTGCATTAAAACCATTTTTATTCGGACTAGATTGGTAGCAGGTAGAGGACAAAAAAACTAGCTATCTTCTATAGAAAAATGCCGACGTTTCGACTATTGTATTGTAGTGTATTGTATTCGATGTGAGTGGACATAGGTACAGTCCTCCACCGCGACCTGCGGTCTATTGTGGCTCACCTGAAGTGTTGCCAGCAGGGTTTACCCCTGCTTGCCTCACTAATTGTCACCCGTTAAGCCCAAACCCTCATCGAATCTGATGAGCCTTTCGCGAAACTTCGTTTGCATCTTGAGGCTCAATGATCGTGTTACCGAACAGTGAGTATCTCGATCTGGCAATAGCCGGGCATTCGCATAGAACATGCTCGACGGTTTCATCTTCCTCCAAGCACAGCCGGCACTCCGTTTCCTCGGCCAGTCCGAGTCTGTGCGTGTGGCTTCTTAGATGGCTACGGCCCATGTAGAGTGCAGTAGCCACTCTGATTTGTCTCCTATTTAGTCTGAGGAATGTTTGGGCTTTTGCCCTCCCTGTTCCTGTGATAAATTTTTTGGAGTGTGTTAGCCTGGGTAGACTGTTTTATACTTTGTATATATATACTTTATTTGGAAAGTTTATCTCTTAGGAATTGGAGTTGAGATAAACATTGGAAATTATGTAATCAGTGTCATGTCATAAGTCTACTGCAACTTATATTCAAGGAAAGTTTCCGTGATATTCCCGATTCTGAAAACTTCCAGTTGTGCTCAACCCTGGTTACGAAAACATAGAAAACTCTATTGAAAATTTGATTCTCTCAAACCTCTGTTTGTTACGACAGGTGGTGATGACAGGCATATGCCATCTGTCACATATTTTATTTAGAAAGTGTCTCTTTTAAGGAACAGACATTGGGATAAACATTGAAAACTGTGTAATCAGTGTCATGTCATAACTCTACTGCAAACTAAATGAAAGGAAAGTTTCCGGTGATATTCCCGAGTCTGAATACATTCACTTATGCCAAACCCTAGTTATGGAAAAATAGAAAACTGTATTGAAAATTTGATTCTCTCAAACCTCTGCTTGTTACGACAGGTGGTGATGACAGGCATATGTCATCTGTCACATATTTTATTTAGAAAGTGTCTCTTTTAAGGAACAGACATTGGGATAAACATTGAAAACTGTGTAATCAGTGTCATGTCATAACTCTACTGCAAATGAAATGAAAGGAAAGTTTCCGATGATATTCCCGAGTCTGAATACATTCAGTTATGCCCAACCCTAGTTATGAAAAAATAAAAAACTTTACTGAAAATTTTCTTTACTTAAACCCCTCTTTGTTATAACAATTAGGTTGACAGACAAATGTCATCTGTTATATACTTTATTTGGAAAGTTTATCTCTTAGGAATTGGAGTTGAGATAAACATTGGAAATTATGTAATCAGTGTCATGTCATAATTCTACTGCAAATTATATTCAAGGAAAGTTTCCGTGATATTCCCGATTCTGAACACTTCCAGTTGTGCTCAACCCTAGTTACGAAAACATAGAAAACTGTATTGAAAAATTTGATTCACTCAAACCTCTGTTGGTTACGACAATTGGTGATCCCCTGCATATGTCATCTTTGACATATTTTATTTGGAAAGTTTCTCTTTTAAGGAACAGGAATTAATATGAATATTGGAAATTGTGTAATCAGTGTCATGTCATAACTCTACTGCAAATTAAATGAAAGGATAGTTTCCGGTGATATTCCCGAGTCTGAATACATTCAGTTATGCCAAACCCTAGTTATGGAAAAATAGAAAACTTTATTGAAAATTTTCTTTACTCAAACCCCTCTTTGTTATAACAATTAGGTTGACAGACATATGTCATCTGTTATATACTTTATTTGGAAAGTTTATCTCTTAGGAATTGGAGTTGAGATAAACATTGGAAATTATGTAATCAGTGTCATGTCATAATTCTACTGCAAATTATATTCAAGGAAAGTTTCCGTGATATTCCCGATTCTGAAAATTTCCAGTTGTGCTCAACCCTAGTTACAAAAACATAGAAAACTCTATTGAAAGTTTGATTCTCTCAAACCTCTGTTTGTTACGACAGGTGGTGATGACAGGCATATGCCATCTGTCACATATTTTATTTAAAAAGTGTCTCTTTTAAGGAACAGACATTGGGATAAACATTGAAAACTGTGTAATCAGTGTCATGTCATAACTCTACTGCAAATTATATGAAAGGAAAGTTTCCGGTGATATTCCCGAGTCTGAAACATTCAGTTATGCCCAACCCTAGTGATAGCAAAATAGAAAACTTTTTTGAAAATTTTCTTTACTCGAACCTCTCTTTGTTATAACAATTAGGTTGACAGACATATGTCATCTGTTATATACTTAACTTGGAAAGTTTATCTCTTAGGAATTGGAGTTGAGATAAACATTGGAAATTATGTAATCAGTGGCATGTCATAATTCTACTGCAAATTATATTCAAGGAAAGTTTCCGTGATATTCCCGATTCTGAAAACTTCCAGTTGTGCTCAACCCTGGTTACGAAAACATAGAAAACTGTATTGAAAATTTGATTCACTCAAACGATAAATATATCGTTGCAATATTAATATGCAAAGTTACAATTATTTTGTAATTTTACTCGAGTAATATTACTCCTTTGATGTAAACCTTCCACGCATTTTACAAAAATTATGTAAAACTAGTTTTACAATATATCCTCAATTTTACAATGCACATGTAAACTGATTTACAATTGCTTTGTAAATTTATGAAATTTTTGCAATGTTACCTCAAATGTTATGGTCACACTAAAAGCATTGCTTTTCTTGTAAAAAGGCAGCCATTTTTTTTCAGTGTAGATATTCGGAATAGAGGAACATAGTGCAGGTAACTGTAATGTATCATAAAATATTACATAGTATACTAGACACAACATCACATTAGAGTACTCATTATCTGCCTTACTTGACACTTAAAGGAAGCAAGACTACACAACTTAATATGCAAGGGGATTCTATTATACAACCTTCCAACATAACAAGTGAATGAACGCTCAAAACCAACACTAATGTGGGCAGGTGTGGATATTATGAATTTATGACGTAGATTCAATGTATGGACTTCGGTTCTAAACTTTAACTTTTCAAAAAGGTATTCGGGAGTTTTAGAAGTAATTACTTTATGAAAGAACACCGCTGCATGTAGGATTCGTCTCTCGTCCATTCTCAACCAGCCAATATCACGCAACTTCGCGGACACTCCCCGATCCCTACCTCGTATGTGGCCAATCAGTCGGACACAATGATTTTGAATTAACTGAATACGATATTTGTACCTAGCCAACAAGCTGGGTCCGTAAACCACGTCCGCAAAATTGAATTGCGATAACACCAACGAATCACATAGCATAATTTTTAAGGGTTCGGTCAAGAACATTCTCTGGGTGTATATAAGTTTTAAAGCAGCAAAGGCTTTCCTTATGCAATCACTAATATGATCAGGAAATTTTAATTTAACATCCAATCTAAGTCCCAGGTTCCTTGCAGAATCAGTCAAGTTTATCCTTACACCGTTCACCGTCAAGTCAATCTCCTCAGCCATCCGAGATGCCAACAACCTACTACCACCAAACAACAGGGCAGCAGATTTGGAGGAATTTATCTGAAGACAATGCCATTCTGAGAGGGTCACAATAGCTCGCAAATCACAGTTAATCCGCGCAACAGAATCGTTGACCCGGTCTGGCTGAAACGAAAGATATATTTGAGTATCGTCGGCGTAGAAATGGGCATTGCAGGCCTTGAGGCTTTTTACCAGCTGAGATGTATAAATTGAAAAAAGCAGAGGTCCCAAGATGGAACCCTGCGATACACCAGATATGACGCCTCTTGTTCCAGAAAACTCATTCTGCAATTTCACTGCCTGGCGTCTGCCCGTCAAATAATTCCCAAGCAACCCGAGGGCGGCACGACAAAATCCTAGATGCCCCAGCAAGGCCATCAGCATGGAGTGGAGAACAAGCAGTGTCAGTTCCCCCCTCTCAGTTGCCCGGAATATATCATCCGTCACCTTGAGGAGGGCCGAAGTGCAACTGTGATCCTGTCTAAAACCTGACTGGACAGTTGGAAGAATATTATTCTGAATAACATAGTCACGTATTTGATCATTCAATATTCGTTCCAGAACCTTAGAGAGTGTCGGTAAAATACTAATTGGACGCAAATCATTAAGACCCGAAGGAGAAATCCGCTTACGTAACGGCTGTACGTGGGAGAGTTTCCAGCAGTCAGGAAACGTCGAAGTTTCTATACAATAATTTACAATGTGCACTATTATAGGCAGAATGGTGGGGCAGCAGAACAGTAACATGTTTATACTAATGCCATCAGCACCTACAGCTTTGGAGTATATGGAATATAAAGCTGCATTAATATCCTCATCACCAGCTAGGTGAAACTCAAAACCCGAAACCCCAGGCATGCGCTGATCAAGATAATAGCGCAATGTTGCGGGGTCAGGGTCCACCTGGGGAATTTGTAAGAAGTGTTTATTCACTTCATCTGGGGACCAGCGTCCAAACGTTACTGCACCGCCCTTTGATTTACCTAGATTAAGATCATTAAGTAATTCCCAGTTCCCCCTAGAGTCGTGAATATCAAATCTGGTTTGAAGATAATTTTTCTTTTCCCTTATCATAGCAGAACTAACCTGACTCCTCAGCCGCCGATAACTCTCCCAGTTTTGTTGTGTGACGTCCTATTCGACTTATACTTGGAGAGCGTCTTGTCCCTGTGAGACATTAAGAGTCTAACATCAGGCCAAGGAATCTTTTTCTTTGTAATACGGACAGTTCGCCTAGGGGCATGTCTATCGAAAATGTGCAACAGAATGCCATTGAGCGCAGCAACCTTATCATTGATATTACGCAGATAAAATATGTTATCAAGGTGACTTGATCGAAGGTCAAGCTCAAAGACATCTTTGTTAAAGTGGCGAAAATCTCTATACGTGAAAAAAAAGGGCTTAGGTTTTAAATGATTTAGTTTGAAGGTACCGATTACTATAGAGTGGTCTGAAATATCTAATGTATAGTCTACATATGTGTCAATAATAAGACTTTCATCATAACAAATTAATGGATCCAAGAGGGAGGGAGGACCGTTACCATGCCGCGTTGGCTCACTGACTAGCTGCCTAAGGTCATATGACTCAAGAATAGACGAGAAACGCTGGACATTATCAGAGGCAAGATTTAATAAATTCAAATTTATATCCCCTAGACACACTAGGTTGTCATATTGGGAGCACCACACATGGCAGTATGGGCATCGGCCATACTTCATTCATAAAATCGACGCGGTGTTCATTCATAACTACTGGCCAATCAGGACAGGGGACAGGATGTAAACAATATCAGCTGATGGCTCATCCAATTTAAAATTATATTAAAATAATTCTGCTTTTAAATAATTATTTATTAAAAAGCATTTTTTTTAAAGTGGATTTTATTGAATATGTATTTCAAGAAGTTATAATAAGTTAAATAGTAAATAGTTCTATGATGTGCATGGTAACAGAGAAATAAAAATCATCAGACATATTATTATGAATTGAAAAGAAATGTTGGGCTCAATTTGGGAAATTTTGCTTAAATGTAACGCAGAATTTTGTACTGGAAGTAACACAAAATCTTATAATCTTGACTTGAAATGTTAGTTTAAGCGTAACAGAAAATTTGTAAATTTTAACTTTAGTAGCAGAAAATTTTAATTTAAACGTTATACGAAACTTTAGTCTGGAAGTTACACAAATTCTCAAAAATTTGACTTCAAATATTAATCTAAACTTAACACGAAATTATTTAATTTTGACTTAGTAATTAAAAACAAAATTAAAAATTTTGACGTTATTAACAGGAAATTATATTCTAAATGTACCACCAAATTTTAATATGTTGACTGCAGTAACACAAAATTTTAGTGTAAACTTAACACAAAATTTAAAAAAAAAATTACTTAGAAACCAGATATATACCACATTGATCAGAAAGTAGTATCAAATCGTTAAGGTACAAGTTTGATCACAGGAAATTTTTGCTTAAATGTAAAATGAAATTTTGGCCTGGAAGTAACACAAAATCTTAAAATTTTGACTTGAAATGTTAGTTTAAGCGTAACACAAAATTTAGAAGTTTTAAGTGTAGTAACAGAAAATTTTAATCTAAACGTTACACGAAAATTTAGTATAAAAGTTACACAAATTCCCGAAAATTTGACTTGAAATGTTAGTCTAAACGTAACACGAAATTATTTAATTTTGACTTAGTAGTAGGGAATTGTGCTCGAAAAGTATCACAAAATTAAAAAATTTCAACATTGTTAACAGGAAATTTTAGTCCAAATGTAACACAAAATTTTAATATCTTGACTGTAGTAACACAAAATTGTAGCCTGAACGTAACACAAAATTTCAAAAATTTACATTGATCCGAAAATACCATCAAATTTTTAAGTTTTGACTCCAGTAACGTAAAAAATTTGTCTAAAGCACAACACAAAATTTAATTTTAATTGAAGATGTTAGTCTAAACGTAACACGATTTTTTTTTAATTTTTAGCAAAATTTTTGTTTAAAAGTAATACGAAATTTTTTACACAATTTTGATCTGAAAGTAAAACAAATTTTTTAACTCTGAATGTATTAAAACGAAGTTGTAGTCTAAATGTAACACAAAGTTTTCGAAATTTTGACTTAATAACATGAAATTTTGCATCAACACAAAATTTTTAAATTTTGGCTGTAATAACACGAAATTGTAGTTTAAACGTATCACAAAAATAGAAAAAATATTTAGTAACAAGACTTTTTGGTCCGAAAGTAACATCAAATCGTTAAGCTTCGTGGTTGGTAACAGAACATTTTAGCTTAAATGTATCGCAAAAAATTTGATTTAAAATGTTAGTTTAAGCGTAACACATTTATAAAATGTAACTTTAGTAAGAGAAAATTTTAATCTAATCGTCACACGAAAATTTAGTCTGAAAGTTACACAAATTCTCGATAATTGGACTTGAATTGTTAATCTAAACGTAACAACAAATTATTTAATTTTGACTTAGTAACAAGGAATTGTGGTCTAATAGTATCACAAAATTTAAAAAATTCGACATTATTAACAGGAAACTTTAATCTAAATATAACACGAAATTTTATTTTGACTTTATATTATTTCGTCAAAACACGAATTTATATTTTGACTGTAGTAACACACAATTGTAGTCTGAACGTAAGACAAAATTAAAAAAGGTTAACTTAGAAACACATTACATTGATCCGAAAGTAACATCATATTTTTAAGTTTTGACGCCAGTAATGTAAAAATTTGGTCTAAAGCGTAACACAAAATTTTGACTGAAAATGTTAGTCTAGACGTAACACATATTTTTTTAAATTTTGGCTTGGTAACAAGATATGTTAGTCTAGAAGTAACATAAAATTTAAAAAAAATTACGTAGCAACAAGAAATTTTGATTCGAAAGTAACATAAAATTTTTAAGTTTTAACTTTAGCAACAAGACAAATTATTCTAAAGCGTAACACGAAGCGGTCAAATTTTGACTTAGTAATAAGAAAATTTGGTCTAAAAATAACAGATATTTAATCATTCCTCAAAATTTATATTTATTAAATACATTTTTAAATAAAGTTAACTATATTACATTAAAGATAGGTATTGTATACAGGATGGACTTTTTAACTTAAGACAGTCAGATATCTTGAGAACTAGTAGTGGGGAATAAATTTTTTCCAACGATGGCCTATATTGTACAGTAGAGCCTATTTTAGGTACATATTTTTAACTACACATAAGTTTTTGAATTTGAATCATCTTATCATTGCAAGAAATACATACCATTTGCTACAGTGTCACATTTTTAGATAATAATAATTCGTGTTTTGTTTTAACGTAGATGTTATTCAACTAGTTAAGTATAATAAGCTTATTGGTAATATTTGACTGCCTATTTAAATGTTAGTGATACCATTTGTTTCCCCATGAAAAAAGTTGTTATGTATTTCAACAAATCTTATATTTAAATTGTTACTAAGTAATTGATATGTGTCTACCAACCTTAAAAGATAAATAATATATTTACAATTATGTTATGTATAGATTCATTTATTCTCTTATCTTAGCTTAGCAATCAACATAAGTACATGATAAAGTAGCGGGAGAAACGTCAAAAAAAATGAAAGAATAAAAGTCTATTTACTTGAACACATGAAAGTGTGAATTTTGTTATTGTTTTATTGATTTAACAGTTTACAGTTTGACTTTTAGGTGGTTGCACATGATTATGGCGATTTATCCCTTCATTTGCACTTTTTCCTTGTAGGTATGGACTAAGCAAAATTGATTCTCACCTATTTTTAAGCAACCATAAAGGCTCAAAACTTTTCAGTTTTGCTTCCACCCATTTCTATATAATTATTGTCTCGGTCAAGTACCACTCAAGTTCAGTTGAACCACAATTCTACAACTGCCTCTAAAATGGCCCATACACTTTCTCTTTGGCCCATTTTTATAGTTAAATCACCCTGCCCCAATTATTAAACATATTGAGAAAACACAGCTGACTCTTAAGTTCAGTCTTAGGGCAGAGTGATCTCTGCTCTGCTCTCAAATCTGCTGTGTGGATCAGCAAACACTGCTGAAGATGAAGGTGATAGTAAATCAGCTTCACCCAGTGATTTCAATTGTGTTTGTGTTCGTTGTGTCCAAAAAGGTCTTTTACTCACACCAGTAAGTTCCTTTCAACAAAACTAAAGCTAACTTTATGCATAAGAATAATGATGAATTGTAACGCTTCTTGCATAAAGAGTGGGCTTTCAACGAACTAAAGTGTTACCAGTAACCAGGTGCCGAGTGTATACTTATCAGTAGGGTTATTCTCCAATATGCATAGGTTGGTTGCATTTTTGCGTAATTAAAATCTTATTGTCCAAGATCAGCAAATATATGTAAGTACCTATTCTAGTGCCTCTTAACTTAATTCACTTATATATGATGAAACTGCTAAAAGAAACTGCTGAAACTACTGCCATTTGCACCACACAATTTTCAAGTAAGTACATCTAGTAAAGGCTTTCCCTATTACTTCCTCATACTAATAGCTATAGCTAAGGGGTCCTTAAGTTTAGGTTTACCTAAATTTGTTTGGTGCAAATAGGGGTAAGGTAAGTAAAGCGTGCATGAACAAAATCATCAGGACTGATGAAGAATTGCAAGACTGATCGAGAATGAAACTAAATAGACATGGCACTCAGGCACTATAATTGCTGGGAACCTGTGTTCTATGTTCTTAATGGGTTGATAAGGATTCTAATTTTTATGTACCAATATTCATAAAAAAAAGAGGCACAATATGGGCACAAGGTATACAAAATTTTTTAAAGGCAAAAATTATAACAATAACAAACTAACCTCAAAATTTCGTCAACATCGTATCTTTACTATCATCGTAAATTTAAGGACCGCCTCCAGTGCAAGGTTGCCGATGTGATATTTCTATCTTTAATCAACCGCGCGCAAAGGGCATAACAAAAACCAAAGTAGATAAAGAATAATTATAACGATTTATCCTCTATTCATTTTATTCTTTTATTAATTTTATGGCCGAAGAAGCGCATTAAGAACTTCTAACTGATGATTTTTACTACATGAAAATACATTTTAGGTTACCTATAGAATAGGTATCCTAAAATGTCTATAATTATGAAGCATACATTCATGCGTAGAGTATCACCACAGTTTAAGGAATATAACATATTCCTTAAAGTGTGGTATCGCTTAGGTAAATACTTCATTTACAGCAAATAATTTATAATTCCCTTACATGAACCTTAGGAATGGGTTAGTCATTAAGACAACGAGTTGACGTTAGGTCAACCTCCCATATATATATACATAATATAACCACCAATCTATAACTACATAACTTGTTCTGCTTTTTGGAGGATTAAAGTTACCCCTGGTTCAGTATAGATATCTATTATCTACATTAATTCTCGAGAGTTGCAAAATCACATAAAAGTATATAAATTAATATCATTAAACAATAATTGTCAATTAAAACAATTGATAAATTACCGAAACTTTATTATTTATATATGATTATTACGAATATACCCTACGAGCCGCAGAAATATTTTATTCAAAGAACTTTGCAATTTATATGTGGCAACGTTGCAAATACTGCCTCGTGCGCATACTGCTGGATGCAGCCATCTCGTCATATTCGGTCAAAAAACGCGAGACATTTTCTTCAATTTCGTTAAAGAAGTTAGAAAATTTCTGAGTGGAAGGCGGTCTATAGATAACCCCAAAAACAGTTTTACACCGGTTAGTTTTGATCGTAAACCAAACTTGCTCAGCATGATTGGACAAGAAGCTACCAACTAATTTATGTATGTGTACTTGCTTTATATAAATCAAAATTCCCCCACCACGCCCCTCACGACGGTCTTTCCTAATAATAGTGTACCCATTTATAAAGACAAGGTTATCAGAAATAGTTGAGGTTAGCCAAGATTCAGTAATACCAACAATATCAAGATTTTTTTCAATTATATAATCTCTGATGACATTAAATTTAGGTAAAAGCGATCGAACATTTATGTGACCTATTACGATGTTATTGTTTACATTTAAAGCCATTGGAGCCTGCAATTTATTATTTTAAACTAGCAGGTAATTAAACTTTATTTATTGTTGATAAATGAGTGAATTTGTGCCTCAGAAGAAATCCTCACCACGGGATCGCCATCGTTTTCTCTCGCAAGTACACGACCCATTTTACACCAGACATATCGGTACCCATGACTTTTTAACTTACGTGCTTCGGCAAGAAGTTTCCGGATGTGAAGAGGCAAATCATCGTTAACATATATTCGTCTATTACTGCCGTTCAAACCACACTTAGTAGATGACAAGTTGTAGTTTTTACGCTTTAAGAGTTCCATCAAGTTGGATTTTAATTGCTGTTTAGCAAACTTAACAAGGATAGGTTTTCTTTGCAATTCACTTCGCAGTGGGTGAACAGTGTAATCTTCATTTCCGGAGGCAAAGCCGAGCTTGGAGAACACCTTCTCAACCTCATCGGCGTAACCCTCGCCACCCTCCAATCCAACAACTATTATATTATTTGTGGTTTTTTCAACCTCATCCCTAACTGCAGCCTCCCTAACAGCGGCCAGTTCCTTGTCCAATAAAGTCAGTCTAGTTTTGACGCTCTCCTGATCTTTCTTCAACTTCTGATTTTCAGAGGATATTTTTTTCAGCATTTTTTGAACGTCATCCAGCAGGCCGTTGTTGAAATTAATCGATGATTCTAGTTCGTCCAATCTCTTCATAAGAACTGTTATTACATCCCTATTGGATGGGCTGTGCTTAGGCAATTCCATATTTTTAGTTTTAGATTTAGGTAATGACCGCTTCTGAGAGACCGCAACCTCCAGTTCCTCGCCTTCTGTATCAGATAATTAAGCCGTCGAATCTTCAACATCAAACTCGCTGCCATTATGCTTATTGCATATGAAGCAAATCCACTTGTCCAGTTTCTTTCGGTAGGTTTCATATTCTTTATGGCTTAGCTTGGTACAGTCTCTATGGTACCATCCCGCACAATCCCCATGACATAATATACTCTCTTGTGTCTTCGTGATGTTACCATTGCAATGTTTACATTTTACTATTTTGTGCTTTTATTCCCCATGATATATAGTTAGCAAGTGGGCACTTGGCAAACGTGCATCAAGTAAACATACCGGAGCGAATCAAACAACCGTTTTTGTACTGGAATTCCTTTAACACAATTACACCGATAGTTGATAGCACCCAGGATCACACCAAGTTTAATTGAGAACAAAATAGTTATTTTGCTTCTTAACGCAAAAAATCGTGGAAAACTGAACTATGCCGGTATTCCCCGGACTTCAGCGCATAGGTCGATACACAAATCAAGAAAAAATGTTGAGTTTTAGACTCAATATTTGCCGCTTTACCACACGAGCAAACAACACACGTGCGACGCGCTTTAACCGAGAATCAAAATTCCTCTCACCAAAATACCAGAATCATTTACAGAATTTTTTTGACATAATATGTCAGAAACTTGAGGTATTTTGTCAGATTTTTCAGACACGAGCAGAACGTTCAAACGGAACTAATACAAAATTTCAAATCCAACAGAAAGTTCAGATATTATAATCAAATTGCTCAAAAAGGTGAAAATAATCAGATACAGATTTTTTGGTATAAAATTTCAGAAATTTGAAGTATTTTGTCAGATTTTTCAGACATAAGCAGAACATTCAAACGGAACTAACACAAAATTTCAAATCTAACAAAAAATACAGATATAATCAAATTGCTCAAAAGGGTGAAAAGGATCATTTACAGAACTTTTTGACATAATATGTCAGAAATTTGAGGTATTTTGTCAGATTTTTCAGACACAAGCAGAAGGTTCAAACGGAATCAATACAAAATTTCAAATCCAACAGAAAGTTCAGATATAATCAAATTGCTCAAAAGGGTGAAAAGGATCATGTACAGAACTTTTTGACATAATATGTCAGAAATTTGAGGTATTTTGTCAGATTTTTCAGATACACGCAGAAAGTTCAAACGGAACCAATACAAAGATACAAATCCAACAGAAAGTTCAGATATATTAAAATTGCTCAAAACGGTAAATAATTTTCAAACTAAGTTCAACATTTATCAGAAAATCAGACTTTTTTTTCTGAGACAGAAACTACTTGCTCAAGCGGAGCACTTGGATGAAAATTGAGTTATAACAAATTGCTCCAAATGGTGAAACGGTTCATTTTCAAACCTCTTTTGTCATATTTTATCAGAAATTGCAGTTATTTTTACAGATTATTCAGATACAATGAGTACGTTCAAATTGTTCAAAACGGAAATGACCATTTATCTTTTTCGCAGGTCAGAAATACCTATCGACATATTTTTCAAACACAAACTGAACAAAGACGCGGAGCAATTACCAAGTTTCAAATCCAACAGGAAATTTAGATATGATCAAAAATATAAAAAATCGCAGAAATTACTTTTTATATAAAAATTTTGTATACATTTATTAAAAAAATATATAATCTCTGTAGAATCTAACACCTTGGTTACAATTTGAAAAATTATGCAGGACCTTTTGTAACACCCCGTATGGAAACTTTTTTCTAAATTACGAATCTTTTTACAACCCACTAGGAATTTGAAGATTGCCGATTGAAGTCGGAGTAAACCGCATTTGAAAATCTTTTTCCATTTAGAAACCTTGATACTTTAAAGTAAAGTCTGAGTGTTGCGTTTATTTTGATAAGTCTGTGAAGGCTTTCACGGCCGGTCAAAATACAATCTAAAGTGTTTTCCGGCCTTTGAAGCCGTGGTCCAATGGAATTTCTTCCTCGTTTCGTCTACAGCAGCGGCTGACATTATCAAAAGCGATGAGGCAATAGTCGAAGTGATCTCCCGTGCTTCCAGACGTTGACTGATTCGACTGTGGTGAGCTCCGTGGTATTTATTCTCCCGCGGCGCCGTCGCGCTGCAGTGGAGGGACTGAGGTGGGAGTAGTGGTGGCGCGGGGTTTCGGCGCAATTGAAGTAAGTCGTAGAACTCCTTTCCAGTCTGCATTTAGAAACGTAATAGGTTTTTGTCTTTGATAGAAAGTTATGTTGAAGTTGTTCTCGTGGTAGAAAGATTTCACCACGTTGAAAAGGATGTCGTAACCTTCGTAGGTTACAAAAAACAAAAAAACAAAAAACAAAAAACAAAAATGGATGACGGATGAGATTTTGCTGTTGATGGATGAACGTCGGAAGCACAAGAACAAGATGGACAGCAGCATGTATAAAGAAATTCAAAGACTAATAAGATCAAAGATTAGAATAGCAAAAAACGAATGGCTTAAACGTGAATGCGCAGAAATAGAACAGCTGCAAAATCAACACGATGATTTTAATCTACACAAAAAGCTGAAGGAGACTGCTGGCATTTATAAAAAAATGAGATCAACTATAACAGTAAATAACAATAACCAGATAGTTCTCGACAGCAAAGAAAAGATCAATGTCTGGGAAAGGTATATTGAAGAACTTTTTGACGACGACAGACCCCCAGTTGACACTAATAACTCTCTAACCGGCCCATCGATCACTAAGAGCGAGATAGAAAACACCATACGTAACTCAAAAAATAACAAAGCGGCTGGCCCAGATGAAATCCCTTCAGAGATACTTAAATTCCTAGATGAAAGAGGCATAACAGCACTACACAAAGTATTTAACACTATATATGAGACCGGTCACTACCCCAAACAGTGGTTGTGCTCTACTTTTGTCCCTCTGCCTAAGAAGACCAATGCAAGAAAATATGAAGATCACAGACTTATTAGCCTGATGAGCCACAGATTAAAAATATTCCTTAAAATCATACACCAGAGAATATACAAAAATTGTGAGAGAGACATGGGCGACTCGCAATTTGGGTTTAGAGAAGGGTTGGGTACAAGAGAGGCGGTGGTCGCAATACAAGTCCTTGTTCAAAACTGCTATGATCAGAGAAAGGATGTGTGTCTTTGCTTTATAGACTATGAAAAGGCATTTGATCGCGTACAACACCACAAATTAATGCAGCTCCTCAATAGGCTTGATATAGACCAAAAGGATATCAGATGCATTGAAAACCTATATTGGAACCAAACAGCACAAATCAAATTAGGTAATATGTCCAACGCAGTACAGATTAGAAGGGGAGTGCGACAGGGATGTGCGCTTTCTCCACTCCTATTTAACTTATATTCGGAAGCAATATTCCAAGAGGCTTTAGAAGATGTAGAGATGGGAGTCAAAGTTAATGGAGTGTGGATTAACAATATCCGCTATGCTGACGATACAGTATAGTGGGAGAACAGAGCAAATCTATGGGCTTAAACATCAACATTAAAAAAACAAAGTTTATGATTATCTCTAGAAACCTAAATATGTTTGAAAACTCCACCATAACATTTCATACAATTCCCTTAGAAAGAGTGGACAAATTTAAATACTTGGGCATCTGGCTTTTCGAAGACTGGACATCAGACAGGGAAATAAAATGTCGCATTGAACAAGCTCGAGAGGCATTCCTGAGGTTCCAAAGAGTGCTTACCTGTTCCGATTTTGACCTTAACCTGAGACTCAGGTTCATCGAGTGCTACGTTTGGTCGGTGCTGCTGTACGGAGTGGAGGGCTGGACATTGAGGGCGACTGGAATTAACATACTAGAGGCTTTTGAGATGTGGCTGTATCGCAGAATTCTGAAGATACCTTGGACAGCCAGATTAACAAACGAAGACGTCCTAAGACATGTCAACAGACAATGTAAACTGTTCGAATTGATCAAGAAAACGAAAACGGCATATCTGGGGCATATAATGCGAAACACGAAATGTCAATTCTTGCACCTATTGATTGAAGGCAAGATCGAAGGCCGGAGAGGGATCGGAAGGAAAAAATGTCCTGGCTGCGAAATATCAGACAGTAGACAGGCCTACACGATGTACAGTCGTTGATACACACCGCAAGGAATAGGGAAGCAATGGAAAATGTTATCGCAAACATCCATTAGTGGATACGCATTGGAAGAAGAAGAAGAACCTTCGGAGAGAGAGTGCTCTGCTACTGCTGACTTTTGTGTTTGTCCCAGCCTGCAACTCCCCTTGTGTTCCATAATGCTCGTGTTGACACTGCGTTTTGTGGTGCCAATGTATACCGAGCCACAGCTGCATTGAACACAGTAAACTCCGGGTGCCGACCTCTGAAACTTCCGTCTTTTTTTAGCATCCCCTTTCAGCACATAACGATACGATAAAAATGTCAAAGTTAAATTTACAGAGCCTACTGAATGTCAGTAATAAGTGAATGGCTTATATTATTTAAGAGAAATATTTTCTCCTTAGAAACACCAATATATTTGATCCTTCAAGGGCTATTGATTCCATTTCCCTCTGTTGCCTTAGAGTGCCGAGTGAATTGAGTTCACAAAGAAAATAGAGGACATCCTGAGGAAAAGTAGAAAGTTCTGGCAAAACAAAAAAAATCTTGTTGTTTAACAAAGTTAATTTAGAATTTTTCTACCGTAACAAACAGACCGCAAACAAATAGCATTCAGTGTCGATTGATGATTCAATCTCTGGTTTTACCTCAACCAGGGCCGTTGTTTATGCGACTGTCACAGGCCCGTCGATCCCACTTGTGACGTAACCGTGGTTTATGGGGCCCAGATTTATGTGGCGTTATGCCCGGATTTATGGGATCGGTTATTTAATGTGTCCAGCTTCAGTGGCGGAGACAAAAGGAACTAGACGCGTCTCGTCTTCCGAAGGAATTTACGATTTTGTCCTCGTAATTGCTTTCGGAGCTCATGTTGATGAATAAGCCAATGCATTATAATAATTTAATAAAGGGCGACGGAATTAAAGAGCCCCTCTGCTTCGTGCAACGTTTTCAGAAAGTTGGGTTTCATTCTGTCGGCTTTAGCGCAATATTAAATTTTGAGGTCACTGAGGTTGCCAGGCAGGCACGAAAATTACCGAGAGACGTTTTAAAAGATTTACGAAATTATTAAGGTTTATTCTCCAGACTGGAAATTTCCCAATTCAGACTGGTAACTACTAAACAGAATACGAAAATGTATGATACTCGTTTTGCGAGATAAAAACTTTTTCCAAGAGTCCTCGTCTAACCTTCAACTTGAGCGTGTGATCGCAATAAAAAAACGGGAAAACTTGAGGGTGCTCTCCTGTATCTTTTCTTTCCATCAAACTTTGCTTCGACTGGAATTGCGAAAGATTGTTCCTTGTTTTAAACAGGGACCGGTCGAAGTTTGAGCGGCCTCTTTTATTTTAGTTTTATCTGTCCTGTTTCATCGCCCCACGTTTCCCCATCTCGTCGTTTCACCCCACTATCGTTTTAGAAGGTAGAACTGTACCTACATGTCACTGGCTGCTTTTTTGGACAAACACTACGGGAGTTTGGCAACTCAGTTTCTTGCATTGCAGGCAATGTCGTGAAGAATTACGGGTCTTACGGGTGAGTTATAATAGAAATAGCACTTACTTTGGAAACCCACCTAGACAGTTGACAGTATTTATTTCCCAATTGACTGACAATGACTTATGACTAATATGAAGATTGAAGTGCATACTTATATGACTAATACAGCTGGTTATCAATTATCATATAGATTACCTATAAAGGAAAACAAGTGACTTTGAAATTTTTGGGTTACCGGTCAGAACGATGTGGAGAAAAGAAAATTCTAATCTATCGAGCTTTCGGAAACGTTTACTTCCTGACGGCTACAACCAGAGGGTATTTTTGTTGTTAAGAGGGCTGGCTCAAGAGTTTGATAATATTGCGTCTCACAAAAAATACTTTATTTTTAATCTCTTTGCGGATGACACCGCTCTGTCCTTTTTAAGTCCCTCGCTGTGTGTTCTCTCTACTATGCAGGAGGTCTGTTCTCTCGCAGGAGCATGGTTCTGTTCGAACTGGCTGCTTCTTATTGCGGAAATGAACCAGAACATCGTGTTTGCAATGAGACAATACATGTTGATGATGATGATCTTTCGCATATTGTTTTGTTTCGGGGTATAAACATGGATTCGAAGCTTACGTTTGGGGCACATGTTGATAATGTCTCAGGCAGGCTTCGTGTTGAAGTGTTTTTTCTCCGGGCCCTGAAGGATTGCTTTGGCCCTCAGACAGTGAGAGCTGCTTACTTTGCGGTTATTCACTCTGTGTTGTCGTATGGGATCCTGGTTTGGGGGGTTTTGCCTTGTTCAGCTAGAGTTTTCCAACTTCAGAGGCGGGCATCCGGGTGATCTCGGGTCTGAGGTACAGAGACGACTGCAGACACGCTTTTAGGAACCTAAACATTCTCACTTTGCCATCTTTATACAGGGTGATCCACATTATTCGACACGGAAGATTATGGCTAAACTTTTAGATTTTAAAAAAGTTTTGTATATGGAATGGATGAGGGTCTATTGGAAGTATATTTTAAAATTATTGTCATTGTATACAGGTGGTTTCAAAAGTATAAAATTGATCAAAGTTATATTTTTTTAAATGAAACACCTAGTATATTAATGTTAACTTGGATGGCTTTTTAAAAGATAAAAGTTTAAAGTTTATAACAAAAACTCTAAATATTAACAATTTGAACGCTTTAATTCCGTATAAATTAACAAAAAGAATAGTTCGCTAGGCAAGCCGAAAAAGTACTGAACATGCAGTCTATAATCTAAACGTCGCCGCCTCGCAGTTGTCTTTGTGGGGCCTCTTTGCAAACTCTGCATATTCCCAATAACAAGGCCTAAAGCTCTGATAAAAAAAATGTTGCTGATGGTAACAAAAAGTTGCTGATGGTAACACGGCCATCCTGCGAAGGAGCGTCCTCGCGCCGTCTTTATTTTGGTTTGATCTAAAAAGATTCAGAAACAGTACTCTGTCTAGACACGCTTATGTGGCTGAAATATTAGCAAATACAACATATACTATTTCCAAATCATCTAATAGAAGTACATATTCAGGGTTGCTATTTTTTACATCCAATGGGGTTGCCATTGGTTAACTTTCACCATCTAAGAGAACTGCTCTTAGAGTTTTTCATTAACTAATGAGATTGCCATTAGTTTCTCCTTCAAAACCTAAGGGGACTGCCCTTAATTGCATTTACAACATAAGGGGATTGCCATTAGTTTTCACCTCACAACCTAAGGGGATTGCCCTTAGTTGCGCTCACCATCTAATGGGATTGCCATTAGCCTCAAAACCTAAGGGGATTGCCCTTAGTTTACTCTTTACAACTTAAGGGGACTGCCCTTAATTGAATTTACAACCTAATGGGATTGCCATTAGTTTTCAGATCATAAGAGCGATATCGAGACTCACTATCGGTAGTACGACGACTGTGATAGACGATAGGTTGAGTTACACCATTTTCTTTTTGCAGAAGAGCAGCACCTAGGCCGATAAGAAAAGTGAATGTGTGTGCCTCGTTCTTGGATAAAACTGTGGCTATTGGTGTTGTATACTGATGACGTCATTTCTTCAGCACAAATGCCTTCGAAGGCTTACTATTTTTGAGCCAGCAGTTAATTTGCCTATGACACATTTTTTTGCAAAACTCACATGTTGGTACTTTAATGGGATCAGCATTGACTTTTTTGGACGCTTTGTTGATTCCTTGCTTCTGCATCAATCGACGTTTATTTTGATGATGTCCTTGCCGACTGCATTTGAAACAAGCTGACCTATTTTCAGTGTGGATGCGAGAAACCTTTGTGCCATGTAGTTCCCTGGGTCTGGTTTCAATCGGTCGTTCATGCTTAAATGTGGTCGATATTCTTAAACGCCGGGCGTCAAACTTGCTGAGTAAGAGCAATAATTCACGTTGATTTGTAGGTTTTTGAACACGAATCGCAGAACGGGCTTCTTCATGATCTAAGCCGTATTCTACCATACTTAGCTTAATATTCCAAGGTAACTGGTAAAATCTGTTTATAGCTCGTATTTTCTGGTTGCCATAATCCGATAAAGAATCACAACTTCGACTATTTAATGAATCAGCAGTAAACGCACGAGGGCCGAGAGTTTATCAGGAAACGCGACTATAAGGTCTTGGGAAAAATTATCCCAGGTACGTGCAATAGGCCTCCAGTCGCAGAAGTATCGATAACCTCGATGTCTTAATGCCTCTCCAGCTTTCGCTATCATTAAATCGTCACTTACTTGAAGCTCATTTTTTAGATTTGTGACGTCATCTAGCCACTCTTGGATTGGGTAGGCACTTTTGTCCGGATCATAACTCGTAATTTGAAAGGATGCATGTCCTTGTGAATATATGCGGCCATTGTCAATACCAGAACAACTGGGTGTTGATCTTGCTTGTCGTGACAACTCACTAATTTGCTGCTGTTGTCCTGAAACTAGTTTAATAAGAGTTTCCTGCCACTGAATTTTACGACGCTTTGGTGTGACTTCTTCATCCCCATTCACTACACTGTCTTCCTCGAAATCACTCACGATTTTACCGTCTTCCATTGCAATTTATTTGCCAACTTTATGGGATAAAATCACGAACTCGAACATGGAGCCTATCCCACTTCTGATGTTAACTTGGATGGCTTTTTAAAAGATAAAAGTTTAAAGTTTATAACAAAAACTCTAAATATTAACAATTTGAACGCTTTAATTCCGTATAAATTAACAAAAAGAATAGTTCGCTAGGCGAGCCGAAAAAGTACTGAACATGCGGTCTATAATCTAAACGTCGCCGCCTCGCAGTTGTCTTTGTGGGGCCTCCTTGCAAACTCTGCATATTCCCAATAACAAGGCCTAGAGCTCTGGTAAAAAAAAGTTGCTGATGGTAACAAAAAGTTGCTGATGGTAACATTAATGTATTTTCGGTATCTACGGACAAAAGTAAAGGTACTTTTATTAAGGTTTATGGCATCTAAACCATACCGTTCTTCAGATATTCGTAATTTTGTGAAAATGCAGCATCAAATTTAATGTTTAAAATCTCAGCACTTGGTTTCTTGTCAACCACCGAAATTGGCTGGTGGACTACTAATACATTGAATTTCTTGCGGTATGTATTAAATATTTGCACAAACTACTGTGTACCCAATGTAAAAAAATGAACACTAAATTATTGCAAATTTCAAACAGTAATAACTCGTTTAATTTAAATTAGACACCCTGTATTTTATAGTATCATTGGATGCAGAATTTAGTTACCTATCAAAAACTATTAAACATTCCTATAGCTTGGTCGTTGCATTTTCTTGGAAAATTGATTTTTCTCACTTTGCGCTGACATAAACGAATGTAGTAATCTAATTTACCTGTTCAGGTCTGTTCAGGTGTTACCTGATTTTGAAAAAGCTAAGATTATTGTCATTTCTAGTTGTCACATATTAATTTAACGTTAAATATTTTTTTACTGTTATAATTGGTGGCTAACAGGGAGTTTTTTATTTAATAAATATGCTGGTTTACACAACAGAAGAACGAGTCGATATGATCTTCATTCTAGGAGATTGCTTGCAAAATTGTCTTTTAGCATCAAGGGTTCATGCTGACAGGTTTCCTAACCAAGCTCGACCGAATAGAGCCGTTTTTGAAAGACTGTTGGTTCAACTTAGGCAAACCGGTAGTGTTCAGTATGAAACGACTGCCAAAACGAGACCAGTTACAGAAAACCAATAAACTGAATTAGCCGTTATGGGCTCTGTAGTTGAAAATCCCCATGTCGGACAACGAGAAATTGCACAAAACTTAAATATTAGCCAAGCAAGCGTATCAAGGATTCTTCAAAAACATAAATATCACGACTATAAGATACAACTACATCAAGAACTCTCCGATAACGATTTTAGCCAACGAGTGGACTATTGTATGTGGGTGTTAGAGAAAGTTGGAGAACAAGAAGATTTTTTTGAATCAGTTTTATTTAGTGATGAGTGCACTTATCATAACGATGGTTCTTTTAACCGACCCAATTTTCATTATTATTCTGATTTTAACCCCCATGAAATTAGAGTTATTAATAACCAACATAGGTGGTCAGTAAATGTATGGAGGGACATAATGGAACAGTATGTGATTGGACCTTATTTTTTTTACGAACATTTAAACGAAATGTCGTTTCTAAATTTTTTGAGAAATCAGCTTCCAATTTTACTGGAAGAAGTTCCTCTAGATATAAGAACAACCATGTGGCTGCAAATGGATGGGGCACCTGCTCATTATCATCGTGAAGTCCAGGAGTTCTTAAATGTTCGTTTCCAAAATCGATGGATTGAAAGGAATGGAGCACAACATTGGCCACCAAGGTCCCCTGACATAACGCTACCCGATTTCTTTTTATGGGGATATGTGAAAGGAATCGTGTATAATGCGCCACCAACCATAAAAGAAAATATGAAGGGACGAATCAGAGAGGCTTTCAGAAGCATAACTCTCTATATATTACGCAATGTGAGTGAAGGATTTAAAAACAGAATACTGTTACGATTCGCAGCAACGCCGCATGGGAGGCGGGGCAACGCGTGTTGGTTGGTGGAGCTTCGCGACTTATCCGCGCTGCGTCCCCGGCGTGAATGGCTGACACAAGTGATTTATTGCTCGGTTTAATCTAGAAGGCAGTTGTTTACAACCTTTTTTTTATGTGATATTATTCAAGAATTCTTATAAAGAACTTTCTAGGTTTTTCTGTAATTTTAGGATTGTATATAAAAGGCGCATAGAGCGACGGTTGTAGAATAGTCTTATTTTAAGCGAGCTAAAAGCTAAAGTTACAAAGCGATAATAGAAGGCTATAAAGTGTTAAGTAGTGAGTTATTTAGTAGTCGAGAGTATTTGTGGAATAAATAAATAGTGTTTTCGTGTTAAATCGTTGCACTGGAATTTTTGAACCCTGAGTTCGCAACAATTGGTGTCAGAAGTGCGATTCTAGTGGGAACTTGAGAACTAATATTGCTGAACTGTAAGTGAGTGCCTCATTACCGGACATTACGTGTTTATGCCAGTGACCAGAAGCCAGCATCAAGCGATGGAGGGTCAACTTGCCGCCCTGCTCTCCCTTATGCAACAACAGAAGGAAGAGCAAGAAAGACGTTATGTAGACCAAAAAGAAGAGCAGGAAAGACGTGATCATGTACAGGAACAACGTTATCAACACCAGAAGGAAGAGCAAGAAAGACGTTATAAGGAACAAAAAGAGGAACAAGAAAGACGTGGTCAAGTACAGGAGCGACGTTATCAACAACAGAAGGAAGAGCAAGAAAAACGTGATCAACAATTCAAAGAAGAATTAATGAACCATCTCGCAGCTAGGGAGCAACAATTGGAAGAAAGAATAATGCAATCCGTTAACGAATCCGTTAACGAATCCATTAACGGCGTCAACAAAGGACTCGAAGCTGTCAACCAGAGGGTTCTCGAGCTAGAAAAGAAATTCCGGGAACAACTTGAGGACGACAACGTGTCTACCGAGAGTTTTAAGACAGCCAACGCTAAAATTAAGCTTCCCGATTATGACGGTACTACCGCCTGGGAAATTTATAAAACACAATTTGAGGCAGCTGCAAAAGCTAATGGCTAATCCGAGCCCCAGAAAGCTACATCATTAGTGGTAGCACTTCGTGGAAAAGCGGCTGAACTACTCCAATCTCTGTCGGCAGCTGATCAAAGTAATTATGCCGTTTTAGTACACTCTCTGCAACTACGATTTGGAAACGAGCAGAAAGAAACCCAGTGTTCCAAGCCCAGCTGAGGATGAGACAGCAGAAGTCAGGTGAATCCTTACAAGAATTTGAGGCGGACATTGACAGACTAATTCACCTGGCATACCCATCAGCCCCTGAATGTTTTCAAACGCAATTTGCCGCCGAAAGGTTCATTGAGGGAGTTCGAGATAGTGACATGAGATACCACTTACGTCTAGTAAGGCCCAGGAATATTAGCGAGGCACTAGTTCGGGCCCTGGAATTCGAGGCGTCACGAGTGTCATCTAGTTCTTCTCCACGTGTAAGAATGGCAACTTGCGATGACGAGGAGGATACGTCAAGGACTGAATCCATGGCAAGTTTACATAAAACGATTAAGGATATGGCAGTCAATATACAAGCCCTGTTGGGAAGGACGCCTCGATCAACAGACAATCGGGGCATAAAATGTTTTAACTGCGGCAGACTGGGTCACATCAAGAGTAACTGCCGTAATAGGGCAAGAAGTCCGTCGCCGTCGTTTAGAAGACCGAGCGGCGACCAAGAACGCCCTAGGTCCCAGGAAAACTAATTCCGGTCAATGCAAGGCGGCAATTGACCGGGCCCGTTAAGACCCCGATGATCTTTAAAGTCAATAATTTGGGTGGCAAAAGTCTTACAGTGGCCGGACGCATTAAGGGACAGAAAATCCAGATTACCATCGATACAGGAGCAGATGTGACCATTGTAAGGCCAGACAAACTTGTCGGATATACCATACAACCATTGCCCAATCCTATTATGTTAAAATCAGTCACTGGAGAGTCTTGCCCTATAAACGGAGAAGCCGATGTTACCATCATTATTGGAGAACGACTCGAAGTTCAGCGTAAAGTGTTGGTTGCCAGGGTCAAAGACGAGTTTATTTTGGGAATGGATCTCATTCCCAAAATTTTCTTCTCTCATTCTCCTATGATCACAAACGGAATATTCTCACATTTGGAGATGAGGAGTTTGCATTAACCAATGGAAATGTGGAAACTAGTGTCCGTCTACTGATGGTGGAAGATTTGAAAATTCCTCCAAATTCAGAACAAATTATCACAGTGACTTCTGAAAATTATCCTGGGTGGTCCATAGGACTTATAGAATCTAACCTGGATTTGACGACTGAAATCATGGTAGCACGAACTTTGACCGACACGAAGAAGACTATGCCAGTACGAGTTGCAAATATTGGAGAAAAGATCATCAAGCTCAAAGAAGGAACAGTTCTTGCCAATTATGAGCCTGTGCAATGGGTATGCAATTGTGTCGAAGCAGAGACATCCAAAGTTAAATCTTCTAACCAAGCTTCCCCAGAGGTTATTGATGCTTTCAAACGACATTGGAGTCATCTGTCAAGGGAACAACTTCAATCTGCCATAAAATTTGCTATGGATGAATTTGATATGTTCAACTTCAAGAGCAACGACAGTCAAACTGATTTAGTTGTCCATAAGATCAACACAAGAGATGCCCAGCCAATACGACAATACCCACGAAGGGTCCCTCTGGATAAACAACAAGAAGTTAACAATTTGCTGAATGAAATGTTGAAGGAGGGCGTCATAGAAGAATAATCTAGTCCATGGTCGTCGCCTGTGGCTCTTGTTAAGAAGAAAGATGGTTCAACGCGGTTCTGTGTTGACTACAGGAAACTTAATGATGTGACCAAGAAAGACAGCTACCCATTGCCACGTATATACGACACCTTAGCAACTTTATCGGGATCAAAGTGGTTTTCCACTCTTGTTTTAAAAAGTGGGTATTGGCAAGTAAAAATTTCTCCCGAAGACAAAGAGAAGACTGAATTTTCTACTGGTTCAGGGCTATACCAGTTCACTATTATGCCCTGTGGATTTTGCAATGCTCCATCAACTTTCGAGCGACTAATAGAACTTGTTTTGAGGGGGCTGACTTGGAAAACGTGTACTTGGATGACATAATTGTCATGGGACGTAATTTTGACGAGCATTTGAAGAATTTAAGAGAAATCTTCAGCAAGTTACGGAATGCTCACCTGAAGTTAAACTACAAGAAATGCAGCTTATTCCAAAAGCAAGTCGAGTACTTGGGGCATACTATCTCAGAACAAGGCATTAAAACTAGCCAAAGTAAAATATCTGCCATTAAAATTGGCCAGTTCCCCGGGACAAACACGAAGTAAGGAGCTTTTTGGGACTATGTACTTACTACAGAAGATTTGTAGAGGGATTCGCCGACATCGCAAAACCGCTGCACAAATCAACAAAAGAGAAAACACCGTTCTTGTGGAACCATGATTGCAGTCAGGCGTTTGCAAGGCTTAAAGCTGCCCTGTGTTCTAGTCCAATCTTGGCTTACCCTATAAAGGACGGACTGTTTATTCTGGACACGGATGCAAGTAACTGTGGTCTAGGTGCAGTACTCTCTCAAAGACAAAACGGGCAAGAGAAGGTCATTGAGTACTACAGTAGGACTTTAAGTAAGCCAGAAAGAAACTATTGCGTCACTAGAAAGGAGCTGTTGGCCATCGTTAAAGCAGTCGAACATTACCATCGCTACTTATATGGGAAAAGGTTCCTGATTAGAACTGACCATGGAGCCTTAAAATGGTTATTACAGATGAAAAACTCTGAAGGTCAAATAGCCAGATGAATTGAGCGCCTGCAGCAGTACGATTTCCAAATTGAACATCGACCGGGAAGGTCTCACGGAAATGCCGATGCATTGTCTAGACTGCCATGTAAAGAAGATTGTCGGCATTGTCAAAGAACTGAGCAGCGTGAGGGACTTCCTTCTGTACGGAGAACGTCGGTGGAAATAAACGATGGCTGGACCACACAGACCCTTCGAGAAGAACAAATGAATTATCCAGATATTGGACCCATCCTCTCTGCAAAGACTGACGACAAGAGACCAGAATGGCAAGAAATTGCTGGAAAAAGTCCAAACCTGAAGGCGCTATGGGCCCAGTGGCACTCTCTATATATAGAAAATGGATTACTGAAGAGAGCGTGGGAGAGTCCGGATGGCAAGACCGTAGTCAGTCAGTTGGTTGTTCCTGGTAGCAGAAAATCGGACGTACTACAGGAAATGCACGACGGAACCAGTGGAGGTCATTTTGGGGTCAATAAAACCTTGGCCAAAATTAAAGAGCGGTTCTACTGGGTGAATTATCATGAAGACGTCGAATCTTGGTGCCGCAAGTGCAAAGTTTGTTGTGCCACAAAAGGACCTCGAACAAGATCACGCGGCCGAATGGTGCAATACACTGTAGGTGCTCCATTCGAGAGGGTAGCAATTGATGTCGCGGGACCGTTTCCTCAGACTGAGTCGGGCAATAAATACATCTTGGTCGCCATGGATTACTTCACTAAATGGCCTGAAGCATACGCCCTGCCTAATCAAGAAGCAACGACTGTGGCAACGGTGCTAGTAAATGAAATGTTCTGCAGATTTGGAGTCCCTCTCGAACTTCATTCTGATCGGGGCCGAAATTTTGAATCGGCTGTTTTCCAGAAGGTCATGGAACTTCTCGGAATTCGCAAGACCAGGACAACTCCTTTCCATCCACAATCGGATGGGATGGTAGAGATGAACAATCGGACCATGGAACAATACCTGTCTAAAATGGTGGCAGATCATCAGCGTAATTGGGACCAACATCTACCTCTCATGTTGATGGCATACCGAGGCTCTACGCATGAAGCCACTGGTTATACTCCGGCAAAAGTGATGTTCGGGAGGGAAATGAGGCTTCCTGCAGATTTGATGTATGGAACACCAGAAAAAGACTCGCTCAACTCTGAGAACTTTGTGGAGGAGCTCAAGGAGAGGCTGGACAATGTTCATGAACAAGTCAGGAATAAATTACGGATATCCAGTGATCGAACCAAAGCAAGATATGACGTACTAGCTATCTCCCGCGGCTTCCAGGATGGTGATTTGGTGTGGCTATACAATCCGCGGCGAAAGGTGGGGAAGTCGCCCAAACTTAGCCAAAATTGGGAAGGACCTTATACAATTATAAAGAAGATTAATGCGGACCCCCAGGTCAAAGATGAAGGTCGTTCATTTGGATCGATTAGCATGATACCATGGAACTCTATCTGTTCGGGACGAACAGCCTTAGGAGGAGGGCAATGTTACGATTCGCAGCAACGCCGCATGGGAGGTGGGGCAACGCGTGTTGGTTGGTGGAGCTTCGCGACCTATCCGCGCTGCGTCATGGCTGACACGAGTGACTTATTGCTCGGTATAATCTAGAAGGCAGTTGTTTACAACCTTTTTTTTTATGTGAGATTATTCAAGAATTCTTATAAAGAACTTTCTAGGTTTTTCTGTAATTTTAGGATTGTATATAAAAGGCGTATAGAGCTACGGTTGTAGAATAGTCTTATTTTAAGCGAGCTATAAGTAAGCTAAAGTTACGAAGCGATAATAGAAGGCTATAAAGTGTTAAGTAGTGAGTTATTTAGTAGACGAGTGTATTTGTGGAATAAATAAATAGTGTTTTTGTGTTAAATCGTTGCACTGGAATTTTTGAACCCTGAGTTTGCAACAATACGTTTGTGTTTAGAATCAGACGGTCGTCATTTTGAACAAATTTTATACCTGTTTGTTTTTATTTGTTTTACCCTTATGTTGACTTATTATTTATTGTACTTCAAATTGCCACTATTATTGCACTTAATTTTTTTTTGTAATAGAGATGCTTAATTTTATAAGAACTTTTGTAATACAATGTTTTATTGTTTTATTTGATATTTTATGCTAAATAAAGACAATTTAATATTCAGATGACTGCTAAATAATCTTCATGATCATGATTTTGTAACTTATAAATTAATATCTGATAAATTCGGGGTGTTCATTAGAAAACTTCGTCTAGTTGGTTGTGAAGTGTCAAAGGAAAAGAATGAAGAAACAAAAGTCCATTTACTTTCATTATGCCATCCCTTTCTGTCAAAATTGTATAGCCTCCTAAATGAAGTTTTCTAGTGAACACCCAGTACTAATGATAATAAATTTTGCTTTCTCAAAATCAGGTATTGTAACAGGTAAAGTAGGTTACTTAATTCGTTTATGTCAGTTCAAATTCAGAAAATTCCATTTTCCAAGAAAACGCAAAGACCAAGCTATAGGAATGTTTATTAGTTTTGATAGGAAACTAAATTCTGCATGTAATGATACTATAAAATACAGGGTGTCTAATTTAAATTAAACGAGTTATTACTGTTTGAAGTTTGCAATAATTTCGTGTTCATTCATTGACATTCGGTGCACAGTAGTTAATATTTAATACACACCGCAAAAAATACAATGTACTATTAGCCCACCAGCCAATTTTGGTGGTTGAAAAGAAACCAAATGCTGAGATTTTAAACATTTAATTTTATGCTGCATTTTCACAAAATCACGAATATCTGAAGAACGGTACGGTTCAGATGCCATAAACCTTAATAAAACTACCTTTACTTTTGTCCGTAGGTACCAAAAATACATTAATATACTAGGTGTGTCATTTAAAAAAATACAACTTTAATCAATTTTATACTTTTGGGACCACCTGTATACAATGACAATAATTATAAAATGTACTTCCAATAGACCCCCATCCATTCCATATACAAAACTTTTCTAAAATCTAAAAGTTTAGCCATAATTTTCCGTGTCGTGTAACGTGAATCACCCTGTATATATTAGGTTGTGTCATGTATGCCAAGAAAAATTTTGAATCCCATCAAAGGGATATCCATAATTATGACACTAGAAATATTAACGATTTAGTGGACCCTTTGCAGACTGGGAAAGTGTAAAAGTAGAATAGAGGTTAGGTTTGTTAAATTATATAATAAGCTTCCAAAGCTTCCTTATTAAGCTCTGCCAAGCTGTTTCAATAGTTTCTTTCCACAAACGCATTAAAAATTTTACTTTTAAAACGCTCATAAATTGCTAAAAAGAAGGCGTTTTAAGACACTAGGGTGAAAAGTAAGTTATTTTAGTTCTTACTTTTAAGAAAGAATTGCTTTCACATGCGTGCCTTAAAGTTGCACTTTTACCACTTAAATCATAAATAGCTATTATAGAGTGAATGAGTTCCTTAGTTTTGACATGACAGCTTTTAATGTGTAGTAGCGCTTATTTTTTATTATATTCGATTTAATTTGCTTTAGTTTTATTCTATTGCCACTCTTAACTTATGTATATACTTTAAGTGTTTTGCATCAATAAATTATCAAATTGAAAACAAAATTAGAAAATATAAAATTTTGGAATGTTAAATGTGAAAATGACTACTTACTTCTAAATAATCTATAGAAAAGGCGAAAACTGCACATAACTACGCAACAATTAGGATAGTCAGGCATTTGATTATTCAACCTACTTGGGTTTAACATTGTGAATAACATACTGACTAAAATGAAACTTAAAATAACAACAGGATACACAGAAAAGAAATAAAAATAAGAACAGAGTAACAGTTTAAAACTTTGAGATGGCCGTCCATCCATCTTAGGACATTGCAATTTTATAACTTTTTGAATTCTCATTAAGTAATTAATCTTTGGTGAGTGTTATTATGTTCAAAAATTAAGAAAAATTGTTGTTGGTCTTGTTGTAGCTATTTTAAAAATACAATAGGCCATCGCTACTGGAGCTGGTGTCATTCCTAAGATGTTCATTAGAAAACGTCATCTAGAAGGCTACGAATTTTTGACAAAGAAAGATGACATTATCAAAGTAAATAGACTTTTGTTCTTTCATCCTTTTGACATTTTACAGTTAACTAGACGTGTTCAAATAACACCTACTATTTTACTTCACTTTTTAAATATTTTAAGAGTTTCGACTTAGGATGGATAGTCCATTATTCAAACTTCTTCAAACTTCATGTGATCTCCAGTGTCAATGGAGTTATATCCTCGAATATGATAAGTCATGGATGGGAAATGTATAATGAAACACCACTAAGAAGACCTGGGATCGTTTTAACCTATGTGTGTGCTGTTAGCGTTTCGTCCCGAGGTCTACCTTGGAGTCGTCACTAAGGCATGGTAGGATCCCTGCCTCATACGTCGAGGTGAGAGTTCATAGTTGGAACATGTATCTGAAGACAAATACGGCGCAGGAAAGGTGGTGTGATGTTATGAAACGTATGTGAAGGAGAAATTTCTATGTGTCTTGTGGGGTTGTCAGAGAAAGTTTCATGTTGGTAAATTGGATTTGGATGAGGGAGTTATTACCACCTGTGCTAATTCTAATTACTGGCTCTACTGTGTGTCACTTAACAATTACAAAGTTTCAAATTCAATGGAAAGTTCAGGTTAGTTATGATCAAAATTACTAAAAAGGGTGAAAGGGATCATTTACAGACTTTTTGACATGTCGTTTTCCTTCAGGAAAATTTTGCCTCAACAGTAAATGAGGGTGTTGTTTCCCAAGAGGAGCTCTCTGTACTTCTTCGGCTAGTCACACCCACATACAATAATACTACATCTGGTAGTCAATAACGGATGAGTTCTTCTCAAGGCAAATTCGCAATTATTTCTTTTTTTATTTATTGATTGTATGTCCTTCACATCATTTACGAGTTGCCAAAATATGTTAAAATGCGTTGACAGCTATGTGTGGAGAACTGAATAAAAGTGCGTTCAGTAATTTAGAGGGCCAAAAGTTATTGATTGGAATCTGTCTCCGTTTGTTAAGATTAGGAATTGTGAAAGAGTGGTGTGTATTTTTTTTTATTTTCGTTTTGAGGGCCAATTCTAAACTGATTTTAGTTTTTTGATTATTTTTGGATAGGCAGTTGATATATCTACCAGAATTGACTGACTTTTTGTAACAGTCTAAAATAATTTCTTGAATATGTTCTCTGATCACGAGAGTCCCCAGGAAGGAAATCTGTTTCTTTTTCACCTGTGAACAAGACGTGTGCGTCGTAATCATTTAGAATATTTAGTGAGTTTTCTATTTGGTTGACAGGCGATTCTATTTGGTCTATTGGTTGACAGACGATATCATATTTTAAAAAGTTGATTTGAAAAGCAATCTTTGACAAGCGTTTACTCAGTCGGTCGTCCATGACAAATTGGGACAGAATTGGAGACAGGGTTGTTCCATAAGAGTACCAAGAGTTTTCTTAAAAGAATTGCCCGTTGAAAAAACAATAGGTATTGTTCCATGCGAGTGCTAACAACTCTAGGGATTTACTTGCAGATTTGTGTTTGCGTTAATTAGTTGCCAGTGTCACTGAATGGAATTCGTTATGGGTTGTTAAGAGCTGTTGAACTCAACATCAAATTGCCTAGAACGCGCAGAGGTGGGAGAAATAAACCCTTTGTGAAATGTGCAAACTCAACACTATTCCTGAGAAAATAGTGGTTGCTATGATTGAAAGATTTCGTTAGTGTATCTCTCAAAAACGTAATATTGCTGTTATAAGCATTATTTGATACAACTATTGGTCTTAGAGCAACAACTGGTTTATTAATTTTTGGGAGTCCATAGGACTTTGTTGAACTTTGGTTTTAAATGCTTAACTGTTTTAGCTTCTACTTCCGTGCTCCTTGAAGTTGGGCAAGAGTATATTACATTTCCCTGGTAAGTTTTTTTTTAATCAATTGGGAGCTAAGTGTAATAATCTGCATCAGCTATTTTGTCAACAGTTTTTTCTCTGTAGTCACTCTTATGCAAAATTAGAGTAACATTGTTTTATCAGTCAGCTGTTCAAGATTTTTTTTTAAGAGAGTTTTAGCTGCATTGAAGAGTCTGTCAAAGGGGTTGTTTGAGATAAGTTGATAGGTAGATAGGATGATAGATTTGAGATAGGACAATTGAAAAGTTTTCTTGTTCTGAGGAAACTCGCACCAGAATATACTTAAAGATAGTTAAAGTCGAATGGGTTTTTAACTGGCGGGTCCGACGATTCCTCAACGACAAACTTTGAAATGTGTGTTTCTTTTCATGGCATTTATTTGTACCGATCAAAAACAAGCCGTATGAAAAAAAAGACAGATATATGCAACTTTAGACAAGAAAAAATAGGATACACTTATATTTGTCTCTGGCTTAAAGTGGTCACCAAAATGTGTAACTTTTCCCGTCATTTTGATTTATAAAAGTCCCTCTGACAGTCTAATTAGGCAAAATTAATAATTCTAAGCAATTTTCGGGTTTTTGCATTTTTAATCCAAGCAAATAGTGTTAAATTTATTATACTATTTCGGGAATGAAAGAAAAAGTGGAAATTTTCCAATCAATATCCAGGAAACTGTATCAAAGACACTGGGAATCATCTTAAGGAGTATGCAGAGAGGAAATGCATAGAAATCAAGTACAAAATAATACCGAAGAACATTAAAAGAAGAGAACAAAGACTATTGATTTACCGAAAGCAGTGAAATTGGATGTGAAAAATGACTGATCGGAACTTTTGTCAGTGACGAGAGCTCTAAAAAAAACAAAAATCTACGCCGCAAACCAAAGATTGTGCGAACATGGACATGATGGTTTTCCCAGTTTACCGCAATAGAATTGATATGGACTGGAGCAAAAGGGTATTACTACAAGCATATAGTTGATGAGCTCAAATCAGAGCATGTATAGCAAAGGTTTGGCAAGATGCATTGGAATACTTAATAATAGAGGTGATGAAGAAAAAGGTGTTTGGTCTAGTCTACCATACATCCACAAAGTCCACAGGATTGGCAGGCTGAAAAAACAAAGTGAAAAGTGTTTTTAAATCGACTCCCACAATACAACAGAGCTTGAGACAAATTGGCCAAGAATCAGAGGGATCCTCTATCAGCATCAGGAGTTTACAAAGTTTCGTGCAGCTCTGGCTAGGTATAAATACACTAACACCCCAAAACGTAGTATTAACACGAGAACTACGGAACATAAAAGAAGTTGAAGGCTGGGACAAACACAAAAGTCAGCAGTAGTAGAGCACGCTGTCTCTGAAGGCCATGACATCCTTTTTAACGAAGTGGATATCTTACATCAAACGCAGCATTACTATCTGAGACTAAAGAGGAAAGTCACTTAGATCTTCGAGCACAAGAGCAACTTCGACAGGAAAGAGGAAATTACGGCCCTAATTTAGAACCAATTTTTGAATCCTATACCGGGTGTCCAGCAGAACCCTGGACATAGGAGATTAACATGGGAAATCGGTTTTTATTTTTTTGCGCCTGTACGGTTGATTTGTTTGAAAAACTTTTAAGAGTAAAGTTGTAGAGTTTATGGTCAGTTATCATCCTGTAATTTTTTCAATACCACAGTTTTGGCTGTTTTTTGGAAAAAAGCCTCGAAAAGTGCAAAAATTTGAATTTGGCTCGTCACCCCCGCCATGCATGTGCAGTGTCACCAACATAATAATTTCTTATGTCAGAGTCAGAGCAGATTTTCCTTTCTTATTTATTTTGAGGGACTATCATGTAGTAATTAACGTGATTATGCAGTGAAAATAGTGACGATAATGTTCTTAAATCATACCGTAAAGTAAAACATAAGTAAAAGTTACGTTTATTATTATCATAAGTAGTAAAAGGAAAATCATTCCAATTTGTGTATGGCTGGTTGTCTAATTCATTTTAGATTAGCAACAGACAACGGATCGACGATATGTCTCTTGTCTTTCTCATTGGTAAAGCTAAAAGCTAGGTTAATGTTAAGAATGATTAAGGACGGCGAGTTGGATGGATACATTTGTTGGGCAAACCAAGAACCAAGCCTGAAATGTGATTGTACTCTACAAATGAGTTATCGTGGAATTGGCGAAAAGAAAATACGGATTAGCAGCTCATAAAAGAACCATTTAATTACATACTACAAAGAAAGTGAATAACCACCCATGTGTTTAACATCAAACACAGAGATACATACATAACATTAAACAAGAACAATAAACAAATAAATAAAATACAGGACTAGATGTGGCACATCAGAGAAATGGTTCAAAATGATCATCTTCTGCAGAGGTACAATATGCAAGCCTCTGTTCAATTGCGACATATATTGTCCAACATCACCACCGTGACTTGACTACAAATTTCTTGAATGGCAAGTTTCAACTCTTGAACATTTGCATATTGCTTATTTCTCTGGTAGAGACGATCTTGAATGAATCCCCAAACAAAAAAATCACAGGGATTCAAATCCGGAGAGCGAGGTGGCCAATTAATTGCTCCAAACTTTCCGATCCACCTATCACCAAATGTTTCGTTTAAAAAACGTCTATTTTGCAGTGCAGTGTGACACGACGCCCCATCTTGCATGTAAAAAACCCGTTCTAATGGCTGGATTGCTTCTACAGCAGGCAAAATGTCATTGCGAAGCATATTGCCATATTTGTTGGCGTTCAAACTGCAATCAATGAAAAATGGACCTATAACATGGCGCCCCAAAATGCTGATCCACACGTTACAGTTGCTCGACGTTGGTCCCGATTGTCATGCACTATATGTGGGTTTTGGAGTGCCCAAATCCGATCATTTTGTTGATTTGATGAGCCAGTCAATCCAAATTAGCATTTATCCGTGAAACAAATGTTTCTAACAAATCTTGGGGCTGCAATATTTTTTTCGGTCAGGATTTCACAAAACTCCATTGGGGGGAAAAGGTGGGTTGGTAAGAGTTGTTGATGGTTCTCTTGTTTGTAGCTTTCAAAACCTTCTTTTTGCAGATAATTATGGATGGTCGTATCAAATGGATGGAAAGTAAGCCGATCAAGTTATCAGTGTGTAAATCCCCACTCAGCGCTCTCATCCACAAGAACCCCAAGAAATTTAACCTGGGATACGTGGTCATTTACGGTTCCAATCTCCCTCAATGGAAACACCATCCTCTGTGTCTTGCCCATATTCAGCAGCAATCGATTGGAATGAAACCAATTTTTGGCCAGTTTTTCAAGTTGTTTGTAGCCAGTTTGGCAAGATTTGTTGTCACTGAAAAGAGCTTTTTTCACAGGCACTATAGTCTCCAGATACATAGATAAAACATGAAAGAAACTGGTCTTAGCAGATCAAACATCCGTCGCTATCTGCTTACTGGTCTTGCTTATTTGCTATAAACATTTGTTCCACCAATGAATGTTAATTTGGATTAATAAGTCCCTCAAATCAACAAAATGAATGAGTTTGGACTCTCTAAAATCCACATACAGTGCAGGACAACCGAGACCAACGTCGAGAAGTTGTCAATGTGTGGATTGTGGATTGGCATTTTGGGGCGCACTGTGCTTGGTTTTCCAATGAGATTTTGTCTGTCATAGAAGAGTCCAGCACTTAGCAAGGGTTTTTTACATGCAGTATGGGGCCTAGCGTCACACAGCACTGCAAAATAGACACTTTTGAAGTAAAACATTTGGAGATAGATGAATTCACCTCAATAACAACAACAACAACGAACACCCTTAATTGGTGACAATAGACTACTTGTCATGTCATCGTGGTTGTCGTATTGCTAAACTGAAATGAATTAGACAACCAGCCATATACAAATTGGAATGATTTTCCTTTTACTAATTATGATAATTATAAACGTAACTTTTACTTACCTATAATTTAAGAACATTATCGTCAGGTTTTCAGTTAATTTTCTCTGCATAATCACGTTAATTACTACATGATAGTCCCTCAAAATAAATAAGAAAGGAAAATCGGCTCTGAGTCTGACATAAGAAATTATTATGTTGGCGACACTGCACATGCATGGTGGGGGTGACGCGCCAAATTCAAATTTTTTCACTTTTCGAGGCGTTTTTCCAAAAAATAGGCAAAACTGTGGTATTGAAAAAATTACAGGATGATGGCTGACCATAAGCTCTACAACTTTCCTCTTAAAAGTTTTTCAATCAAAACAACCGTACAGGCGCAAAAAAATAAAAACCGATTTCCCATGTTAATCTCCTATGTCCAGGGTTCTGCTGGACACCCGGTATATTGTTTTAATTGTTTTACCTAATTCTTCCAATTTTTCTTCAAAGTTGGTTTTGTTTCTAATGCACAGATTGCTAATTGCTTCAATCTACAGAAATATACATAGATAAAAAATGCAACATAATATAGAACAAATTGGTACATCAGTTATTATATTGAAAACTTCATTCGTGTCTTCTTTTCAAATTCTGTAAGCAACTATACAAACTAACAACAGTTACACAGTACTAACAAATGCAAAAGAAAGTATATAGATGCAAACAAACATTTTTGTCATCGATATATGATTCTTTTCAAAAACCGTAACTCACAGGAGCTGACCAAATTCTTCTAATATCTGATATATTTTTAAGTCTGAAGTAAAAGGAAATTCTATAATTAATATGGTACTATACGAATTCTACGAGTAGTTAATCCAAATAATATTCCGTAAAAGCTTAATGTCATGTGATATAACGACTGATGACTATGACAAGCTAACCTCGAATTGTTTACGTCAGGAAACATTTTGTTAGTCACTGTGTTCTCTGATTTGATTCGTATGGTTAGTGGACTTGGGACCCGCTAGTTAAGACCCGATGCGTCTATAGTAGTTATTTACACGAGATGTCCCCCTTGGAGGCAACAATGCAGCAATTGGGTTGTACTCCTATCTGGTTAATTGGGTGTCGAGAGACTTTAAGTCGGTTAAACTTCACAGAGTTGGTATATCTGACTCGCAAGAATCGTCTCTTAGCACTCATCTCTTGAGTCCTAACAACTTTATAGAGAAAGTCTGTGAAGGCTTTCACAGCCGGACAAAATACAACACTGCAGCACGCCGGAGGGGGGGGGGGGTAAATACCTGGAGCTCACCACAGTCGAATCAGTCAACGTCGGGAAGCACGGGAGATCACTTCTCTCATTACCTCATCGCCTTTGATATTGTTTGCCGCAGCTGCAGACGAAACGTTAGGCCAAAAATTCCATTGTACATCGGCTTCAAAAAACTTTAGATTGTTTGTTGTGAACGTTGGAAGGAAATATGTTCTTAAGTTGATATAATATTTGTGCAAGTTGATTTTCTTTAAGTTTCTTTTTGTCCAATGAATTTCCAAATTAAATATTTTGCCTCTTTACGCTCTTTTTGCCTTTCTTACGAAATTCACTATCCTCTTGTCTAGTACTACCATCTATAATATCGATAAATGAGGTAATCCTTTGGTTGCGTAGTGATCCCGCCTTGATATTCAGTTTTGCTCATTGTTTGAGAAGTATCACTCCTCTGATTCCTAACTGCTGATGGGTGAATTCATAAAACCCCATCCTTAAGGAATGAATGAGAAGAAATTCTTAACCGGAATTTGTCATAAGTGACTTTGGAATTCTTGGGTTATCAGTCAGAGCCATGTGGAGAAAAGAATGTTCTAAGCTACCAAACTTTCGGAAAGAAAAATTTCTTTCTTTAGGGCCAGAACAAGAGAGTATTTTTGTTGTTGCAAATTGAGCAAAATTAGCAGTGCCCTTTTACAAACCATCTTTGACACTGAACATTAAATGAAGTTTGAAGACGTTCGAATATTGGACAAATAAAGCAATTATATAAAAGACTATTAAAAACAATTAACTTTAAAAACAAATTGTATAAAAGAACTGACATAAAAAGTTTTATATATTATAATTAAACTGCATTTTGTTGTTTCCCATCAATTGCTCATATACCATAAGTACAACCTTAATTTCTGATTTGCTACAGATTTAACCCTAAAGTATAACCTACAAAAATTATTACTTTGACAATCAGTCAATTTGACTTTTGACGATATTTTACGCTGATGATTGCTTGACAGTCGAAATCGATGAACCTGAAAAGGGTTCTTTTTCTCTTACCTTCTTATTAGAATAATTTCATCAAAAAATCTCACAGATTCTTACTCATTAGACAACTACGCCATGACGATTCGGCAGGAAAATTACATACATTAATTAAAACAAAAATTTCCTAATTTAGGGTCTTACAGACTTTAAATTACAGATAATTATCCTTTCAAGCTGACTATTTTCAGTCCCAAAAGATAAACACAACATAGTTCGTGTTTCGGTTCGCAGTTAGTCAACTTGCGTTGATCGTTTGAAACTCAAAGAACAATATTTGCATGGACATTTTCGAGGAAAATTCGGGACTTTTGGTAGAAAGCATGTTGAGTTACACCGTTCGTTTTATTCTTTTGCTAAAATTCCAAATTTCGTCCAATTGGGCGCCAAATCCCCAGGCAGGAAATAGGCTTTTATAGACGCGGCAGGCGTATTTGTAAAGCTTCATCTGCTTGTGACAGTTATCTCATTCGGACAAATAAAGCCGCGAACAGCACGTGCAAAATAAAATGTAATCTTATTGTGTGTAATTTTCTTTTCGTTCCTGCAGCACTTCACCTTCAATTCGGCCGTGTATTTTCTAGATATGGCACACTGGAATGAAATGTCACCAGAAAGTTAATACCAAGAATAAATACTAGAAGGTGCTTTGGCGTCACTTAAACCATAGTGTGTTTGGAAAATACGAATAGGGAGGAAACGTTTTATTCTAAGACATCACAATAGATCAGATAAAGCCACTCATATCAATCGGTTACTCATGTCAGCCACTCAGGTTAATCGATTCTGGTGAGCTAGCAATAAGCAGGCTCATCAAAACATGCAATCTAGTAGATATAAACTTGATGAAAATAAATTCTTCGTAGAGATGGAAAAGGCGGACGTCATATGAGAGTTGGTGTTCTATTGATGCTATAGATGGGATAAACGTTTCAAACTAGCAGGTGGCAAGCTGTTACCACAAGACAATGAACAACCACGGGAGGATTTATAAAACCCTGAAGCCTTTCATGGCCTGTCAATATTCAATCTAAAGTGTTTTCCGGGCTTTGAGGCCGTAGTTCAATAGAATTTCTTCCTGACGTTTCGACTACAGCTGCGGCGATATTATTATAGGCGACGAGGCAATGGGCGAAGTAATCTCCCGTGCTTCCCGACGTTGACTGATTCGACTGTGGTGAGCTCCGTGGTATTTATACCCCCGCCGTCGCGCTGCAGTGGAGGAACTGGGGTGGGGGTGATGGTGGCGCGGAGTTTCGGCGCTCTTGAAGTATGTCGTAGAACTCGCTTCCATTCGTCCACGCCTCTCTCGAATAGGAGAGCACAGAGATCCCCTATCGACTCCCTGCGTTTACCGAGTTTCATGCAGCTGTGGATCGGTATACATTGGCACCACAAAACGCAGTGTCAACACGAGGATTACGGAACACGACAAGAGCTTGAGGCTGGGGCAAACACAAAAGTCAGTAGTAGTAGAGCACGCTCTCTCAACGAGGTAGATATCTTATATCAGCTGCAAAAATCTAACCGAGACTAACGAGAGAGGACATTGAGATCTTTAGACACGACAACAATTTCAACAGGAAGGAGGAAATTGCGTTTCTAAATGCAGACTGGAAGCGAGTTGTACGACATACTTCTAGTGCGCCAAAACCCCGCGCTACCACCGCCAAAGGACGGGGGTGGGTACCCCCACCAAAGTCCCTTCAACGGCAGTACCACGGCGCCGGTGGGGGACGGGGAATAAATATCACAGTCGACTCCACTCAACGTTGGGAAGCACGGGAGATCACTTCGCCCATTTCCTCATCTGTCTGCCGCAGCTGCCAGGAAAAAATTCCTGGTCCCTCGTAGATCATTGCTTAGAGCCACAATGACCACTAAACTTAAATTTGGCTCGAAAGACCTGGTGTTAAAGTTGTCTTAACATCTAGGCTTACAAACTAGATAAAAACCTTTAAGGTTGTAAATGATGGCGGATTGACCATAAAGCGAAATGACTTGGTTTTTCCCATCATAAAATGTTAAAGGGGCTTTAGCAATCATTTATAAGTGTATTTGTCTATAAATTTCCAACATGTCGTCTTACATTTCATATTAACACTGACAATGTTAAAACTATTATGCTAATAAAAAATTGTTTTTCTTAAGAAACTGGAGTGCTGTCTGTCATCTCTAGACAAAAACATTCTTATTCCGTACGAAGATAGTTGAATAGAGAACATCTTTGGAATTCTAGTGCAGAGGTGGAGAATTTTATGGACTTCCCTATAGTACTTCGACTATCGAATTCGACTATCGAACTAATTGTCTCAGTAACTTTCGTACTGCATAAGTTTATATAGAACAATGATTTAACCCTCCCTGCAGAACAGCAAGAATATTGTCCTTTTGATTACGCTGAGTCAGCAGATGAGGCAAGAAAGCTGCACTTTGGTTCCTCGAAGGATAATGCATGAGAAGTAGGCTTGACAATAATAAATCTTCAGAAAACCAGAGATTCAAAACGCACATATCAAAAAAACGAGGGATATCTTGGTCGAATACTTTCTTTCAGATAGTTGTGCTGTACCATGGCAAATAAGTAGAGTTTAAAATTTTCAATCCAAACTTAATTCAAAGCTAAAAATAGTAGTTTTAGATGTGTAAATAAATGAACAATTCCTAATATCACTACGAATTGCATTTCTCTTATTTATTAACTAAAGTTCAGCTTTAGCCCAGAGTTTCACAAGTTTTTGCTCCCTCAGAATTTGTTTTTTGGACTCCAGCTCTTCCAACAGCAATGCTATGCGTCTAAATGAAAAATTTATTTTAGTCAGCTCTTGTTCTCGTACGTTAACCCTGATGTTGTCTGGATAAACTTATCGAGTTTCTCAAAAACCGTAACAATAATTTCACTCAAAATATCGATAAATATATTCTTCTTTTGTTATTAATTTTTTCGGAACTTTTTCCAGCAGTACTTGAAACATTCTTTTTGCTATTATTGAGCAATTTGGAAAGATTTCATTTCCTTCTGCTTCCTATCAAGTTGAGTATGGACGCTGTATATTGTTATGCTCGAAACTGGTTCCGTCTCCTGAGAACACGAGAGGAGCTGCGAATCAGGAAATATTGACTCCGGCATAGTAGACAATATGCTGTTATCTGCTGCCATATGGCAAAAGATGATCAGTTGATTACGGTCGGGTGTATGATGAAAAAAACATGTAAATAGAGAAGAAATAGAAGTATTATTTTACGAAATTTAATTACAAAGCCTGCTGGACCTCTCTTGGCACTCAAAGTCGTGGAAAAAACTAACATTTTTAAAACATAGCATTTAAAACCATCAAATCCAAGTCGAACTCAAAGTTAACAAAAATGAGAAAAAGCAAAGCTCACAAGAGTCAGCAGAGAGTGATAGACAAACGAGAGACCACTACTAACAGTCCTAATCGATGACCAATATGACTGATGACTCTCCAGATCTCTCTTTTGTTCTAGTTTTTGCTTGCATTGAGTCCGCCTTAACTTTGTTCGGACCACAATCTAAAGTGCTTTCCGGGCTTTGAAGCCGTGGTACAATGGAATCTCTCTTGACGTTTCGTCTACAGCTGCGGCAGACATTATCAAAGGCGATGAGGCAATGGAGGAAGTGATCTCCCGTGCTTCCCGACGTTGACTGATTCGACGCTCCGTGGTATTTATTCCCCCGCCGCGCAGTGAGGCCAAGTGCCAAAAATTCGGAAATAACTTAATATCTTTTTATTTAATGATATTAATTTTCCGTTGGTTTCGTTCGATTCATTTCGATCCATTTAGAGGAAAATTTAGTGTTCATTGAGGATTGAGTCATAGTTTTTAATCAATAAATTCAAAATATGATTAGATGTTGGTAGAGTTATAACTTTACAAACTTTATAACTGCACGTTTCTTAGATATATTACAATAACCATAAAAAAATAGTAGGTTAGGTATTTATACCGATGTAGAAAATTTTTAGGAAATTCGCCGAGTCGGAGTTGGGTTTATCTCATTATGATTTATTACTATACAGGGTTGCCCAAACTTAACGCAGGATTCGATAGCATCAAAACTAATAGATATTAAGTTGGGACAAAATCTGAGTAATGTAGAACAGTTAGAACAACATTTTAAAAATAGTGTCCATTATACAGGCTGTTCCAAAAAGTATTTACGATTGAAACATGTATTTTTAAACGATATATCATAAAGTAATATGGTGTTTTTGCATTTGAAATTAGAAATAGTTTTTACGTAGAGATAATTGCAACTAAAAATTGTAATTTTTTATATTTTAAAAATCTGTAGGTCTTAATCGACTTGAAGTAGAACCAATCTGATTACAGTTTCCTATCATAGATTACAAAATTTAAATAAGGGTCTTTCAGTTTGTACTACTTTTAAAAATTTCAACACATTTTTTTTTTATTTTTTAAACTTCTAAATTAAAAAAAATAGTGTTGATTGATAGATCTTTCACAACAGAGTTAGGAAAGTGAAATGCGTTCGGCTTTATCTCAATCCGCTCAAGAACTACACATTTTTGAAGCAAAATAAAAATAATTTTTAAAAACCAATTATATCTAAAACTATTAGAGATCATCATAGGACTTGCTATGAGGAAAAATGTACTACTGCAGTTCTGTCTCAAAAAAAAAAACGTATGGTTGAATCGGCATTAGGCACTTTTCGAATCATCCCGTTTAAAGTTCACTATTTTTTTGAATGAAGCTTTAATCCTGTTACATGACATGGCTTTTATCTCAAATCAATATTTTGAGATATACCGAAACCTGCGTTAAGAGTGGGCCACCCTGTGTAAGTACCTACTCAATAATTTTGCAGTTATATGTGGGGTAAGGGTAGATTAGCCCTTGGAAATTGCTATCAGGATAGGGTTGATCACTAACTGGTCATTTTCAACCAATCGCATTAACTAGCATATCATCAGTCACCAATCCGGTTGCCTGAAAACTGTACAGATCACTCCGGTCCAGGATCACTATTTCCAAAAAGTCCTAAATCTATTTAATATTATTTTGAATTTATTGGTTAAGAAGGAAAGAAAAACTTAAACTAACACCTTTTTTAATAAATATGCATGTCTGACAGTAATTCTTATTTCTGAACAATGTAGACACTAATCATTTACTCAATGTGGAAAGTTTAGCTTGTTAGATTCCTAAAATTAATTTTCTTTCTGCTTCTGCAATTATTGCAATCGCTTGCAGGTTAGAGTTAAAAAAGCTAAATTATTGATTGTGTGGACTAAACACAAAACGGAATTATTTTTCTTAATTACAAAAGATACAAAAACAAAACTAAGGCAATAATTCCAAGGCTTCCTCACTAATTGGAAAATGTTTCTTCTTAGGCTCGGGTCGCAAAATCGAAATTAATAAATCCGATTATTCTAAAATCCTGTGGAAAACATCTTCATTCGTTGATACAGGACAGTTTTTTTCTAGCATGGTTTAATCTGAAGATTTTGTAATCTTCAGATTTCGACTCTCCTGTGTTTCTTCAGAAAGCTGGCTGATAGGAAACTTTGCGTTTGCTAATATTTCAGCACCGTGAATTAGGATCTTGTGGACTGTTGAGGGCATGTAGTACCAAGAGTAAAGTTGAAGAGCCAATTCTGCAGTATTTCGCGCAAACATTCCAAATTTTATTGAGTTGACCTCGTAATGAATGGTTATGACTTCAAGAATAATTGCAAATTTATGAACCTTATTGAATTTGGTAATTTCTGACGTCAGTTTTGGATTAGGAAAAACCGCCTAGAAGTAGTTCCCGTGTTGGATGAGCCATATCCCTGTCGAATAAAATCTACACGGATTCCGAGTTTTTGCTGAATTCGGGCTTTCTCAGCTTTTTTTGAGCGGTAGAGTATTTTTTGAGGTTTTCCAATTTCTAAAACTCAAATTATATGTAATATGAAGGAGATATTCCCTACATTTAATACGAGCACGTGAAAGGAACAAACCCAGTTGAATGGCTTCGTTTGACTCTTTCTACTGAATTTTTAATAAATTGTTAATTTCTGATGGACGAGCTTTACAAATATAGAAGTTGCTTGCAGAAGCAGTTCCGTTACTGCCTGGGCCACTTTTCCGTCCAACATGGTAAAATCCAGAATAAGCTTAACAGTTTTTGTACTCGCGCCAAAGGTTAAAAATGTCATATCTAAGTTTTTATATGCACTCTCAGCACTTTTCTTTTCAGCTCGAGCCAATTCAAGTGTTTTTCGTATCTAAAACGCAACGCTCTACAGAATCGCGTAGACGAAGGCCGAGGATTTTTCCAGATAGAGTTTGTGTCGTCTCGATGGTCATTACAAGTCAGCCTCATAGGTACCATAGAGGTCACAAACAAGTTGTAATCGGAATTTAAATTTTTTATGAAATAGCGCTGGGAATACTCACTCTGTCCGGAAGCTCTGTCAAATCCCCATTTCGATGACAATGTCAGTTCTTTACCGTCTAGTTCTTCTTACTCCTCATCACTTTTTGTTTTGAGAATTCGTTCCGCAGTATGGTTTAGTATATTCTAAAGTGAAACCTCCGCAGACATATCAGTTATAAGGATATTGTCGGGGTAACATCTCTTTTTAGCAGTTGTTATTTTTGTGTAGTTTTGAAATAAGTTGCACCTTGCATTCTTCAGAGCATTTCGAATAACATACTGATATTTGCTGAGCTTAGCTTGAATAAAAAGTTATAATGCAAAATCTTCACTAAAAGCTTCAAACTTGTTCGAAGGCGTCGAGGTGAATGCAGCGTTTATTAAATTTTGAGAGTAGGATTCTTGGAGTTTGCGGATTTTGCTTCTCTGACTCCGATCTCCACAATCTTCAAATCTCTTGTTTGGCCTTCACCCGCGCGAAGAAATATTATCTTCGTCATGAAAAATCTTGAATATAAAGGCGTTCTTCATCCACTCACCGTGCTTCTTTCTAAAAGCCGTTTTGTCTCAATTGACTGATCTCCATTTTCTCATAAAATTAGGTAAAAACTTCCTCTGAATTTTCGCGAAAAATAAACTAACTTTGTCACGTCAAATGTCAGGAAACTTCCGCTGGATGAAATTATCAAATGACTGGTGGTTAAATGAACAGATTCTAATTAAGTACTTACACAAATCATTGTAAATAATAGTTTTTCTAGCCATGTCAACAAAAATCTTTAAACATTACATTCGATGAGAGTGACACTACAAAAAAATAAGAAATTAAAGTAAAACAGATGAGTTGTCAAAGCCCACTTCTTCTGATTATGTGCGCAGAGAGCAGTGAAGTTTGTTCGGATTTGTCATTTTACGTGATCGCCATACATTTTTTTACATAAATGATAATAATGACTCAATAGGCAACTAAAGGCGTACCATATTTGGAAATAGGTTATGTAGTATATTTCGACTCAAATGCAATTAATTGCAATTTAAAGAATAATAACGACTTTCTCAAATCGTTCTTTAACATTATATGTATTGCATTGCGGTTTTTCTAAGAGCACTTTCTTGTATTTATATAACTGCAAATATTAGTAAATGTTATTTCTCACATTTACGAACTCAAAAGGATTATAAGATTTTTATTAATGAAATAAACTGCACATCACTACCTGGAAATTTTCGGCGCGAGGTTTCGTCGCACATACTTCATGTGTCGTAGAACTCGCTTCTAATACGCTGCATTTAAAAACGTAATTTCCTCCTTCCTGTTGAAATTGTTGTCGTGTTTAAAGATCTCAATGGCCTCTCTCGTTAGTTTCGGATAGAAATGATGCGATTGATATAAGACATCCACTTCGTTGAAAAGAATGTCGTGAACTTTGGAGAGAGAGTACTCTGCGACTGCTGGCTTTTGTGTTTGTTATCTTGTTCCGTAATCCTTTTGTTGTCAGTGCGTTTTGTGGTACCAATGTATACCGAACCACAGCTGCATGGAACTCGGACAACTCCGAGTGACGATAAGGGATCTCTGCAGCCTTTTGCCGAACTCAAGCTTTATTGTATTGCACCAGTGAGATATTAACTCTTACAGATTAGAGTTCTTTCTCGGTCACGTTGACTTCAACCTTACGTCAACTCTCTTAGGATGGGAGGTTTAATGTGCCCGGAGAATTTGTTAGTGGCACTTAGTGCGTCAAATTTCTTCCTTTGTCGGTTAGTTGCGACGGCTTGGGCTGCAATCTTCCGTTCGTGCGTCAAACGATCCACTTTTCGCCAATCGCTCCAATGCAAGATGTGATAGTCGTTTTCAGGAAGATATTCATCTAGCCAGCCATGGAAATATCGGTTTTGTAGTGGCAGCCCTTCTTCCAAAAATTTTTCAACTGATATCTGGGGAAATTCTTATTTTCTGTTGGTATCTAAGACATTCCGTCAAAATTTAAGAAATGGCATGACGCGTATCTTCTATCCTTGTTTTCTGCACGTATTTTGAGAAAGAGAGCATAATATTATATCGCAACGTCCGTCGGTTCCTTGGAAGCATCTTTGTAAATATTGTGAATGTATTTCTCATATTTCTTTTTTTCTTATTCCAATTTTCGTGAGTAATTATCAAGTAACTACACTGCCTATTATCGTCAAACAGTCCTTTATGTTTATAGTACTACTTTTCTACTCAACAACTCATATAGTGAAAGCAGAAAGTGAAATAAACCTAAGACCTTTCACGGATTTGATCCCTTGGAGAATGAAGCTATTTTTTAACAATTTTCCTCGCAATTTTCTTAACTCCAGTAGGAGAGCTGCAGCTGCATGCATTGTTTGTTTTTTGACTTTGTATGAAGACTGTAAGTAAAGTGCTTGATACTTGCGAATTGGAAAATGCCACTTGCAGACAATAATAAAACCAAAGAAAAAACAGAATTGCCCAGTGTCCAGTATTCAAGTCACATCATCAAGGTGCTATTGAATGATTTTGCATTATCTAAGATAAATGAAGACTGATCTTTTGACCATCTCAATTATCCATAAATGTGCCAAAGGAAGGACGGACGGACTAACCTAAACAAAATATGTGTGTGTTTCTGTTTATAAATTTAAATGTTCTGTTAAATGATTGTGTGGGATTCAATTTGAGGGTGACCTTTGTGTTCTCAGTTATACAGAGTGCTAACTATGTAAGTGTTAATCTCTCCGGAGGATGCATAAGTATAACATTTGTCAAAATAACACTAAGTGTTTAGAGGACCAAAAGTCCCGCATAAATTCAATAAAAATTCAAGGAAATTTTTTTTATCAAAATGCTCGAACACGTCAATTGTTTTTCTTAGTTGTGCATTTTTTGACATGACAGACATGTATACAGGGTCATCCATGTAGTAGATAAATGTCACTTTTTAATTTTTTCTAATGGAACCCCCTGTATATAAAAAGTTTTTTAAATTCTTTTGGAGTTTCTAAACATATTTTGTATCACATACCATAACCCTAAACGCAACAGTTAACGAGAAATTTGCGATTGAATACCACAAAGCGCACTCATTTAATTACCTACAAATACTAGGTAGGTAATCAAATTACCTAATTGACCTATGACTTTTAAGTTTTTAATTTTTAAAAGTGACATTTTGACAAACACCTATTTCTAATTTTGTTTACTGTTGTGCGGCAAAATGGCGAAATTAAGCGAAACTCAAAGAACAGAAATTTTAAGTATGATTGGATGCGGTAATCGAAGAAGAACTCAAAGCGAAGTTTGTGAAATATTCAATACCAAATATCCGGATAGTCAAATATCGCAGTCTACCGTGAGCAGAATTGAAAGGAAATTTAGAGAAGTGGGACACGTAAGAGACCTTCCCAGATCTGGTAGACCCTCGATTTCCTAGAATAAGACATTAAACGTTCTTTTATCCATTGAAGAAAATCCCCATAAACCAACTCAAGAAATAGCATTGGATAATGAAATCGGAAAATCATCTGTTCGAAGAATCCTCAAAAAAGAAAAATATAATCCGTACAAAATAAAATCAATCCACGAACTTAACGAAGATGATCCAGATCGTCGATTGGAATTTTGCGAAATTTTGATGAACAGATCCAACAATGACCGTTTTTTCTCTAGAAGAATAATTTTTTCTGATGAATCAAAATTCTGTTTAAGCGGTATGATGAACAGACAAAACTACCGCTACTGGTCCTCCACGAATCCAAATTGGGCGATTGAATCTCACACCCAATATCCTCAGTCTGTCAATGTTTGGGCCGGTATTGTCGGAGATAGAATCATAGGACCTTATTTTCTTGAAGATACTCTAACAGGCCACCGTTATTTGCAATTTTTAAGAAATGAACTAATTCCTGACCTTTGTATTATGTTTCCAAATGCAAATAACCCGAATATTCCAGATGAATCAATTTGGTTTCAACAAGATGGCGCGCCACCACACTTTAGCAGGGAGGTGCGACAATATTTAAACGAAGTGTTTCCGGGTCGATGGATTGGACGAAGGGGACATTTAGAGTGGCCTGCAAGGTCACCTGATCTCACTCCAATGGACTTTTTCTTATGGGGTTATCTAAAACGTAAAGTGTACCTAAATAAGCCCGACAGTATAGAAGAGTTAAAAACGAAAATTACGCACGTAACTCAACAAATACCCGCTGAAATGATAAGAAACGTGCTAGACGAATTTGAATTACGGCTTGCCCACTGTCAAGAAGTTAACGGGAAACAGTTCGAGCATTTAATTCATTAGAGTCAGTAGTTAATATCGTAATTTTTTTCAATTGTTAATAAATTAACTCGTTATTTTCATGTAGGTATTATTACCGTAAATTTCTCATTACCTGTTGCGTTTAGGGACAGTGTATGTAATACGAAATATGTTTAGAAACTCCAAAAGAATTTAAAAAACTTTTTATATACAGGGGGTTCCATAAGAAAAAATTAAAAAATTACATTTATCTTCTACATGGATGACCCTGTATACATGTCTGTCACGTCAAAAAATGCACAACTAAGAACAACAATAGACGTGTTCGAGCATTTTGATAAAAAAAAATTCCTTAAATTTTTATTGAATTTATGCGGGACTTTTGGTCCTCTCTGTATATTATCATACTCCTGTATATCATATTAGGTATATTCATTTTTTTCTAATGGATTGCTAAAGACAGGGCCTCAAAAGGAGCCTCTTGAAGTTTACATCCTGGGTTCTAATATTTGAACCACCATAGATTTTAAGTGTCTTGTATAATATATTACCACAACAACCCTTAGTGTGCCTTTGATGTTTATCTTCCATTCTTAGAAGAAAGCTAACGGCATGTGTGTAGTTATCTTCTTCTGCAAATATATCTTTTAATTATACTTGAGATTTTAACAGAAACCAAGCAGAAACCTTTTATTTTATGTCATGTCATGGTTCTTTCTCATAACTCATTTTACTAAAAATTCCAAAACAATATACAAGTTAGCTTGAAAGTAGCACAAACACTCAAGTGCATCTTTTAAGCCCAAGATATGTCCTAGAGCCCACATTGAGAAAAAAAATGTATACAAGATGACCTGGACCTGTCCTATACACTTCCGAAATCATGTTATGGTAGACATCCTATAGTGGAAGGTAAAGTCCTAATGTCAGAAAATCACCAATGTCTGAGTTATAATTTTTTAAATATCTTCCAAAATGTGAACAGGTTGGTTGTGAAGTTTTCATAGAATAGGATAGAACAATGAAAGTAGCTGGTACTTTATTACTCCAGCATTCTTGTCTCCTGACAATTCTCAGCCAACTTAATAAGTTTTTCCATTAAACACATTATACTTGTTTTGTTTTGTATATAAAATAAAAAGTTCTTGCAACTTCAATAGCATTTTTATTCCAGGTATAGTAAGTTATTTACAAAGGGGTTCTTAATTTCAAACTAATAAATAGCCTTTACTTGTTTCTAAAAGTTACTTCAAATTCTATGTCTATACGTAAGTATTATAAGTCGAAACTTTTTCAACTGAGTTTATAAGAAATGGCCCCTGCTTATGCTATTTAGTTTAAAAGAGTTGTAGCTCTCTTTAGTTGAAAATAAGTTGGTTCCATTCGACCAAGAAACCATTCCAGAAGAGTCTATCATTCTTAACAACTCACTAATATGATATCCAAATTGAAATAAACAATGTGCTTGTCCACAGTGATTCTGCAACCATGTCAAGATGGTTCCTCGTTTCAATTTGAAATGTTTGCTGGTGAGTTGGCCAAAATGATTTTTTAAATGTTCTGCAATGGTTCTCTAGCATGTTGGAACAAACCTAATATTAAATCAGACAATTAATAAACCACCACACAAATATTTTAGTTTCTTGATATTTAGGTTGTTTAAGAAACTAAATGCTCAATTAGGCAAGACTTCTTTTAGTATAATTAATTTATAATGTAAAATCATATATATTTAACAAAACTAAAATACACTTCTCTAAATACCTACAAATGAATGAAAGGGTCATTTTTGATCCAACAATGGAGCCAAATAACAACTGAAATGATAATAGTAAATTCATCGAAATATTCTTTTCTTTATCATAGGGGGTAATCCACTAATATTAACTCAAGATCCAAAGTGATCATAATTATGGATGGCATATGGCATATAGGTACATATATGAAAAGGCCACTGGGACTCTCATAACAGATCATCACACAATCCAAATCATATGGCAGTACTTAAATTCAGTCTGGTAGAAAACCATCTTTTCTCAGATGCTTTTGCTGTTTGGAACAATTTTTACTTGACTGCAATCTGCATTCAATTTATAACTTGGAAAGTGGTAGACTATATAATATTATGTAAGGCATAGGCATAAGCATAGTTAAATGTATGGTCTATTTCCAGGGCATCTGGACACTAAAATAATTTCCGGGTGAGTATATTCGGAACTTTTGGAAATCTTGTTCATGGTTGATGGTCCAGTTCAGTTCTTCTCTCTGCATATGCATACTAATTTAATGCTCGCTTTAGCTGGCAATAATCAATCATCAATAATCACAACTGCTTGAATGTGGTTTTGATGTCTCAATTTTTGTATTTCTACTCTGGCATCTTATTTTGCAGAAGTTGGAGGATGCTGATGACTTTTCCGGGTCATGCGATGAATTGTGTTAATAGTTCTGGGTGATAGTTAGTCGCTTATTAAGCCAGTTTACTTTTCCTACATTACAAACGCTGAATAATAATTGGATTTGAGCAAAATTTGAGAAATAAAGTAGTTATGTTTGAAAATTACAAAATTTGAGGTTAAAACCCGACAAATGCGTTCGTTAAGCTCGCTTCGCATCAATCTCCGATCTAGTAACTTTTCTGGTAACTTTTCAATTACTTACAATGCTTACAATGTCATGGGTGGCTAGATGAATATCTTCCTGAAAACGACTATAGCTAGTTCTAAATTGACAAATAAAAGTTTTTATCATGAAATCTAAACAAACTAATGGTGTAGCTATAGACAGCTCCCTTAATCCAGTAATAGCCAACTGTTTTATGGAAATTTTCGAGGCCAAGGCGTTGAAAACGACAAATAAGAGTTCCGATACGTGGACGACACGTTTGCTATTTGGAGCCAGGGCGAGGGCAGACTTCAAAACTTCCTCCTACACCTCAGCTCTATCAACCCAAAAATTCAATTCACTATGGAGATAGAAAAGGAAGGACTCCTACCGTTTTTGGATGTTTTGGCATCAAGGAGGCCGAATGGGAAGCTTGCACACACTGTTTATAGAAAACCAACACACACTGATCGATATTTCAATAACGGATCAAACCATCATCCCAGACAAAAAAGGGGAGCCATAAAGACTCTGTCTGTAAGAGCCAAGAGAACTTGTGAGCTGGTTGATTTGGAACGGGAAATGAAGCATCTGGAAACAGCTTTTGATTGAAATGGATACAGTAAACACGAGTTCGTTAGGGCCGTCCGTCCAAGGAATGTAGAGCGCCAGGAAGGAACAGCGAGAGAAGATGAAGAAAAGCACAGATGGACTAGTTCTACCATACATCCACAAGGTACAGGACAGGACCAGCAGGTTACTGGAAAAGCACGATGTTTTTAACTGTCTTTAAACCCACTCGTACAATACAACAGAGGTTGAGATGGGCTAAAGACCGCAGAGATCCCCTATTGGCATCTGGAGTTTACCGAGTTCCATGCAGCTGTGACTCGGTATATATTGACACCACCAAACGCAGTGTCAACTTTCAACAGGAAGAAGGAAATTACTTTTCTCTATGCAGACTGGAAGCGAGTTCTACGACATACTGTGTGCTGAAACCCCGCGCCCCCACTACCCCTACCCCAGTTTTTCCACTGCAGCGCGACGCCAGGGGAATAAACACCACGGAACTCACCACAGTCGAATCAGTCAACGGCGAAAGGCATGCACGAGAGATCACTTCGCTCATTGCCTCATCGCCTTTGATAATGTCTCCTACAGCTGTAGACGTCAGGAACAAATTCCATTGGAGGAAGGCTTCGGAAGATTCTCAAAGCCCGGAAAACCCTTTAGTATATAATTTTGATATGGATCGTCTGTTCCTTAATTTTGACTTGATCCCCACTCTCAAACAATATACATTTATATCTAAATATTACTTTAATATGAGATCAATCTGAGCATGATCTGAGCTTCTCAATAGTCTTGCCACTATACCAAAAAGTATTTTTTCTCTGCTATAGGAAGAAAAGATTTTAGCAATAAAAGATTATAAAGTCGACAATGTGAGACTAGTGCGAGATTAATTTCCTGGCATCTAATGGATCGGTGAGTTTTGAAAAGCCTGAAAGAACTCGTTAGAGCAATCACGTAGAGTTCTATTAGTTTCATTTCGGAGTTCGGTGCAGTCGCAATCACTACTAAAGGTTTCCTCCTTTTCCAAACCGAATGACAGTGGGAAATAATGCCTTTTGTCTCACGAAACTTTCGTTTCTCGCTCCAAAATACTTTTAAGTGTAGCGGAAGGAAGCGTCGGGTTGAGGGTTTTCAACAATATCTGAACACGACCGCGAATGCAATTTTAACGAACCCTCTACTCGATTGCACGGCTCATAAACGACCTCAATTCGTTAAAAGTGATTCGATGTTAATTTAGCGAATTACCTGCAGGGGGCCAATTTTATCTTCGAAAACACCGGGAAAATAAATCTCGGTTTAAAATCCTCAAGCCGAACTATTACCCACATCAATAAAGTGCGAAGTAACAAAAAGTAGATTTCTCGTGAAGTGACGCCGCAAATAAATTCGGTTTCGATTGATGATGCCGTTGTGAATGAGCTCTCTTATCTACTTCAGGGACGTACCAAATTTGCGGTCTTTTTCAACGAGAAGCTTAAAAAAATTCTTGTCCTTTATCTGATTGGTTGTAAGCTGAAATTGCTTTAACTCTGTAAAATTGAGCCTCTGCTACATGGCACGAAATTCTACTCGGCTTTATACAACGTTTTCAAATTGCCTCCCTAGTGCGCATTAACGAATGAAAAAAGGAAAAGCGAAGCTGCAGACAAAAATTGTGACGTTCTCATGGGGCTCTATTTACCTCTCGCTCTGTTGCCGCAGCTTAACCTGACATTTCAAGTTTAATTTTATAGAAAGACCCGCTTAACTGAGAAAATTAGATTTTTCCGGTACTGTTCGCTTTTCGCGGAATTTATACTTTAAATTGCCAACTTTTCATCCACCGGTCGCTCGTTTTTTTCTCCGGCTCGGATGTAATTACGTTTCAATTGAGCGAATGCAGCAGCACACTACTTGTTGAGGCATTCGCTCGCTACAGTTCGTTTCAATAGAAATCATGCAAAAAGCCTGTAAATCTATGGCGATGGCAAACGGCCAAAAAAGGGTAGTAAATCACATACACCGGGTATAATTTAATTAAGCCATAACAATTTATTTTCTTCCAAATGCCAGGAGTATCGACGTAAATCACTGACCGGCCAAATAAAGTCGATACGTTATCCGATCCAAATAGGGCACGAATTCTAATTGACTTTGACTGTAGAGCACAATATGTCAATATTTTTTAAGCAGAACCGATATTAATAGTTAATTATGCATCACGTGCATAATAGTATATTATTAATCGAGCTTTTTTATGAAAGCCATTATTCCCTTAGGGAGAGGTTTGCGTCACGAGCCGCAGGCGAGGGGCGCAATTCTCCCGTGGGAATAATGGCCATAAAAAGCGAGTATAATACTATACTTTGTCCACGGCCATTGTCTAATAGTTACAAATTATAAAATCTATAGGTAGTGTAAATAAAATTATTGAAATGTCAAAGTGACAATCGCGCTTGACGGCAAAACCGGTGCCACCAGTGCATTTTTTACGCTGCGGCATTTGATATTGCGTTATTGCCTACTCCTACTGGTTGCCAAGGCAACATGTATAACTTAAATGGCCAGCGGGAATAATGATATTATTCCCGCTGTTTCAACTCATATATCCCTCTGACGCTATATGAGCCCTATTTAACTTTTGTCAACAAGCTGAATATCAGCATATTATTAAGTGGTCGTGGACAAAATATATATGCAACATATGGTTCTTGGATTTTTTTTTCTGAAATCGATATGAATACAGAAATATTTCAAGGTATATTTTTCCTCCAGATGTTATGTCTTATCCTGCAGATGCTATATCTGCAACTATCACAAAACATAACCGTATAGAAAAGAAAGCGTCAATAGGAGGCTCGGTTAGCTGTTTTAAGTCTGCCTTGCTATTCTGCGAGAGCACGATTAATGCCCCTTTTCAAAGGTTACTGATTTTTTCAAAAAAGACCGTAAAACTGGGTTAAATTAAAGGTCACAATGACGCAACACTGAAAATTTGTGTCTCTCTCAACTTGGCAGTACTCAAATTTTGGCACAAATTTGATCTAATACCAATTATTTTACTTGTTCATTTTTGGGTGTATCAGTAAGTTTAAAAGAGTTTATATATATTTTTTATTCACGACCATACTATAATAATCACATTATTTTTGTACGCTCTCAAGACTAACGATAATTATTATTCACTTGTGAATAATGAACATTATTCACAAGTGAATAATGAGTTGTCATGGAAACGAAACATGTCGTAGGCAACAGACAACTCAAAAAGTAAACTGCCCTAAACATGAAATCGGTAGTTACCACTGGTTCATTCAAATAATTATCCTACTATTAGGATGTATTGAGGCAAATGTAGGTTACAGTGTCTCTTTTTCACTAAAATATGTACTTTTCACTGAAAAATACTTAAAATAGGCCATAAAATGAAGTAATTTACCGTCCACCCTCGTAGCATTGAAATGAACATGCGGTGACATGCGCGAGTGACTAGACCGTCATCTATCGACAAGACGCATCAAACGTCGCGCCATTGAATAGCAAAACCAGTCGTGGTCGTGGTTTTAAAATTGTAAATTATCTTTGTGGCACCTATAACCTATCATATTTGAGAAAACCCAGAATCTTGGTCATGGATAAAGTATAGTATTCAACGCGGCATTCTCGGGCAACTTGTGCCACTCGCTTCGCTCGTGGGCTCAAACGTTACCCTCGAGAATAACGACTCTCATTAAATGCTTGTTGTATAATATACTATTACTTTATATGCTATCTAATAGGCTCTTATTAATATGGTGCTCAAAATAAGAAGCGGTATACAGGGTATTAGAAAATAAGTGCGACAAACTTCAGGGGGTGATTCTGCATGAAAAAATAATGACAGTTTGCTGTATAAACAAATGTTCGCAATTGATTCGTTTTTTAATGATACGGGGTGTTAAAATTTTTTGCTTAAAAACTGACGATGTATTTATTGCTCTGCAATCGGTCGAGGTATGGAAATTAAATTTAGTGGGTTTTACTAGGGCGCGTTTCTTGACATGCAATTAAGAAATTTATGTTAATAGTTAGGGCGGCGTAAACGGGTAATGATCTAATTTTTTTAAAACAAAAAGACAATGATACGCCACTGAGATATTTCAAAGGCTTTTACGGCCGGTCAAAATAAATTCTAAAGTTGTTTTTCGGGCTTTGAAACCGTGGACAGTTGAAATTTCTTCCCTACAGCTGCGGCAGACATTATCAAAGGCGATGAGGCAACGATCGAAGTGATCTCGCGTGCTTCCCGACGTGGACTGATTCGACTGTGGTGCGCTCCGTGGTACTTATTCCCCCTCCTTCGCGCTGCAGTGGAGGTGGGGGAGTGGTGGCGCAGGGTTTCGGCGCACTTGAAGTATGTCGTAGAACTCGCTTCCAGTCTGCATTTAGAAACTTTAGAAAATGTAGTTTCCTCCTTCTTGTTGAAATTGTTGTAGTGTTTAAATATCTCAATGGTCTCTTTCGTTAGTCTCGGTTAGAAATCTGCGACTGATGTAAGATCCACCTCGTTGGAAAGGATGTCGTGACCTTCGGAGAAAGCGTGCTCTGCTACTGCTGACTTTTGCGTTTATCCTAGCCTGCAACTCTTCTTGTGTTCCGTAATCTTCATGTTGACACTGCGTTTTTTGGTGCCAATGTATACCGAGCCAGAGCTGCATGAAACTTGGTAAACTCCGGGTATCTTTGGCCGATCTAAAGCTCTGTTGTACTGTACGGATGGGTTTATAGAAAGTTTTAACATAGTTTTTCCGGTAGTTTCCAGTAGCCTCCCGATCCTGTCCGTTACTTTGCGGATGTATAGTAAACTAGTCCATCCGCGCTTTTCTTCATCTTTTTGCGTCCTTGCCACCAAGGCTGTAAGGTTTGCCAAAGATCCACAAACCGGATGCGCCACTGAGACCCATTGTGAGCACCACAGGAAGCCCGATCTAGAAATCGCGAAACACCTCACAAAACTGCTGCAACTTAAAATATGAAATACTGACAGCTTAAAAGAAGACCACTCATTTTGTCGAAAAACTGCATTCTTTGATTCTTTCTCCAGGAGAAAGTCTCGTTAGCTTCGATGTTGTTTCGCTCTCCTGGTACCTATTAACAAAACCATGAAACATATTAACCAGGAATTTCCGCAAGATAGTGCCAAGTGGTTCCAACACTTTGCTTAAAACGTTTATTCAACGTATCTATTAACCTTACATAAAACGTTAAATCAACGTTTTCAATCTATTTTTTCCATTTAGGTTCAGGTCAGGGTCTGACCTTTGAACCCAGTTAAAACTTATTCGATAAAAATGAGTGAACCCGATTGATCAGTTTTAATTTTAGTTTAAGACAAAAACTATGAACCAAAAATGCTATGTTAAAAATATACAGAGCGTTAATGTTTAATTAAAAAGCACATACAAAAAAGTGTTTGACCCCAAGTAGCACACTACGTCGTATGGACGTCCAAATGACGGCTACATGTCACATCCACAAGACGTCCATTTGTTGACGTCGGTGGGACGTCTGCGCTTAGAAGTCTTCCGACGTCAATTTATTGACGTCCCTACGTATTTAATATATCAAACTTTGCATTTTATCATAAAAAAATTCATTACATATTTTAAACATGTTTTATTGGAAATATAATACTGGTGCTAATTACACTCATTAGTAAAATAGTTATATTCTATAAATTCGTTTTTGATGATATATATGTTAAAACCTAAAACCAAAGGAAGGACAGCACTTAGGGGTTGACTGGGGGTGACTGTAAACTAGGAATAATTTAAAACAAGAATTAAATTTTTTAGCACTTACTTTTGGGTAATGTCTACCTCATACACTTTTTTGGACGATTCGTTCATTGTTGGAAAAGAAATTTTGCACAGTTCACAGTAAAATTACTCTTAATAATAATTTATCCTGGAAATGGCTCGGACGAATCCACCTTGTTAACGTTTCGGCAACTTCTCTGTTGCCTTCTTCAGAACTACCTAAAGTGAAAAACTTTAGAAATGTTGAAATAAAAAAATTATACTTACCAATTTGTGTGTTTGTTTATGAATACATATTTGTGTTTGAGATTCTGAAAATTACTTGGCTTTTTAAAAAAAAAAAGAGATTTTGATATCAAAATATTTACCTAGTGTAGCTCAAGGCAAATTAGGTATATAGGATTTAAAAGAATTTTCTTGGAAATTGAATCTGGTAGGTATACACCTTTTAGGAAGTGATTTTCTTATGGGATGAGAGCAAGGCAAAAATCACTGCTGAATTTTGGTGCTCGTTCCGATACGTGAAAGACACCTTTGTTATTTGAAGCCATGGCGAGGGCGGACTTCAAAACTACCTCTTACACCTCACCTCTATCAACCCAAAACCCTCACCTCTATCAACCCAAAAAATTCAATTTACTATAGAGATAGAAAAGGAAGGACGCCTACTATTTTTTTGATGTTTTAGTATATGGAGGCAGAATGGGAAGCTTGCGTTTATACAAAAACCAACACACACTGACCGATACCTCAGTAACAGATCAAATTATCATCCCAGACAGAAAAGGGGAGTCATAAAGACTGTCGCTGAACTGTCGTTCTTATTACTGGAAATCATGGATCCTCCCATCTGCTGAAATTCAGTGTTTGATTTTTGGTTTACGTCTACACTGACTTCTTAACGTAAAGTTAAATTGGTTCTTCGTTCAACATTAACAAAAGTTCTGTAAGTAGAACTCAGAATGTTTGCTTTGATTCTTCAAAATCATACAAATTCGAGCACATTTGCAGATTTTCCTGAAACAGCAGGGCTAATGCTTCCTCTAGGCTCTTTTTTTCTTTTCCAGCTCCCGCAATATATCCGCCCCAAACAATGCATTTCTTTCAGACGTCAGGAGATCACTGAATTTATCATTGTCAGCATTAGTGATTGGGCGGGATTCAGTAATGAAACTTCCGAAAGCGATATTTGTAACCAATAGAAAACAAATTTCCTTTTTATTATGGAAAAAAAATTTACTATTGGTTCGGTTGGAGGGATAAGAGACAGCATTAATACTGTTCTGTTTTTTGTTCTATTTACTGTTCATATCAGTTTTTGTATTTAATTCCTACAAATTTGAGTTTTTGCCTTTCAGCTGCTGAGATGGCTTCTGAGTATACGGAACGTTGGACTCCGACTTCTAGTTACTGTTTTCAGTTTCAGCGGTTCAAGGCTCAATCATTTTTCGCATCCAAAATCCATTCAATTCTAGTCTCTTTCATTTTAATCCATCCAGTTTTTCTCGGTTTATATTCTCAAAAATTTAAGTTATTGAGTTTTACCTATTCAGTTGAAATTTGAGTGCAAGGAGTCTCAGACTTGCTACGATTTTCTATTTCAGCTATTATAAGCTCATTCATTTTTTGCCTCTAGAGTTTTTCAAATTTAAGCTTTTCAGTTTATTCCACCTACACCATTTTCACATATAGTTTAGGAAGTATCATTTGTGTTTTAGAAAATGTCACTTGGATTTCAGATATATCACTTGCACTCCAGAAATCATCACTTGTATTACAGAATAGTCAGTTGAATTTTAGAAAGTTGTAACGGTTGAAAACTGTTGCTAGAATTATTCATGCAAATGCGGATATTTGTCGTTTATTTGGGGCTGAAACGTTTGTTGTTCTGCTCGAGTGTAAAGATTTGAGGTTGTTTATTTACCTTTTTTTTCTTTTTTGCTAACCTGTGGAAGGTGGATAGGGATAGGGTTCACGTTTTGTCTTGTCAGGGGTCTCAGGACTGTGCTGACAGTGAATTGCGCCCATTTTCCTTGCCTTTGTTTCAATAAGGGAGGCCACAAATTTTATTAAGTTTGGGAAATTATAACCCCAAAACTTGGAAAATAAATAAACAACTGACTTATTTCGAATGTCGGATTGATTGACTGATATATTGACGGATTTGTTTTGGCAATGGGTGAGTTGTGTAGATATGGAGGTGACTGCCTATCCGCCTAAGTGGTTCGGTTTCTTGGCCGGAAGTCCGCCATGTTTGAGAGGACTTTGCAAATTCTTTGGTTGCACCTAATAGCCCTTTGTTAGCTGTTCGTAAGTCAAACGTTATTTTATGATAATATCACTAGATGAAATGGAAAACATATGGGACAAACTTAAAGTGGTACATTTTGCTTATTTTCTGAGGAGTAAAAAGGGTAGCGAGAGCAAGTATTTTGGGTGTCGTCCTAAAACGCCTTTCGATTACAATGAGAGTTGTCATTAGTCAATTGTTCGTTGCGCGCTGGCTCTCTCGACCAATATCTTTTCCCCACCTCCACCTTTTATCTATTGAAAATCGGAGTATTGGTGAAGATCTTTCTTTCTGGATCAAGACACGTGGAAGACAACACTCATCTCTTCGCTGCTAGTCATTTCGACGTAAAAGTGTAAAACACTACGTGGGATTTAGCCGATTTGTAGTAGTACTTCAACTTCCCTTAGTTGGTGTTAGTTTTGTGGTCACTCGACCAGTTTTTGGGACATTTTTGGATGAGGGAAGTTGAACCGAATTTCGGGATTGTGCAGCAAAAGGTAAGTTCACGTCGGCCATCTTCTTGGTTGAGGGGTTTTCTTTTCCTTCCACTGAGCCTTTTGTGTTTTCTTTCTATCAGAGTTTGGGCCTACAAGCAAAGCATTTGTCAACCTATACTACGATCCAGGGCCACATAAGCCACTGTACCACGTGTCAGCAAGGTTAGTGAGAGGGCTGAAAGCAGCCACCCCACGTGTTTGTTTTGTTCTGTTTTTGGAAACCCTCGTAATATATATATTACCTCGTATACATACGTATAATTACCTCATAATTATTCATTAATTTATCTATGTTTAGAGTTTTATGGTTTTTCTTTATTTGTTGGATTTTTCCAATCCAATCTGGGGTCATTATGGGGTTAAATTGTCTGGGTGAATTTGTTTCAATTATTGAATAACTTTTGTTTATTTTATTTATTGACTTTAAGTTTACAAAGTCCATTTGATGTAAAGAAGTTCATGAGAAAAATTTTCCTGTCACTTTATTGGTTAACTTGTGTATGTAATCGCTTTACGAAACATACATATAAATGAAAAATAAACTAGGTCAAGGGGCATCTTAGTAAATAATGTCCTTCTTAGGGTGTTTCCAAGGGGACCTACCGCCACCAATTAGTGTTTCCAGGGGGGTCTACCGTCACCTTTTAGTCTTTCCACGGAGGCCAACAGCCACTTTAGTGTTTCCAAGGGGCTACCAGGCACCATTATTGTTTCTGAAGGTTAATCACCACATTATTGTTACCGAGCGGTGCAAAACACCACCTTATTGTTCGAAAACCACCACTATTGTTGTAAGAGGCAGACAGTTACCACCATAATTTTTGGAGGGCCGTAAACCTTTTGCGTTGTTTTGGACCTAAGGCGCCTAGCCTTTGTGACCATCAGTAATAGCGTCGTGTCAAGCTAAGTAGTAGTATTTAAGTTAACCTTTCTTTTTTTTATTGTAACGCTTAGTGATCACCGCTAGGGAATTATTTTCCAGACAATTGTGATAAGTAGAATTAAGGAAAACCTTTCACTCATTGACTTGAAGTACAATCATCATATTGTACAACATTGATTTGGTTCTTTGATATTATAGGACATAAATTAAACTTGTTAGTTTTATTTTGTTTGCAAGTACTATGGGTATTTTGGAAGAGGCTAAAGAGAACTGATCAGCTACCTAACAGCGTAGGATTTTTCCAATTTAATTGATTAAAATTGGTGGCGCCCCGAACTCACTTTACCGGCCGGTTTTGTAGCAGTTTTTGTTCCTAACCTGATACTTTTCCCTGAGCACTTTTTGAATATTCTAAGATACCTTTACTGAAATTAAAGTGTTACAAAGTATCATTTGAAATTTAGAAGCGTCACATGTATTTTAGAAACCATTAGTTGGAATTTAGAGTAGTCATTCGTATTTCAGAAAAGTTCAGATGTATTTCAGGATTCGTCATTTAAATTTCAGAAAAAATTAATTACATACTTCTTCAGAATCATCAAAAAGCATGCGATGCAGCTGCAAGAGAGTTCCCTTTTTTTGATATTGTATAAATTATATTTGATATACACATAAAATTTAACAGTGACAACAATTTACTCTTGGCAAATATAAAATTTAGTCCAACTGGTATATCTTCCATTACTAAGACGGCAGCATTCATTAAGAGAAATTCTAAGTTGGGCGAATAAAGTCCAATTTTTTAGAAAGTACATTGTGTTGAAGTGGTTTTTGAGTCCCTCACTTTTGCACTGTACTTACTTTTATGAAGAACTCCACACAAATGCAAATAACAAACTTTGTTTCCAAAACAATTTTCCGTGATATCTTCTAAACTACAAGTGAGGCCTTCTGAAATACAAGTGCTATATTCTGAAATCCAAGTGACTGTTCTAAAATACAAATGATACCTTCTAAACTACATGTGAAAATGGTGTAGTTCTTCTCGATCTCGAATTCTTAAATCTCAAGTAACTGAGTTTTACATGCTGAACTGTGGCTCGAGTTCCTGCATGGAGTCTTAGGCTTGTTACTGTTTTCAGTTTCAATTTTTAAAGGTTTAGTCATATTTTGCATCTAAAGTTCATATAAATTTCAGTTCATTATAAATTAGAATTTTACTTTTTTGACTGTGATCCATCCAGTTCTTCTTGCTTTAAATTCTTAAAAATTCAAGTTATTGAGTTTCACTTGCTCAGCTGAGGTTCGAGTGCCTAGAGTCTCACACTTGCTACTGCTTTTCATTTCAGCTGTTCAAGGCTCAATCATGCTTTGCATCTAGAGTCCGTCCAGTTTTAGTCTCTTTAGTTTAGTGCATCCAGTTCTTCTCGATTTAGATTATTAAAAATTTAAGTTACTGAGTTTCACCTATTCAGCTGAGGTTCGGGTGCCAGGGGTCTCAGACTAACTAATGTTTTCAGTTTCAGATCTTCAAGGCTCAATCATATTTTGCATCTAAAGTTTTTCAAATTTCAATATAATCTGTCTAGTTCTTCTAGATTTATATTCTTAAAAATTCAAGTTACTGAGTTTTACCTAATCGGCTAAAGTTTGAGTGATTGGGGTCTTAGACTTGCTACTGTTTTAAGTTTCAGCTCTTCAAGGCTCAATATGTTTTTGCATTTAAATCAAATTCATAATTTTTATGAAGATAAAACCGGAGACTGTTACTTTATCATTTCAAACTCTTGGTTAGTAGCACAGATCTTGCATCTATTATTCGTTTTTGACACTTTGGTGTGTTTTTCAGCTAGTGTTTGCTTTTAGGACAGCTTCAAGTTTCTTTTCATTGAAACATGATTTAGAGAAGATGTTCTTTGTATACATCAGGGTGATGTATGCTTGTGCCCATTTCAGTTTGGATTCCAAAATTTTTTAAACATTTTTTGTATCAGGTTTAATTTTTTTTTTGCAAATTAGGGTGTTGTATTATATAGAGTGTTTGTGCTCAGTGTCAACCTCAAAGTTACCAGTAATTGATCTGCATTGAGACATTCTTATCAAAAAATAAAATGTTATCTTAGAGCACCACAAGTATGCAACCGTCAACTAAACTAACGCACCACTTGAAAATAACTATATAAAAAACGTTCTTTATTGAAAACTTTACAATGTTTTTTAACAAAATTGGCCCAGTGAAACACAAAATTTTCAAATCTTATCGAGTTCGACAGGGCCGTCCGTCCAAGTTTGGTCCAAGGAATGTAGAGCGCTAGGAAGGAACCAAAAAGCGGGGATCGACTAGTCTACCACACATCCACAAAAGTAGCAGACAATATCGGCAGGCTACTGGAAAAGCACAATTTTAAAACTGTTTTTAAGTCCACTCGTACAACACAACAGAGCTTGAGATCGGCCAAATACCGCAGAGCGCAAGGCTCAAGTTATGTAGTTATGGATTGGTGGTTATGTAGTTATAGATTGGTATATATGGGAGATTGACCTAACGTCAACTCGTTGTCTTAACGACTATAACCCATTCCTAACGTTCATGTAAGGGAATTATTTACTGTAAATGAAGTACCTACCTAAGTGATACCACACTTTAAGGAATATGTTATATTCCTTCGACTGAGGTGATACTCTACGCCTGAATCTATGCTTCATCATTATAAATATTTAAGGATACCTATAACCTATAACGCATTTTCATGTTTCCTTTCATGTGGTTAAAATCATCAGTTAGAAGTTCTAAATGCGTTTCTTCGGCCATAGAATTAATAATAGAATAAAATGAATAGAGGATAAATCGTTATAATTATTCTTTATCTACTTTGGTTTTTGTTATGTTCTTTGCGCGTGGTTGATTAAAGATAAAAATATCACACCGGCAACCTTGCACTGGAGGCGGTCCTTAAATTTACTACGATAGTAAAGATAGGATGTTGACGAAAATTTGAGGTTAGTTTGTTTTTGTTATTATTTTTACCAGATTTTGTCACCTTGTGCCCATATTGTGTCAATTTTTTTATGAATATTGGTATAAAAAAGTAGAATTCTTATCAGCCAATTAAGAAAATAGACACAGGTTCCCAGGTGGTATAGTGCCATGTCTATTTAGTTTAATTCTCGATCAGTCCTACCATTCTTCATCAGTCCTGATGATTGTGTTCATGCACACTCTACTTAACTTACCCCTATTTGCACCAAACAAATTTAGGTAAACCTAAAGTTAATGACCCCTAAGCCATAGCTATTAGCATCAGGAAGTAATAAGGAAAGCCTTAACTAGGTGTACTTGAAAATTGTGTGGTGCAAATGGGGATTAGTTTCATCATATATAAGTGAATTAAGTTAAGAGGCACCAGAATAGGTACCTACATATATTTGCTGATCTTGGACAATAAGATTTTAATTATTCAAAAATGCAACCAACCTATGCATATTGGAGAATAACCCTACTGATAAATATACACTCAGCAACTGGTAACACTTTAGTTCGTTGAAAGCCCACCCTTTATGCAAGAAGCTTTACAATTCATCATCATTCATATATATATAAAGTTAGCTTTAGCTTTGTTGAAATGAACTTAGTGGTGTGAGTAAAAGCCCTTTTTGGAAAACACAATTGAAATTACTGGATGAAGCTGATTTACTATCACCTTCAGCTTCAGCATTGTTTGCTGATGAATACAGCAGATTTTCCTTGAATTAACTTGACTCTGCCCTAAGAGTGAACTTAGAGTCAGCTGTGTTTTCTCGATATGTTTAAAACTTGGGGCAGGGTGACTCAACTATAAAACTGAGCCCTAGGAGAAACTGCATGGACCATTTTAGAGTGAGTTGTAGAAATGTGGTTCAACTTAACTTGAGTGGTACTTGACCAAGAAAATTATTCTATAGAAATGGGTGGAAGCGAAACTGAGATGTTTTGAGCCTTTAGGGTTGCTTAAAAATGGGTGAGAATCAATTTTGCTTGGTCCCTACCTACAAGGAAAAAGTGAAAATGAAGGGATAAATCGCCATAATCATGCGCAAACACCTAAAAGTCAAACTGTAAACTGTTAAATCAATAACAAAATTCACACATTCATGTGTTCAAGTAAATAGACTTTGATTTTTTATTTTTTTTTCTTTTGACATTTCTCCCGCTACTTTATCATGTACTTATGTTGATTGCTAAGATATGGGAATAAATAAACATATAGAAAACATAACTGTAAATATATTATTTATCTTTTAAAGTAGGTAGACACAACTATTACTTAGTAACAATTTAAATATAAGATTTGTTGAAAGACGTAACAACTTTTTTTATGTGGAAACAAATGTCATTACTAACACTTAAATAGGCAGTCACATATTACCACTAAGCATATTATACTTAACTATTTGAATAACATCTACGTTGAAACAAAACACGAATTATTATTATCTAAAAATGTGACACTGTAGCAAAGGGTATGTATTTCTTGCAATGATAAGATGATTTAAATTCAAAAACCTATGTATAGTAGGTAAAAATATGTACCTAAAATAGGCTCTACTGTACAATATAGGCCATCGTTGGAAAAATTTATTCCCCACTACTAAATCTCAAGATGTCTGACTGTCTCAAGTTAAAAAGTCCATCCTGTATACAATACCTATCTTTAATGTAATATAGTTAACTTTATTTAAAAATGTATTTAATAAATATCAATTTTGAGATTATTTATACCTACCTGTTTTTAATTGACCCTTTTACATTTGCTCATTTGCATATTGAAGAACTGTGTGGGTTCCTATCTTAGTCCTCCTCTTGTCTTCTTATAGACAAAAAAACCTTTGCAACTATTGGTGATGTTGATTTTAACTAACAAAATCTTGCAAAATATGTTTGTCCCTTCTACCCTTTTATGCAGAAAGTAAACACAAACAGGTAGGTATAGTAAAAAAAAAGTTCCTCTCACTATGGCGTTTAGTTGCTCCTCTTTCAGCTCTTCCATGCCCTGTTATAAATCTTTTGATACGGATAGTCCACATTAGCCCAACATTTATTTTCATTTCGTAATATGTCTGATGATTTTTATTTCTCTTGCCATGCACATCATAGAACTAAGTATTAACTATTTAACTTATTATTATAACTTCTTGAAATACATATTCACTAATATCCACTTAAAAAAAAATGCTTTTTAATAAATAATTATTTAAAAGCAGAATTATTTTAAAATAACAATTTTAAATTGGATGAGCGATCAGATCAGCTGATATTGTTTACATCCTGTCCCCTGTCCTGATTGGCCAGTAGTTAAGAATGAACACCGCGTCGATTTTATGAATGAAGTATGCCCCATGCCCATACTGCCTCGTGTGGTGCTCCCGCAAGGTTCCCCTATCGGCATCCGGAGTTTACCGAGTTCCATCGAGAACAATCGAATCAGTCAACGTCGGAAAGCACGGAAGACGGAAGATCACTTCGCCCCAACGAGGATATAATGGGAGAACCACATCGGTCCTAATGTGCATCGGTCCTAATGCCAGAAATGACAGAATAACCCATGTCAAAGATGTTATTCTCATCAGCTGTTTCATTCATTATATTTTTGTTGTGGTTGTTTTATAACAATTGATGGAATAATACTTCAGTAATGTTCTGACTTATGGACCAACAATTTTTATAAAAGAAGTATGTAGTATTTCCATTCCAGATTCTGTACTGCAACATTTGCAAGAACCGCGAGGGTATTCTACATGTTTCCAGATGAGCTAGCAGCTGTATTAAATTGGTAAACTCAAATAGAAATAAATGTTGCAATGAGAATATTTTCGACAACTTGATACTTATACAAGAAGCAAGCATTTCAAGACTGAAGGCACATCAAAATGGGAGATAAAAATTCTTCTTCTTAGAAGAGATGTAGAAAATCTCTGAGTGGTTAGCAATCAAGTTAATCCGATAATTTTATGAAAAATTGAATACCTCCAAAAGCCTTGCATAAGTATCAGTTTACTGTTTAGTTGAGTATCTGAATCTGACAGTCAGTATATATTATTGACCGAGTTATTGGCCTACTGAAAGTTGTAACTTGGGACTAAATATTCAATGCAAGAAGTAATGCAAAGTGTCATTCATTTTATAACAGGTAAGTAATATATTAATTAATTTGACACAGTAGGTAGTTCCATTTTCATTATTTATTATTTCAAGTGGTTTGATGGATACGCTAACTCTAATAGGATATGCCATTGCGATCCTGAGTTGAATGTACCTATGGGTGGTTGGTATTATAATACATGACCCACCTACCAAGGACAGTTTAACACTGTTTTGAGTTCTCATTGAGAAAACAAAGGATGGGAATACTCTCAAAGGGCTCTAAAGCTGCCACCTGAAAACCTTGTAAGTATTATGTGCCCACTTGACCAATATATGCTTGGTGATTGATAATGAGTCATGTACCTACCTATATAGTTACCTACAGTATTGCATATTACCAGCATTTTACTCAAAGAAATACCCTTCAAGTACCTATATGAGTGATAATTTAGGTGGAGCTTCTTATTATTGCCAACTGAGAGTTCGAGTCAGAAATGCCATTTAAGCTGACACATCTCAGCGAATGCAAATCATCAGCTGAGTCAGTACCTGCTGCTAAAACTCAGGACATTGATGCTGACCTAATCTGTGACACTCAGAGGCCTTCATTCAAAAGAATCACTTAGGGTGACTTTTACAAGTTCAAGTAAAACTTCAGATTGAAGATAAAACTCCAGATATGACCTACATTGCATTGTTTATCTGTCAGGTAAACAATGCAATGTACATCAAGTCTGGTGTCTTATCTTCAATCTGAAGTTTTACTAGAATTTGTAAAAGTCGCCCTTAAGGGCCTAATAAATTTGTGGAGGTTGAGAGTAGGTCGTTATCCTTTAGCATCCCAGATTTAACTGGCATGACTGGTATAGAGAGTTTCAGACAACCTCTGTCATGCTACTCGATATACATACCACTCATCTTGAGAATAGATTTTAAGAAATTGTAAGTATGATAAGGAACCCTTGACAGAGTCATTTCCCTCTCCCTTCTTTCTAGAAAGCTATAGTCTGAGGGATTGTCAGCATCTGCGCCTAACAAGTTTCACAAAGCTGAGTACATCAGAGTTGATGTGCATAGAAACCCTGGAGTCTGGAGACATTTAGAAAATGTATAGGTTTTTATGATATGGTCTCTGTTATTTTTTTTTTTTGTAAATGGAGAATATTACAAGCTTAGAATCTTAAATGCTTTATTATTTTAATGCTTAAAACCTTGAATCCTTAAATTTTAGAATCAAAATGTATTGCTATAATTCATTGTTCTTGATGTTCAGAAGATGTTATCTCTAGTTTGAAAATAGGATAGAAGCTGTCTATGAAAACAGCCCAATTTCTATTTTATAGTTCCTCCATGGCAAAGATTAAGTGGGTAATAGTATATATAGTACATATTATACGGTCTTACTATAAGTAGGTAAAGATATCTAGACAGCCAAGATGCAGCGCATAGATACACGCTCTGGTGCATTGCGCATTGTACCAGACTTTGGAGACTTTTCCTTGCAAAATATAAATATGGACATAGACTACTAGACCCAGTTTTATAAGCTACCTACTGTTATTAATTTTAATAAACTAATTATTTTACCAAAATTCAACCCTTATCCGATATCCTCCTTATCAAATATCCTCATTTCTTAATAGAAAAATTATAGGTATGATTCAATTACTGTATGGTCAAGGGGTGCTTTAGTGATGAAAAAAAGATTATATCGAAATAGATTTCCTATACCTACTTGTAAAGCAGAAATTCGGTAAAGTAATAGTTAGGTTACTAAGTTAAACGAAAAATATCCAGCTTTATATGTTGCCAGGAAAAAGTGACCAGTTTATGCTGTTAAGGTAAGCAAAGCCTCAACACTTTAAGAAATATTTAACATTTTCTATTGGAGACGATTCATTCCTTTGTTGGAGGATGACAGGTATACACAGTTAGTTATTCACTACCGATCTGGCAAAACAACATTTAATTTTTCTTTACTAGTTTTATCAGTTTTAGTACATTTTAATATTGTTATAATAATAAAAACACTGTCGAAAGATAGTGGGATAGTACGTCGATGGTAATACTACGAAATAGTAAATATAGTAAGAACATATGTTTGACATTCCTATTCATAAACTCCTGAAATGTCATCAATGTCACTTGTCTATTTTTAAGACAAAAAAATATTAGGACAAATGCAGCCATCTCGATATACTACTTGTATGGGAGTACCCGCTTGCATGTAAATGTAGTGGCACATTGTTCAAATGTCATAGTTGTCAATACCCACCAGCGCCACTGTGAATATCTGAGGCAACTAAATAAGAAATGGCGGGTTTTTCAAATGCCTTTTTAGCGGTTCTACTGTATCTAGTGGCACTCTTATTTTCAAGTAGTATATTTCAAAGCATATGAGTGGCAAGGGCTTATTTTTAATGGACAATTGTATGTACTCAATAATTAATAAGTTGATACTGCAATACCAAAATACCAAAATAGAAACAGTTTTTATTTTAACAAAAATAAAAAAAAGCAAACTCTACTTCTTGAAGAAAATAACAACTTAGCAAACTAACAAGGTTAGCTTCTATTTAATACATAAGCTTCTTCTATTATTAGGGATTAATGTACATCAGTAACAAAAAGAAATATGGTCTCGAAGAGTTTATAGATTACACTTCTTATTTAGTGCATTTTTACTTGGCATGCAACTTTAGGAAAATAAATACTTTTTTAATATAGGTAGATCTAATTATTGCATAATTATTATATCATAGCATGTTTAATAAAATAAGTGACCAAGAATTTAAAAAGCAAAAAGAAAAACCACAACACACACTTATAAACTGCTCAATTTAAGGTTCGGCACAAGCAATTTTTCGTGTCATTTTCATTCAGTTGTAACTTTTTAAACAATTAATTGTTTTAAATACTAATTGCACGGTCTGAACATTATCTTTATTATATAGGGTGTGAAACAAAGTGATGCAAAAATTCCAAAATGTTTATGCTCTGCCATTTCGCAATAAGCAGTTTTTTCCTTATTGTTTCCAGGTAAGGAGTAAGCCAACATGCATATCTCGGGAGCTTTTCGCCAGATTTTTTATTAAAGCACCTCTAATTTTTATACAGAACGAATCGTAAAATGTGTAAAATTCTTATTGCTGATATTTTTAAATCGTCGTAGTGCGGAAAAGCGGTAAAGAATTTTACTGCGTTTTTCTTCATTTTTTGACATATTATCTCCGGATTGTTACCCATTCAAAAAATTTAAAAATAAGTGCCGTTTTTTTCTAGTATACTGGCATTCAAAAAATATGATATCACCAATATTGATACTCGTGACTTGTAATAACAATATTAAATAAAATAACCTTTCTAGAGGTAAAGGGAAATTGAGTGGTGCCGTCGCAGATAGCCAACATCAATATCTCTACACGTTTTTGTCATTTTTTTTTGTTTTTAAGGTATTAGAACCCATACAGAGGGAATCAAAATAATCTTGAAAAGTTCGTTAGTAGTTTTTTCAAATCGTCGTAATTCGCGGAAAAGTTGACGGATTATTATTATTATTCTTTGGATCGGCAGCATTATCTGCACATTGTTTCTCACCAAGGGAATGTTCCAAAAGTGGTTACTGAATTACAGGTACGGACTTGACAAAATAAGTATACGTGGCATGTCATAATTGGTGGTCGAAAATGAAATCTCATATTCTTTTCTCGATTTTAAGGGGGGCTCTGTCATATAATTGAGTTACCTATCGAGCTTGGTTAAAAAGTTACAGGGTGTTGAAATTAGAATTTCAAAATGCATATGTAATGATTATTCCGAAAGCGTATTGAAATTTTGTACGTTTTTACTGCTATAGAGACGCACATTTTGCAATAAATAATTTATTTTTATTTCCGCCAGTGGCGCGCTTACCAGCAAGACGACATTAGTTGAAAAAAAAGTGGGATATCACAGTTTCGTCAAAATTACACACAAAAATAAAATATATCTTGAAAACCCCCCTTGAAATCGACCAAAGAATATAATATTTAATTTTCGACCACCCATTATGATTCACCCGGTATAGTTATTTTGTCAAGTTCGTACCTGTAATTCAGTTATCACTTTTGGAAAACTCTCTTGGAGAGAAACAGTTTGCAGATAATGCTGTCGATCCAAAGAATAAAAATAATAATCCGTTAACTTGTACGCGAATTACGACGATTTAAAAAGTATACTAACGAAATTTTTAAGAATATTTTGATTCTCTCTGTGTAAGTTCTAATGCCTTAAAAACAAAAAATGACACAAACTCAATTTCCTTTTGCCTTTAGAAAGTTTATTTTATTTAATATTGCTATTATAAGTAACGAGAATGGTGAGAATGAGTGAAAATACCACAAGATTCTTTACCAGGTGTTCAAACTACGACGATTTACAAATATCAACAACAAAAATTTCACACATTTTACGTTTCACTTTGTATAAAAATTCAGAGTGCTTTAATAAAAAATCTGGCAAAAAGGTCCCGAGATATGGTAATTGGCTTACTCCTTACCTGAAAACGATAACGAAAAAATTGCTTATTGCGAAATGACAGAACATCAAAATTTTGCAAGATCGTGCAAATTGTATTTAAAACAATTCATTGCCTAAAAAGTTATAGCTGATTGAAAATGACACGAAAAATTGCTTGTCACCTTTAAGTTGAGCAGTTTACATAATATGCATTAGCACTAAGGGCGGCTTTTACAACTATCAGTAAAACTTCAGTTTGAAGTTAAAACACCAGATATGACGTAGTATTTATCTGTCAGGTAACAATGCAATCTGCATCTTTACTGGTGTTCTAGCTTCAAATTGAAGTTTTTGCTGATAGTTGTAAAAGTCGCCCTTAGGCATGATAGTATACATACAACACTCGACACTACAGAGAGCGTAACAGAGGGTCTAACTTACATTTAATATATACACTTATATGCTATAAACTTTAAGTACATATACCTACCTACTTACTAAAAAACTGAAGACTTGAAGTATGAATGAGGCTTATTGCAGCATTTCCAGCAGGTTTTGCTGTTGCTATAATATGGCACTAGATAGAGCTGATAATAAAAAGAACTACAAAGAATAAAATAATTAATAGAACCATAGAAATGAGTTCTATGAAGCTCACTATGCAAGTTTTCCCTTCAACAACTTACATCTCCTTAAAAGAAAAGACTCTTTATCAGACCGAATGGAAGTGTGTAGCCCCTTTGGTATAAATACGGACGTTTCACATATGTGGTCCGCGATTTAACCTGTGGAACCAATAAATTTAGAATAATAATATGCCAGTATTATTAAAATATAAGAAATTTTATGACCAATATTATGGCCTTTTGTAATACTTTTTATATGCGGTCTATCCTAGCGAATCTTCCTAGCCTTGCCTTGGCGCTTTTGGGACTTTTTAAACAAAACTTCTGCTATTATTGATAATAACAATGATAATAGTAATGTTCCTATAACTTGTATGCCGGATACCCTTTACCTAGTGTAACGGTCTCTTTCAAATCTGTCAGTCGTCACCATTGACAATTGACATAAGGACGTTGCAGGCGCCGCGGTGAATTTCTGGGAGAACTACAAACTTTATACCCAAAATGACGTATGATTGGAACCCTCTTATAGAATTATTGTATCCTCTTTGCTTCGCCCATTAGACTGCAATTGTGAACTGGCCGCAATAACTCTTGCTTGTTTGACAATTTAACGTCCGCGGTTTGTTGCGGCGGGAGCCTGGCATGTAGCTCAAACTTCACTATCATATTTCCACAAAAACCGAAACCAATAGTAGGGTGCTCGTAACGTCTTTCTGAAGCACTTCAGGTGGTGGTTTCCATAACTTGATGGCAAGACTGACCAACACGAGTAACCCATTTTCATCAAACTACTGAGAGAAATATAACATCACAAGAAAGGAAGGAAAGTTCATCAGCCACGTCTCCCGTGTGAGAGTGTTTTGTGATAAGCCGTCCCCCCTTTTTTCCCCCCTGTTTTATAATGTTGATTACATATTTTCAATTTTAATATTAGATATAAATATTTCCATTGTACAATATAAATATAAGCCTTTGTCTATCTCTTTGGTCCCACGGACCGTGTCACTTATAGCTCATATATTTTGCAGTCTACTGATGAAGATGCCATGGAGCATCAAAACGTCTAGCACAATAGAAGTTTTAGGAAAAGAAAAAAACCCTTTTTTTTGTTTTCCATCACCAAGGACCACACCCCAAGAACACCCCCCCCCCTATAATCTAACGTTTGTTTCAATGTTCCCGAATTGTGCCGAACTTTCGAGGAGAAGCTAGAGTAAACTGATTGTTGCGGTTTTCGCTTTTTGGAAATTCAACCTAATTGCAATTGAATTGTTGGTATTAGGCTTCTGATGCGTGCTTTTATTGTGACCTAACAAAGCAATTTTTTCTTCTAATTTGGATTTATATTGAGAACTATAGCGTTCTGTATTAGGCTTTTGAAGAGTACACACTACAGTGACCTAATCAGAACTGATGCCAGTTTTTTTTTACCTTCTTGTGTACATGTCAGTACGGTCATCTTATGGCCTGCAGGTACTTTTTTATCTGCCACCTTAATCTTCAAGTTAACGAAAGTTTTACTTTGCTCAGTGGTGAGTTAGCGTCAAAAAAAAAAAATTTCGCACAGTGTGGTGGAGTGATGTTTGTTTTTGTTTTAAAGGACATCAATGTTATATGACATAGGTAATGGGTGTTTTAATTGCTTAAAACTGATAGAGCCCTGTTTACAGAAAGTTAAAAGTTGCATACCCGGATTCACTTGGAACGGATTTTGTCGCCCTTGACGGGGTTTTCAGTATTTTGTCGACCACCTCTAACGTTTAATTAAGCCAATGGGCGGCCTTAACCTTTTCTGTCTCATGGACCTTCAGTCGTAAGGACAGCTTCAAGTTTCTTTTCATTGAAACAAGATTTAGGGAAGATATCCTTTGTATACATCAGGGTTATGTATGCTTGCGCCCATTTCAGTTTGATTTTCAAAATTTTTTAAACATTTTTTGTACCAGGTTTAAATTTTTTTTTGCTAATTAGGGGGTTGTATTACGATAATTTTATGCGTGGTTCACATGCAGTATTCGCCTTGTAGTGCTAATCGTTCTACTCGCTCCGTCGTTCCCATAATTTTAATCGATTGTTGGCGTCGATTCGAGGCTTTAGTCACTGAGGGGCACATTTGCGCTCTGTCGTTCTGTTGCCGCCGTTGGAGTGATCGATTTTCGGACAATGAGTGAACGAGTTTGTCGCTCTGTTGCTTCGAACTGTTTCCATTTTACTCTTGTTATAACTATTATAGTACACTATTATTACCATTTTCACAATATAGCAAAAAAATGTTTTCTCAACTCAACTCTATGATCAAAATATTGGATTTTGAAACCCGTACTTCAGTAAGTATGGTAAGTTCAATCTGTCTAAGAACATGGCAGAGATCACCTAGAAGGAGAGATAGAAAATGTCCTATACGCTTCCGAGTCATGGGCAAGTGTCTAACGACACCTCCTATAAAACCATGCCACAAACCCTTTGCACATTTCTTACGGTGGCACCCTAAAATAAGATATTACCCGGATGCAATAATATTTAATCCTCTGACAAATTTCTGGGTTACAGAGTTATTGTTGTAAAGTATATTTCAAATAAATGGCGATAGGGAAACTTCAATTACAGTGAACACCAGTGAGGCTCCACTTCAAGCTTTAGGATCCTAAATCGAATCAGTTTGCAAATGAGCTTCTGCCAGCTAATGAATATTAAGCCCAAGTCTGCAAGACAAACATTCCTCAGCTCTCCTGGGCCAATATTTTGATTTACAGTTAACTATTCCTGGCTTGTCTGTCTGACTCCAGATTCGGAGATTTGCAAATATTTGACTTCCCTTCGCTTGTAACGAAATTGTAAAGTTTCCCGTTTTTTTGAAATTTATACTTTAAGCGTCTATCAGATACCGATCTGGTCCTCTTCAAACTCGATTATTGAAGTTTCGACAACACGAAACGCACACAATGGCAAAAGCCACATTGTAAAGCCGGACCATGTAGATCTTTCGCGTTATAACGGACGAACGGTCTGACCGTTTGCACAATGGCGGACTGAGGGGGCCCTTCAATAGGCAAATTCATAGAAATTACATTAACAATCACATGACTATTTGCCCTTCTGATTGAAAGCTGATTCGATTCCGGTACGGGACATTTTTCCGGGACAGGCGCAACTCCGATGTAAATTATGCCACTCACTGATGTACGCTGTGTTTAGATTTGTTATAAAAATCATTTAGTCGATGGACGCGTCGGACAATTTTTGTTACTAGTGAAAAACCTTAAAGTGAAAAGTTCTTTTTATTCTCCCCATTTACTCTGCAAATAGTCTAATTAAAATTTTTAAAATATTTTGTTTAAGAAAAATTAAAAAATAAAAAAAGTTTGTAAAGCAAAAGATGTCTCCTTCTCTATCGCTTTACAATCCACAAGATATTGACAAGTTGTTCCAACACTGCTAACAACCACATATTTTCAATGGAAGGAAGATTTCTACGAACAAACTGATAGTATAGCTATGGTAGCCCTCTTAGGTTTCCTAACTATCTTATGGAAATTTTAGAGGCTAAAGTGCTGGTTTCCATACGTGGACGACATTTTTGTTATTTGGAGCGATGGCGAGGGCGAACTTCAAAACTTACTCTTACACTTCATCAACCCAAAATTTACATTTATTATGGAGATAGATGGATTATGGAGTGAGGAAGGACGCCTACCGATATTGGATGTTTTGGTATCAATGAGGCCAAATAGAAAGATTGCGCACGATTTTTATAGAAAACCAACACACACTGACAAATACCTCAATAACTGCCTGTGAAAGCCAAGAGAATTTGTGAGCAGGCTGAATTGTAACGGTAAATGAAGCATCTGGAAAGGGACTTTGATTCGAAAGGATATAGCAAGCACGAGTTCGATAGGGCCATCCGTCCAAGGAATGTAGAGCGCCAGAAAGAAACAACTGCAGAAGATGAAGAAATCTACCATACATCCACAAAGTAACGGACAGGATCGGCAGGCTACAGGAAAAGCACGATGTTAAAACTCTCTTTAAACCCGTACAATACCACAGAGCTTGAGATCTTCAATAATTGATTGAAGCTTCAATAATTTCCTAATATAAATTTCCTACTCTATGTTCTATTTTTTTCTCACGATAATAATCAATTTCCAATTGTCCTAAATCCTTCATTTCAGATTTTGTCATTAAGTAATTCTTATATGTTTCAAAATCCAGTAAATTTGATTCTGCAATAATATCAGCATACCCTAGCAAATAAATTAATTGACCATTTTCATATATATATGTAATAATGTGCATTTGATCTACTAAAACTCAAAAATATTAATTGATTATTATTTCTACCATTTCAGCACTTAAGCGCTCCTTTCAAATCATATAAAGATGTGTTCAACATTCATATATTGCCTGATTTACATTTAACCTTTCTCTGGTCATGACACGTTAAAAAACAGTAAAGGAATTCATGGTACTTTATGGCATGTTAGCATGCTTCGGTTTACATCACAAAATTCACTTTCGATGGATGAAAGGACATCAAAACAACAAAGACAATGAAACGGCGGACATTTCTGTTAAAAAGCGATCTAAAGAGAAACTGATATTGCCTGAATCGACATACAGTGTTGCCCAGCAACCAGCCATCAAAGGAAACAACACGACTCATATTGTGGCAGAACAGAATGTTCTTGGGAGCTAGAACTAGAGGTATAAGAGAGAATATCCAGATTGCAGTAGGTGTGGTGAAGAAGAAGAAACACCTCTACTTCTGACCCTAAATGCGAGGTTCTTCTGGGAACCAGACAACTCGTCTTTGGGCCATATTACAGTAAGACAACGAGATATAGCAGAGATCTTCAACAGGATGATTCCTGATTTCTTTGAGAAGTCATTGACTGATGAGTTGTAACATTACGGAACATGGACATCAAGAGCGAGAAAAAAAGTATGCTACACACCACATCAAAGGCCACATATATTTGAAAATCTTGTTACCGTCCTTTTTCGTGAATACCACTTTTCTGTATTCTTGAGTTTTTGAAAATCATCTTAATCATCTACCATTCTACTTACCTTATGCTTCTTGTCTTCTCTGTATATTTTTTTTGCATCTCTTGACTGGACTGTATATCATCTCGTACTTCCGGTTGTTCTAGTATAGCGACTTCTTGTAATTCTTCACGTATATTGTCATCTTTTTTTGGATAACCTTACCTGTTTAATTCTTCTTAGTTCTTTGATTGATAAATCACTGTCATGAAATTTTACAGGCTTAGAACAAATATTTCGCCCTGTGTCTTGATATCATAACCTTGATTCTTCTGTGATATATCCAACCATTAAACAGCCGAGTTTTAGTTACTTCGATGCTATTGCGAGATATAAATATAAAGAATGTATCAAAAAAATATATAATATTAGTTACTTTTGACTTCATTCCGTTCTATATTACTGCAAGTGTTTTCTCCATATCATCGTGTAGGGTTCTGTGTACCGTTCAGTGTTTGCCCCATTTATCGTTGTTCTTTTCTTTTCAATTATTGTTCGTATTATCTACAAAACCACCACACATCTTACCAAAAACCCCTATTTTCTCTACAAGTTTATTCGTTTCCATTATTACATTTTAATGTTGCAATTTTTAAATTTAAATTGGGCTAGCATCAATTTTATTAATGTGGGCAATGTTCAAACATTCCTGAAAAGATAGTTACTCTTGATTTCTAATTGATTAGACATAAATGGAATTTGGATTAAGTTATGTTTCTAATATAACTTCATCTGAATGCAGCTGAAACTCTGTCGGCTTAACTTCTTACTCCAAAAGCGTGATCTCGAATAGACTCACTAACATTTGCTAAATCATCTACAATGTTTCTTTTTATAATATTGTCTAAATTTTCGTCACATTTTAAATTATTCCCTCTCCATTATTAAAAATATTTCATCCCTTTCATTCTTTATAAAAATTAATTAATCCAGTATCTAAAAAATGTATATTATCTTTATTAAAACTTTTCAAAACTCATTTCTTTTTCGTTTTGCACTAGATTACCTCTGGATGCACTACTGTTCTTCTATAGTCAGGTCACAGTCATGATGGTTGCTCCATCTCGACTATGACTCCAATGTCTATTTCATTTGTTCTTTTTTCACCCAATTTCTGACATCTGAGACGTTTTATTCTTACCAAAGAGGGCAATAGCAAAATGAAAGCACTGTCTGACGTGCTGTGGTCATATATTAATGATAAAACAAATTTAACAATATACAATGATTGCCCTTCCGGATGGTGTGTGGTGTGGTAATGGTGTAGTAATAGTGTAATATTAATTGGTGGGCTAAAAGCCCCCTTAAGCGAACACTTGTTGTTGCCAACAAATTGAGGTTGTGAAGTGGCTCAGATAAAGCTCGGCTATAATAGATGTGAGTGCGCCACCACAGGTTCAACAGGACGGCTATAATAGATGTGAGTGCGCCACCACAGGTTCAACAGGATACCTCCCAGATATAAGCGAAACCTTAATAAATTAGGGCCACAGCAAGGGTTTGCTCCAAAATAAGTGTGTCCGTACGTAATGACCGGAGGCAAAGTAATGCCGGAATTTTACCAAGTTCACAAAAATATAAATTTGCCAAATTGTATCAATACAAAAAGTTGACAAAAATAAACTATTACCACTAAGATACAGACGTTGTACTAGGGATGTTGGGGTCGTAATAGTCTGGTCTTGTGGTCAGTTACTCTAGAAACGTGGGTTTGGATGTATCGGAGTGCCTCAATGGCAGTACTCCTGAGTTGGCTCAATGCCTCAATCAGCAGCAACAGGGACAACCACACAAATATTGTGCGCGAGCCCAAGGAGGTGTGACAAATAGATGGACCAGTGGTACAGGTCGTTGAAGTTTTGGGACAGAATGCTTACGAGCACGAGCCCCAAGCAAGCGCAACGTGTGCAGTTCGATCTCCTACCTAGTACCGTTATAACGAACCATAATAACCGAAAACCAGAAGAAAAGCGAAAGAGAAAAAGGTGAAATACTAATAAAGAAATTGCGAAAGCACATGGCTAGAAGACTTACCTCCAAGGAGGACAAAAACCATCACTATAATTTCTCTAATAAATTCAAATACAAAAGAACTACTAAAAACGGGTCCAAAAAAATACTTCATATAAATGTTTACCAGCAAGGTGTTTCACAAGTGGAGTTGGTTAGTAAAGTCCCGTAGTGAAACGGAGGTAATTTCGACCACACGAAGAACCACTAATATTGGCTCGAAATTTTATTCGAGGAAAGTTGAAAAATCTTCAAGATGCCCGAGACAAAATATAAACTCAACTTTTCTTCTGTAACGACTAGCCCTTCACGCCTGCAGCAAATTCCAAGGCAAGAAATAGAAAAATTATGACAGAAGCAAGAAGGCAAAATTCACTGTCCCTACTGTGATCATGCGTCTTTAGAGACTGAAGAGAAACAACAAATGGCGACCCTTTCTCAAAAATGGAATTTGGCCATGTTTGATACCAAAATGTAACATTCGCCGCTTCCCAACTGTAATAAAGAACCTGAGCGCCACGGTCTCAGAACGCCAACTCCATACAGATATGAGATATTTTAATTGCTTAAAGGAACGAGGTGCGAGAAAATTTCAAAAACGAACCCTACTTTTCAGAACTGTTCCGAGATATTTGCACCGCAAGATGGAAAGCGCGGTGTCGCGAGAATAGATCATTCCAGAACAGCTATTTTTGATTAGATCCGCCATACTTTGTTGTGGGACAAACAAACCATGTAGCCAAACATACGAAACTTTCTGTGTTTATACGGAAATTGTCAACACGGATCCTGACATTTCAGTTGTTGTTGGTATTTTTAGGGTAATAAATCTTTTTTTAAAATAATATTTTCCTGTTGGTATTCACATTTTCTCAAATTATTTTTCCTCTTATTGATTTTAAAACAACATCAATAAATTTAAGTATGAAAAAATAGTAAGAATGGCAACCCCGCCGCCGGTTTATTAATTTGGATGTGTAAACGTTTGAATAAGATCGATTTTGTTGGTTCGAATATTGAAACTTATTGAAAAAGTCGTTTATTTCTAATTTTTGTGCTGGAAATATTTAGAAGTGAATATTACTTCAAGCTTACTGGTGATGTCAAGTATCCTTATGACCAGAAAGAGGAAATTATAAACAATATTGATCCTTATATACTCCCTTTCGCCACAAGATTTGAGTTTCCCAATTTGTGATTTGCCAAATGTGACCTTACTGGATTTTGCAGACTATTTTATTATAAAGTACAGTTATTATACGTAGGTACTAAGCAGCAGTCGAAAGCATATAAAAGTCTACAAGCTTTTAAACTGTATGAATCTGGTGCAGTTCTTCCGATCCATGCAAAACAAGTCACCTAGGATGCTTATGTAATTTTAAGTAAGGTAAGATCAATTTAAACTAAGCTACTGCTTTAGCCAAAGCCATAGCTTATGCGGTTTTTTTATAGTTTTTGCTACAGGCTTAACTTCAAGACTAGCATATTCATCAAATGGTGTGAATAGCTATATGCTATAGTTATGTTTCTGAATTATCATAAATCCATTTAGGGCCTGCTGCTTTTTTTCACAAAATGAACCAAATTGAGTTTAACCATACAGGCAGAAATTCAACCAATTGTCAGCTGTGTTTTCCCCTTATATTTTATACATACCTAGGGCAGGACAACTTGACTTTATAAAACTGGGCATTTGCATAACCACATAACTTTTCAATTCCATTAGAAATCTCATTTAAGTAAAGTTCTTATTAAAGGTGCTTATCAAAACTATGTTAGGCTTAGAATCACTGGGTGTACACATTTTGCAGATTTAGTTGTAGGTATTCAGAAGAATTTATGGTGACGTAAATGAAATTTTTTAATAGATTTCCTCAAAATTCACCCCAGAGGGTCATTTACCCCAGAGGTATAATTACTGGTGAGTTTTATTGGGGGCACATAGAATATTTAGTGAAATTTAATTGAATTTAGTAATATTTAGTAAAATTTAAGGAAATTTTACTTGACACTTACTGGAATAATTTTGAACATATTTTATGAATTGATTTACCTCTCGTGTTAGGGGCTGTGTGAACATGTGATACGACAAGATATCAATTTACTTACACAATAAGCCTCATTTGCAAGGTTGTGGTTCAACAGAGTCAAGTGGGCTGTGAATCAAGGAATCTCTCACCAAGTTAAAAAATGTTCATACGTTGGTCAAGTGCAGACATTTTGTTGCAAAGGAGGCAGAAAATGTCATAAAATTAACATGACTGCCATCAAAGTACATAGGTAACTACAGATATAAGAAAGTGCATGAATGCAAAATGCAAATTATTTTCACTTGTATTTTAATGTGAGAGATCTCTTTCTTTGAGTTGTTGAAAGAAAATAGTGGGGCGACAACTCGAGTGAAATTCATTTTATCTAAATGCTTTTATTACTCCAACTTTTTGGGTCCAAAATTCATACCCAACTTGAGAACTTCTTCCTGTAATTTTCTGTTGAACTCCTACTGTTACATGTAAGTCATTCACTTGTTATTGACATCAAGTAAGCATTGAAAATTAGACTTTGACATTTTTATTGTATTTTTTCAAGGTGTGCTGAAAGGAGATATTTAGGTTAAAAAAAAATGAGGATTTCAAAGATAATGAGATGACAAAAATAAGTGAATGACTTGTATTTACCTATTATAGTCTACCTGTTTATTATATTTAATATTATTAGTGTAAATTTGCAGTATTATTAGGGTTGTATTAATTGTTACTTAATATCACTTTTATCGACATGCTCAGGACTGCATATAAAAACATGTTGTGTATCATATAATTTTATAGTGAAAATAATATACTTAATGTTAATATACCTACCTGCCTAATATCCAAAAACAATTTGTATACTTTTTACAAATTTGACACCCTGTCCTAACTTCAGAGAGAATCGGAACGGAATCTCCAAAATGGCATTATAAAACCCCACTTAGTAGTGTTTATAATTTAACCAGCACCAAGCCACACTTAGCTAGCTACAACCTTTGACAACAACAATTGAAGCTCCTCCTTGAAACATTATAAAATATTTTTGTAATGCTTCTATTCCAGCCAATGTACCAAATTCTTGATTGTAAGACATGAAATATGAAATAAGACATGAAAGTAAAAGGATTCTACGTGGTTGGTCTAATGACAGATTTAGAGAAGTGTTTAAATGGTAGGTTTAACAGGACTTTTATAAAAGGACAGTATGTACTAAAATAGTGGTATTGAAACATCTTGGACTTCCATTGTCTATATTGAGTTTTTTTATACGACATTTCGAGCAGTGGAATCTCTGCTCGTTTTCAAGTGAAACTGAAACAAGCCGAGATTCCAGTCTCACTTGAAATTGAGCCGAGATTCCACTGCTCAAAACGTCATGTAAAAATACACAATAAACACAATGGAAGTCCAAGATGTTTCGCTTAATAGTACATCATTGTCTACCACCTTTAAACAAAAATTGTGGTATGTTTGAAAGCAGATAATATGTTTAAAATATTTTAGTATGTTTAAAAGTCCACAGAACTTTCTTATGATGAAAAAAATATAAACATGTCTTGTACGTAGTTGGACTAAAGATGACCTTGAAAGATGACCATGAAAGAAGATAAGTATTTAAATGGCAAGTTCAGCGGGACTTTTATAAAAGGATAATATGTAACGAAATAGTAGTATGTTTAAAAGTAAATAACATGTTTAAAGTATTTTAGTATAAATATCTAAAATATATGTGATAGTATGTTTAAAAGTGGCTAGACATTCTCAACATGAAAAACTATAAACAAACATAACTGTATGGATCAGAACCAATTATACAACTATTTGGAGGGCCTGTAGAAAGGCATGAGTTTAGTTAACTAATTATTTCTAAAATGCTCATTGTTAATATCAGATTTTCTGTGTTTAAGTTTAAACTAAAATTAGACTACCTCATTATCAAAGTATGTATTTGTCTTGCTGACACAACTTTTGACTGGATGCTCCTAAAATTAGTGTATAAAACTTCCTTTGCCTAAAAGAAACAACATAGGAATACACTTATTACCTAAGCTCTATTTACAAATCATACCTGTGTTTGGATCACACTTAGCTTTCGAAAATTCCTTTCAAGAACCGAAATTCTAGCTGAACATCAAGCCTGGGTTTGTCTTTCAGGGCAATGCAGGTTTTCCTACAATTTTAAACATAAATAAGTAGGTATGCTCCAGTATACCTGCACATATACTTGTATAAATACTTTAATAATAATTACTGTTGAACTTACCAGTTATTAAATATCAGGTAATACGTCTCTTGCTAAGTAATTTTTGCTTCCTTTAAGGCTTGAAATTCAAACCCAAGCATTTCCATTTCCATGTTCAGTGTTCACTAACCAGGCAGATCAGGAAATCGAAAGAATGAAACGGTATTTCAATTATCTCATTCAGTACGCTAGTACGCATTTGAACATAAACGACATTACAAGAATAGGACATTTCCAATAAGCGCATAATTCAAAGCAACTCTTCAGATGATGATTAGGCCGCTTAGAGACTTTAGCGGATACTTGTAGTTACAAATATCTTAAATCAAAACGGAAACATGAAGATAACGATCGATTTTCAAGTTTCGTTTGACAGTGAAATTGAGGGGCAAACATGTCAAATGACGTAATCTTGGAATCGTTTATAGGAAAGAGTGAAAGTGAAAGTGAGAATTTTGACAACCTTGATTGGTCAAAGAATTCTGTTGACGAATTCCATTGGCCAGCATTTCTCACTTTCACTTTCACTCTTTCCTATTGGCGATTAGAATTACCGATGGGGGCGCTGCGAATGTGAACAAATATGGCGACTTAGGAAGTAATCCAAAAGTGACGTTTGTTAAATTTTAAGAGGTTTTTTTGATTGAAACGACTTTTTTCTTCTAGTTTCAAGGTATACTTAGTGTGTGAACACCGTTTTTAGAAAATTACTGTTTAAATTACGTACTAATAATATATTTATAGTTCAACAGCGGTTTCTGTGATATTGGTTTTTTTGTTAATCATTTTGTGGGCATAATTTCCTGTGAAGCATAAATTGCTTGAAAAAGTAAGTTTCCATGCAAAGTGTACCTTTTTTCGATTCTATTCCATAATTGTGACTTTTTTGAATTCAGGTATGGCTGAACCTGAAGCATACCTAAAACTAGCTACAGTCTTCCAGTACTTAGAAGCCTGGCTATAACCAGCAGATGTATTGTGGAAGGAGAAAACATCTTAAATTCCAAACACTTAATTTTGTGTGGCCATTATGGAAATCTACCAACACTGGAAGTTGAAGTGATAAAGATCGTAGCATTGTGCCTTCAGACAATAAGTGCTCTGCTGAATGGCAAACCCCATGAGGTGTCTCGAGCCGTGATGATCCATGCATCAGGTTACAACATTTTAAACTTTAAATGCACCTGTAAAGTAGGTGCATCTGAAAACTATTTAGGTAGGTACATAGTAAAAAACTATAGTAAAGTGGATGTGTTGTCACCAAAGTGTGTTTAAAATTTAAATGCAATAATATAGATAAAAGGTTTTTAATCAATTGTTTTATTTTGAAACCTGGGATAATAACAACTTGAGTTCTTATTTTGTCAAGCAATGTTGAAGTTGAGAAGTAAACCATTGCTTTAAATTTTGTAGTTGCTCGGTTGAAGTATGGGCTTTCATGTTTGGCCTAAAGGTTTTGCTCCAAGAGAATTAGGTAGCACCTGTCCTTTCTTACCTATTACGAAATTAAATATAAATCCTTTGAAAATAAAATGCCTAGTACCTTCCTTATTTCTTTGGAAAAAAATTTCAAGTGTAAGTAAGTAACTTTGTGCAAGGTAGATTGTTTTACTTACCAGTTTATTAACTAATAATCTTTATAAATGTTATAAAAATGAAGTCATTAAAGTTTGAACTGGTTGTCTAGGAATAATGTACTTTTTGACACTTCTTATAGGTATTTTTTAAATTAAAACTTGTCATGTTGTAATACTGGACACATTAAATTTACTACAACTGCACATATTACAGTAGTAATTTCATAAATATTGCTAATTAAATTCCTAGGTATATAAAGGACTTTTTAATATATCAAATATCTTTATTCTCTAATTAATTCTCTCAATATGTACTCTTGCTTTTGACAGTAGTTTTGGGCCAAAATACTAATAATTTTGGACAAGCAGGTATTCAAGGAGCGACAAAACCAAATGCATCGACCTTTAGGTACAACTGTGTTGCATTTACTTCGCCTACCTTCAATCTTTCTCGATAGATATTCCAATGTTGAGTGACTTGCAAATTGTAATTTCTGAAGATAATCAGCTAGACCTTTACCTTGTTACTTGTAGTATCACAGTAGGGATTGCTAAAAGGTTGAGGTGGGTGGGACTTCAGAGTTAAAGGGGGCCTCTACCAACAGCTAGATCTTGTAGAGTTTTCTTAAAGGGTTTAAATTTGTAGTTCATTCTTCTTTGCTTGGGACAGTTTGGAGAAAAAATTATGACAAGCTTTTTTTTATTTTATATCAATCAAATCATATCTATGTTAATGCAACAATTAACCTAACTATATACACAAAGAGGAATAGAATCATCTTTGCGAAAGCTGTTTCGAAACAATCACCACTTGTCACTTGGACACTTTTATCCAAAAACTTAGACTGTGGTGCTTCTTGGTGCACTGATGTCTTCATATCCACCAAAGCATTTACTACCAATTGTTCCTTAGGTGTTAGATCACTCAATCGTAACCACTTTTATTCACTAGGTTCAGAATTTAAAGTCATAGGTTCTTTATGACAACCGTCATATACACTACTAAAGTCTGGGATAGAGAAATCATTGTCTGACAAACTTTCCCTGGAGGAAGATTTCTTGATGGTCCCGCAAAAGCTTTTAACTTAGGTCTCAACAAGTTTGATGCTAGTTTTCCTGAAAAATTATTACCCAAAAATGTTAAACAAAAAAACACTTAATTGAAAAATATGTCTAAATACCTCTATTGTAATCATGTTGCTTAAAGTGCAATGAACAAACTCTCAAATGTTTGCTAACTGGTTTTGTTATTGATAGGATTTTGATCCAGGATTTTCTCGTGTCCACAAACTCATCCACGACAAACTCTTCTTTGGAAATACTTCTGTTGGTGTTTTTGGGGCAATTGCAATTTAATTCGCAGCAATCTGTATTATGGATAGTTTTCTTCTGCTTTTTTCTTGTACTGAGCATTTTTATAAATCACCTGACAATTTGGACCACAAAACTAATCATTAAACACCCTGATACATGAAGTAAAAAAAAACTATACAAAATGTAGACAATTTTGGAAAATGCAGGAAAATTTAAAAATAAATCAAACTTTGTTGATGCAACTAGAATATCAGGATACAACTCCCGAAGCAAGGACGAAAATACGTATAAATAAAAATAAAAAGAAAAGTAAAAATGATTACTTCCTAACTAGTTTTACATTTTTGCCCCCAGGTGGCGTCTAGATTTTTTTAATCGCCAATAGAATAAGCGTCCAGTCGTGCCGATCATAATATAACCTCGAAAATAGCAAATGCAAATAAACCCAATATTATTAACGGCAAGATGAAAATTAATTAATAAAGCAAACAGCAAATGGGTTCAGACTGCATTTCAGAAATCAACGAGAGGAAATCAGTCAGCAGGATAAAAATGTACTTTGCGATAATATCCCACTATAATCAACGGTAAATTTATCGAGTGTAATGAAGCCAAAGAGCAATCAAGAAGGTAAGTTTATTGTCATAATTCTAATGGCAAAACCAAACTGCTACACATCCCTCCTCACAGCGGCCACTAAGAAACTAAGAAATTTTACAATTTTAAAATCATTGACGTAGATTACAAAGTGTCAATAAAACGTTTCTGTTTTATGTTGTACAAGAACTACGAAAATCAAATGGAAAACTGTTGCGTAAACTGAGTAGTAACAAATGGTTAAAAATGAAGTCTCCGATCCTTTAGTAAATTTTAGTGGTGTCTGTCATATAAACCTGTTATCCAGGATTTTTCAATGTTCTACAAGTTTTATGTAAAAAATACAAATTTATAAATTTCTCCAAAATCGCAATTAATGTGTAAGTTCCGAAGAGGGCAGCAGCTGAGAAGTTTAGTCAGCGAACCCTGAAATTGGCCAATCGGGTGCCGATTTTCAGCGTTCGCTGACTAAATTTCTCAGCTGCTGCCGTCGGCGGAACCTACGCAATATCTCAATGAAATTTGACGAAGTTTTGCTGTTATGGAATGCGCATGTTTTGCAAGTTCTATTGAAATATCTCTAGCGGTTTTTGGAAAATTTTGCAGATTTTCATTTTTATAATAAAACTTGAATACTTTTAGATGTTTATATAACAAACGCCCCTTAAAATTGATCAAAGGATGGGACGTTTCATTTAATATTTTTTCATTTAAATTTTTGCTCTTCTTGTACAACACAGTTAATGATTTTAAAATCAATTAACCTTTAGGGACAATTTGTTTTATCTGCGCGGATTTTCTCGCAATATACTGTAATTTATAAGAAAGCGCAAACTTTTTAAACGCCGCGTAACTGTTGTGGTAGAGGAAAAGGCAAAAAAACCCCAAAAACTTCCTGAAATAGGGAGCAAGGCTCTTAAATGTCATTACAATAAAACTTTTAAAGTTAGGGCACCCGTCATGACGTCATAGTTAACAAAATATTGATCAGTTTCCTATTAGATAATTTTTTTTTGTGGACTAAAAACTAAAAACCACTGAACATGTCTCGAGATATCAACCAAAATCATTAAATGTCATAACAATAAATGGTCTTTTATTACCTTACGTACCAAATGCAGTGGATTGAAATGCAATCATTTTGTAGTGCTTGTTCCTTTATTTTGTATAATTAAAAAAAAAGGACTTTTATTTAATGTCAAATTTCTACCCCGGTTTTAGAAAATCTTTTTAATTTACGATTTTCGGTTAAGCCATTTTCGAGATACAGACCGTCAAAATGGCGGAACATTTTGCTGTACACTCTCAAGAAATAAATCTTTTCTTTAATTTCTTTTATTGCATCTTCGAAATGCAGAGACAAGTTTTCGATGCGGTATATATTGCCAAGTATATTTAGTATGCTGTTTCTACATGTCTGTTATTGTTATAGCTTTAAATGAGGACACAATAAAGGTCGAAACTTTGGCAATTTTAGCAAAGTGAATTGGCTATTTTGTCCTCCACGTGCAACCTAACATCTTTGCTAGACAAAAAAAAAAGACGCAAAGCACACACAGATCCAAATTTTTCTATAATCTTCTCTATTCGAAAATACTCTCTAACGCTTTTCAATTTCTAAAGTTCGTTGTCCCCTATATACATTACAGCTACCATATCGAGTTGTAAAATGCCATTCAAACGGAGCCCTCAGCTCCCAATCCCATCCACCACTTCACTGCGAAAAGATGCAATCCCGCACTGAAATTCCGCTAAGAGCCTTAAAAATAGCCAATATTCCCTTCTGGCACAAAGGTGAGAGTGGTTGTATAAATAGGTCGTCCTGGACCTTTTACTAAAGGAGAAGAAGCTGCTGCCTGTCGTTGACAGATAACGGCATATCTCCCTCGGCAAGGCCATTAGCGCCCCCCGACAACAGACGACGGCTCTTTAAACAGGTGTTACTGGCACTGGTTACGTCGATAATGAGACACCTCTTTTGTATGGGATTTTATTCTTTTGCTGATTACAATTGTCTGACCGCTTACAGAAGAACTCCGCCCGAAGTTTAATAAAGAAAAACTTTCGCTTTTCTATTACGTAGTAGATACAAGTTTTAAGTAGGATTTAGAAAGTTTGAAATAAAATATCTAAAATATCGACATGCTTTTCTTTTGCTGGTTGATTGGCTGGTTGTGGCAAATAGTATTTCAATTTTATGCGTGGATTTCGTTGGGAATTCATTCTGAACCATCATTGGACAATGACATTGTTAAAAGAAGGCCTCAACGAGGAAATACAATTACTTATAAAAAAGCTGCATTAGGATGCGCAGAAGAAAAATTATCTTTAAGTTAGTAAATGAAAAAAAAAATGGTTGTCAACGTTTTTTTTTCATAGCTTTTGTAAAATACAACCAAGCATCATGCATTCATTTAAAAAAAAAACTCAAGCAGGTCATGGAATTAGAACAGTAAGTCTAAGGTGACCTCATAAAAAAAGAATTGAAAATCAAATATTTTCAATATGGCTAGCTTTAGGGCTGGACTATTTAATCACTAAAATTAAATAATAACCATTTTATTGAACACAATAAAAACAAACAAAATTAGAATTTGTCCCACGGCTACGACAATGAAACAGCGAATGACAGCATATTTCTATTAAAAATTACAATATTTAAAAAATGTAGTGTCAGTGTTAATAATTTTTATAATAACGCATTTTTTTTAACTAACGATTGACCAAGGGCCGGTAGTTTGAATTTCGATTAATATATTTGAACACTGGTTATCTATGACATATTGTTATGACTGTAACATTTGACCGATGATTACTTAATCAAGTTCGTGATCGGGATTCAAAATACTGGTCCTAATTGTAATGAATTTTTCTTATATTTAATGAACAAAAATCAAACGATAGAAACCTCCTCTTATATTTGCTGATTCAGTAAAATGTGTAAACACACGTAGATAGTTTGTTGTATACATATGCAAACCCTTTTTTTGTGATTCCAAGGCGAAGCGATAGGATCCCTTTTTAAGAATGTAGCTAGTGTGAGTAATATACAGTCGAGCATTCAATAAGCAAGAAGGCTGTATTTTTATTTGATATTCCCCATATTCCAACAGATTATGGTCCCAGGCACTTTTAATTGACTTTGTGCTTACAGCCGAAATTAGTTGTGGAGTCGAACCCGTAAATTTCAATCAGTAAAAATGGAATCGTCTAAAATCGCGAAACGTAATATTCAACCGTTTGCGGGCGAAAGATATTCGGGGTGGAAACATCGAGTGAAGTTATTGCTTGCAGAACTGAATGTTGTAGAAGTAGTGAACACCGAAACACGTGCAATTTGCTGTCGGTACGGCGCATGCAAGAAAGCGGGATGAAAATTGCTTTTGACAATGATGAGTCACAGTACAAAACAGTGATCACCAAATCATCTTATCTGGTAAGTCTCATAATAGTTTATTTACTTGGTGTGGAAAGTATTGCGGGTGTAGACTTTGAAAAATGCACTTCACACTTTTGAAATTACCAACGTTTCGATCCTTTATTGGATCTTCACCAGTGCTTCATCAACTTTTCAACTATTCAATTTACTAAAATGTTTGAAGAAATAGTCCGAGCTGCTTCACACATAAGGTCACCTCAGTCCACGCTAAGGCTACTTGAATGACACATGTTCTTAAACCAGCCATAGACTTTATGCGTGTTTTAATGCATAAGAATTTTACACCTTACAAACTCGACTATCTTCACTCACTGAAAAAGGTATGCACAATTTTAGCAACTTGGAGATATAGTTTCTTTTATGTAGTTTTTTTTTCAATTTATATTGTTCAGGCTAATTTACATTGTGGAGATGTATATCATAATAATGGTAACGAATTTGTAATGTTTTAGCCCTGATGAAGATCCAATAAAGGATCGAAACGTTGGTAATTTCAAAAATGTGTAATGGTTGAAAACTGTCGCTAGAATTAGTCATGCAAATGCGGATATTTGTCGTTTATTTGGGGCTGAATCGTTTGTTGTTCTGTTCGAGTGTAAAGATTTGAGGTTGTTTATTTACCTTTTTTTTGCTAACCTGTGGAAGGTGGATAGGGTTCGCGTTTTGTCTTGTCAGGGGTCTCAGGACTGTACTGGCAGTGAAGTGCGCCCATTTTCCTTGCCTTTGTTTCCATAAGGGAGGCCACAGATTTTATTAAGTTTAGGAAATTATAACCCCAAAACTTGGAAATAAATAAACAACTGACTTATTTCAAATGTCGGATTGATTGAGTGATATATTGACGGATTTGTTTTGGCAATGGGTGAATTGTGTAGATATGGAGGTGACTGCCTATCAGCCTAAGTGCTTCGGTTTCTTGGCCGGAAGTCCGCCATGTTAGAGAGGACTTTGCTAATTCTTTGCTTGCACCTAATAGCCCCTTGTCAGCTGTTCGTAAGTCAAACGTTATTTTATGATAATATCATCAGATGAAATGGAAAGAATGAGGGACCAACTTAAAGTGATACATTTTGCTTATTTTCTGAGGAGTAAAAAGGGTAGCGAGAGCAAGTATTTTGGGTGTCGTCCAAAAACGCCTTTCGATAACAATGAGAATTGACATTCGTCAATTGTTCGTTGCGCGCTGGCGCTCTCGAACCTTATCTTTTCCCCACCTCCACCTTTTATCTATTGAAAATCGGAATATTGGTGAAGATTTTTCTTTCTGGATCAAGACACGTGGAAGACACCACTCATCTCTTCGCTGCTACTCATTTCGACGTAAAAGTGTAAACCACTACGTGGGATTTAGTCGATTTGTAGTAGTATTTCAACTTCCCTTGGATGGTGTTAGTTTTGGGGTCACTCGACCAGTTTTTGGGACATTTTTGGATGAGGGAAGTTGAACCGAATTTCGGGATTGTGCAGCAAGAGAGTTTGGGCCTACAAGCAAAGCATTTGTCAACATATACTACGATCCAGGGCCACATAAGCCACTGTACCACGTGTCAGCAAGGTTAATGTGAGGGCTCAAAGCAGCCACACCACGTGTTTCTTTTGTTCTGTTTTTGGAAACCCTCGTGGACGAGGGTGTTTCCAAGGGGGCCTACCGCCACCATTAGTATTTCCAAGGGGGCCTACCGCCACCATTAGTGTTTTCAAGGGGGCCTACCGCCACTATTAGTCTTTCCAAGGAGGCCAACAGCCACTTTAGTGTTTCCAAGGGGATACCAGGCACCATTATTGTTTCTGAAGGTTAATCACCACTTTATTGTTATCGAGGGGTGCAAATCACCACCTTATTGTTCGAAAACCACCACCATTGTTGTAAGGGTGGTTAGACAGCTACCACCATAATTTTTGGAGGGCCAATAGCCACTACCTTTTGCGTTGTTTTGGACCTAAAGCGCCTAGCCTTTGTGACCATCAGTAATAGCGTCGCGTCAAGCTAAGTAGTAGTATTTAAGTTAACCTGTTTTTTTTTATTGTTACGCTTGGTGATCACCACTAGGGAAATACATTCCAAACAATTGTGATAAGTAGAATTAAGGAAAACCTTTCACTCATTGACTTGAAGTACAATCATCATATTGTACAACATTGATTTCGTTCTTTGATATAGGACATAAATTAAACTTGTTAGTTTTATTTTGTTTGCAAGTACTATGGGTATTTTGGAAGAGGCTAAAGGGAACTGATCAGCTACCTAACAGCGTAGGATTTTTCCAATTTAATTGATTAAAATTAGTGGCGCCCCGAACTCTTTTTGGCACTTTTTGGCACTTTTTGTTCCTAACCTGATACTTTTCCCTGAGCACTTTTTGAATATTCTAAGATACCTTCACTGAAATTAAAGTGTTACAAGTGTAAAGTGCATTTTTCAAGTCCTACACCCTTCTTTCCACACCTATATCTATAAGGACGCGAAGTATCATGAAGTTTATTTACTGGTATATCTACCATTAACAAAAACATCGAAATTGAAAGTCAGGTCAATATTTCTAAAACTGACAATTCAAAATTATAACACGCACGTTTAGGCCATATCAGTAAATCAAAATTCAATTAAACAGCATGATATGTTTGAGGATATTATTGAGCTTAAAGACGTAATGTCAATTGAAGCTGTATGCGAGTGTAAGTCAATTGCAGCTATATGCAAGTAAAGGAAAGTAAAGAATACATTTTAAGACCATTATTTATTGTACACACGGCCGTGTGTGGTCGCATTTCGCTACCAACTGTAAGTTGTTACAAACTATTTTATATACATTTAATAATACAAACTATTTTGTCACTTTTATTGATGGATATACACGCTACATCGTCACGTATCTGCTGGCGTTAAAATAAGAAGTTTTAAGTGTATTTTGTAGCAAAGAGTGAGGCACATTTTTAATCAAAAAATCGTTAATCTTTACTGCGACAATGGACGAGACTACTGAGTGTGTGGGCTCTATACAGGGTGTCCGGAAATGTCGCGCAAATATTTCGAGGAGTGATTCTAGAGTAAAAATAAAAGTCACAAGTTCCTATAACATTTTTTCGAAAACTCAGAGATAAAGGCTCAACAACACTTTAATATTAAGATTTTGAAAATATATATTCTTTAATATTTTTTTTGTTTCTTATTCGATCAATTTAAAATTTGGTACGTTAATTACCCATATTCATGCGCATAAACGCACGAAATTTGATTTTCATCCCTCAAACCTAAAGGGCTGGAACCACCCTTGTCATGTAATTAATAACTAGAAATTTTTTGCTTTTAACTTTTTGTAATTTCAATCACCCAAGATAAAAGATCACTCAAAATCTCGCAACAAAGGTTTACTTGTTGCACCTTCGTGTGCCTTGAGAACAAGTGCTATACACTTTGGTGCATCTATGAGATCAAAGACAGCCATTTTGAAATATCAAATTATTTATTTTTTAATGAAAAACGAAGAAACTAAATAATTAGTTGGGCACCGACACGCAATAACTTACAACTCATTATTTAATATTAATGACAGCTATCACTTTTTATAATAGATTTTCGAATTGCCGTCCGTCTTCCTCATAATGCATAAATTAAGTCTTCTCAAAAAAGTACGACGAACTCGAAAAAAAATTCCCTCTTTTTGTGCAATTGCATTACAATTAACGATAATTCGCTCTCTCACCTCTTGTGCGCTGTTTACTGGCCTCTGATACACTAAGGGCCGTTCGCATTAAGCAATTTTTAAGTATACTTAGTTAAGGCTTCCATTATTTCCATGGTTACTCATGTTAACAGCTATGGCTTAAGGGCCCTTAACTTTAAGTTTACTTAAAATTTCCTTGGTGGAAATGGCCATAAGGATTTTAAATGGCCCCTAAACAAAAAGTACATTAGGTTTAAGTCTGGCGATCTGGGAGCCCACTCTACATACCCACCGCGTCCTATCCACCTGGCAGGAAGCGTTTCGTTTAAAAATCTCCTTACAGCTAGCCCACAATGTGGAAGAGCTCCATCTTGTAACAACCACATTGAATTTCTCACGTGAAGGGGTATACTTTCCAGCAGAACAGGCAACTAATTTCTTAAGAAATCTATGTATGTATCACTATTGAGTCTAGGTGGCAAAAAATATGGCCCGATTAAATGATCTCCTACTATGCCAGCATACACGTTAACGGAAAATTTGTTTTGAAAATTACGTTCCACTGTCGCATTAGGATTTTCTTCAGCCCAAGAATGTAGATTTATTACGCCATCGTGTCCAAATCCAGCTTCATCCGTAAAGAGCACACTCCCTAAAAGGTTTTCATCGCCGTTGTGAAGGTCCAGGATCCTATTACACATGCGCACTCGTGCCATAGGTTCTTCAGGATTCAATGCATGAACTTTTCGGTAATGGTAGGGATGAAGGAGTTGTTCTTGTAATATCTCGTGCACTGAACTTTTTGGAATATTGTCCAATTGAGTACCAATTCTTCTTACACTAAGGGTAGGGTTATTCTCGATAGATTCTAATATGCGTTGTTCAACTTGAGGCGTTCTGGTTCGTCTCTATTGACCTACGTCATAAAGGTTCCGCTTAAAAGCTCCCAGTTCTCCTAGCCTGGTGTGGATAGTACTAAATAGTCGTGACTGAGGAATTCTTCTATTTGGGAATGCTTCACCATAAAAACGTTTTGCTGCTGACGCTTTGCCACCAGCTACACCGTAACAGTGCATATCGCGTAATTCGTTGTTGGAATATGTATTATTATTCATTTTACTCAGTAATTAGCATTAAATTCACCAACTGGATTTATTTAAAACAACTTATTAATAATCTGTTCAAAATGTTTCCATATTATTACTTCTGTTCCCTTAGAAAAGTCGCATATTTTGTTCTCAAGGCTCACTTCGTTAAAATGGTGAAAACAGAATAAATCAGTTGTCGTGCATGCTGTGCAAGACAAACTTTAAAGTCGCTTTTCTCGATAACGGCTCAATTTACGAAGGTGCAACAAGTAAACCTTTTTTGCGTGTTTTTGAGTGGTCTTTTATGCTGTGTGATTGAAATTAGCAAAAAGTCAAAAGCAAAAAAGTTTCTAGTTATTAGGTACATGACAAGGGCGGTTCCAGCCCTTTAAGTTTGAGGGATGAATATCAAATGTTGTACTTTTATGCACACGAACAAGAGTAATTAGCGTGCAATATTTCAAATTGATCGGTTAAGAAAAAAAAATATTAAAACAAAATGTTTCAAAAATCTTGACTTTAAAATGCTCTAGATTATTTATCTTTGAGTTTTCGAAAAATGTTAAAAGAACTTGTGACCTTTATTTTTACTCTAGAATCATTCATCGAAATATTTGCGCGAAACTTCCGGACACCCTGTATAAGATGCCTGTGATGGCGGCTCTTTTTTGGGAAGTGGTTGGCTTGAGAAGCTCTAAAGCTACTCTTTATGGTAACCGTGTTAGATTTTGTTTTTGAATTCGATTTATTGCTTCCGGCAGCCTTGATAAAGACCAAAATATATGGTCGAAACGTCGGCGATTTAATAGCAGACTGAAGTTATTACTTTGTCCCCATCCCTCGATACCACATTATCTTCATTGATACTGGGACACTAAACACTTGGAAGTTTTTTTTTCAAATGTTTAAAAGGAGGGAAATACGATTTTTTCTCAATTCTCAAATTTTACCGCCTATAATTTAATTCGCCTATAACGCGAAAACGCCACGACCGATTGGAGTTTGTCCAAACTTTTTTTTCTCTTCTCGATATCTTCTTTCACCTCCCACCACCGGAAGTTTCGTAGGTGCAATATTTTAGGAGACAGACCTATTGAGTGGACGATTTTTAGGCATTTTTAGAATCGCGTTTTTAGACCAATTAAAAAAAAAACACTCTTACAGAGGTTAATTTCATTCGAATTGAGTTTGGTACGTTCTTAGAGGATTGAAAATGTGCCATTCCGATCAGAAACAGAAAGAAAATTCCGAATTTTTTTTGAAAATGACCAAACGTGTCCATGGGGGTATTACGACTTTTTCTCAGTTCTCAAGTTTGACCGCCTGTATGTCTTTTCCTCCAATGTCTTTTCCTCTTCTTGTTGTCCTCTTTTACCTCCCACCACCGGAAGTACCGTAGGTGCAATATTTTCGGAGATACACCCCTTCGGTGATCGATTTTCAGGCATCTTTAGAATCGCGTTTTTTTTTAACATTTTGAAAAGAAAAACATTTTAGAGGTTAATTTAATTCGTACTGAGTTTGTTACGTTCTTAGGGAATTGTAAACGTGCCGTTTCGATCAAAAACAGCAAAAAAAAATCCCCGATTTGTTTTTGAAAAAAAAAACAGATTTGATCCAGCGATTTTTTATATCAATTCTCAAATTTGACTGCCTGTAACTTGAGAACGCCTTGACTGATTGGAGGGAATCCAATTGTCATTTCCTCTTCTTCATGTCTTCTTTCACCTCCCTCCACCGGAAATTCCGTAGGTGCATTATTTTTGGAGAAAGACTTTTCGGTGTTCGATTTTTAGTCACTTTTAGAATTACGATTTTTGATCATGTAAAAAAAACCGCTTTAGAGGTTAATTTAATTCGAATCAAATTTTTTACATTCTTACAGAATTGCAAACGTGCCATAAACGGAAAAAATATCCCAACAGAATTTTTTTTTTTTAAATGTCCAGGTCCAAGTCCAGGGGAGTATTACGACTTTTTCTCAATTCTCAGTTTTGACCGCCTGTAACTTGAGAACGCTACGACCGATTGAAGTGAATTTAAATGTCTTCTCCTCTACTTCATGTTCTCTTTTACCTCCCATAACCGGAAGAGCCGTAGGTGCGATATTTGCGGAGATAGACACTGGAGAATCGCGTTTTTATAAAGCACTTTAGAGGTAATTTCATTCGAATCGAGTTTGGTGTACCTTCTTGGGAGATTGCAAACGTTTACTTAACCGTACCATTACGATCAAATACAGAATAAAAAAATTTTTCGAGGCAGTTTTTTTGTCCAAGGGGGGGGGGGGGTATTACGACTTTTTTCTCAATTCTCAACGTTGAATGCCTGTAACTTGAGAAACGTCACGATCGATTGAAGTCAGTCCAAATGTCTTTTCTTCCTCTCGATGTTCTCTTTCACCTTCCACCATCGCGATAGGTGTAATATTTTCGGAGATAACCCCTTCGGTGATCGATTTTTAGGCACTTTCAGAATCGCGTTTTTTTGACCTTTAAAAAAAAACACTTTAGGACTTAATTTCATTCTAATTGAGTTTGGTAGGATCTTAGGGGATTGCAATCGTGCCATTACGATCAAAAACAGAAAAAAAATCCGACTTCTTTTGGAAAATGTCCAAAGGGACCAATTGTCCAATTACAACTTCTTTTTTCTATTCTCAACGTTGAATGCCTGTAACTTGAGAACGCCACGACCGATTGTGGTGAGTTCAAATGTTTTTTCTTCCTCTTGACGTTCTCTTTCCCCTCCCACCACCGGAAATTCCGTAGGTGCAATATTTTCGGAGATAGAGCCTTGAGAATCGCGTTTTTATAAAGCACTTTAGAGGTAATTTCATTCGAATCGAGTTTGGTGTACCTTCTTGGGAGATTGCAAACGTACCATTACGATCAAAAACAGAACAAAAAATTTCCAATTTTTTTTAAATGTCCAAAGGGGAGTATTGCGACTATTTTCTCAACTCTCAACGTTGAATGCCTGTAACTTGACAACGTCACGATCGATTGAAGTCAGTCCAAATGCCTTTTCTTCCTCTCGATGTTCTCTTTCACCTTCCACCATCGGAAGTGCCATAGGCGCAATATTTTCGGAGATAACCCCTTCGGTGATCGATTTTTAGGCACTTTTAAAACCGCGTTTTTTTGACCATTCAAAAAAATCGCTTTAAGATTTAACTTCATTCGAACTGGTTTTGTAAAATGGTAAAATTCGAAAGGTTCTTGAGTTCTTAGGGTATTGCAGACGGGCCATTTCGATAAAAAACAGAAAAAAAATCCGATGTTTTTTTGAAAACGACCAAAGTGGAGGGAGTATTATAACTTTTTTTCTCATTTTTCAAATTTAATCGCCTGTAACATGGCAACGCCTCGAACGATTGGAGTGAATCCAAGTGTGTTTTTCCTCCTCTCTTCTTGATGTCCTCTTTCACCTCCCACCCTCGGAAGTTCCGTAGGTGCAATATTTTCGGAGATAGACCCCTTCGGTGGTCAATTTTAGACACTTTTAAAATGGCGTTTTTTTGACCATTCAAAAAAACGGCTTTAGGGCTGAACTTCATTCGAAGTGAGTTTGTTACGTTCTTAGGGTATTGAAGACGTGCCATTTCGAAAAAAAGACAGAAAAAAAAATCATTTTTTTTTAATAACCAAGGGTATGATTACTTTTTCTCAGTTCTCAAATTTAACCGCCTGTAACATGGGAACGCCTCGATCGATTGTATCTTTTCTTCCTCTTCTTGATGTCCTCTTTCGCCTCCCACCATCGGAAGTTCCGTAGGTGCAATATTTTCTGAGATGGACCCTTCGGGTTTCTTGGGGTGCGGCCCTTAGAACTACCCGCCGCGCCGTATAATACAACCAAGGTCCAAGAACGACGCGCGTTCATATGTCGCTATTATATATTTACCAGAGAAGGGGAAAACTGCTCTCATATAACAACATCACCTCAACATATGGAAATGAAACCTCCGCTATTATGAAGCAGTCCTTGAATCTTGGCACCAAGATAGCGCAACTTAGAGAACCCTATTACTTCTGAAGATGCCATAGGACATCGGAACAGTTAAGACTAATAGAAGTTTGAGAAAAAACACTGTGTTTTTTTCTCAAAAGTGTTTCTAAAACTACGTTAATACGAACTTAAATTACGCCAAATACGGTCCTCTAAACTCAAAACAAACCAAATTCATCTACTAATTCCGTCAAAGAAAAACGGCTTGGCATTGTCCAGGAGCACAAATTATGTTTACTTCATACTGTATCATTTAAGACATTTTTACGTACTTGATTTTTTATCCGGTATACACCTTTTTATAGGATTGGATATCGTAAAGAAATTTTACTTCATACTGTATCATTTAGAACACTTTTACGTACTTGATTTTAATCCGGTAAATAGCCTTTTGCAGGATTGGATATCGTAAAGAAATTTTACAGTATTGAGTACAGGCACATCTTCAATAAATCCATTACATCCATGTACCGGTACCTGTACCGGTACCGGTACCTGTACCGGTACCGGTACAGGATACCGTAATGAAACTATTTGTCAAAGTGGCGGATTTGTCAAAAATATATTCGCCGCGCATAAAATTATTTTTTCCTGTTTTTAATAAGTATGAAGTAAAATGTTGTACATCATACGCCCGGTAACGTGTTACAGTATTCCTTTCTTACTCCTACTGTAAAACTATATTTACCGGACTTATAACGTAAATAACTGTTACAATATTGAGTACCGGCACATCCTGTGGCAGTATTCAATAAATCCATTGTATCCATGGTATCCTGTTCCGGTACCTGTACCGGTACCGGTACAGGATGCCGTAGTGAAACTATATCGGATTTCTCACAAATAAATTCGCGGCGCATAAAATTAATTTTTTCCTGTTTTTAATAAGTATGAAGTAAAATGTTGTACGTCATACGTCCGGTAACGTGTTACAGTAGTCTCTCAATTCCAGATTCGGCTAGCGCCTTGTCCGGAAACATCTTACTCCTACTGTAAAACTATATTTACCGGACTTATAACGTAAATAACTATTATTTACCTTATCACTCAGACATAACAGGCAGGTAGATGGTTCTGCAGTAAAATTTCCCCAGTTCTGAAAAATTTTAAATATTCTGTGGTTTGATCTTTGAGGGATATTTTAGCTAGTTTTAGCTAAATAGAAGTCTTGGAGAAATTGAGCCATTTGGAATGTCTGAATAGATGTATATAGGCAATGATATTACGACTCTACAACTAGATTGCCCTTCTTGTATCATGGGTCAAATTGGGCCTTAGTGTTAAAGGTACCACTTTTATAGAAAAAACTAAATATATATTCAACCAGGAATATATGCAAAAAACATCAAACATATCCCGAGGTGTGACGTTTCTCTACATACTCCTGTAGCGAAGTACAAATATATACTGGGTGTTCATTATAAAATTTCATCTAGCAGTCTTTGAAATTTTGACAGAAAAGGATGACATAATCAAAATAAATCGACTTTTGTTTCTCCATCCATTTCTTTTGACACTTCACAGCCAACTAAATTAAGTTTTTTAATGAACACCACGTACTCAAAAGCTTTTAACAAAAATATTTCAAGTTTTGTTGAAGAATACCCCACTTCAATATATACATGAATCTTGCCAAAATGGCACCGCTAACGGAAATCCACTGAGCGGCTTTAGAGATGGACAGTTTCAAATTTAATTCACAATTTTTAGTTTATTTTGCACAGGGTTTCATGAAATCTCTCGACAACTCAAACTAGCAGGTGCTGAGCTCTATGAAGAAGTGAACTAGTTTGCACAATACTCATTACCATGCAGCCATTCCTGGCTCTATATAGATATTTAGCACAATGAATATATCGCCACAAATTCGTTATCAAGTTTGTGCTACGTCATTACACAAAAGGCATTAGAACCGCACGTATAGAAAAATAATTTCGTCCATACCATTTAATGAGCATTTGAGTCACGATGATTACGCTCCCCTCAACTAGACGATAGTCACGTGTTTTTCTTTATGAATTTTATCCGAGTGCCCCTCTGAGGAGCATTGTGTTGTAACAGTCTATACATCATAATCGCTGAACTAGTGTGGAAATTAATGGATTATTGATTTCGCCGGTTAGTACACTCATAATGAGATTTTATATCTTCAGTCTGGGATGGGGTTTTAAATTTAGTTCAGGTTCAAATCCTCGAGAACAATGTTTTTGTGTCAGACTTGAAATAATGGGAAAGGAGCACAATGAGAGTCATTCTTTGAACTTGGGCATTTAATTGAGGAAAAGGCTGTTCCGACTGGCTTCCTATTGTCTTAGTTCCCTTTTATCTCGGCCTTTAGATTCAAGTTAAAATATTACCCTGCCATAGCTGTAACTAGCTTAAAAACCACCAGAATTATTTCCAATTAATATTTTATTTACAAAGAAAAATCTGTATATAAAAATTGCCACTTATCTACTTAGGGTACTTATGTATGCTAAACAACGGAAGAGGACTGTTCCTTCAGTTTTTCGGAGTCCAACAGCTGAAGAGTTTTGAGCTCACTGGCATAGGCGACACCGTTGACATCATTGCAGTAGTCCCCAGAACACGAATAGCAGTTGAAAGTGGACAGGTCAGGGTAGTAAGAGAGCAAAGTTTTGTAAATGTTGTTGCAGGTGTCTGCAGACGAATCGCATCCCCTCGAGACAACAAACTGCTTCTCTGTTGGACATAAAGCAAAATGTTGTTAAAAAAAACAATAATATGAAATATATGTAAACTTACGTGTAACATAGGATACACGAGTACAAACGTTGGTGTCTGCACATGTGGTGTAGTTAACTGCAGGGTAGGCGCTCATTGGGTCTATGCAGGCATTAGTTTTGTCATTGTAGGAGTTACAATAGTAGCAACCTTTGCTTAGTACACCTAATCAACAAGTACATAAGTAACATCTTCTCAAATGATTAGTATCGTCTCTGAGTACTTACCAGCTGCAGTGCAAGCCAATACCAATACAGCCAACTGAACGTTTTGAACCATTTTTGCTTTAATTTTTTAGGTATGATCTGTGTTAGTAAAACAATGAGAGTGTTGTGCTGCTTTTCTAATGAATGGGCATATTTATAGCTAGGTAGCTTTTGTTTTTGTTTTCAAGTGTCGCTATCTTATTTACACTATTCGAGTAGTTTTCAAAGAAAATCGATTAAGAGATTAAACAGATATAAGCTATTATAGGTGTTCTTTTAAAATTACGGCTGGAAATTCAAATCACAATAGGTTCTAGAAATAGATAATTGATCGGATTTTCTGTGTTTGTTGTATAACGTTAGTTCAAAGAAAAGAATCGCACAGAAAACGTTGCTGAGGGCCAGTGGATTAGGAAAAATTTGAAGTAGCAAAACAAGACAGTTTTAAAACCTTCTCAGAAACCAAATGCTTTTTTGTGTTTTGTATGGTAGGTAAATATAAGTAAATTTCCATAAAAAAAATCAAGATGGCGTCGATGTCCAACCTAGCAGCCAATAAAGTCACTAGCCCTGGATCCGAGTTCGACCTTAGAACCCCATGCATCAAATTTTTAAAAAGTATAACAAATTATACTTTTATATAAAAAGTATAAGTCGTCCTTAAACTAAGTAGTAGGTGCATGTCTAAAAAGAAGATTTATCAAATATCGCCCAACACTACTAAATATAACGGCTTCTGTAAAGTGGTTTGTCGCATCTATATCCATTTTTTTTTCTTGACTGTTTTAGAGGGATCGTTGCTACCAAAATCGACTCAATAATGATGGTGACACACTTACTGAATTATAGTAGTATGTAGGTACCTTGCCCATTACAGTCTAATCAAATAAAGCTTCAATAGCCAACATTTCACTAGCTTAGACACTAAACCAGAACTCTCAGTTGAAGATTTCAATCTTGAATAGGTTTTTGTGCCAACAATTTGTAGTAAAACAGCGCCATTGGGTCCACCAATCGCGTTGTTTTATTACAAATTGTTGGCATTTCAATACAGCAACTCAAATCATCATCACCTATATCCATCCATCAAATGACAATAATTTTAGGTTTTTCAAAAATTACAAATTTTTTAGAACTTGGATTTGAATTAAATAGGATATCATTGAATAATAGAACTTCAAAAATTAAGTGGCCAGGTTGACACAAAATCTATAATAGCTTCTTTAGAGAAAAGATTGGAAAATCAAGTTTAGATACTTCTTCACGAAAAACTTCAAATCTTTTTTGTCAAATTTGAAGAATTGAGTTAGACAGAGCAAAAGAGCTTAAAATGAGCGAGAAGTTTAAACACTTCATCGGGAAAACTCAAATTTTTTGTCTGACTTAGAGAATGGAGGTACTGAGCCCAAGAGAGCTGAAAGTGAGATGTCGCTTGGCCAGGTACCATATAAACTAAAAGAATTATTTTTGTTCGTTTAGGAAAAAAAGTTGGAAAATAGAAGATTAGAAATTTCTTCGGTAAAACTTCACCTTTTTTGGTCAAACTTAGAGATTTGAGGTACGAAGTCCAAGAGAGCTAGAGGAGGTATTTCTTCAATAGGAGAGGAGATCAAATTTAAAGAATTGAGTTAGAGAGCCCAAAGGAGATGAAAATTTGGTGTCGCTTGGCCATGTTACCATTTGAACTAAAATAACTTTTTCAGAGTAGAGATTGGAAAAGCAGAAAAGTCAGTTCTTCGCGAAAAACTCACCATTTTTTATCAAATGTAAAGAACTGAGTTAGAGAGCAGAAAATAGATGAAAATGAGGTATCGCTTGGACAGGTTACCATATAAACTAAAAGAACTTTTTCAGATAAAAGATTGAAAAAGCAAAAGAGACACTTTCCCGCAAAAGCTCACCATTTTTGTCAAATATAAAAAAATGAGTTAGAGAGCGCAAAAGAGATGAAAATGGAATGTCGCTTGGCCAGATTACCATATGAACTAAGAGAACATTTTCAGAAAAAAGATTGGATAAGCTGAAGAGACACTCCTTCGCAAAACTCTCACCATTTTCTGTAAAATTTAAAGAATTGAGTTAGAGAGACCAAAATAGATGAAATTGAGGTGTCGCTTGGCCAGGTTACCATATAAACTAAAAAAGCTTTTTCAGAGAAAAGACTGGAAAATCAGAAGTTTAGACACTTCTTCGGGAAAAACTCACCATTTTATCACTAGCATCAATATGTTTTTAGGTCAATTTTGAAAAAAAATATGTTTTTTTTTCTGATTTGATTGAAATGAGGCTATTTCAATTTCCTATAAAGGTAACAAATATAATGAGAATGAAATTAGTCCCATAAATGCACAAACCTGGTGGAAAGACATCATAAAGGACAAAAAATCGTTGGACATACTCCAAAGGGTCTACTCGTTCTAAACTTACAGGCATTCAAAGTTGGAAATTGAAAAAAAAGGGGGAACACCCCCTTGGCCAAATTGAAAAAAATTAATAAGGTAATTTTTTTAAGTGTTTTTGATCGGAATTAGGCAATTTCGATACCTTATGAACGTAACAAATATAATAAGAGTGAAATTGGTCCCATAAGTGGACTTTCGACCCCTGAAGGGGTCTATCTCCCAAACTATTGAACCTATGGGACTTTCTTTGGTGGGAGTTGAAAAAAGATCAAGAAGAACAAAAACACGTCGGATTCATTTCGATCAGTCCACTCATTCTAAACTTACAGGCAGTCAAAGTTGTTGGAAATTGAGAAAAAAATTTTTTTTTGTTTTGTAACAAAATTGTGTTACTCAGAGTGTAATTGATGGAATTTTGTTTACAGTTTTTGATCGGAATAAGGTCATTTCGATCCCTTATAAACGCAACAAACATAATAAGAATGAAATTAGTCTCACAAGTGGACTTCAAACATTTTTTTGGTGGGTTTTGGACATACAATCCCTTAAAGTTGAAAAGTGTTTGCTACAAAAGCAAATGAAAATGTCCTACAAAAGATATGCAAAAATATTTATTTGGTTTTCTTTAAAAATATGAAAATTATATGTCCCACTCTTTTTGCGCGAGCTTTTATATTTGCTTACAATTTTAAAGCTGCGATTAACAGTACCTGCAACCTTCGTGTTTATCATAATGCTTTAAATTTATATTGCTTTAAATGTAACAATAAGTAAGATTTTGGACTTTGACACATAACCTTCAATATGTGTTATTATTTTTCCATCCTGAAACTCGATCCAAACTTTATTGTTGAAGTTTGTTTTAAGCTTAATATTATTTATTTCATTCAAATTTCTATTTACATTCACTCTTCTCATCTCCTTATCTTATAGTTTTCTTTTAAGTGTTTTCATCTATATAGTGTAATTTCTGCTTTTTTGATTTTTGTGTGACAGTTCACTTTATTCTATCACATATTTCGCAGTTTTTTTCACGCAAATTTTTCACTTATTTCTTAAGCACATTTTTCTTTCATTTCTTAAGGCGTTTTAAACTTTCTTTCCTTGATTTTCCTTATATTTTTATCTGCTTTATGAATTTCTTTTGTTTCTCTTCTGCAAAACATTTTGGGGAATTTTTGATTATAGAATCCGCTATCAATCTTCAAGAACTGTCAATCTGGTCAAAATGGTGTCCTGGATTAACCCTCCAATCGACACGAACCTCAAAAGGATCAACTATGGACTTGAACTCAGTTGGATTTGGATTAGTTTTTAAAAGCTTTGATGTACTTTTCAAGACATGACATCGGGAATGCGTAAAGGATGGTATTGCCTTCTGAAAAGTTTGGTTTCATTTACAACTCTCCTTGATGTCTCAACATAAGACAATATGACATGAATATGATCTGTTTAACTGCAGAATATGTGTCTGTAACATATATTTTATGCGAAAATTGCCACGATAGTGCATCTTGCACAATTGCACAATTTGTAGTAACACAGCGCCATTGGGTCCACCAATGGCGTTTTTTTACTACAAATTGTTGGCACTTCAATACTGCAACTCAAATCATCATCACCTATATGACTCTGATATGAATGGGGACTCTGCTCTTTGGAAGTATGAAAGAATCCCCGAATAGACAATATAGAACAGCATCCTGTAACATTGAGGCCAAACCTCTATAGCTTATTAGGTATTTTTTTAGGTCGTTAGACCACCAATGCTTAAAATCAATGTTTGCATCAAGTGTTTACACAACATTTTTTTTTAATTTTTAATTCTATTTGACCAAAGCAACCTTTAAGCTTCCAAAGCAAACTCTGGCCTAGTTAATCCTCCATAATTTATCTGCAACTTCGCAGAAAATTCATGTCACAGTCACAGATTCTGCAATTACCCAGATCGTATTTTTGTCTCAGTTTATTTCTGCTGAGACCTCAGGATAGTTGCAAATGAAACCAAACTTTTCAGAAGGCAGTCGTATCCTTTGCGTATTCTCAATCTCATGTCTTCAAAAGTAGTCCCCGAACAGACAATATAAAACATCCTCCTGAGACATAGAGACCAAACCTAGCTTATTAGCTATTTTTTTTAGGTCGTTCGAACGACCATGAAAGCTTAAAATCAGTGATTTCATGGAGTGTTTACAGAACTCTTTTATCAAATTTTTAATTCTATTTGACCAAAGCTCCATTTTTAGGTTCGAAAGCAAACTCTGGCTGCAAGTTACAATTTTTTTGCCACACTGTGATAAGATGCACTATCGTGGCAATTTTCGCAGAAAATACATGTCACAGACACATATTCTGCAGTTAAACAGATCATATTCATGTCATATTGTCTTATGTTGAGACCTCATGGAGAGTTGCAAATGAAACCAAACTTTTCAGAAGGCAATACCACGCATTCCCGATCTCATGTCTTGAAAAGTACATCAAAGCTTTTAAAAGCTAATCCAAACCCAACTGAGTTCAAGTCCATAGTTGATCCTTTTGAGGTTCGTGTCGATTGGAGGGTTAATTCAGGACACCATTTTGATCAGATTGACAGTTCTTGAAGATTGATAGCGGATTCGTATAGTCAAAAATTCCCCAAAATGTTTTGCAGTAGAGAAACAAAAGAAACTCATAAAGCAGATAAAAAATATAAGGAAAATCAAGGAAAGAAATTTCAAAACGCGTTAAGAAATGAAAGAAATATGTGCTTAAGAAATGAAAGAAAAATTTGCGTGAAAAAAACTGCGCCATATGTGATAGAATAAAGTGAACTATCACACAAAAATTGCAAACGCAGAAATTACAAACTATATAGGTGAAAGCACTTAAAAGAAAACTATAAGATAAGGAGATGAGAAGAGTGAATGTAAATAGAAGTTTGAATGAAATAAATAATATTAAGCTTAAAACATACTTCAACAATATAGTTTGGATCGCGTTTCAGGATGGAAAAATAATAACACATATTGAAGGTTATGTGTCAAAGTCCAAAATCTTACTTATTGTTACATTTAAAGCAATATGATAAACACGAAGGTTGCAGGTACTGTTAATCACAGCTTTAAAATTGTAAGCAAATATAAAAGCTCGCGCAAAAAGAGTGGGACATATAATTTTCATATTTTTAAAGAAAACCATATAAATATTTTTGCATATCTTTTGTAGGGCATTTTCATTTGCTTTTCTAGCAAACACTTTTCAACTTTAAGGTATTGTATGTCCAAAACCCACCAAAAAAAAGTCCACTTGTGAGACTAATTTCATTCTTATTATGTTTGTTGCTTTCATAGGGGATCGAAATGACCTCATTCTGATCAAAAACAGTAAACAAAATTCCATCAATTACACTCTGAGTACCACAATTTTGTTACAAAACAAAACAAAAAAATATTTTTTTTTCCAACAACTTTGACTGCCTGTAAGTTTAGAATGAGTGGACTGATCGAAGTGAATCCGACGTGTTTTTGTTCTTCTTGATCTTTTTTCGACTCCCACCAAAGAAAGTCCCATTGGTTTAATAGTTTGGGAGATAGACCCCTTAAGTGGTCGAAAGTCTACTTATGGGACCAATTTCACTCTTATCATATTTGTTACGTTCATAAGGTATTCAAATTGCCTCATTCCGACTTTGAATGCCTGTAACTTTAGAACGAGAAGACCCTTTGGAGTATGTCCAACGGTTTTTTGTTCTTTTTGATGTCTTTCCACCAGGTTCGTGCACTTATGGGACTAATTTCATTCTTATTATATTTGTTACCTTTTTAGGGAATTGAAATAGCCTCATTTCAATCAAATCAGAAAAAAAATATATTTTTTTTCAAAATTGACCAAAAGACATATTGGTGCTAGTGATAAAATGGTGAGTTTTTCCCGAAGAAGTGTCTAAACTTCTGATTTTCCAGTCTTTTCTCTGAAAAAGCTTTCTTAGTTTATATGGTAACCTGGCCAAGCGACACCTCAATTTCATCTCTTTTGGTCTCTCTAACTCAATTCTTTAAATTTTACAGAAAATGGTGAGATTTTTGCGAAGGAGTGTCTCTTCAGCTTTTTCAATCTTTTTTCTGAAAGTGCTTTCTTAGTTCATATGGTAATCTGGCCAAGCGACATTCGATTTTCATCTCTTTTGCGCTCTCTAACTCAATTTTTTATATTTGACAAAAATGGTGAGCTTTTGCGAAAAAATGTCTCTTTTACTTTTTCAATCTTTTATCTGAAAAAGTTCTTTTAGTTTATATGGTAACCGGTCCAAGCGATACCTCATTTTCATCTCTTTTCTGCTCTCTAACTCAGTTCTTTACATTTGATAAAAAATGGTGAGTTTTTCGCGAAGAAGTGACTCTTCTGCTTTTTCAATATTTTCTTTGAAAAAGTTTTTTAGTTTAAGTGGTAACCTTGCCAAGTGATACTAAATTTTCATCTCTTTTGCGCTGCCTAACTCAATTCTTTAAAATTGACAAAAATAGTGAGTTTTTCGCGAAGAACTGACTCTTTTGCTTTTCCAATTTCTCCTCCGAAAAAGTTATTTTCGTTTAAATGGTAACCTGGCCAAGCGACACCAAATTTTCATCTCCTTTGGGCTCTCTAACTCAATTCTTTAAACCTGATTTCCTCTCCTATTGAAGAAATATCTCCTCTAGCTCTCTTGGATTTCGTACCTCAAATCTTTAAGTTTGACCAAAAAAAGGTGAAGTTTTACCGAAGAAATTTCTAATCTTCTATTTTCCAACTTTTTTTCCTAAACGAGCAAAAATAATTCTTTTAGTTTATATGGTACCTAGCCAAGCGACATCTTACTTTCAGCTCTTTTGGGCTCAGTCCTCCATTCTCTAAGTCAGAAAAAAAAGTTGTTATTTTTTCCGATGAAGTGTTTAAACTTCTGTTTTTCAAATAATTTATCTGAAAAACCTCTTTTTGTTTTTATGGCAGCCTGGCCAATCCAACCTCATTTTCAGCTCTTTTGCTCTCCCTAACTCAATTCTTCAAATTTGACAAAAAAAAATTTGAAGTTTTTCGTGAAGAAATATCTAAAGTTCTGCTATTCCAAGTGCCAAAGTGCAAACCGTTTCATTCTATCTTAAACGATTTGCACGTATCTCTCATAGTTGAAAAATGTGGAGGTTTTCACGCTATTTAAGAGGAAAACATGAAGATAGGTATAACAAATACTTTGGAAAAATATTTAGGATCAATGATACAATGAAAACATGTCAAAATATTCATGTGGTCCTCTTTAAAAATATAATTTATGTAGTTTATATATTTTTTTACGTTACCCTACATATTTGCCTGTAAACCGTATCCTGCAACTTTCGTATTTAGTTTCTTGCTTTAAATCTGACACTAAACAAGATTTCGAACTTTGACACACTGTTGGACACCCTGTATTATCCTAGTTTCTAAAACGTCAAATTCAATTTACAACAAAACGTACTGTTATGCGATGAAAGATATCTGACGAGCAATTCGGTTCAATACAAATTGCTGAACTCGGATATTGCAGCATCTTCAACACTAGTATAACCTTAAGTGATCGATTTCTACAACAGAGAAAATATTTAACTAGAGATTCCACTTTTGAGCGCGGTTTTAACCGAATTTGTGCAACCGGGCCTTAATGTTTCATCCCATGCTATTTTCATCCTGACGTTTCGTCTACAACTGCGGCAGACATTATCAAAAGCCATGCATTTAGAAACGTAATTTCATCCTTCCTGTTGAAATTGTTGTCGAGTTTAAAGATCTCAATGGTCTCTCTCGTTAGTCTCGGATATAAACTCTGCGGTTGATATAAGATATCCACCTCGTTGAAAAAGATGTCATGACCTTCGGAGAGAGCGTGCTCTGCTACTGTTAACTTTCATGTTTGTCCCAGCCTGCAATACCTCTTTTGTTCCGTAATCCTCGTGTTGACACTGCGTTTTGTGGTGCCAATGTATGTCGACAGCTGCATGGAACTCGGTGAACTCCGGGTGCCGCTTTGACCGATCTCAAGCTCTGTTGTATTGTTCGAGTGGGTCTAAAGACAGTTTTAACACTGTGCTTTTCCAGTAGCTGGTCGATCCTGTCCGTTACTTGCTTTATACAATGATAGGCTACTCCATCCACGCTTTCCTTCATCTGCTCCCGTTGTTCCGTCCTGGCGCTCTACATTCCTTGGACGGCCCTATCGAACTCGTCTTTGCTGTATTCATTCCAACCAAAAGCTCTTTCCAGATGCTTCCCAGCCGTCTCACAAATCCCTGTGGCTCTCACAGACCGAGTCTTTATGACTCAACTTTTCTTGCATTACACTTTACATTACAATTGATTCAAAAGACATTTTTTTTACAGCTTGAGTCTGTTTGGTGTCTAAATCTTACATGCGAAATTGATTTGTATTCGGAATAATGCACAGGCCTAATTCGGGTTTGTTCCTTTCAGATGAATGTATCACCAAATTATATTTTTTATTGAATCTCAGAATACTAGAAAATCAACTAAATATTTCCTGTTTTCTGTTCAGGCTAAACCGAGCATAATCAGTCGCTTGAAGTTATAATGAGGCAATATAAATAACGGCAGTCTTTACGTAAAATCCAAAGTTCGGAAGTTCTTATGGAATATGTCGTATAATGCGGTTTTATGATGATATGTTTATAAAGTTGCGGATGTACGTCGAGCTCCCTTTTGATGTTTCCTCCGGCTTTAATGGAAAAACTTGGACGTCGTTATTAAAACTTTTCCCTTGATTTTTCGCCACTAATGAGAATACGGCAACTTTCTTTGCGGGTTGCGGCAGCAGATAAACAGAGGCTGTGTATCTTCGGATATGTTCCTATTTTTACCGATCATTATTGCAAATTGCCGACTCGACAACGTCGAGAAAACTAAGCATAGAATTATTTTTATAAATGAACACGCACTTAGTGGGTTGCGCTTGATTTCTCCCCAGTAGTAGGTACCCTGTAATCATCAGAAGAAAATCTACGTATATTGCTTTGAAAACAAAAGTACCTATCTAGCGAACCTGGAACAAATGAGTTTCAAAACGCATTTCTAATGAGTGCCCATTATTATCTTTAATACGTCACAGAGCATAATATAACAATAATTTCTCCTTATAAATAAAAAAAGGTTCTAGTAGACGTTACGTTTCATATTTGCTAAATTTTAGTATTAGAAAGTTGGATTTACTTTGTTGACGCAATCGTTCAGTTTGAGATGTATTACTTTATTATGTAAACATTGGTTTCTATAAAGATGGCTCACTTGGAATAAATTGCACCTGAGATATTATACGTTAAGTGCTAAGATATTATAGGTTAATTGCTTTATCTGCTATTTGATAAGTACCCAGAACACAATATGTTTGATGAGTCCAGAAGATTACCAAGTATTCGAGACCACAAATAAACAATCGGATGATGTATTATTATATGTTCTAACTTACCTAAGGTGAAAGAGGGAGAAACCATAATACATCAATCTAGATCAGTGGTAGTTTGATGTATACTTGATATAGAGTACTGTCTTGTTTTACGATAAAACTTCTTAATATAACGTTATAATACTTTACTTGAATTTGCACTCAAATATTTAAAAAATATTGGTTTCTTTGACTTAAGGTTTAAAGGAATGTTTTTTTTTCTAATTTGCACTTTGCAGTTCCTAGTGGGTAGTCCTTTAGCTAGATATACATTTTTATCTTAATTTTTCAAACTTATTATATTTATCTATCTCGACTTATCCTTAACTGTGTTTAATAGAAAAAGTCATTAACTAAGTTAGTTGTGAAAAGTCTAGAGGAAAGGTTGAAGGAACAAAAAAATCTATAGGTCGTACTTTATAACTTTACTTGCGCAGGCTGCCTTGATATGTTTTCGTTATATTGGCACTCCATTTTCAGCTCTTGTTTGCCACAATGCTTCTTTAAGGCGAGACAATAACCATTTCCATGACGAGGTGCGAAATCAAAATCTTCCAATAAAATAGAACCTCTTCCAATAGAATTTTTACAAAATTCAAACAATCGTCTTCAAGGAATTTGTTTACTTTTGAAATTGGCTTAGTGTCAGTTTCAAATGGGCTATCATCAACAACTTTTTACAAATTGGACGACGTCTAATTTTTTGCTGTTTTCGATAAGTCGATTTGATTGTCTTTCTAATAAGTCCTACTAGTTTGAAGATCTACCGTTAAGTATTCTATTCTGATTGGCCCGGAAGGAAGACCTCACTGAGAAGACCTGGAACGACCTAAACCCGATCACTACCGTCAAGTGTATTAATCATACAAGACAAATCGTTAATGTGTAGCATGGCAGGTTAATGGCGTCCGATCAGCAAGAAATTCAGCTTCTAATAATCTATGGCTAAACGATGGAACCATTGAGCTAACTTAGGGGGAGACCCCTTCGTGCTTTATAGTTTTGGCCCCCCTTTTTAGCAGTGGAAATGACCGCCGGAAATGACGTCTCGGTGACGTCGTGCCGTCCTACGTCAAATTATTGCAAAACAGTTGCCATTGTCATTATGAACTTAAATTCATATCCTAGCTAGAGCGCTAGGGCTTCTAGCCCTTAGCTGACTTAGCTCCAAAATTGTCTAAAACTAACTTCTAACTTAACAAAAACCAAACATAATCAAGATTCAATATCCGTTCTGGCTTTAAGTTGCTGTGACGATTGTATGACGTGTGCTGACGACAAAATTACGTCAAGGGAACTTTTGAAACGGACTTGCGAGAAATTGGAGACAGTGAGTTCACGGCTTAAAGCCAAAAATTTACTGAAGAGCGGTGAAATGTTGTACGGAGCAGGAGCAGGCGACATCCACCAGCGTATTAGATCTAATACTGCATGGCAGGTGGCTCTCAGTTCGAGAAGCAGCTCAGATTGCCTTATACCTCTCAGGTTATCTGAGAAGGTTAGGTGGTCACCAATTTGTCAATCAACCCATCTGCATACTAGTTTCGGGGTCTACTCCTCATCAGTACAGCTCTCGCTGGTCGAATATTTGGACCTACTTTTTACAGTTACAATGTTTTGGTTCCGATAACCAGCGAGGTAGAGAGCAATATGGGCTGCTTCTCGCACTGAGAGCCATCTGCCATTCAGTATTAGATCTAATCCGCTGGAGGATGTCGCCTGCTCCTGCTCTGTACAATACCTCACCGCTCTTGAGTAAAACACATATTGTTTAGAGCCCATGTTTAGAAATAACCTTAAACATTAATAAATAACTATGATCATGAGCATGTTACAGCATATTATAAATAATAGACACACTGAAACGCAGGTTCTTTCAAAATTCCTCTACATTTCTCTACGTTTTGTTCATTTCAACGAATACCACTACGCGTCACTCGTTTGGTATTATGATGCATATTAACCATATGGCAAAAACGTATACAATATGAGTGGATTAGCCTTAAAAAAAGTAAATAAAACTAAACAGACGGCAAAATATTGGCAACTTTCTCCTAGTAGTAGAAGTTTGATTTTGTTGTCCTTCTCCTGATACTTTCCTACTGAAAATAAATTATGTGAGCAATGCGTTATCATAAGCCGATAGGTTTGAAATAAATTAATAGTTTAGCCTTCTGTCAATAAACAAATAATTGTATTTATTTACGGTTAAAAAATAATAATTAACGATTCTCCATAAAGCGGAATGAGTAGTAATTATTAATTATTAACAATTATTGTTAAAACACAATAAATATTTGTTGATGTGGACCTTTAAACTACAGTGAAAGGATTCCGACGAATTCGCAATATGAATAGCACGAAATTCGTCTATTTTCATTTATTGTAGACATTATGGTGAACGCTGGTTTTCTTTAACATGACGCATAATGTAGAGGTTATTCAATGGAAGAAGTCATCAAGTTAGCTGTGTAATGTCAAGAAAAAGGATAAAGTAGTTCAAAGAGTCATCTATCTTTACTGCTCTTCACATGAATTTACGCTATTAACACCGACATTGTTACATTTTTTCATGATTTAGGATTTTAGGGTGTCGGTTAGGAAGAGAGAAGTAGTATAAAATTGAAAACAATGTAATTATAATGTAAAATGTTGTGAGCAAAGTAGGTATTTTATGCCCACTGCTAAGCTTAACCATTAAACCGGAGGGAAAAAAATTATACTTTGATCAAATCAGCTCATGATAGCAATTATTTTAATTTGTCGTGCCTGATGCTAGTTTAATGCAGTTTTACAATTTCAATGTATTTAAAACTTTTCATTGGTTGCAACGTTTTCATACTCTTGGATCGTCTTTAAGGTTCTGGTGCTTTTGAGTGCCAACACTGCCAACAAACCAAGGTCTGTACGGGGCTGTGTTAATTTATATTTCCCCCTGCCTTGGCCCTTTTATACCCCCGAGTCGACGTTAATTTTTATGGATCTCTGCAAACTTCGAAACATATTTTTGAGTAGGTCATTAATTAAAAATGGTGAAAATCTTTTCATAGGCCTCGATATCAATAGAAAGTATCCCATGTTTGAATTTGATAGACAACTGAAAAGATAGAAAACAGGTGTGGTCGGTCCGATGACATTCCTCTTGTGCCTTGAGCTTCCATAACGCGCCGTGTTCTAATTTACCGATCTGCAATACCTAGAATGCTGCAAAGCCTAGAATACTTTAATCTTTGATAAATAAAAAAAAACAAAAGCTAAGAACATATTAATATTGCCGCTTTTATTAAACTCTATAGATTTGCTAATTGCTAAGGTGTTGTGCAATACGAGAACTGACTTTCTCATCTCTGAAATGGAATACAGACCTTCCGGGAAGATGTGGTTTTGGCATACTTTTTTAAACTAAGCAAAGTACTCAAGTCCAATACGCTTTTGTCTCAGTACTAGATGGTAAAAAGTTTAGTAAAAATAAAAGAAAACATAGACAAGCAAATTTTATAAGTTGACATAATTAGAAAAGCCAAATTTCGAACTTTAACCATCAGGAAAAGCAACGATTTTTAGTAAAAAAGACCTAGCACACTTTATGCAAGCGTCAAACGAGATATATCTTATGTTCAAAGCGGCTAAATTTTATGCCCCTGCCGGTGCACTTTCGAAAAGGGCAGCTAGTCCAGATCAACCTTGACGATAAGAAAATGAGGGGAATGTTATCATCGCAAAAATGACCGATTCTAAGAATCATTCTACAAGATCCTTTGTCTTAAGCGAAGAGATAAATAATAAACACTTTTTGATGCACTAAGTTGACATAATTAGAAAAGCAAAATGTCGAACTTTAACCATAAGGAAAAGCAACGATTTTTAGTAAAAAGGACCTAGCACACTTTATGCAAGCGTCAAAGGAGATATATCTTATGTTCAAAGCGGCTACCTTTTATGCCCCTGCCGGTGCACTTTCGAAAAGGGCAGCTAGTCCAGATCAAGCTTGACGATAAGAAAATGACGGGAATGTTATCATCGCAAAAATGACCGATTCTAAGAATCATTCTGCAAGATCCCTTGTCTTAAGCGAAGAGATAAATAATAAACACTTTTTGATGCACTATAAGAAGTGTGCAGATTTGCGGCCGCAGACTATTCAACACAGTGGTTTCTGCATAAAATATGTGAAGTTCATGTGTAAGAGTTAACACCTTTGGGAAAATGCCTTGCGAGATAGCATCATATTTGAAGCTTCCTAACTCTGAGCGCTATACAGGCCGCAGCATCTGACGTTCTTCAGCAACCTTTATAGCCTAGCTGAGACTGGCGAAGAAATTACTAACATTAAACGGCTCCATGTGGCTGGAAATCAATTTTCGTAACTGAAAGTTACGTGGAGAAATATACCAGTCGTAAAAAAAAGTCGTAAAGACTCTGCCTGTGAGAGCCAAGAGAATTCGTGGGCCGGCTGAATTGGAACGGGAAATGAAGGATCTGAAGAGCCTTTGGTTAGAATGGATACAACAAGCACGATTTCGATAGGGCCGTCCGTCCAAGGAATGTAGAGCGCCAGGAAGGAACAACGGGAGAAGATGAAGAAAAGCGCTGATCGACTAGTCTACCATACATCCGTAAAGTAACTGACATAATCGTTACTGGAAAAACACATTGCTAAAACTGTCTTTAAACCCACTCGTATAATACAACAGAGCTTGATATTGGGCAAAGACCGCAGAGATACCTGTAAGAATAATAAGAAACCCTTTTTTTTAAAAACTCGAAACTGTATTGAGACTAAAAACTTATAATTTTAATATTAAGCAGAGCAGAATTAAAATAGCTAATCCGCCGCGTGGTTATCCTTCCAAGCCTCAAAATCTCTCCCTCGAAGTTCCACTTTCCCATGCCCATTAGCGCCCTTTAACCGCCAAACCCATAAGTGTCCCATTCGTCACCCGGGAATTATTATAGTGTTGACGGCGTCCATTAGCTTCATCGAGGGTTCGGTATCGGGTTCCTGAGTGGCATCGGGACTGGAGTGTAAGCTCAGGTCGATTCTCACACGGCCAACCTGATATTAATTCGCTCTCGAATTACTTCTTAACCTGGAACAAACGAAAACGGCGGCAGATTCGAGCTAATCTTATCGCTCAGTAAACTAAAGTTGTGAGCCCATTGCGAACATCGCGCAACTAGAAGCAAATCATAGATCTGAGAGCATTTATAGTGACATAAGATTTAAATTACAATACCATAGCAATAAATTTACATCGCTGTAAAATACTAAGCATATCATCGTATAGGATTATAAACTACATTATCGTAAAACTCAAAATATATCATCGTAAATATCCAAATATATCATCGTAGAACTCAAAATATATCATCGTAGAACTTAGTTCGTAACTAGTTTCAAATAGGCTTTTCATTTCAAGGCACCAAGAGGTCTTTCTTAGTTTATAATTGACTGACAACAAGACAATGAACTTAGCGTCGCTCTCAATCGGCTCACATTTTGGCCCAAAACTAAATATTCACCTAACAAAATAATTAGTCCAAATAGTCAGACAGTTCTCCAGGCCACACACGAAGCATATCTTTGGCGAAGACACTCTTCCGATTTGTCGCCAAATTTTTGACCTCCCACCCGTCGTTTTCTAACTCGCTGATAACTTCGAAGGGACCTTCACACATTTGATCCACCTTTGCTAGGCGGCTATTTCCCGAAGGATGAAAAACCCAGTCCCCAAGATTTATAATTTTATTGGACCTCCGAGTCTTGTCGAACAAGACTTTCGCACTTTCGCATCAGCGTTCTTCCTGATTCGTGCGTATGCCAGTTTACGATCTCTTTCAAGTTTTAATGAAGTATCGCATATTAAAGTAGACGTAGACTCGGTCAGTTTCCGGATATCTGTATACCGTATATACTGATAAACTGGCGTAAACCCCATAGTTTTCTGAATCGTCGTATTAAGCGTGAACTGCTTGTGGCAATTCGGCTTTATCGCTGATTTCCGTGCGTAGTAGATTCAAACCCGTTTTTACGTATCTTTCTACTTGAACATTACCACGAGGGAGGCCCCTGGCAATCAAATGTTGTCGAATTCCTAATTCCGACAACAGTTGTTTAACTGATTTATCGGTGAAATTAGTGCCTCGGTCACAAATGAGGGTTTTTGTTATCGCAAATAAATTCAGATGCTTTTGAAGAGCGTCACGTGTTCGTCAGGTGCCCAGACAGAGTCTTTAAGGGCACCAAAAACAGAAACTTCGTAAAAGAATCTATTAGCAACAACAAGTGTTTATAACCATCGACAGATAGGAGAAACGGTCCTACGCAGTCTGCATGAAGCACTTGAAAAGGGTTTGTTTGTTTGAAAATTGTCAATGGGATGTAATTTTTCCTGTTTAGGACCCGTGTGGTCTTTGCTAACGATGCATTTCAAACAATGGTCACAATATATTTTTACAAATTTAGCCATTTTTGGAAACCAAAAATAATGGTTTATTTTGGAAAAGGTTTTATCCGGACCCAAATGGCAATGTTCGTCGTGAAATAAACGTAACAGACCTAGACGGCTACCTTTAGGTATAAACGCCCTATAAATTGGTGGGTCCTGACCTGGATTCACTTTTTTGAACAATACATCATTTCGACAAAAATACTGAGTTGTTAAGTGTCGTAATAATGTTTCGCGGTCATGTTTTTGAGCATTTTACCTGTACTGGTGTATCATAACCGAGGTTGCAAATGGTTCACCTGTTTTGATTAGGTACGTCATCATTTTCTGTAAACATTTCAAAGCTTGCTACATGAAGTTTTATATTGAACACCCCATACATGTGGGAACAATTTTAAAGAGTAGGACATTTTTTTGTTTTTTAATAAAATTTGCCCCTGTACTTGAAGTTGGGACACAAAAAAGAGGTTTCCTACTTATGTACCTAAACATATTTGACCTTTGTTATTTTTAATTAAAACAAACCGTTTTTTTGCAAATTTTATAGTATTTGAAGTCATGTATAATAGGATTACTTTCATATTTCATTAGCTATATGCAATTATGACATGATTTTTAATAGCAATTTTGATTAGAAAAATGAGTGTTGCACTGAGACAACAACAGTGCACTTCCAGTCTCTTCAAATAATAGCCCCAGTACATTCTCATTAAAACATGAGATTGCACTAAGATCAAACTAAAAAAAAAATAGCTACTAGAGTTCATGCTGAAAATGTTGCACTGTTCAAAACTCACTGCATCACTTTTCCAATAAAACATACCAAACTGCACAAATGTTACCAATCATCAGAAATAAAAATTGCTCTAGTTTTACAATAGGGTCTCTAATAATTGAGAAAGCTTAAATCTAAAATATCATCTTTATGTTCTATAATTATAATTATTTAGAAGTGACTCTGCCCCAAGTCTTAAAAATATATAGGGAGAAAATACAGCTGCCTCCTAGTTAACTGTTGGGGAAGAGGCAACTCACATTTATTAAACAGCACATTGGAGTAATATACTTTGCCTTATACATTGCAAAAGGAAAAAGGGGGTTCTTTCTTTGAAGGATTAGTATGAGGATTTTGAGTTATTTTAATTACGTAAAAAAGATGTGTCTCGGCGCCACCCTCTGTGGGTTTATGTGGTAGAGGGGCCACAGAAGAAATGCCTAACGGCTAAGCCTTTAAACAGTGGAGAATGACTCCCAGGATATGTTGTTTTATTCTTAGAGGTGAAAGTCACACAACACGCATTCAGTCCACCAACAGATTCAAAGAGTTAGTAATCAAGATCGATAATTTATTATCACAGTATTTCCAACTAGGCAGATAAGAAACTCTTGAACTTTATAATAAATCTACAGAAAGTCTAATTCGGAAAGAAAAGGGTATGGGTGAGGAAATCGGAGGAGAATTAAATGATAACGGTACGGAATGGGGCCCTACTATCAAATGGCTAAACTACTAATTTGTAATACTTGAATAACCCGTTAATGCTTCGCTACTTTTAGTTCCGACGGTGGGAGTTTGAGGAGCTCTACTAATGCCAGGCACCCATGGAATGATTGTATGTGGGGCCCTACTACTGCCAGACACCCGTGTAATGATTGAATGTGTATATGGGGTCCTACTACTGCCAGACACCCATATGGTAAATATTTTATGAGCCCTACTAATGCCAGACACCTGTGTAATGTTTGTATGTGGGGCCCTACTACACTGCCAGACACCCGTATAGTGAATATTTTATGAGCCCTACTAATGCCAGGCACCTGTGTAATGTTTGTATGTGGGGCCCTACTACTGCCAGACACCCATGTAGTGAATGTTTGAGGAGTCCTACTAATGCCAGACTCCCATGTAGGGATTGTGTGCGTGTGGGGCCCTACTACTGCCAGGCACTCGTGTAGTGAATGTTTGAGGAGTCCTACTAATGCCAGACCCCCGTGTAGTGATTGTGTGTTTGAATTTCGGTTAAACGGTTTTCCTTACTTTTAACTCTTTAGAGAGCTCTTTATTTTTCAACTGCTAGCAATGGAATCTGTTTCGGCTGTCATGCTCCCATCTTTTACATCCGTTCAACAATCCTAACAAGCCTACTGCCTAATTTCTAGAAACTGGTCCTGTATTATCGGGTAAAGTTGCCAAACTATTTTAATCCAACTAGACAGGTTTAGCATTTGACAAATGACTGAAATTTAAAACATTGAAATACTAAATAACCAAAAACTATTAACCTTCTAATCTAAATTTGACACCATATAGGTTACATGTAAACTGAACTATACTCTGTTCAGCGAGGGTTCAATATTACGTCATAAATTGTGATGTCATACAAAAAAACACGTCTGTCTCGGATAAAATGTCAGTTGAACAAAATGTCAAGTTATGTTTGTAAACACGGGCAGGGTATTAGTTTAGCCTTTTGTGCAAATATTCCAAAGTTTTTCTATTTCGGGTATTAATTCAGAAGGAATGAGATCCGCAGCAGCTTTACCATATACACGTGCTATGATTCACCCGGCCATAGATGTAGATCATAAGATATGGACAAAATTGACCCAAGATATTCTGAGTATTTTTGTGTGCTTACTATACCTAGTAGAGCTCACAACTTGCATTGTAAAACCAATAAGCAGAAACACTTGTCGGCGGGTCGCCCAAACATATTTTTCCTTTTTTCGTTCGAATGCACCTTTTTCTGCAGAATAGTTCAATATGTGTCCGCATGAATTCATTCATTTGATAAAAAAAACTTTTAGGCATTTATTGTATATTCTTGAGAATTTTTTTTTAGAATTTAATTAATGCAATATGTGATAATAAGACATGCAACATAAATAACTTAAATTGAGTACATAATCTAAGTAAGCGTAGGCAACTTTTTGAAGACACCTAACCGCGGTTTTGCTGTTATCTGTGTCGCATGCATGCATCGTTCTTCCACATTTTTTCTTTAGTTGATTCAGTCAAACACCTCGCTTATTTTGATTAAAGTTTTATTCATTTCCACAGAAGCGGATCTAGCCTTTAGGTGACACCAGGGGAAGATATTTTTGTGGACGAGTAGGTGGTTGTTCAAGAACAGGGGCTTCTTTTCAACAATTGATAGTTCCTTCGGGACGTATGTTGAAGGAATTTCTTCCGCCGCTTCGTCGATTGTAACTCCTTGTTTCTCCACTATCTTGGAAATTTTCTCCGGTTTTTCTTCACACAGTAGTTTCTTCTACATGATCCCTTAAAAGCGGATCTTTCGTTTCTATCTTTAGTTCTATAAAAGCTGATGGACTCGGATTTCTAAATTTTCACGACATTTTGACATTAAGCGTCAAACTGACTTTAGCTGGTGGTTTTATTATTAATAAAAAGTAATAATACGCCTGCTTTTTTTCGATCTTTTTCTAATGAAATGAGATGAGTAATGTGACGTCATATTGAACCCTCGCTGAACAGAGTATAGTTACATTTTCTTATTAAAAACCATTCCTCGGTCTCCTCTTAAAGATAAATTTTAGTAACTTCATTACAACATGTAAAGCCTAATGAAAAAGCCACAACTTATTATAGAGACAGAGTCAGGGTCCAGGGACAAAGTTATAGCAAATTTAAATCTCCACATTTGCATTCAAACTGTGGACCTTTTTTCATGCATCTTTTTAATAACTTTATAGACTATAGACTCAGCCTACCACAAAAAAGCATTCCATGTTTTTTTTTTGAATTAGTTCTCCATGCATGTATAATGTGTACTGCTAGGAAAGTAACCAAATTCTCCGAGAAATTGCATGGAAAGTAAGTAGAAATTTCTATTATTAATTGATAAATTTGCAGTTACTAAAACAAAAAAAAATCATCTATTGTGCTTACTTTAATCTTGCCTCTGGATTTTTGTGAACAGTCCAACCCTTTGAGAAACAGCATGGCAGAGACAACCAAATTTTAAAGTGGACTATTCTGTTTGCTATTGACTTATCAATCCATGTTAATTATAGCTTTGCAGTCCCTTCTTGCTTGCATAGAAGTAGTTCTTTGAATCACAATCACCAATACCTACACAAAACAAAACTGTTTTTCAAATTACAATTATGCATAATATTTTGCATGAGATTAGCTTTAGTGGTTACTGCTTCAAACCTACTTACATTGCTACACTGGACATTGCTTTGACGTTTTTTTAATTCTTAAGGAGGATCTGGGTTACTGTGGCGGGATCCCCCGCCAAATTTGATTTTTGTACCTTGTTAAAATCAATGTTTCAATCAACCACGTAACGGGCTTCGCTTAGGGCCCCTTATAGACTGTATAGCGGCCCCCCCGCCGTCGCGGGGCTCGGCGGTATGGTTGATAAGCCACTGCCTCTGCCCTTCTTATTTTCTAGGTAGGAACATCACCATTACGCACATATCACACCAAGCCACTTAATAACGTGATACACCCGAAAATTTTGTATTAAATTTATATTTAAAACCAGAAATAAACTAAAATATTATAATATTCATAAATACAAAAACGACGCCATTTTTGCGATACAAACAAATCGAATCAAGTTCGGCTGTTTCCGCGTAGAAATCGCCGATATCGGCCAACACCGGCACTTTTTAGATGGGGTGGGGGCTTGGGAGTTTTTTTTGAAATGTCAAATTTCCTCCTTCAGAGCCCCCTATGTCAGTCTTTCATCTATTTGGATAATCTATGGTTTACCGTTTCCGGCGAAATGGTAACGTGATTAATTGTTGTTCTAATCTGGTCGTACTTTTCTTTAAGAATAATTTGGCTTCCGCGGTGATCGCTGCGGATTTCGATGCCCACATGTTGAAAAAGTTCCCGACCTATTATAGCCTCCGAAGTCATTACAGTACTATCAACTATACAGAAGCACATATCAAAAGCAGGGCCAGTACTTTCAATTCTCAAATTTGCTTTACTATTTACAAACACATTATTATTTCCGATCACTTTCAGAGTAATTAACGCTGGTTCAAAATGACACTCGAGTTTTTTAGCCACTTTTTCAGATAATAAACTGCATTCCGCTCCTGTGTCTATTAAGCAATTGACATTGATACCTTGAATGACAAAAGTGGTGCAAAAATCGGGGTCTAGATTCACGTAAAAGTGGTTAATTTTCGGTGATGATAATCGGTCACGTTTCTTAAGAAAACAGTCAGTAGCATAGTGTCCTCGTTTTTTACAATAAACACAAACAGCATGAGATTTAGTACGCTCCTGGGAGGTGTTTCCTATCGCGAAGCTCGAAGTATTATTAAATTTGAATCTTTTAGGACAATGTCGACTTAAATGACCCTTTTCATTGCATGAGTAACACGTGCTTGAATTACGTTTAAAATCATCTTTTGTGTCGCGAGAAGAATGACCCCTTTTCAAATCAATATTTTCTGATGATTTGCCAGAAGAGTACATGTTATAATACAGTTAGAAGTTGGCTGAGCGACTCTACGTTACTATTAAACACCGCGGTTTTGACATGAATATCGGTGATATCGCCAATAACAATTTCTACTATTTGTGCAATCGACAAGTCAAAATTTAAAGCGTTTTTAAGGAATTTTTTTTTTGCTGGCATACTCACAATAGGACTTTGCGTCTCTGCTGGTGTAGAGGCTAGCTTTCCTTAGTTTCACACTCAAATTCCGTTTGGCAGGGTAAAGGCTGGATAACTCATTCCTAAATTTTTCCCACGTTTTCTCCAGTGGCTTCCACATAGAAAACCATTCCTTGGCTTCTCCAACTAGTCCGCCTGCACTTCTCACTAACAGCTCATGACTGGACCAGTTAAATGTTTCTCCTAGCTTTTCCATCTCGTCGCACCATTTTGCTGCCCCTTCATCATCCTGGTTGGGTTTGAAGAGTGGCACCTCCAAATTAGCCGATAGCGTAGGCCGAACAGTTGCGTCTCTTAATTCTCTAATTGAGTCGGTTAGAACTTTCGCGAATTCCTCCATTCTGTCACGATTGGAGTATTAAAACGAAGAGCTCACTAATCTTTGGCCGTCAATGAAAAACACACTTTCCGAATTCAAATGGCGAGCACTATCCCACTTCTGATGTAAGAATAATAAAAAACCCTTTTTTTTAAACTCGAAACTGTATTGAGACCAACAACTTATAATGTTAATATTGAGCAGAGCAGAATGAAAATAGCTAATCCGCCGCGTGGTTCTCGTTCCAAGCCCCAAAATCTCTCTGCCGCTCCTCGAAGTTCCACTTTCCCATGCCCATTAGCGCCCTTTAACCGCCAAACCCATAAGTGTCCCATTCGTCACCCGGGAATTATTATAGTGTTGACGGCGTTCATTAGCTTCATCGAGGGTTCGGTATCGGGTTCCTGAGTGGCATCGGGACTGGAATGTAAGCTCAGGTCGAATCTCACATACCCATATCGGATCCTGAAGTTTACCGAGTTCCATGCAGCTATGGCCCGGTATATATTGGTACAATAAAACGCGGTCTTGTGGAACTTTTGCAACACGATTTTCGGAACACAAGAGAAGTTGCAGGCTGAGACAAACACAAAAGGCAGCAGGAGCAAAGTACGCTCTCTCCGAAGATCATGGCATCCTTTTCAGCGAGGTGGATATCTGATATCAATCGCAGCGTTTCTCTCCGAGGCTAACGAGAGAGGCCATTAAACACGACAGCAATTTCAAACAGGAAGGAGGAAATAACGTTCAAGTGCGCCGAAAGCCCGCGCCACCACTCCCCTCACCCCAGTCCCTGCACGGCATCGCGACGGCGCCGGCGGCCAATTAAATACCACAGAGCTCACCATAGTCGAATCAGTCAACGTAGGAAAGCAGGGGAAATCACTTCGCCCATTGTCTTTTCGCCTTTGATAATGACTGCCGGAGCTGTAGACGAAACGTCGGGAAGAAATTCCATTGGACCACGGCTTCAAAGCACGGAAAACACTTTAGGTTGTAAATTGCGAAACAATTGTCACTCCCATCATTGTTACTTCTTAATTCCAATCCAATTGAATATCGAACTTATCTACTAGCTAGAGCGCTAGGGTTCTAGCTCTTAGCTGACCTAGCTCCAAAGTTTTCTATAACTTAACTTCCAACCTAACAAAAACCAAAAACAATCGACACAATCAATATCCGTTCCGGCTTTAAGTTGCTATGACGCTTGTAGGACGTATGCTTACGACAAAATTACGTCAGGGGAACCTTTGAAGCGAAAGACTTTCGGCCATAAAGGCGGACCATTTTTAGGAAAATATTTGTAGGAAAATATTCGCTAGGTCCTTGGTCTCTATCTATATCTAATGGCTATGTATACCGGAGATGAGAGTTTCTGGTCTACGATTGTGGTTGATGTAAAGCATGTTTGACGATCCTATAAGAATGAGAAACCGAGACTCGACAGGTCTCCGTTCATAAAATGCTTCCTTACCTCTTCCACTTAACTCCCACTTAACAAATAATAGTAATTTTAGTTGAAAAAACGGTATCCCAATAGACCAATGGATTTGACGTGCCTTTATAGCTCACTTGGTGGAGCATCGGTCCGGTTTACAGAAGGTCGCTGGTGCGTATCCGGCTGAAGGCCTACTTTTCGTTGAATTTAATTTATTATTCTCCTGTCCGCTGAAGCCACAAACATCACTTGTAATATGAATAATGCGTCTGAAAGATTTAGGAGTTATTTATTGCTGAAATGACACAATCTAAAAGGTATATTGGTTGCTTAGTAATAACATTTCATAGGAAATAACGATTTACTTTAATTTGTCAAAAACTAACTTCTCTTACTGGTGATATTTTTCTTGTAAACCAGAACCGATGATCTAATAGTCTAGGAATTAAATCTTCTTTCAAGTCCCCGACAACAATCATCTTAACTCGGATTTGATTCTAAGAGTGAGAGGCGGAATAATTCGAGGAAGGAAATAAAAGCAATCTCCTTTAATAAATTTCAGTAAAAATATCTCAGGAAAAGAAACAAGGCCAGGAAAATAAATTCACATCGCAATAAAAAGGAATAAATGCGTGGCCTGTCACCGGGACAACTTAATTCCATCAGCGTCGTAGTTTAGGAAAATTTAGTGAACGTCGGCAGCAGCAACGGTTATTGCATTAATTCATGCAATGGACTGGAAAACGGACCTTTGCGGACGGTCCGCGTGTGCAACAAAAATTAATAAACGACCAGAGTGTTGCAGGGCGTCCGGGTGTCAACGAATTCCATTTCTGACACGGTTTCTGTCTGTTCAATAAAAAACAGTTCCCGCATTTATGCACAATCGCAATCAAAGACGTCCTAATTGTGACGTATACAAAGTGAACAGCTCCGGGGGGTGACAAACGATCACCCTTTAATTCCGCCACCGCAGCATTTGGTTGCCCTCGGGAGATACATTCGTAAAACACACATTAGTGAATGAGGGGGAGCGGGTTGCCACTGAAATATTTCAATTTTCTCACCCCGGACACTCAATTTATTCAGTCCTGGGGCTGTGGATGGACGTTCGTCGATAAATTAGACTCGTTATAACGTTGGTAAACCCAACGTCTCCTTGTGATGTCAGAGAACACTGAAAGGCAATTGTTTTTCTATGGAATAGACTATCTGCCTTGATTGCGCCCCAAGTCTCACGTACGTCGCTGTTTGCCCAGCACTCTTGATTCCACTGCAGTTGACTTAACGGATGACTGCAGTGCGTGCTCGGACAAAAGCCTGTACAAATTGCGACCGCTTTTGTACACTGTATATGTTTAGAATGAGGAAGATGAACAAACAAGAACACCTTGTGCTTTTTTTTTTTATTAATAACTGTTTTCAGAAAATCAATCTTGACCAGTCCCACGTAGCAAATTAATTTTTTCTATTTATTTAATATAATTAAATTGATTTACGTACTTAATATAATGCAAATTAATAATTTTATTGTTTAATTTAATTAAATATACGCAGTTTTTATTTGTATATTAGTTTCGTTCAAATATACCTAAGGCATTTTCGTTTTGCTGTTCGTTTTGGTCCTGGTTGACTTAAAAATTACCGACATTTTTGACATTGGTCACAATGGGTTTCAACTATACTAATGTAGCTCAAAGTTCAAACGAATGTGTACCGTTTCAGGTGGTAAAATAAAGGTTTTTTTTTTCAATTTCTAAATCTGCGGAGTACAATAGAAAAACCATTAAAACGCGTACGGAGGTAAAAAAGGTAAATTTAGTACGTTTTAAGGCTGGATGTAACACCCAAGAAAAGAAGTACGATACTTAACTTACACAATGACACCGCAAACCGGCAGTAAATGTTCAAGCATATCAATGATGATTAAATCCCCATAATTTCATTTTTTTTTACTTCTTACATGGGTATTACGCCTCAATCTAATTTATTTGTGTTTCTTTTGTTGTTAGAGACCGAATTTCGCACTATTCCCAGTAAAATTACTGAGAGTACCAAATGAAAAGGGCTCGGACGAAATACCTAGTGAACGTTTCTACAATATTTCTATTGGCTTCTTCAGAACAACTTACGAGAAAAGATTTTAGAATTTAAAATATTACCTATTCAATTTATCGCGAAATCAATTCCGGGTTTAACCGGGTCCAAACAATGACGTTATTATATGACTTTGAAGGCTTTCGCGGCCGGTCAAAACTCAATCTAAAATGTTGAAAAGGATGTCGTGACCTTCGGAGAGAGCGTGCTCTGCTACTGCTGACTTTGGTGTTTGTCCCATCCTGCAAATCCTCTTGTGTTCCGTAATCCTCGTGCTTACACTGCGTTTTGTGGTGCCAATGTATACCGAGCTATAGCTGGATGGAACTCAAATCGGTTGGATCAAATTGATTACAACTAACGCAAGATGTTAGTCAATTTGACAGACGCAAGTTTGTAGTCAATTTGACAAACGCAAGATTGTAGTCATTTCGACCGACAAAGAACTGTCAACAGATGAGCTGAGCGTTCTGAATGAGGTAGAACATTTTGCCATAACACCATCCAGGACACCTGTGGAAGACATCATAGCAAATGTGGAGAGCGGAATCCGGCAGCTGCCAATTCAGACGGCTGATTAGATAAGGATGGAGACGTCACGAATTCTACAATGCTCAAAATCACCAAAAAGCAATCACACCTTTGCGGAAAGGAAAGCTCTGAAAGCCTCAAAGAAAGACAAGGATATTTTCATTTTACTAGCAATAAAGAAAACGCAACAGTGGTAACGTCAACATCGGATTACGAAGGAAAAATCATGACACTGTTGGATCTTACCACCTACAACAAGCTAACTCGTGATCCAACCGCCCTGATTTTGAAAGCCACCAACAATTTAATCAAGGACGTGGCATCGGATGTAATCACTAAGCTTGAAAAATCAGAAGCCTTGCTACCGGCTACCAGGATAGAAAAAGAAGGACGGCTACCGTTTTTTCTATGTTTTTGTACCAAAGAGGCTGAATGGGAAGCTTGCGCACACACACAATTCGTACAATACAACTTGAGGTTGAGGTCGGCCAAATACTACAGAGATTCCCTATCGGCACCTCGAGGTTACCCAGTTCCATGCAGCTGTGTACATTGGCACCACAAAACGCACTGTCAACGGAGGATGGCGGAACACAAGAGGAGTTGCGGGTTGGGACAAACACAAAAGTCAGCAGTAGTAGAACACTCCCTCTCCGAAGATCACCACATCCTTTTAAGCGAGGTGGATATCTTATATCAATCGCAGCGTTTCTATCCAAGACTATCGAGGGAGGCGATCGGGATGTTTAAATACGACAAAAATTTCAACAGGAAGGAGGAAGTTACGTTTATAAATGCAGACTGGAAGCGAGTTCTATGACATACTTCAAGTGCGCCGAAACCCCGCGACACCACCCCCTCTCCATTCCCTCCACTGCATCGCGACGGCGGGGGAATAAATACCACATTCGAATCAATCAACGTCGGGAATCATGGGAGATTTCTTCGCTCATTGCCTCATCGCCTTTGATAATGTCTGGCGGAGCTGTAGACGAAAAGTCGGGAAGAAATTCCATTGGACCATGGCGTCAAAGCCCGGAAAACCCTTAGATTGTATTTTGACTAGCTACTTGACTGGAATAATATATTTCACTTTGTTTTGAATAAAAATAATCGGTGCCGTTTTGGTCAAGTTGATCCTGAACGGTCGAAAGTTAATCCAAAGCGGCCTAAAACAAAAACGACTTTAGAGTAAAAATTGGACTTTATATACCCAATGAGAGTGTTCGTCACACCCAAGAATACCCAAGAACACTCTCACCTTTCTTACTAGGCGGGCAAGAATACTGTCTGTTTTATCTGTCAATGATAAAATGAATCAAGCAGAGTAGCAGGTCGTCCGTTAATAAAATGTGGTCATAAAAACTTACGGAATTTTTTCTATTTTTTATAATTTTAGCAACATTAAAATATTCCTTTTCTCTTTATGTTTCTCCGTATAGTCCTACGCTGATCTTTTTACAAAAGAACAAAACGTGGCGTGTCAAGCTAGCGTATGAAATAACAAGATGAGGGTTTACGTAAACTTGTATTTTCTATAGTCTTAAAAGTAACCTACTCCAGCAAGTTTGGGACAACAAAAATGACTAAAGAAAATAACGCCAAAATACAGGGTGTTTATTATAAAACTTCATCTAGCAGGCTATGAAATCTTGACAGAAAAGGATGACATAATCAAAATAAATGACTTTTGTTTCTCCATCCTTTTCTTTTGACAATTCACAACCAACTAGATGAAGTTTTATAATGGACACCCCGTATATATAGGGGACCTTACCTAATTTTTAGACAGACCAGAACCATATGTTGCCACTCAATTAAACGTATCTCGTAGCTCCGATAGGCCTTATAGGTGCAAAAAGGCAGGAGCTTCCACTGGTGATCTTGGCTGGTGGTTGTTCGTCCTTATGGCGTAAAGCCACTCCTTCTCTGCCCCTTTCACTAATCCCCCAAAACGAAACTTCTCGTGACTCCCCTAAAGTCGCACTCTCTTCATGAGCTCCCAGAGCAAGACTTCCCCTCGTGTCTCCCCACCAACTACTCCTGTCGCGAGTCTCCCGAACAACATCTTTTTCTGCTTTTAAATAGTGCGCTGGTACCGAATGGTGATCGCTGGCCCTTCCGGCATAACGACCTCTATACCAGACCGCAGGCGACACCTCCTGAGTCCCTCCGCGCTACTGCCATTTCTCTCTCAAAAACGCTCATGCTATTTTTTTTATCGTTTTTAGTTCACTTACCTTCACTATCCTTTTCATGTCTCTCGTCAGTTGTCAGTGTTGCCACAAATCATAAGTGTCAGGTCAGGAGCGACAGGAAAAGGACAGGCCTTTCGTTTCCATGTATCTGATTTAGGGTTAGGTATGCTATGTTAGCCTATCCTCAACTTATAAAATGTGTCATTATTGCAGTTGTTATTTTGTTAAACACTGTACAGTTGCCACTTCTGTGCTTAGAGTTCTTTGCTAACTACTATGAATGTTTAAATAGCAGGTGTAGGACAATAAAGCTATAGAAAACATGATGTTTAATGAGAGTGTTTTTTTTGTTTCGTTTTTATTATTTGTATTAAATTTTGAATTAGTTTTTGAAGAACTCTGCTGGGGTATCTCTTTTAAATGTTTTGAAATATACATACTGCCCTAACTCTAGCCTTTGAAGATTTCTAGGGGCAACATTGTATCGCCTAATTCTAGATCTACGTCTTCTTAATGCGGCTGCTACTAAAATGAATTCGAAGATACCTACTGCTGTAGTATCAAAATCATCCTTATCTATATATAGTTCTTGGTGCTTCGAGCCTACCAGAAAAATCACTACACAACTCGTGTAGAAATAAGAACTTAATTTATTAAAATAAACTAAATTGAAAGCCACGAAACAACAACCAACCTTTTACTATAAAGAAATAGAGATTAAAGAGATGTAGTGACGTCATTAATTGATGTCTATGGACAAAAACTAGAGAATATAAATTGTTTCATTACGTGAATCTATAAACGGACTCCAAAAACGCGATACGATATTTAACGAGACTTAATTTTTAAACGGTACAGGTATCGATTCGCGTACAGTACGGGGTGTTTATTATAAAACTTCATCTGGCAGGCTATGAAATTTTGACAGAAGAGGATGACATAATCAAAATAAATGGACTTTTGTTTCTCCATCCTTTTCTTTTGACATTTCACAGCCAACTAGATGAAGTTTTCAACTAGATGAAGTTTTATAATGAACACCCCGTACATATAAACCAGGCTTAAGTCCTATATTGACTTGTAGTTAAAGTTATTACGATAAAAACTATTTATTATGTTCCCTTAAGCCTTTCTGTTCTCATTTCTTCCTCTTTCCTATTGGAGTTGTTTTTAACACGATTTTGGCCTTAATGCGAAACTGACTTTCTGGAAATATACCAAATTTACATTTTTAGGCGTATTGAGTCTAATTTTATTTATTTTTATCCAAGAGTGTAAATTCAGTTTTGCCTTATGTTGTCCTAAAATCGGGTTTTTCCTTCTTCATCAAAAATAATTTTTATCATTTATTTTTAACCAATTTTAGCACTAATTCTAACGCATTTTGTGACGAGTAATTTTTTAAACCGATTTTGACCTCACGATCAGAAACTTTAAATTTGTCTTTAGAGGCTTTTAGTCATTTTTAATGACTTTGGCCCTAATTCTCACTTGAGATTCAAGGGTTCAGAAAAAAACCGGACCGGAGAAGAAAAGACTTTAATTCATACTGTATCATTTAGAACACTTTTACGTATTTGATTTTAATCCGGTAAATAGCTTTTTACAGGATTGGATATCGTAAAGAAATTTTACAGTATTGAGTTCCGGCACATCTTCAATAAATCCATTGTATCCATGGTAACCTACCTAAACCTACCGGTACAGGATACCGTAATGAAACTATTTGTCAAATTGGCGGATTTGTCAAGAATATATTCCCCGCGCATAAAAGGATTTTTTTCCTGTTTTTGATAAGTAGGAAGTAAAATGTTGAACATCATACGTCCGGCAACGTGTTACAGTAGTCGTTTTGAAATTCCAGACTCGGCTAGCGCCTCGTCCGGAAACATCTTACTCCTACTGTAAAACTATATTTACCGGACTTATAACGTAAATAACTATTTTTGTGTTTGTTTTTCCTTTTTAAACCTCAGAAAATAAGAAAAATTCGGGCAAATTGAAAAAAGCGCAAATGGAAAAATGAAACAAGAAGAAAAGCGTTTCAAACCTAATCTACAAGTACTAACGACAGTATTTTCTGAATAACTCCTAAATCTTTGAGGCGGAAAGCTCTATTTTTACTAATTACTTTTGGGTGAAGCCTCATCCACTTTCTTGCCCGATTCGTTCGTTGTTGGAGAAATAATTTTGCACTACTCACAGTAAAACTACTGCGAATAACAATTTACTCTAGAAAGGGCTCGGACGGATCGACCTAGTTGACGTTTCGGCCACTTCTCTGCTGCCTTCTTCTGAACTATCTAAAAAATATGGCTTTAAAAACTACGAATTGCAAAAAATTATGCCTGTTAAAAGTAAGTATTAAAAAAAGTATTTTCTAACTTTTAAATTTTTGAAATATAACAAAAAACACCGACACCGTTCAAAGTTTATAAAGGGGGTAATCAGTCAGATTTTTATGGCCATTTGTGTCGATAAATTTAATGAAAAACTTTATACCTATAAAGCAGTGGCGCTTATATTAATCTTCCCTATTACACCCCGTGATTATTATCTCTTCTGCTTACGGTAGTTGAAAGTGGGACTCTTTACCTGCATCTTGTGAGTAGTACCACCTGCGCTGACACTCACATAAGAACTTCTCCACTCCAATATATGGCCAGTCCGGGTTAAAGTGACCATCTAACTTGTCCCCTGCGACAAACGTCAAATTGTCGTACTCAATTATTACCAAGGCAACACAATTTGTAAGGTGGTTTGGTACCAAATCTTTATTCTACGAGACGTACTGGAAGATTTAAGTAGGACAGCAACGAGCAGCAAAGCGCCATAAGTAGTAGTAATTCATCCTTCCCCAAAAGGAGAGTTTAATTGAGTTTACTAGAATCAAAACTCTTTAAATCCACTTTTGTGGTGTCACTGTGTTTAATTTAAAAAAAAATGTTACAATTCAATAAAAAATTCTAGTTTTTGTTAGAAATTATTTAAACTGTCACAAAAAATGTCGTAAAAGTGAATTTAGTCGGGGTTGATTAAAGTAGACCCAATTAACCTGTTTGTAAACCAAGAATATATATACAGGATGGTCTTTTAACTTGAAGCAGCTAGATATCCGGAGGACTAGTAGGATAAAAAAATCGTTTCAACGGTGGACCATATTGTACAGAAAAGCCTGTTTCAGGTACATGTTTTTACGTTTACAAGGTGACGTCATACAACGGAATATTTTTAAATAGGACACTTTGTATTTTTGACTAAATTTTGTTAGATCATAGAGTTATTACTTGGCCCCCCTGAAAGTTTGACTTTTGTTGGGATACAATGTGGTTCGGATAGAATGTATTGCCCATTCCAGATTTTTTGGCATCTTAGTAGCCATGAAATGTTTATTTTTTCTCCACTCTTCGCTTTTTTCCTTATGAAGAAGATTGAAAAACAACATCAAAGGCAAATTTTCAGGGCTAACGAGATGTCTTTTTTCAATAGAAAATAATGATACCCCATACAAGATACTTTCAGTTTATTCATGATTTTTTTTTTAACTATTTAGGGAACGATGCCAGATTTTCAGGATCCCGTACGAGGTACTAAAGCTATCAAAATCGAGTAAAAAAATAAAGGGCTTTTTATTTAAAACATTATATGATGTTACACTTTTCTGGACCGACCTGTATATATAAAAACATTTTCCTGAAATAAAACTTTCTGTACAATAAAAGTCCCCGTTGAAGCAAAATGTTTTACTCTGCTAGTTTTCGAGACATCTCTTTGTCTTAAATTAAAAAAACCACTCTGTATATAGTCGAGGATCAATAGGACTTTTAACAAATAATTACAAATTGTATATGCGCTTGCTACAAATCTATCAACCTTCATGTTTTAATATTTATCCGCATCCAATAATAGTATTAGTAGCACAATTCACCTGAGGTAATTATGCCTATTATATGCAAGTTAGATACTATACTTTGTCCACGGCTTAGTTTACTATTTTTACATAATAATCAAAAAATAACGGTCGTCAATACGCGTGTTGTTTCGATTGTCAGAGTCAGTCAAAGTGACGTTGAAACCATTATGGCGGGCCATCAGGGCAGCCATAATAGTTGAAACGTGAGTAATGAATATTAAATATCATTCACTCTACAATATAAAGTGTTTTCGTGTTTGAAGCCGTGGTCCAATCTCATTCAACACTTTAGTTTCTATTTTGACCGGCCGTGAAAGCCTAGTCTTATTATCCACGCTGTTCGAGTTTAAAAGTTGTAACACATCATATTATGTGCTTACAACCTGAAAAATGATAACCATATTATTGTATAGCTGTGAACAATACTATTTAATGAGAGTCGTTATTCTCGATGGTAACGTTTGGGCCCACAAGCGAAGCGAGTGACACAATTGACGGCGCGACATTTGATGCGTCAGATAGGTGACGGTCTGGTCGTCCTTGCATGTTCATTTCAATGTTACGAGGGTGGACGGTTTTTTTGCAGCTTATGGCCTATTTTAAGTAGGTTTTATGAAAAGTAAATTTTTTAGTGAAAAAGAGACACAGTAACCTACATTCCTCTCAATAAATCCAAATGGAAAGGATAATTATTTGAATGAACCAGTGGTAACTACCGATTTCATGTTTAGGACAGTTCACTTTTTAAGTTGTCAGTTGCCTTCGACATGCTTCATTTCCATGACAACTCATTATTCACTTGCGAATAATGTTCATTGTCACAACAAGTGAATAAAAATTACTATTAATCTAGAGAATGTAGAAGAATAATGTGATTATTATAGTATGGTCGTGGATAGTTATTTAATACACAGTCAAACTCTGATTCAGGCGGTTTTATTAAATATAGGGTACGATCTGATTTTAAGATTTAGGACAGGAAGTAATCTGTTTTCATTAGAAAACGTCATCTAGAATAAAAAGGCAGAATTGGAAATTGAACAAAAAAGAAATTCATTTTAATATATTTTTTGCTTTATAAAATGAGCTTTGAAACAAACAGTGTAATTCAATACCGGGAGGGGCATTAGCCTTCGGAGTAGTTGTTTCTCTTTGTTTCCTTCTTAACAGCTGCAATATTTTTCGAAATATTGAAAGCAGATAAGTTTTCAATTTCCAATTAGTAAATATTGCCTTTTTGCATATTTTAAACAAGAGTTTTCTGCGAAAAAGCTAAAAATTTCGATCAGTAACAAACTTCACAGAAAATAAATTTCTTTCAACTTTTATAAGAAGAATGATATAATCAAAGTAAATTGACTTTTGTTCTTTCAGTCTTTCCTTTTGACATTTCAAAACCAACTAGATGACGTTTTCAAATAAACCCTCCCTACCTAACTGTTCCTTTGCATTTTGGGCTGAGCTTAGACATTTTATTTCTTTTTTCTTTAACGTAACAGATTTTGATTTTCGAATATTGATAAGCAGCGGTATGAGGATGTAAAGACGTGAGTTGAAACTTCGATCTCTTCGAATAACTCATCAAATTTTATCGGAGCAGCAAAATCCTAAAAGATCCTCTTCTGGGATTTGGCCCCTTATAGGAAAGATTAACTTTTCAAGCTCAGGCAATGCTTCAAATCGAATTAAACTTTATTAGGCTTAAATATTTCATATATTGTGTCGGTTGAGTGAAACGAAGTCGTTTCGGTTCAATTTTTAAAACGAACGCCGATTCGATATTAAAGAAGAGGGTGGATGTCCGGCGTAACTTATTTTCAGAGGGTTGGTATTTGTGTTGAGCGCCATATTTCTTGGCCTCTATGTTGAATATTTATGTTTAGTGGCTGCTCTAGTTGAAATCGGACTGTGTTTAGAATTTTTATAGTGAATTAAAATTAAATATTTTGAAGCAGGAAGATAGAAGTGAAACATGCAATTCCTGTTTTACGGCACTTTAGGGAAACTTGTGGTAACGTTAAGATATACAGGGTATCTCAAGTTTTGTTGACGAGCCCGTATGTATAAAAAGATTAGATTTAGAGCAACAAGGAAAATACTAAAGTTATAGGATACAGTTTATAGCACAATTTAAAATTGTAGAGAAATTTGCAGGGTGGCGTAAAAAAGCTTGACTGATATAAATACATATTTTTAGAGAAAACCACATAAAACATTTTGAAATATTTCTGTTTTGTAGCTAGTGCTAAACAATTTTTGTAAAGCATTTTCTATACTTATTTTTATTTGTTTTCCTATTAAACAGCGTCAAAACCTATTAAACATAGAACGGAACGGCTTGCACTTTCGAGTCTTCTTCTTTGAAGACCTAGAAAGTGACAATAATTTTAAATTATAAAAAATACAACAATTTTTTTACGAAATATGGAATTGTAGATTTTATCTACTACCCTTTTCTCTCCACAAGTATATTTCTCTGAAATACCAAATCATCCTGCAGTTATCGTATTTAAGTCTTGCTCTATATCTAGCTTTTCGTACTGGCCATAAATAATTGTTCAAGAAAATTTGGGACACCTTGTATATCACATTAATTTGAGATTAATTTAGAAAATTTGATTTTGTGTACCGTTTTGATAGTTCGATGTGGATCATGCACCTAAAGTCAACAGTTTTCGAGAAAATGCAACTTTCTGCAACAAAGCTGCCACCATTGAAGAAAAACTAAGATGTGCAAGCCGTTTTGTTCTGACTTTAACAGTTTAGGTTTTACAACCTTGTGAAAGTTAAATAGTCCCATTTTCAGGTTGCATTTTCTCGAAAACAGCTGAAGTACTAGGTCGTGTAAATAATTTACCTACATTGGGCGCAACAACTTGTTAAAATACCCAAGGTGTCAAAAAATTCCTACAGCAACTTCTTTGTATGTACATAGATGCAGTATGTAGTACGTAGTTAGTAAAACAACCACTTCTGACGCTGTGGCAAAAACTCGCATTCATGTGTTCACCGTATTCTTTATAAAATCCCATTATGTTGAAAAATGTCGTAGAATGCGCTTCCAGTCTGAATTTAGAAACGTAATTTCCTCCTTCTTGTTAAAATTTCTGTCGTGTTTAAAGATCTTTCTCATCGGTCTCGGATAGAAACGATGCGATTGATATAAAATATCAATCATCATAAAGTCACGACATCCTCTTCAACGAGGTGGATATCTTATATCAATCGCAGCGTTTCTATCCGAGACTAACGACCGACGCCTTTGAGATGTTTAAACACGACAACAATTTCTACAGGAAGCAGGAAATTATGCTTCTGAATGCCATGAGAATTTGTGAGCCGACTGAAGTAGAACGAGGAATGAAGCATCTGGAAAGAGCCCTCGGTTGGAATGGACACAGCAAGCACTAGTCCTATACGTCCGTCCATCCAAGGAATGTAGAGCGCCATGAGGGAATAACGGGAGAAGATAAAGGAAAACGAGGATAGACTAGTCTACCATATATCCACAAAGTAACGGACAGCATCGGCAGGCTACTGGAAAAGCACAATATCAAAATAGTCTTTAAACCCACTTGAACAATACAACAGAGCTTGAGATCGGCTAAAGACCGCAGAAATCCCCTATTGGCACCCGGAGTTTACCAAGTTCCGTGCAGCTGTGGCTCGGTATACATTAACACCACAACACGCAGTGTCCACACGAGGATCACGGAACACAAGAGGAATGGCAGGCTGGGACAAACACAAAAGTCATCAGTAGCATAGCACGCTCTCTACGAAGGTCACCACATCCTTTTCAAATAGGTGGATATCTTGTATCAATCGCAGCATTTCTATCTGGAACTAACGAGCGAGGCCATTGAGATCTTTAAACACGACAACAATTTCAACAGGAAGGAGAAAATTACCTTTCTAAATGAAAAGCGAATTTGTAAGTCGGCTGAATTTGCACTGGAAATGAAGCAGCTGGAAAGTGCACTAATGCACAAAAACGGAAAATGAAAAATCGGTTGGAATGGATACAGTAAGCACTAGTCCGATAGGGCCGTCCATCCAAGGAATTAAGAGCGCCATGAGGGAATAACGGGAGAAGATGAAGAAAAACGCGGATAGACTAGTCTACCATATATCCACAAAGTAACGGATAGAATCGGCAGGCTACTAGGAAAGCACAATGTTAAAGCAGTCTTTAAACCCACTTGAACAATACGTCAGAGCTTGAGATCGGCCAAAGCCCGCAGAAATCCCCTATTGGCACCCGGATTTTACCAAGTTCCATGCAGCTGTGGCTCGGTATACATTGACACCACAAAACGCAGTGTCCACACGAGGATGACGGAACACAAGAGGAGTTGCAGGCTGGAACAAACACAAAAGTCAGCAGTAGCAGAGCACGCTCTCTACAAAGGTCATGACATCCTTTTCAACGAGTTGAATATCTTATATCAATGGCAGCGTTTCGATCCGAGACTAACGAGAGAGGCTATTGAGATCTTTAAACATGACATCAATTTGAACCGGAAGGAGGAAGTTACGGTTCTAAACAGATTGGGAGCGAGTTCTACGACATATTTCAAGTGCGGCGAAACCCCGCGCCACCTCTACCCCCACCCCAGTCCCTCCCAGCCCGATGGCAGCAGAATAAATTCCACGGAGCTCAACATAGACGAATCAGTCAACGTCGGGAAGCACGGGAGATCACTTCGTCCATTCCTTATGATAATCCCACAAATTAAATGAGTTTGGGTCATCGCTATCACCTGCTTTATTTGCACTTCAGAGTACACAGTTTACAGTATTTACAGATTCATTACTTTGCTTTTCACCTTCCTCATTCAGCCTGTTCTGAATCTGCCTCCTCAAGTGATTGGTTATACTGACTACGGCACCAGGATCTTTAAAATGTATTTGTTTCAATCTGGTATTTAATATTGTTGCACAAGCCACCATGAGGGACTTCTCTATGTTGCCAAATCTTTTATCAAATTCTTCAGTGAGAGCAGCTCTAAAATTTTTACTGAGATTATAGTGTGTTTCAAATTTTTCGTACTTAACTTTTGCGCATGACAACATTGGAATCACTTTGCTAAGAGTCACATAATTTTCAGAAAATAACTCTCTTGTCATCAGCTCAAGAGGCCTAAGTAGTTGCACAATTTCTTTCTCTACTTTTTCCAAAAATGATGGCAGAAATTTGAGGGGCTATTTCAATAAATCGTTCACACATATAGAATTTTATCTTGTTTTTACATCCATAATAAGCTTTTTACAACTTCCCTGTTGTACAACTTCTTGGATTTGTTGCTTGTGAAGTAAATCACTGTTGTTCGCACTTCTCTAAAACCAAGTTACAATTGTTCTGACCTTCGAAAACAAATTGGCCATTTCTTGAGTAGAGCTTATTAATTTCTCGCAAACTAAATTTAACGTATATGCGAAACATGGCACGTGACGATTTTTTCCAACAACATCATGACAAGCTTTCACTTTGTTGGCCCCATTATCACTTACTATGCATATCACAGTTTCTGTCTCAATTTCCCATAAAGCAAGTAACTCTCTCAGCTGAAGTGAAATGTAATCAGATGTGTGAGTCTCATTTAATTCTATTACACCTAGTGTGACGCTTTTCTTTCCACGGTATCCTGTATCTCGGGCGCCACCCCTTGGTTTTAATGAGGCAAGGGGACCTCAGGTGCTTGGGTAGCTTTTTACAGTGGAGGAAGGTTCGTTGCTCCGTGCGTTGCTATAAATAATGCTCAAGAGGAAATTAAATAAATGTCTATTCAGGTATTCTGGAACTTAGCCTACTAAAGGAACGTAAATACTTATTCTACTTGTAGACTAGCGGACAGCGGTACAGTGCTTGCCAAAAAGCAGGGAGGGCGGTGAGTGAGCGGTGATGGTAGATAGTCGGTAATCGATATTCGGTGTCCGAAGTTCAAACGGTAATCGGTGTATAAGAGGGTTAGACGGTCATAAAGCGGTAATCGGAAATCGGTCGACGAGAAGGGGGGGGTGGCCGCAGTAAATCCTGACTTGACACCAGGCGTTACCAGGGCCCCGGGTTACCCATAAGTTGAGTCGACTTACACCCGAGCTCAACTGATAGATCGTTCACGGTGGGTACGAGACGTCATTGGATAAAGTAAGCCCTGACTTACACCAGGTCTTGCCAGTATCCCTATTTGCCCGCTAGTTGAGTCGACTTACACCCGAGCTCAACAGGCGGACAATTCACGGTAGGTGGTAGTACGGGAGGAGGGAGAAGAGGCTAAATACGGTAAATCCTGAGTTACACCAGGCCTTACCAGTATCCCTACTTGCCTGCTAGTTGAGTCGACTTACACCCCAGCTCAACACACAGACAGTTCCTTGCGGTACGGAGAGATTGGACGGAGACGGTCGAGCGGTAAAGCGGAAGCGGTACGGAGACAAGAACGGATATACGGACGATACAGTCTTACCAACGGTGTTTTACCTTACGGCTGACGGTGGCGGATTTCGGTCGAGGAATATAGTGCGCAGTGGTTCAGCAGCGAGACGGTTGTAGTCGGCAGGACGGTCCAGCGTCGACTGCCTGCCCAAGGGCCCCGTCCGGCCTTTTTATACATGTCGGGCTGCGCGTTGAGTGTAGGAGTGGAAGGGATTGGAAGGACCTTGTGTGTATTGTTGTTAATGATAGCCTGCTTGTTTACGTTCAGGTTTAGGATTGGATACCGTACTACGGCGAATTGGTTTATAAATGGCCTTATAATTAGTAACTTCGTTACACTAGTGTAGACGAAAATAGCTTAGAATCATAAATGAAATGTCAGTGGTTAAAGTTACATGTCTTGCCATTTTGAATTTGTCTTTGTACAGATTTGAGACATTCAAATTTCTCATCTATAATATTTTTGAATGTGTTTCGGGTTGGTAATTTATAGAGGGGGCAAACTTTATGCATCAGATTTTTAAATCCACATCCCTCTACAACTGAAAAGGGCTACAGCATTAATTGTTTCCGTATTTTTTCTTGCTCCAGGTGCATAAAACTTCATGTGTTTAACAGTGCTAGTTATTGTAGGCTGTGCCTTTTGTCTTTTTATGCCTGATGTTCCAGCTACTGCGACTGTCAAGTCACCCGAGGACCCTGTCATCCCTGTCACACTAAGGGTTGAACTTGTATTCTGGAAACCAAAATAATCTTGATCAATAATTGAATCCAACAAATAAAATTGTTTCCAAAGGATCTACATCAAAAAAAAATCTAGATTTTACGACAGAAAATTATTTTGGACTCATATGACATAGACTAGGTGCATACAAACTTACTGTACTACTTAAAAGAGTCGAATCCTCTTCTGTTGTGTCTGATTCAGTACTATCCGGTTCAGGTTGAGGATACGGTACTCTTGATACTAATCTTTCCGTCGCCCCACAGGTTGTTTCGACTGATGATGAGACTTCATCTAAACTTTGATGTCTGGTTTTAAAATAAGCTGCTAAATTAGACAAGTTTCCTCCAGAATTTTTTAAAACTTTGGAACAGATATTGCAACGTGCAGTGTCTGCAGAAATCTTCGTGAAATTTTTCCACATTGCACTTTTCGGTGGGACCATTATAAGTATTTATTTGATAAAATAAGAATAGTAATGGTATTGTAATTGGGAGATCGATACAAATATTTTAAATTTAAAACGGAAAATGAAAAAACGGAAATTCTGACTTAACCGTAAATCAGTTTAAATAAAAATGAAATAAATAAATAAATGACAAAGGAAACAAAGGAAAGTAGGAAAGGAATGTTGTTTTGTTCCTGTTGGCTGTTACTCGGAGTTACTCCTGACCTGACTCTTGTGACAGTTGTGACAACAATGACAGTGACACTGACGAATGACTTGGGAAAAAGAAAGAGACAAGTGAAGTGACTCAAGTGACTACTGACAATGACAACTGACTGCAAAAACCAAAACTCTTGTGTGTTTTGTTTCGGTTTTTCTTTAATAAACGGGTTTATTTAATTGAAAATACCGGTTCGAATAAACCGGTAAATCACCTATTAAATACCGGTATTTCGAAAATACTGGTATACCGTTGCCATCCCTACGAATCAGTCAACGTTGAGCGCTGGGAAGCACGGGAGATCATTTCGCCCATTGCATCATCGCCCTTGATAATATCTATCGCAGCTGAAGACGAAACGTCAGGAAGAGATTCCATTGGACCACGGCTTCAGAGTCCGGAAAACACTTTAGATTATAACTTGAATAAAATAAAAAAATATGCTGTTTTTCGTCTCAATGAGACGATTTCAATCCCCAACTTAGCAAACCGAATTTGAGTGAAAGTTGTACCATTAGTTACTTTTTTAACGATACGTGTTTAATATTGATTTTTAAATGATCCAAAAATTCATTATCGAAATCGTGTATCTCTAAAACTACTGAACCAATGGCACTGCCGCTTTTGGCCCGAACCGTTGCATTTGATTCACTCCTCTCTGTTTATTATTTCTCAAGTTATAGAAGGTCAAAGTTGGAAATCGCTAGAAAAGGATAAATTATCCCCTCCTTTGGTGGATTTGAAAAAATAACAGTTTTATGTAGGTTTTTTCATCTGAATGAGAACATTTCATTCCTCTGTGAACGTGGCAAACCAAATTTTAGTAAGAGTTCCATCATAAGTCAGTTTTTAATATGGTTGGAATCGTGAGTATGATCGCTGGTAAAAAGAAACAAGGTGACTTTATTGATAAGAGATAACATAGCACCAACTGTTTCTTTATCATTGGCAAATTAGAATTTTACTGTAAAAATTATCCTAAGTCAAGTTGAACTGCAGAAAAGAACTTACTAAAAAGTTTACTATCAAAAGAAAATACTTTTTATACAGAGAACAAAAATTCGAAATTCGAAGCATGACCCTAACAAAAGCATAAAAAACTGTATACAAATGACATCTTTTCAGTAGTCAACTGAATCCAGACAATAGGCCATTAATTACCGATATACCACCAGACCCAAAAGGGCCAAAAAATGGCAGTTTCGCGATAGCGACGGGCACACTTTGGCGCATCGCATTTGCAGTTATGAGCCCCAATTTCACAGTTGGCCGCCCCCGGGGCTGCCACCGAATCTGCTCGTATATCTATCGATGAATAAAATTCATTACTGCGCCCTTTGCTGGCGGCATGCGTCCGTGAAATCTCAATATCCAAATTCGAAGTATATCAACACGAAAATGTCTCCATCGCGCTTCCTGGGAAGTATAAAATTTCGCCGGGAACAATTTGAATAATTAGAAGTTACAACGGGCCAGGTAGGAAAGAAACTTCCGGGATTGCTGCCAGATGTGCCCGGCGTTTCTGGAAAACTTTCTTTCTACGTAGTATTTTCATGCAAATGAAATCCTCTCTCCCTCGTGCAGTTGAGTTGGTCTTTGGCCGCGTGCAGCCCCTGCTTCTTATTGTGCAATTTGTCTCGAATAAAAGTAACGTACTTACTGCCCTTCGAACTAATTGCCCCAACGTTGGCGTGTACTTTTTATGAACTTTTGCAACTAACGATCAAATAAAGTTTTCAATGAACATAACGCACGTTAAGGAATTTAATTACCAAACACGACACATTACGTGATTGTTATGTATGAACGTGGCAAGGGGTGAATTACCCCTGTTTCGGCTTAAACTCGACTAGACGGTAATAAATAGCCTTAACTCGATCAGTGGGAATTTGGAAACTTTCCGCATTAATCTCCAGCTAGCCTTGAGTTCGTTGCTTTTATTTGTTTCCTCTCTAATGCATTTCGCAATAAAAAAAAACTTTTTCAATGCACTTCGAGTCAAGTCGCGCAATAAACAGTCAAGAAAACTGGTATTCAGTTCAGTGTGTATGGTGCAGTTGTTGAATTATGAATTTCAAAGCCGCAGGAGAGACAATTCGGCAGGAAAGTGGATCTAATTTGCATGGAGATTCGGAAAGTTTTCTGGAGAGTTTGGAAACATCTGGCGCGAATCAAGATGCTTGTTTCTTTAGCGTTGTGTATATTTAATTATTTGACAGGCTTTTGTGTGCTTTTAGGAATATTGTTTTGAACAGATAATCTGGTTTATCAAAAAAACTGTTCCGGCTTAATTTGAATACATACCTTCTCAAATCTTATTTATTAAAGTTCTTTATGAAATGAGTAGAACAGGTTGACTGCAAAATTTTTTCAATCTCCTGTCAAAGAACACTGTTATGGTTTGTAATATGAGGTAATGTCTATCCACATTATAAATGCAGTTTCCATAGTCAGTACTGTTGGAGTGCGACGCCTGACCCCGGGCGGATGTTCTCCTAGCCACTGAGGAATTCTGACGGATGTCGTTGAAACATAGAAATAAAATACATTAACATAGTATTGAGGGTGAAATTATCTTCAATTTCTGTATTTACATCATTTTCCTAGAACCAATGACTTAACTGCCTTGATTTAAAGAAATTGTCAAAGTTTGGTTTTTGGCAATTATGTGGTGAGTTGTGATATGTGAAAATGCGTTAGAACTGATTTCCTAAAACTGCAAATCTGTCCCCCTTTTAACGGGGACACTTCGTAATTCTGCTAGTTCCCGGGATCTCTTCACTAATTCATTGAATGGTTTTGCAATTTGATTTTTAATTGCTTATAATTTGTAGAGAAACCTTCATTGTTAAATATTCAATTTGTTATACTGAAAAGCCTCAGATTTTGGAAATCAATAAAAAAACTCAGAGTTTTGCTTAATTCTATGTGGACCCTTTCTTTATAGATAGTGACTTCCAAAAAAAAAAAAATTGTACTTTTATGCTTTTCCCTCTTACACTTTCTCCAATCATAACTATTTTGATAAGGGCGGGATTTTGGGTATTGTGTGGTGTGTCCTATGTAGAGCTTATCACAGTCTTTGCATGAAATGTTGAAAACAATAGTTGATTTTGTTGTAATTGTAATCGGTCTAGGGTTTTGGAGATTCAGACAGAGCGCCCACTCTTTTGTGTTGTGGAAAGCCTTTAAAAAGCCTAGATAGAATTTCTGTATAATTATATGTCGCTCATTTAATGCAATAGTGGCACAACTCAAAAAACATTGTTTTGAGAAAATCAATAATTAAGATTTGGGTTATACATAGGACACTGTTTTGGCTTGAAAATGAATTATGTATAATACGATCATACAAAGAAATAATTTTGTGCCAGTTTTGGCTCTAAGGTAGAGGTTGGAATTTCTAGTTCGGACATTTTGTTATCTAGAATTTCGACTTTTTTGAGTTGTGCCACTATTGCAGTAAATGAGCGATGTATGCTTTGTGTTCTTTCTAATACAATGGGACTGTAGATAGCGGGTGTAGGACAAACAAGAAGCTACTTCACAGTTGCGAATACGCCAACGTTTCGATCTTTATTTAGGTCTTCTTCAGGGCTAAAAAAATATGCTCTATGAAAAACTCTACAACACATGCAATGCATAAACAAATCAATAAAGATACAACTATAAACCCCGATATAAAATTGCATAAAAATACGTTTCTACAGTTAAAGGTGGATTTAGTAATTAACAAATACATACAAACAATATACAGTAAAAACAGAAACCGCGCATCTGTATGTATCTATTATCAAAGCGTAGGGTGGTATGCTTAGATAATTAGTGGATTTGCTTACCTCAATTCAGTTTGAGAAGAATATCATCTAAGCTGTATGCATGTCTTCTACCGGACCTAACGCAAAAACATATAATAATTACTTTCATCACATTTCATGGTCCAATATGGCAACCTTCTCAAAATCGAAAGAATGGCCCACTGTAAAATGGTGTTGGGCTAAAACTGTCTTCTCTTTCTTATTTCAATTAATTTCTCGATAATCATAATTATGTTGACAGATTCGATTTTTTAAGTATTGTCGTGTCATCCCTATACTATAAGACTTACTGCAATTTTTACATTTTACCTTATAGATTAATTCTGATTGCAGACCTGTGGAAATTTGATGTTTTAGGCTGGAAAAGATCTGGTTCACGGACTTAGTCTGATAAAAGGCGAACCTAACATTAGGGTTGCTTCTGGACAAGCGATTCTGTATTCTTTCCGACAAGCCTCTAACATACGGACACTAACAATACATTAATTCGCCAGATCTACGTCGATCAGACTTATCCAAAATGTGGTGTCTATATTCATTCCATATTCGGTTCAGGAGATTACTGGGATTATTATTGAGTTTCAAGACATCTTTAACTTTTTTTATGTTAACACTATGAAACGTTGGACTGCTAAGTTTAGTAGATCTATAGAATAAGTTCTTGAGTGTGGCACTTTTTTGATTAGTTGGGTGGGATGATAAGTGGTTGATAACTCCGCCTGAGGCCAATGGCTTGATGTACCAATCTGACATAAGTGTACCATCTTGGTTCCTAATAATTAACATATCTAGAAACGGAAGTGTACGCTCATTATTTGCCGTCTCCATAGTGAATTGAATTTTTTTGTGGAGCTGCAAGTTTTGGGCAAGCCAAAAAAGTATCGTGCACATACACCCCGATTCACGGTATTGGAAACGGAATTCCCTTAAGAACCTCAGTAATAAGGTGGTCCATTACTAAATTAGCCAGCACTGGACTGGCTGGGTTACCCATAGCAGAACCATCCAGCTGTTCAAAAAAAACCCCTTGAAATACAAAATAACTGCTCTCAAATAGAAACTGAACCAACCCACAAAACGATTCCCTCGATAAGGTGGTATAAGCTGAAATATGTTTCCATTTGCTTCTCATTATGGATAATACTAAAGCAACGGGTATGTTCGTGAAAATCGATACCACGTCTAGTGAAATGAGAACATAATCAGCTGGTACTTGTACGCATTTTACAAACTCCACAAATTCAAATGAGTTATTAACGTTATAATGTGATGTTGTTACAATATTGTTCAATATATTATGCACAAAACATGCAAGTTTATATGTCGGTGAGTTAATGTGAGTTAATGCAACTTGCTGTATAATCTAAAGTGTTTTCCGGGCTTTGAAGCCGTGGTAAAATGGAATTACTTCTTGACGTTTCGTCTACATTTGCGGCAGACATTATCAAAGGCTATGAGGGAATTAGCGAAGTGATCTCCCGTGCTTCCCGACGTTGACTGATTCGACTGTGGTGAGCTCCGTGATATTTATTCCCCCGCTGAATCGCTGCAGTGACGGGACTGGGGTGGGGGTAGTGGTGGCGCGGGGTTTCGGCGAACTTAAAGTATGTCGTAGAACTCGCTTCCAGTCTGCATTTAGAAACGTAATTTCCTCGTTCCTGTTGAAATTATTGTCGTGTTTAAGGATCTCAAGGGCCTCTCTCGTTAGTCTCGGAGAGAAATCCTGCGATTGATATAAGATATCCATCTCGTTGAAAAGAATGTAGTGACCTTCGGAGAGAGCATGCTCTGCTATTGATGACTTTTGTGTTTGTCCCAGCCTGCAGCACCTCATGAGTTTCGTAATCCTCGTGTTAACACTGCGTTTTGTGGTGGCAATGTATACCGAGCCATAGCTCCATAGAACTCATTAAACTCCGGGTGCCGATAGCGGCTCTCTGCGGTCTTTGCCTGTCTCAAGCTCTGTTGTATTGTACGAGTGGGTTTGTCCATCCGCGCTTCCTTTCATCTTCTCACATTGTTCCTTCCCAACGCTCTACATTTTTTGGACGAACTCGTGCTTGTTTTATCCATTCCAATCAAAGTATCTTTCCAGGTACTTCATTTCCCGTTCCAATTCAGAGAGAAAAGGGGTGTCTTTATGACTCCCCTTTTCTGTATGGGATGATGATTTGATCCGTAATTGAGGTATCGGTCAGTGTGTGTTGGTTTTTTAATTTTTAACCTAAACGGTGTGCATAAGCTTCCCATTCGGCCTCCTTGATACCAAAACATCAAAAAATGGTAGGCGTCCTTCCTTTTCTACCTCCATAATGAATTGACTTTTTGGGTTGATAGAGTTGAGGTGTTGAGAGAGGAAATTTTGAAGTTGGCTATTACTAGGCTAAGTATGCTGCCCATTGCCACACCATCAGTTTGTTCATAGAAATCTTCATTCCATTGACAATATGTAGTGGTTAGGCAGTGCTGGAACAACTTACGGCAATATCTTGTGGAAATTTCTGGTTAATATGTTCCATGGCTTCCTTAATGGGTACCATCGTGAAGAGGGAAAAAACAAGAAGAAAACAAAAAGAATACAGTTTTTTGACGAAATGAGTGAAGTCTTTCATAAAAATAGTCAATAATTCTTATTTTAAGTTGTAGGAGTTATGTGAGATATTTCGCGATGTCGTAGCTTGGGCTTCCTATGGTGCTCACGATGGGTCTAGTGGCAAATCCGGTTTGTGGATTTTTGGCAAACCGTACAGCCATGGCTTCTGATTTTTAAGCTTAGTCCTTCAGCTTGAGATCGGTCAGAGATCGCAGAGATCCTTTATCGGCACCCGGAGTTTACCGAGCTCCATGCAGTTGTGGCTCGTTATACATTGGCACCACGAAACGTAGTGTCAACACAAGGATTACGGAACATAAGAGGAGTTGCAGGCTAGGACAAATACAAAAGTCAGCAGTAGCAGACCACGCTCTCTCCGAAAATCAGGACATTGAGATCTTTAAACACGACAAAAATTTCAACAGGAAGGAGGAAATTCCTTTTCTAAATGCGGACTGGAAGCGAAATCTACAAACATACTTCAAGAGCGCCGAAACTCCGCGTCACCACTACTTCCATCCCAGTCCTTCCACTGCAGCGCGACGGCGGTGGAATAAATACCACGGAGCTCACCACAGTCGAATCGGTCAACCGTCGGGAAGCACGGGAGATCACCTCGCCCATTACCTGATCACCTTTGATAATGTCCGCCTCAGCTGTAGACGAGACGACAGGAAGAAATTCGATTGGTCCACGGCGTCAAAGCCCGGAAAGCACTCTAGATTTAAAAGAAAAGGTAAGCCTTCACACTCTTTTACTCCTAGTTCACCTCGAAATTGAATTCGGGTCACTGGTGATCTTTTACCACATGTCGATCACATAATATGTGTGTTATTTCTCTTTTTGTAAACGAAGCAGTACATGTTGAGGATGGGAAAATGTTTTTGAGGGACCACTTTGTAAATATTTTCCCAATAAAATAGAACTGTAGTATAGCCTAGATTTTAATCTGATCTCCATGGTCATTAATATCCAAATTACCCTTTATTTCGTAAGCAAGTTAGTGACTACTCTATTATTGGCAGTTTTTGAGGATCCTTATCATCTACCTTCGATGTACTTCCTATGCTTATTTCTAGAAATCCTTGGAAGTCTAAAAAAGTGTATCTGTAAATGGGAACTGCAATAGGTACTGAAAACAAATGCTACCGTATACATCGGCATCGTCATAGTTATTTCAAAAGTAAATGCTTTGAACAAACCTTTCAAACCTTAGGCATTTTTAATTTAGGATTTATTCCTAGATTAATGCGCCAACCAAATATTTCTCAATTTGGTTTCAGCAGGAAATCTAAACAAATATTTCCTACACCAACTATAATGGGCATTTCAATAACAGAATAGTGTAATAGTAAAAAAATGAATTTTTCTCCAGACGTCAAAAAGATACGGCACAATGCAGACAGTAGAAGTCAAATTTCTAGGACGGTGGATGGTAGGCAACCCAAGCGGCAGCATAAGTACGGGGTGTTCATTATAAAACTTCATCTAGCAGGCTATGAAATTTTGACAGAAAAGGATGACATAATCAAAATAAATAGACTTTTGTTTCTCCATCCTTTTCTTTTGACATTTCACAGCCAACTAGATGAATTTTTATAATGAACACCCCGTACTTTTTTTGGCGCATGTACCTTTAGTGTCGCTCAATCGACTTGCAATCAATTACTCTTTCAGCAAATCAATAAAACTATTCTGGTATCGTTAAATAAACTGCTAACGAAAAAGATCGATACAGCAAAATTTTTTTGTCATGTTTAGGGGTCTGTATCTTGGAAATTGCTTTGCCGATATTTAAAACTTAAAGAGGTTCTGAAAGGTCGTTTTTTCTGGAATCACGGCGGGAGATTGATCTTAAATAAGTTATTCTCTAAAGGATATACAGGCTAAAGAAAAAAGCACCGCAAAATGGTTGCATTTCAACCCACTGCATTTGGTAGGTAGAGTAATTTCAGAACATTTATTGTTGTGACATTTAATGGCGTCAGTTGGTATCTCGGGACTTTTTCGGCAGTTTTCAGTTTTTTGGCCTACAAAATAAATTACAGGGGTTTTTCAAAAAGTTTAGGTCTTTTGTAAGTCACCCTGTATCGCGAGAATACCACAGCTGATTTTAATAAGATAAATGATCTCTAAAAGATAACTGGTTGTAAAATCAGCGACGTAGACTCATAGTTAATAAAATAATTTTATTCCATTTTGTACCAGGCTGGCAAAAAATCTAATAAAAAACTTATTAAAATTTTGTTTACTACGATGTCATGACGGGAACCTTAACTTTAAGACTCTTTTTGTAATGACATTTAAGAGCTATGCTCGATATCTCGGGACGGTGTTGGCGGTTTTTTGGTTTTTTGCCTACTAAATCAGTTACAGGGCGTTTACACAAAGTTTGAACTTTCTTGTAAGTTACAATACAAGGTATCGTGAAATTAACTGGTGGTTAATTTCACGATACCTTAATTAAAAACAAGGTATCGTGTTAATAACGGGTGTTGATTTTTTTTATCTTTTATTTATAGCTCTTAGAGTTTTTGAGATATCTAACTAAAATTTTGGATATAGGTAAACATTTATTATCTACATCCCGCTAGCCAAAATCGACAGGGTCTTATTTTTCTCGGGTTGTATCCCTTCTCCCCCCCAAAACGCCCTGTAACTGATTTAGTAGGCAAAAAACCAAAAAACCACCAAAATCGTCCCGAGATATCGAGCATAGCTCTTAAATGTCATTACAAAAAGAGTCTTAAAGTTAAGGCTCCCGTCATGACATCGTAGTAAACAAAATTTTAATAAGTTTTTATTACATTTTTTGCCATCCTTGTACAAAATGGAATAAATTTATTTTATTAACTATGAGTCTACGTTGCTGATTTTACAACCAGTTATCTTTTAGATATCATTTATCTTATTAAAATCGGCTGCGGGATTCTCGCGATACAGGTTGACAAAAGAGGGTCAACTTTTTGAAAAACCCCTATAATTTATTTTTTTCTGCAAACGTCAAATAATGACGCATTTTAAGCTTTCATTAGACAAACGAAAACCTAACCTTTTTTTAGGATCAGAATGTAAGTGTACTTTTCCGCGCGTTGCCCAGGACAGCAAGCGAAAATAGTTATTTTCCTAACTAGTGCGGAAAGTGATACTTTCCCGCACGCTGTCTGCCGATGCACGAACGACGCGAAGCGGAGTTCGGGCAGCTGTCGAGTGCGGGAAAGACACTTTCCGCACGCGTTAGGAACAATATTTTTTCTACGAGCCAATTCATTGTAACATAAACAAGGAATAAACATACAATACATAAACAACTTTATCTTTGTCAACAGTATGACAGCTGAATTAATCAACAATCAATTGGTTGTTATGACAAAAAGTTGGTGTGCTTGTTGGCGTGACGTAGTGTTTCAGACATGAAATGGTGACATTGGAATAAAAAGTACGTATTTTATAGGTATATTTTGTATCAAAAATCAATAAATGCAAGCATAATATTCCTTGAAACAGATAAAAATGTTTGACACGGTTGTAAGGCAGATGCACTTATCTAGATAGACAGACTATGAAGTCTAAATTATATTATAAATCAGGCATTCTTTAAATATTTACTTTCCCGCACGCCAAATTTAAGTAAGTGACGCTTTCAAAAACAAAATGCGTGCGAGAAAGTGATATATTAAGAACGCTCGTAGAAAAAGATTTTTTCGCTTGCTGTCAGTAGCAACTACCACCATTCAACCAAGTATTTAAAACGTCATTGTCACTTTGATTTAAATTTTCAGGTTGTGTCTTCAGTTATGCTCAGTTGTGATTCACATTATTTGAAATTGATCGATCGAAACAAAAGTCCATTAATTTGATCTATGTTTTTATCTTGTTTGAGTTATGTCATCCTTTTCTGTCAAAATTTCATAGCTTGCTAGATGAAGTTTTATAATGAACACCTCGTATTATACTACTATACTCTGTTCAGCGAGGGTTAAATATTACTTCATAAATTGTAACGTCATACAAAAAAAAACGTGTGTCTCTGATAAAATCACAGTTGAACTGGTAAAAAATATTGTATTTAGTCTTCTAAAATACATCAAATAGAAACTTACCTTGAATACTGCATCTAGTGATATTAATGTTTTTCGTGCCACTTTTTCTCGCTGAAAGTAGTGAATGAGTCAATAGGTATCAAAATTTGTACACTCTTTTGCCGGTGACGATTAATCCATAATTTCTAAATGTTTACGACATTTTGACATTAAGTGTCAAACTGACTTTTGCTGGTGGTTTTATTATTAATAAGGACTAAGAATACGCTTGGTTTTTGGCGATCTTTTTCTAATGAAATGAGATGAGGAATGTGACGTCATATTGAACCCTCGCTGAACAGACAATATATAAAATAGACTTATGGTTGAAAGTTACGTTTTCAAATTAAATTCCGCTAGAGGAGTTGACTTCTCCGGTAACTAATGCTTCGGAAGTAACAATCTCCTTTTCAGGCTCGGTGGTAGTGCTGCTTCTTCTCTATTTACTGTTATGTTCTTTTTGCAGGCATTTTGAACGATTTCCGCAATGTCCGGCGGTGTACAATGATCAAAGTCATCGGCTTCAAAAGCAGGCATGTTGATCATGCAACAAGGCTTATATCTAATAAGGTTCTGGTATGAGTCCGTCATAACATTTATCTATGGTCATAACAACGCTTTAACAGGTTAGTTCAGGTAGGGTTACTTTATATGCTTGAATTCGCAATCAAATTGAAACATTTCTTATTAGATGTAATGATTTTGAATATTTGGAAAAAAAATAGCTTGTACTACACGGAGTATAAGCTATTCTTGCGCTTCAGCTGCACTTGCAAGCCTTATTTTTCGCCTCTCAAACTACAGGTTCAGCACAAAAAAGTGAGGCTTCTACATTTAGTACAACAATATACTTTGAATAATGCTTTTTTGACAATGCATCGTTTCTTTTTCTTATACTGAACACTTAATAATTGAAATGCACACGCACTATACTACTTGACGTCAGGGCTCAAAAAGCTTGATCTTTTTATGGTTTAAAATGATATAATTCTCGAATACAAAAGTATGTAGGCAAGAAAAACATGCCTGGAAATAAAATCATTCCATCATGTCGAAAGCTCCTTTCAGCAAATTCAGAAAGCCTTAACGTCGGATAATCGAATCGAGTATCTGAGCTCGAGACTCGGATAGATTAATATCTATTGTGCTCACACGTAGGCAAGAAAATCATTAAATCCTAATAACATTTCGCTCCCCCGTCGAATATTTTCTATGCCGCCAGATCAGAATCTTCGAAATTGCCTTTTTGCTGATGAACGCCGTATTGATGCCTCGAAAAAGCTCATCCTCTTGTAGCGAGGCGTCGGAAACGACCCCCCTGAAAGCGAAGGGATTGTCAAAGGCTTTTTTTGGGCCAGAGATCAAAGGTAACGGAGCAACAACGAACTATTTCCTCAGTTAAACCTAACTTAGAAAAAAAAACGGTAAAATTTGAATTGAGTAAAAAATAATAAAAATTTGCGCTATTGCAGTAGGTTTAGTTAATGATGTGCGCTCTGCATGAAATCGGCAGCTGGCACCTTAAAATCCTGGACCATCCGGTATCCCTTTGGAAAATCTTGGCCTTCGGTGTCGACAATAACGTGAGAGGACGTGGGGCGCAGGACCGTCGGTCCGCCGCGGCGCATCGATTCCCGGCGGTGGTCGTCGTCCTCTGCGAATGCCTCCAATATTCGACGTTGAGGAGGATTTAGTACGAAAGAGGCCATAGCTGACGACGGCATCGCTTCGGGCATCCAGCGCACACGCCTCAACATATAAACAAAACTGACAGTAACCTCTTTCTTATGGGCAGCTAATGCGAAAATGTGAATTGTCCTGAGGTTTGAGGTCGGAAGTGTGAGAGACCTGTTTGTGTATTAAGATTCTGTGATTTGTGATCAGTTCTGACTGAAAGACTTTTTGTTGTGCATTGACACATGTAACTGGGTTAACTGGATCTCTTGTGGCCATTAGTTTTGCAATCGTGGCTGGTAAGTTTTTGGCATCACCACCGTAGCCATAAAAGTAGATCATGATAAAAAGCATCTTTAGGGAAATACTTAGTAAAATAGTCTATGTGGCCTTCTGACTTTTATGATAAAAGTTTATTATTTTAGTTCTCTCTTGAGAATTCGCTGTTGCGTTTTTTACAATATTTACGTGGTCAAAAACTTTGATATTCTCCTGTTTCTTTTTCCTGATGATTTTATCGTATATAAAAAGCAATTAAAAATCATTTTATTAAATTGTTAAAACTATTGTTGGAATATGGGGAATATTAAAATAAAAATGCAGCGTATTGTTTATTGAACGCTCGACTGTATATTACTCACACCAGCTAGGTTCTTAAAAAGGAATCCTATCGCTTCGCTTTGGAAGCACGAAAAAAAGGGGTTTGCATTTGTATACAAACTATCTACGTGTGTTTACACATTTTACTGAATAAGCAAATATAAGATGATGTTTCTGTCTTTGATTTCTGTACATTAAATATAAGAAAAAGTCAATAACTATAAAATATTTCAACTTAGGGGATTAAAGTGTAATAAGTAAAAAAGTGATTAAACGAGAACATATTATGAAACTCCTAGCCCACATTACTTTGGTATTCATTTGACCTTTTTTCTAGCTCCAAACCTGCACTTAAAAATAATTGTGCGACTCTCTTGTTGACAGGGTGTTTAATGGCTATTTCAATAAATAGATAATTACTGCTAGATATGTGTGCGAAATTTAGTAATTGCTTCTTAGTAACACTTGATACAATAACTTATAAATTAATGACACCAGTAGCACCTTTTGGTTTGTTTTAAGTCTCGCTTCCCTTATCACTCTGGCATTAAATGTAATAAGTAATGTTTAGACTTAAATGTAAGGTACCAGTAGCTTTTACGACTAGTTTTTCTACAACGCCCAACAAATATGAAGTTTTTTAGTAAAAAGTTCAAGATTTAGCAATAAATCTTTAATGATTATAATCAACTTAACAATTTCAAAACCAATAATAATAAGGCACTAATGTGCTCCTATTATATATATCGTAATGATCATATTCTTAGTGCTCAGTGCTCCTGATATATATATCAACCTAAAAAACTTTGATAATAAAAAATATCACGAGATTTGACCAAGTAACGAATTTAGTGAATAAAGTAACGGTTATTTTTTTTCAAACTCCTGATGTTCAGACTGTATTTTAGATTTTTAAATAACCTAATTTGCTGAATCACTACAATATTTCCAACTAAGAAAATCAAATTTTAACAAATAAAAAATTAAACAAGTCCCAATTATTATTCATTTGTGCAATTTGAAACTTCCTTTCCCGTATCACTTTGATATTTCTGTTAACCCGTATTTTCTAGTTGCAAACCTTAACAATAACTGTATGGCTGTCTTTGTTGATACATTTAATTACATTTGCAATTAATAGCTCTTTATTGATAAAATGAGTAAAGTTTGATTAAATTACCTAAACATTAATGATATCAGTAGCATTCTTGGGTTGGTTTTAAAACTCACACACACAGATTTTAATGTAATATAACGGTAGTTTTTACAGCTAATTTTTCTATGTTATCCAACAATTTTTAGTAAAATGAAAGTACAAAATTTTTTAGTTAAAAGTTCAAAAGTTAGCACTGAATACTATTTATACAGGTTGTATGTGGTGTTAAATTTATACTTAATTTAACAACTTGAAAAAAACAATATTATTCGGGCACTAATGGGTTTTTGTTCTAACCTAAAAGAACTTTTATAATAAAAAACATTTATATTGTTACTTTAGATTTTTAGGTATTTCAATTTGATAAACATTAAAATATTCCCAACTAAGGCAATTGAAATATAATAAAAAATTTATTTAGTTGTGCAGATTATAATAAATTGGTGCTATTGCAAAACTCCTTGCTCAATCTCTTTGACACTGCTTTAAACCGAGAGGTTCTAGATGCAAATAACATTAACAACAACTTCATACCAGTCCTTTTTGAGAGCTTCAATGGCTATTTTAATAATAAGTGAATAACTGATAAGATATGTGTACTTGAAAGAAAACTTGATTAAATAATTTTAATTTATTATTAAAAATGTAATAAAATACATTCAGATTTAAATGTAATTTGACGGTTGTTCTTAGAGCTAGCTTTTCTATTACATTCAACAGTTTTTGTTGTGTAAAAAGTACAAAACTTTTTAGTTAAAAGTTCAAAAGTTAGCAATAAAACCTTAACCAATATACCCAATTTAACAATTTGAAAAAAAAAAAATATTATTTAAACACTAATGGGTTTTTATTCCAACCTAAAAGAACTTTTATAATAAAAAAAATCATTTTATTGTTATTTTAGATTTTCCGGTATTTCCATTTGCTAAAACATTAAAATATTCCCAACTAAGGGAATTAAATTATAATAAAAAAATTAATATACTGTGCAGATTAAAATACATTGGTGCTATTGTAAATTTCCTTGCCCAAATCGCTTTGATATTGTTTTGAACCGAGAGGTTCTAGGTGCAAATCTGACATTAACAACTTCATACCCGTCCTTTTTTACAGGTTCAATGGCTGTTTTAATAATAATTGAATAACTGATAAGATAAGTGTTAGCGAAAGAAAACTTGATTAAATAACTTAAAAATTAAAGATACCAGTAGCATTCTTGGGTTGATTGTTAAAAACGTAATAAAATACATTCATATTTAAATGTAATTTGACAGTTGTTTTTACAGCTAGTTTTTCTATGAAATCCAATAATTTTTAGTACATCATAAGTACAAAACTTTTTAGTTAAAAGTTCAAAAGTTAGCAATAAAACCTTAATATATGTACTCAATTTAACAATTTGTAAAAACAAATATTATTAAGGTACTAATTTTTTTTATTCCAATCTAAAAGAACTTTTTTAATAAAGCACTGATATTGTTATTTTAGATTTTTTGGTATTTCAATTTGCTAAAACATCAAAATATTCCCAACACTAAGGGACTTAAAGTATAATAAAATTTAATATATGTGTGCAGATTAAAATACATTGGTGCTATTGCAAAACTCCTTGCCCAAAATTACTTTGACATGGCTTTGAACCGAGGGCTTCTTGTTGCAAATCTGACATTAACAACAACTTCATAGTAGTCCTTTTTAGTTAATAGGTTAATTACTGATAAGATATGTGTGTGTGAAAGAAAACTTGATAAAATAACTTAAAAATTAAAGATACCAGTAGCATTCTTGGGTTGATTTTAAAACTCACTCCCCTTTATCAGTCTGTTAAAAACGTAATAAAATACATTCATATTTAAGTGTAATTTGACAGTTGTTTTTACTGCTAGTTTTTCTATGACATCCAATAATTTTTAGTATATCATAAGTACAAAACTTTTTAGTTAAAAGTTCAAAAGTTAGCAATAATTATGTACTCAAACCTTAATATATGTACTCAATTTAACAATTTGTAAAAACAAATATTATTAAGGCACTAATGTGTTTTTATTCCAATCTAAAAGAACTTTTATAATAAAGCACTGATATTGTTATTTTAGATTTTTTGGTATTTCAATTTACTAAAACATCAAAATATTCCCAACACTGAGGGAATTAAAGTATAATAAAATTTAATATATGTGTGCAGATTAAAATACATTGGTGCTATTGCAAAACTCCTTGCCCAAAATACTTTGACATTGCTTTGAACCGAGGGCTTCTTGTTGCAAATCTGACATTAACAACAACTTCATAGCAGGCCTTTTTAGTTAATAGGTTAATAATAAGATATGTGTGTGTGAAAGAAAACTTGATAAAATAACTTAAACATTAATGATACCAGTAGCATTCTTGAGTTGGTTTTAAAACACACCGCTCTCATGAATCTGTTAAAAAATTTAATAAAATACATTCAGATTTAAATATAATTTGACGGTTGTTTTTACAGCTAGTTTTTCTATGATATCCAAAAATTTTTAGTAAATGATAAGTACAAAACTTTTTAGTTAAAAGTTCAAAAGTTAGCAATAAAACCTTAATATATGTACTCAATTTAACAATTTGTAAAAACTCATATTATTAACGCACTAATGTGTTTTTATTCCAATCTAATAGAACTTTTATAATAAAACATTGATATTGTTATTTTAGATTTTCAGGGATTTCAATTTGCTAAAACATCAAAATATTCCCAACACTAAGGGAATTAAAGTATAATAAAATTTAATATACAGGATGACCGGTAAGTATGTGGCATAATTTCGGGAGCGTATAAGGGAGGCCAAAATGAAATTAGTTTGTCATACAAAAATTTTTCCTAAAGTGCTTCCTAACGGAGATACAGTGCTCTAAAAGGTTACCCAGCGAATTAGTTTTTTTGGCTCTAACTTTTGAATCGTGTTGTATAAATTATTAAAATTTTGATATTTTATGTGGCGCATAAAGCGTCATAAAACCATACTATAGTACATGTTTTTCACCCTCAGGGTAGGCAGGAGCGGACTTGCGGCCACACTCGTTATGCCAAAATTTGAACCCATTGGATTTCTTTTTATGGGGAAATTTAAAAAACTTGTACATTCGACACCAGTTAATACTAGAGATCACCTGATAGAAAGAATAACACATCGCTGCAACGAAATTCGAAGCAGTCCTGGAATGCTGATTCAAGGTCAACGAGAAAACGCCCGTCGGCTCAGAAAATGCGTAGAGGTCCAATTCGCCCATTTCGAAAATCTGCCCAAATAAACGAGAAGAAATACATCTTTGGCATTCTTATCATTCTTGCGTTTAAATGATTTTCGAAATGTCGAAAGGGTTCAGTTTTTAGTAGTTTTAGTGATTTCACCTGTTTTCTTTATTATGTTGTTTTTTATCGCTTTTACCTGTTTCTCATAAGCTACGATCGAACATCTCAAAAATTCTTCGATGCGGAAAACGTCGATTTGGAAAGTCTTCGTGTATTTATACATTTACCGAGTGCCTGTCCAAAGTTATACATAATATGAATATGGACATTAATAAGATATCACAATGACATTACCTATTATTAATTATGATGTTATTCGATTAGTTATAATAAGTCTAACTAATTTTAATAAAGTTGCTTATTAATTGAATTTTGAGAAGTCAATGTTTAAAAATGTTCCGAAAAACCTATTTTATTTCGAAAACGGCTAATTTTATCGAAACAAATGTAGAGTACCTTTTTAATAAGAAATGTCCAATGTATTTAAATATTTGGTTTATAACTCCGCAAAATGACACCTGTCAAAATTTTGGCCCAACGAGTGAGGCGGCAAGTCCGTTCCTGACTACCTTGGGGGCGTAAAACATGTACTGTAGTACGGTTTTACGAGACTGTATGCTCTATATGAAATATAAAAATGTTAATAATTTATACAGGACGATTCAAAAGTTAAAGCCAAAAACTAAATTGCTGGAAACCCCTTTAGTACCCTGTATCTCCGTTAGGGAGCACTTTAGATTTTTTTTATGTCAAACTTGGGCTATTATGTCCTGCCCTATATGTTCCCGAAATTATGCCACATACTTACCGGACACCCTGTATGTGTGCAGATTAAAATACATTGGTGCTATTGCAAAACTCCTTGCCCAAGGGACTTTGACATTGCTTGAACCGAGAGGTTCTAGATCCTTCTAGATTCATAGCAGTTCTTTTTGACAGGTTTAATGGCTATTTTAATAATAAGTTAGTTACTGATAAGATATGTGTGTGTGTGAAAGAAAACTTGAGTAGATAACTTCACAATTAATGATCCTATTTTTTTTTAACGCCATTGAACCGAAACGTTTGGTTTTCGCTTACTATATCAATATTGATTTAAATCAAATTACCCCGTATCAAGTTATCCTAGCCGCCTAATTGAAAAAAATTAATTACTGCAAATTGCCAGTTAATCATGAAAATCTATGTTTATTTATATATTTTCGTGTTTCCATTTTTGAATGCATCTGTCCATGAAAATAAACAAAAAGTGGAAAGCTGCCTTTTCTTTATACCAGTATTTTCAACTAATCGGCTTTATGTTGTTATTTTCAATGGAAATTGAATGCAAACCTATAGGTAAATACATTCACAAAGCAAAATATATCTGTTCGTAGACTACCTTTGATCGACTGATTTAATACTACTGCGTATTACGCTACTTTCATTTTAATAGAGAGGCATGGAAACATTAGTGAAAGCACAACAAATTTCCCTTTTATTAGGTACACAAACATTAGCTTTGCCATTAGTAAAGAGTCCATACTCTGTTATTTTTTATTGTAGTGTATGATCAAAATAATGTTACTGTACTTTGTTTTTTTTTACTTTTATCTTCTAAGATTGCTTTAAATAGAACTGCTGTGTTGGGAAAGTTTTGCTCTAAAAACTCTCCTTGCAAACAAGAAAGAACTGCTAGTTTGGCCGAAAACTACTTGTTTTTATCCATACTGAACTTCTTGTTTAACAGCATCCTGCCACAAAAATTGAAAAAAACTTAAATCGTATTCCTGTATTGAAATTTGTCCTAATGCCTTCTTAATGCTCGCGATTATGTTAATTTCGGATAAGAAAAAACGCGATGTGAAGAAAAGTCGAGGCACTAGGTCAAAGGTCAAAAGCTGGGTGTAGCTTGATAGTCCAATGCATCTTCACTGTTGCTTCTGTGATTCCGTCAATCAACCATTCTTCAAATATCTACAATGAACCAAACAGTTTTCTACCATATACTTTTCACTTCACGCAGAATGATGACCGAGATTTCGGCCAATACCGTGAGGTGGCAAGGCCATGGCAGAAGTAACCAAACTTCGACATCCGTCAGGCTCAGACCGGTTTCGCTGGAATTTCAGCTCATCAGAATGATGAGCTCCAAAACTGATTTCGACCAATATTTAGTTCGGGTTCTTGCGGCGAGAGCGGTGGGTACAGTATAACTATTCTTTCAGAAAGGGCACCCAAAACCATACGTGCAATGAACCAAGTAATTGTCTACCATATACTGGTGTCTTCCCGTCACCAGAGAGTCGGTTATTTCCTATTTGCTTACTGGATGTCAATTAACTGTTTAATTATTATATTTTTTATAATATGTGGCTTTTTAAATTTAATATTCTACAAAGTATGAAGTAAACTGTTTGAGAAATACTTGAATTATTAAATAAAAACATTTTAAAAGTCAGAACTTTGACGCCCTGTAGAACAAATAGCAAAATTCTAAACAAAAAAATGAAATCTTAAACGTCCCATTATACTTCATCAAAGAATATCCTTTAGCAGATTTAACAGATTTGAAGTCTGTTTTTATAACACCCTGTATTCAGCTGTAATGGTTCTTACTACTTACTACACAAGTGTTAATTTTTAGGAAAAAAGGGTTTCAAATGGTGGTTTACATGCGGCAAACTATAAGTTTCTATTTAAAAAAATCAACCTGACCTTGAAATAACCCAGACAACGTTATCTAATTTTAGGCAAAATAAGCATTTTGTTGCCAAGTTTCATTTGAAATATGTTTCTTTAACCTTAAGCCTATTCCAGGTTAAATGGACTATGTGTATGTAGCTATAGGGTCATTTTCATTAGTAGTTATAACGACGGGGTTCTGGAACACTTTGACCTTGAAGTCTACGTGAGCCCTAGTGTAAAAGGGGGCTTGGGGTCCCAAAATGCTGTCATTCTTGTCATATATGATAGACTTGACAGATGACGCTTGTACCTGGATCATTTAAAATGTTATTCGCTTCTTCAAAGTTTAGAAAGTTTTTTTGTCGAGTAGAGGCGTCCGTACTTTTGTTGAGTTTTGTAATGACCCGTAGCCGCAGCCCTATGAATATTTGTATGTTTTGCTGTGTATGTACGTTTTATTTACGTACAAGAGCAGATTCAACAAACTTAGTCACATGCATACTGGCTATATGTATGTATGTATGGGTGAGTAACTTCGGCTGTACCATATCAATGTAGTAGGGATACTACTCTTCACATCATGTAGAGTAGCGAACCGAACTTGATCAAAATGCTTCGAGACAATACAAAATTGTTTCTGAAAAGTGCCTTCTTCGAAAGTACTTTCGCATCTTCTTTTTCTTCCTCGCTTTATTCTTGTAATAGGAGTCGTGATCAAGCTTCGGATTATTTAGTTAATTTTTTTTACAATTCCTCGCCATTTTCCTCAATTGTCGGCGCTGAGTGCTGCTGAATGCCCTTATTTAATTAGTCCAGCCTGTAAGAGACCTATCTCTGAGCCTGATACCTTCTTCCTGTCTCTGGACTATCAGTCGCTCCAAGTTGCCCTCGTCTCTTCTCCGAATGTGTGCGAAGTAGCTGAGGATTCAAGCTTGCACTATTTTGGAAAATGTGGGAAATTTTGAGATCCTTTAACTTCTTGGATGATGGGCGCGTTAATTCTTCTTGCTGTCTAGGGAATTCGTAGGATTCTTCTCCAGCACCATATTTCAAAAGCGTCAATCCTCGTGCAATCGACAGCCTTCATGGACCATGTTTCTGCCCCGTATAGAAGCACCGGGAATATCACTGTTTTAATAATAGATTTTTTTTTGTGTTTAATGTGATAACCCTGTCATGCCATGTTATTTATTAATATGTTGGAAGGCTCTGTCGAGTCATAACTTTTGTTTTTGGGTAGTTGATAGCCAGGCCAAGGCTATTACTTTCCCCTTCCAATCTATGTAAGATGTCCAAGTGCCTGCTGGGTATTTGCTAGAAGGACTAGATCGTCCGCATAACGAAGATTAGTAGTCTTTATTCCTCCAACTGCAATTCCGCCCCTCCCATCCGTCATATACTCTTCTCATAATATATTATCCATAGATGTCAAATAGAAGCGGCGACAGGATACATCCTTGACGGATTCCTTTTTCTGTTTTAAAGAGATTAGCTAGTTGATTGTCGATTCTTACGGCTGCCCTGCTGGTTATGTATAGATTATGAGTTAAGAGTGACAGATGATCCGGTGCTCCCATTTTTTTTAGAACCATAAAGAGTCAATCCCAGTTATGCTATCGAAGGCCTTATGATAGTCAACAAAGCCTAAGCATAGTGGTCTGTTGAATTTACGACACTGTATAATGATCTGACGAAGATTTCATATTTGCTCGAACAAACACTGCCTGCACAGGTGTGGTGTGATTTGCAATTCTATATACGTTTTTAATCTCTATGATATTAGGGTTATCAGGCGGTAGTTGTCACACACGGTTTTCGCACCTTTCTGATGCAGAGTCATAAAGTTAGATGTCATCCATTCCTCTGGCCATATTTTGGTGGACCAGATTTTTTGGCATAGTGTGTGTGAAAGATGTCAACGCCTTTCGCTCCAATGGCCTGTATTATTTCTGCTGGGATGCGGTCACAGCCTGGTGCTTTGTTTCTTAATGGCTAGTTCTATTTCTGCTTTCAGGACGGAAGGTTCATCCATTTCCTCGGTTTACTTAATTTTGTTGCTGGTTTTATCATCTTGGTACAGACTCTCACAATATTTCCTCCAGGCTTCCAGAAATTCATCCAAGTCTGTGACCATACCTCTGGGTTTTGTTTGCTTCATTATGCCCCTTGGCTTTGGAGAGGATTGACGGTTTATCTGCTTTGCTGATTGGAACAAACCTCTAGTGTAATAACACTAGAGGCTTGTTGAACAATAGTGTTCAGAGCGATGTTGTGCTTCTGCTCATATATTTTGTAAATATGTGTTTTTGTCTCTTTTTCATAGTCTTTGTATTAGTGTACTGAGTTCCGTGTATTATATATATATGTATATAGTTGGCTTGGGTTTCTTGGTGTTTGGTCGTTAATAAAAATACTTGTTTCAGAAGAAACAATGTATTATTAAAATTTTAAAAACATGTGGAGACGTTTCGGACATTTTTTGTCCTTTATCAATCCGCTACATAGAAACAACCATACAATGAACACACAATTAAAATTGTTTCCTAAAAGACTTACCATCAAACGTAGATGCTGGGCATTAGCTTAAAATGTTTCGGACGTGATGGATCACATACCACGTTTATCACAGATCACAGCATCGTTACTTATTTTACAACGGTACGACAACTTAGGCAAACTTTGTGCGACACACTGAGAAATTTGGGGACCAAACCTTCATGCGCTTGACCTTGTGCTCTTTTTTGTGCCAAATTTTGCCAATTTTATTAGTGTTTATCCTATGAGATTGGAATATAGCGTCCCTACATGATTTACATCCTTCTTGTCATTAACCGAATTAAGATTTTTTTGTATCTGTAACATTTCATGTAATTCAATTTTTCTTTTATTTGATTCGTGCTTTAAAATTTTTACATTGTTAAAATCGAAATTATGTTTTTTGCTTTTTTCGTGGTTGGTAAGTACAGTAGCGTTCTTCTTATCGTATTTATGGGACTTGATGCGATTCTCTAAAAGTTGAGAAGTTTGGCCGATATATGCACCTGGGCAATCGTTACAATTAATTTGATAAATTACATTACTTCTTTTGTTTCTTGGGGTCTTGGTTTTTAATTTGCTAAAATATTGAGCAAGAAGATTGTGTCCTTTGTGGCAAGCAGTAATATTGTATCTCTTGAAAAGTGTACCAAGCTGTGAGGATATACCCTTTATGTAAGGTAGAGCTATATACTTGTCATTTTTCTTTTTTGCGTTGTGTAATTTAGCTGTTTTGTTATAGAAGGCGTCGATACGTTTCTTGAAAATAGTGTTTATTAATTTTTTTGGATAGTTGTTTAGTGTTAATGCTGCTTTTGCTTTTTTAATAGCTTCTTTTCGAAATTCTCCGTCTGATAATCGTATAGCTCTATCAGCCAAGCCAATTATCCCGCTTTTTTTTGAGTTGGATGGTGGTGGGAATCGAAGTGCAGGTTAGGCGGACCAAGTTTTTTTTGTGTACCATTCGGTCTTTAGATTGTTATTAAAATGGTGTAAGGTTAAATCAAGAAAATTCAGTTTTTTATTTTCTTCTACTTCCAAAGTAAATTGTAGCTTTTTGTTATAATTGTTAAAAGCCGCCAACACAAGGTCAGTTTTGTCAATTGGTATTGCAGTTACACAATCGTCAACATATCGATAAAAGAACGGAACATTAAAATTAAACTTCGATAAAACGTCCATTTCGGGGTCTTCCATCACGATCTGAGCAACGATACTTAAAATTGAGGCTCCCATTGCGCAGCCTACAATATGTTTGTAGATTTCGTCTTTGTACATAAAATAAGTAGAATTTAGTGTTAGTTTTATCGAGTCTAAAAAGTCATCCTCTGGAATGTCAGTGAACTTCGAAATGTCTTTCCATCTTTTTCTAATACAATTCAGAGCTAACTCATTTGGTATACTGGTATATAGAGAAATGACGTCAAGTGATACGAGTAAATAGTCTTCAGGTATTATTAGATTTTTTATTTTTTCTTTAAAGTCGAAAGAGTTTTTTTATGTAATACGGGTTTTGATATGCAACCTTGTTTAGGATTTCTTTTTGGAATTTTGATAACGCATTTACAGGGGATTGTACACAGGAAACTATTGGTCTTAGTTCCTCTTTGTGTAACTTTGGTAGTCCATAAATTTTTGGAGGTATTGCGTTACAAATTGTTAAGCTTTTTGCGACAGTAGGGGATATGTATTCTTTTTTCTCCCAATACTTAATAAGGTTATTATTTTCTTTTTGTAGAGTGTTAGTGGGGTCGCGTTTTACAAGTTTGTATGTTTTTTTATCATTAAGAAGGCTTTTCATTTTATTGTCATTTTCTGTGGCGTCCATAATAACGGTTTTGTTTGTTTTGTCTGCTTTTAACACTTTTAAGTTTGCGTTTTGTTTGAGAAACATTTTAGTTTTTGTTACATTAATGTTTAACGCTGATTTTTTTGTTTTGTTTTGATTTATTAATTTATTCTTAAAATTGGTTAATATGTTGCAAGATTTAGTTCTTACTTGGTCTTTTTCGTTATTTGTTAAATGCGATATTCCTACTTCGATGTTACTAATAATATCATTAATTGGTAGTTCTGTTCCTGATTCAATCTGTATTGCAAAATTCGGTCCACGACACAAAGTATGCGCAGCATAATCAGGAATATTTACGATTGTTAAATTTTCTATCCAACCGGGATGTGATTTTTTTTGGTTAGGTTTGATTTGAGCACGTTTACTAAGAATTTCATGAATTTTCTTTTGATTATTTGTTCTGGTGTGTAAAATATTTTTTCAGTTTTTTTATAGATTTGTTCTTTAAATAGATTTAAAGCGTTTTCTGGTATAATAGTTTTTATGTTATGGTCATTGCTATGTAGCGGATTGGTAAAGGACAAAAAATGTCCGAAACGTCTCCACATGAGGCTAGGAGCGACCGTTCCGTCATAAAAACCAGTCAGTGGCCCAAAAAAATAGCTATGTTGGCCATTTGGTTATTTTACGCCCTCTGACGGCTTTCAACCAAGTAAAATGAAAAAAGTCGCATGCTGCCATGTCTTCGAATGTTTTTGTTGTTAAAAAACTTTGCATTATAAAGTAAATAATAAATATATAAGTAAAATTATTATTTCAATTTTTGTTTTTTGAATTTTAGACTTCCAGTTTTATTTATTACCAATTCCTCACTAATAAATTGACGTGACAACATTCTCCAAAAAAACATTTGGGTTAATCGATTTGTGAAATTCTAGTGGAATATGTATTTATAGATACTTCCTCTTACTCATGTTGATGGAAGTTACAGAAGTTACAGAAGAATGATAACGGTTTCTGGAGTTGCTGGAGTAAAATTCGATTTTGTTTAATTAATAAATTTTTAAATAAGTTTTAGCCTTTGGGTAACCTACTTTATGGCTAACTTATATCAATATTCCATTACTACATAAATTAGCTGTTATTTCCAAATATTGTAGTCATTTTGGCTAATACAAGTTATAGCTATATTTCTGGTTAAAACATCTACAAATTTACTGCAATAAAGTAGACATTTTATCCAGTAAATATTCGGAAATTTTAACCAGGCACAAAAATGTAATGTTTGCCAATCAAGAAAAATGCTGCTTTATGACGAAATCTTGGCAGTAAATGAGATTTTATGGCTATTTTTTTTGACCAAAATGAATCTTACATAAATAGCCAAATAATAACCAAATCTATTAATATTCCGTTCCGATTCCGATTCAATATCCCGTTGCTACATAAATTAGCTGTTATTTCCAAATATTGTAGTGATTTTGGCTAATACAAGTTATAGCTATATTTCTGGTTAAAAAATCCACAAATTTACTGCAATAAAGTAGACATTTTATCCAGTAAATATTCGGACATTTTAACCAGGCAAAAAAATGTAATGTTTGCCAATCAAGAAAAATGCTGCTTTATGACCAAATCTTGGCAGTAAATGAGATTTTATGGCAATTTTGTTTTTGACCAAAATGAATCTTACATAAATGGCCAAATAATAACCAAATCCTTGCTTTTTTACTACTTTATGACTAACTTTTGGCTATTAGTGCTATTTGGTTATACAATACAATGCTACTTGGGTTGCCTTTCTCAACAACAGGAATTCGGTCCGCCAATATTCGGTCGCCAGAGCCTCGTTGGTTTTCTAGCAGAGTGCACCGGATGAATGAGTCATCACTCGGGAAGGTGAGGTTGACATAATGACTTGATGTACGTCGGTGTCGATCGTCACCTCTTTCAATCAATGTAATATATATCTAGCTTAATATATTGTGTCAAGCTACCCACTTTTCTTAATTTCTATTTCAACTACCAGTTTTATTATAATAAACTATATTTCTCTCAAATTCGTTCTTTATCTAGAAGTATCGGGTTATATATTTTAAGTGCGATTTTATTATTCATACTTGAAAAAATGCTAAAGGGTCAAAGGGTTTAAGCGAAATTTTGCACGCGATTAGCGAATAATCCGCGACCTAGAATTAGAAAACTACATAGTGCCTAAATGGACTTAATAACAATTATTCTAGTGGATATTTATAACTCAAGAAATTAAAGGAAAGGTAGATGTTTAGCACTGTATTTCAAAAAGTTAATAATAATTGTATGACATAGAATGCATTTACACTAACGTACAATTAGTGTCACAGCCACCAATGAAAAAGAGAGTGTTATTTGCTATTTACTTACTGGTTGTAGGTAGACATTTAAAATGTTATATCAATTTATCACAATAACTCGATTAAGATCACATCAGTTTTTAGTGTTTTAGGTGCACTACAGTTGGTAATACATTTTAAAAGGTATCAGGGCTTCAATTATGTTGCCTACTTGTACAAGAATTAATAATAAAACTTCGTTTACCATCGTATTTGCCTTTCAATTTAAATACTGATGATATTGAAAAGCGGCTTGAGATTAAACTTTATCAAAATATAATGAAAAACCTTTATTCAGGAATAGCAAAGATAATACCGAAAGGTTCGTCAGTGAAATTGCTATTCTTATAAACAAACTGTATTCCATAGGGTTTAACGTTTTCTGGATTTGCATAAAAAGTTTAAGCAGGGTGTCCCAAATTGGTCTTTCATGTATTGGGATCTAGGAAACTATCAGACAAAAAGACGAAATAAAAGGTGAAGAAATTAAAGTGGTTAAAAATAAGTTAAATGAGGCACAAGTTAACAAAACAAAAATTAGTTAAACATCTAAAACTGAAGAAAAAAGAACAATTAGATAAATTATGGAAGTCATCGAAATTAGCAAGAAACTGAATTCAAAAGATTGTTAAAAAATGCAAGAAACATAATATAAAGTACTCAAAGCACTGCAGCTAAAAAAAACTAAAAGCTGCAGCAAGTAGCAGATTTTCAAATTTTTCAAATCTGCTACTTGCATATTTGAAACTACAATCAGTTTCGGCATATAGACCATCATCGGCGCCCAATGTCTTGTAGGAAAGTAGGAAACTAGAGGAGCTACGAATTCCGTTAAATGGGGAAAGTTCTAGACAATTATGTTAGTAATGTAATGACAAAAACGGGGTGCATGTAATCAATCGGATTTTTGAAAAATTTTGGGAAAACCAAAATGGTGCATTTGTAAAAACCTTTTATAAGTCCTTTATTTTAAAAGATAATCGAAAGTTTCTGAAAACATTTCTGAAGCAACTTTTTGAGTAGAATACACCTGTACAGGTAAAATTTCGATGCAACGTTTCGGTTTTCTGGAATCATCATCAACTTCTGTTTTTCTAATGACGGCCATTTTGGATTTTTACACTTGTTTGCAGGAGACAAGAAATGCGTTTCAATAATGTGTAACAAACCTAGTATTTTAAAAGAAAACAAGAAACATTTAGTTTTTACTAGTAGGCCATGGATTGAACTTAACAGTATTATGTGGTTATTATTGCGAATGCTTAAAAACAATATCACAATTGCTGTAGAGGTCACAGAGCAATATTTGTTGATCGCAGAGTTCTTAAAAATTGAATTGAAACTAACTCAGAAAAAGTGAGGACATGCGAGAATTTTATTTCCAAGAAAACAGAAATGGTCAAATTTCTAAAACTGACTACGAAGGAAAATATGCGGAACGAGGAACGACTTCAGCATGGTTTAAAACAATCGAAAATCGATCTTCTCACAGTGGTTTAAATGTCATTGCGATCAATTTGAAGTCCCGAGATACCGCCAAAAGTAATTTGGTTAGATGGAAGCGAGACTAACTAGCGTTAACGTATCCACATAAGTTACCTCATGTTGTGTATTGGTATAGAGGGCTAACTCAAAAAAATTAATTTTTCAATTGAGAGTAACATTCCGTTATCGTGAATTCCTCATTTAAGTAGTTGACCTTGAAGAAAGAAAATCTTTTTTAATTTAATAAATTTATAGTACATCAAGACTTGAATTGTTTTAAACTATGCCCAAGTTGTTCCTCGTTCCGGATATTCTTCTTCGTGGTCAGTTTTTGAAATTTGAGTATTTCTGTTGGCTCGGAAATGCAATTCCCGCATGTCAAAACTTCCCTTACTTTAAGTAATTTCCAGCTATTTCAATTTAATCTTTAAGAACTCTGCATTCAAAAAATATTGCTCCGTGACCTCTGCAGCCATTGTCATATTGTTTTTAAGCATTCGCGATAATAACCACATATCACTGTCAAGTCCAATCCATGGCCTACTAGTAAAAACTATATTTTTCTTGATTTTTTAAAATACTATAAAATCTTACTAGGGTTGTTATACATTATTGAAACGCATTTGTTGTCCACTGTGAACTAGTCTAAATATACTGGGTGTCCCAGCCGAGAGTGACCCATTTTAAATGCTTATAACTATTAAACTATATGTGGTAGCCACCTGGGGTGTACGCCATTCATTTTCTCTAGGCCTAAAGTTTTTTTCTAGTTGGTAATAAATTTTGTAGACACTTATACACCTGACCTGAAACTTGAAGTTTTAGCTTGAGCTGTAACTAGTAGCGTAAGCTGTCAAAAATTAAAATAGAAATCGGGTTAATTGTAATAACTACGAAATTAGAGCTTGACTTTCCTTGTTTAATTAATAATAAGGTGCTATAGCCCCCTCCCCACTAGTTTGGATGATCTTAAGGGGAATATTCGTAACGTAATTGAATTACGTAATTCCGCAGGATATGTTACAAAATTCTTTTAACCTTTTACTGGTCAGACTTCAGAAATGCGGGGATCAGAACGGCCAACATATACAGCAGTTTTTTTAGTCTTTATTCTTTCTTTAGTAATCTATCAATATCTGCCCATTCGTTTTGTAAATATGCTAATAAAATTTGCATAATTAAAAATACGCCGATATCTATTTTAATTTTTTTCAGCTGAAACTTCAAGTTTCAAGTCCGATGTTTATTGGTACTTGGGTATCTTGATCATGACTTTTAATTGTGGCGTCACAAGATACAGGGTGTTTTATTAAAAATAGTTGAGAATTTTTATTTTGAAAAAAAGGAATTTTTAAATCCCACTGTTTATCGTCTACAAAATTTGATGCCAACTGAAAGAAAACTTTAGAGCTAGAGAAAGAGAAAGGCGTAAACCACAGGTAGCTGTCACATATGGTTGAAAAGTTATAAGCATTTAAAATGGGTCACTCTCGGCTAGGACACCCTGTATAATATAGTCGTCATAAGAAAAACTTGTTGATGATGGTTTTAGAAAACTGAAACGTTGTATCGAAATTCTACCTTTACAGGTGTTTTCCACTCAAAAAGTTGCTTCAGAAATGTTTTCACAAATTTCGATTATCTTTTAATATAAAGGACTTATAACGGCTTTTTAAAAATGCACCATTTTGGTTTTCCCAAAATTTCTCAAAAACCTGATTGGCTACAGCCACCCTGTTTCTGTCATTACATTAATAACATATTTGTCTAAAACTTTAACCGACTTCCAGCTCCTATAGTTTCCGAGATCCCAATACATGGAAGACCAATTTGGGATACACGGTGATAAACAAAATAAAAGCCAAGTCGTTATTTTTAATGATTTCGACTTTCATTATGATTGCAAAACTTTCTGTTAAAGTTTTTGTTATTGTGTTGTTGTGAAAGATAAGTTTATGCAAGTTGTGCTTAAATATGATTTGGGATGCATATGAGCACTGCGGCTGGCTCGAATGAAGATCAATCTAGAGGTCCAATCTAGATCTACATTAGAGGACACATCAGAAGCAAAGTCTTTAAACCCTGGAGTGAAGTTCATCCGGAAAAATGTCAGAAAATTGGCGTGTATTCATTGTGACTTCATTCAGTCATTCAGCATTAGACTGACGTCGCTTCCCGAGAGGACTTTTTTTCCCGGAATCAAGAGTAATGGATCACAGACCTGTTCTCACAGCGATTCCTGTGACCTGGTCCTAACTAGTAACCAGGCTTTTTATTTATATATAGTTTGTTCTTTAACCTTTAATTTCGTCTGCTTAATCAGTGGTGGGTTTCTTTTTTCATTTTCACATCTCTTCCATTACTGACGTTATAAAACCTTCAAATTCTATAAAGCGAATTTTTAAATCACCTTCCGGTTCTTTCAGTAAGACCGCTTTCAGCGTCACAAGTGGTTACGTGAATTTGCAAGCCATCAAGCATAAATTATCACGTGATCACTTATTAGAATCTACACTGTAAAGTCAAAAAATGAACGCAGCATATCTGAACTTGCATCGCCTGCACCGCCCTAGGTATCCTTCACGCATCATCGGATCGACTAGACTCCCAAGGAACCCATTTTCCTCGATTTATGTACGTTTGGCGTGACGTCACACCAGTGCTTTGGTCAACCAATATCTGATCAGAGAATATTTCTTAACTACGTTTAAGAAATCATCTCAGTCCTTAGATATCTCAAACAGTTGAATTAAAAAAAAAAACAAATCTCAAGGAATAAATTTTCCAAATCTAAGGAAGGAAAACATTCCATTAGGAAAAGCATCACTTTGCCATTTAAAGAACCTCCCTTTTTATTTCGAGTAAGTGGGTCAAGTACGGAAACAATTATTTACAAAAAGAATGACAAATAGTTGGGAAAAAATTAATCATTCAGCAAATCGCCCCTGCCTAAGCGATTCTCACCACTCGGAGGGGGTTTATTAAAATTTCAAGTTTGAGCACGTGAAAAAGTAATCAAGTGTTTGTGTTTTCCTTGGGGGATGCAAATTATTATTCAACACCGGTTCCAACGCGTTTTGGCTTCTCAAATCCAAACGGTTTAGTCAAAACGAAAGTCGAGCAGGAAAGTTTGCTCTTCTTTTGGTTCAGGTGATTATCACTACGGGAAGTTCGCGAACATTTCGCTACTATCAATTTGGACCTTTTTTCTTTATATGACAAATTTTAGTAGTGAGATGTGCATGCAGGTACTAAGTTTCAAGTTTATTTTCGTTAAGATTGTATTGTTAAATCTGTGGCTTATAGTCTCAGGGGAAAATTATAATGTTTGAAATAATCTACATTGATCGACAAAATTAGTGCACCGCTTACACATTTTCGAAAGTGTACATTTTTTTCCCAAGAAGGCTTGTAAATAACGTAAACATGGTAACATTATAAGACCGTGATATAAGTTAAAATAATATAAGATTATAAGATGTTTTCCGGGCTTTGAACCCGTGGTCCAATGGAATTTCTTACTGACGTCTCGCCTCCAGCTGCGGCAGGCATTATCAAAGGCGATGAGGCAATGGGCGAAGTAACCTCCTGTGCTTTCCGACGTTGACTGATTCGACTGTGGTGAGCTCGGAATACTTGCAAGTTATACAAGAGCTAAGATAGCAACTTTTAATTTTAAAAATCGATGTTTCATTAAATATGTGCTGTTCCACTGAGTTTCTACCTCTTGAATTCATTTCAACTCAGGCAATTTTAAGTTTTTTTGGTAAAGTTGTTAATTTTTCTTTGGCTACGGTACTTCGTTTAAAATGGGCAACAATTTTAAGCTTTTTTTTACAACTAAGTTTAAAGAATGAGCGAAACATAGTAGATGATGAATCTTCAATTTTTCAACTGCAGATACTACGTTACTTGCATTATCAGTAACTATGCACTACAATTTCCCCTAAATGCTGAATTCAGTTATCAGGCTTTCCAAGGCGGATGCGATGTTGTCAGCTGTATGGCGATCATAAAATCTAAATGTCACAGAATGTATAAACGTAACTTCATTTAACAAATAAACAAGTATGGACATGGTCAGCATAGGTACCGTATTATATCTAGTAGTATAGGTCTCATTTGAAAGTGGTCTGTTCAAAAGCATATAGTGTCCTGATACTGCTAAATATGATTCAGTGTTAATTGAGGTCCACATGTCTGTAGTTAAACTAATCCAATTGCATGTCTACAAGCACAAACTGTATAGCTAACTAAAAATAATAGGTTATATACCCTTATTTTTTCCATATTTTTAGCTTAAAACTGTGGTCTTCCTTGAAGGTATTTCATATTTTGGATGTAATTATGCTATTAATTTACTGAACCCACAGTCTTCGACAAAAGAAATAAGTTGTAAATCTGTAATCTATAATATTGACTATTTTCTCATCAATTTTCTTCTTAATAAGACTAATAATCACCTAAAATATTAGGAATATTTTAGATATTTACATGCAAACATAAACTATTTACTTACAGGATTATGAAACTTTCAAACTTAATTGAAGCTTACACTGTTTACATTATGTTGAAGTGAATCTCCATTGGTAACTGCTAACTCTTTTTCTGAAGTCCTCCTAACATGAAGACAAAAAAAACATCTTCATAATGCTGGAAGTCAAAATGTCTTTGTCACTTTATATGAGCACGATGGAATAAGGAAACTTTTCCAATTGGTAACCTGTAATTGTTTTAAACATTATTTCCTCACTTGCTTCATTTGGTACTGTGTCCTTCCTCTGAATCTGAAGTACATCTTGTGCGTTCTATAACATGTCTAGTTCTTAAATGTGGGAAATCGTTCATTACTGTCGAGAGATTTGATAGTTTCTCGAGACGCGCAGCGTCGAGATGAACTATAAAATCTCGGGACGGTAAGGAAACTTCCTACCGAGGTTTGTATACTATTTTTATTTACAACCTACATAATATGATTTTATGTTTTTCGTGTTAGTATGAATAAAAAAACTGCCAAACTTGAGCATATCGTTGTCGAAAAACTAATCTAAATCCGGAATCCAAGACCAGAATACCACCAAAGTCCACATCCACAAATTCACTTACACTCACCACTTTATAAAACCAAGTAAACATAAAAAAAAAACAAAACGTGCCTTTTGGTGTGTTACTAATTAATTTCTATTCCCTGTTCTCACCTGCGGCGGAGTAAATAAAAGTAAAAGTAACTAAAATAAGGTGCGAACAAAATGCACCTAAAACACACTTGTTTTAGTTTAATGCAATGTGTCTATAATGTCAATGTCATTATTGCTAACGTTAACAGTCAGCTGTCAAAAAGTAAAGAGTAAACTAAATATCGATTCTTTCGTCGTTTCCAAAGATCACCAGATAGAGAATCGAAGAATCGATCTCTAATCGATTTTTGCCCATCACTATTACGGCCTTATCGCCTATTATAATGTCTGCCGCAGCTGTAGACGAACCGTTAGGAAGAAATTTCATTGGACCACGGCTTCAAACATTGTACACTTTCAACTGTTTACTATTTTGTGTTTCAATGGTTGTTTTCCGATTCTGTATTACTTGTTTTGCGCCATTTGCCATATTGCATCGTTATTGTCAACAAGCCTGGTTCAGTTTTGGATTCAATTTTTTTACTTTTTCCTAACTTGCGGTCTTTTCTCAACGTGTGTATTTATTGAAATGCCTCCAACAAAGAAATCTGAGCGAGCATGATTCGGTAAAAACTATCACCTCGATAGAACAAGGGTATACCCAACGTGAAGTAGGCCGAAGGGTGGGTGTTCATCATACCACCATTGGTTGATGTCTCCAGAGGTTTAGAGAAACAAGTTGCCATGCTAGACGACCAGGGCAAGGTCGACCAAGATCTACAAACCAAGGGGACGATCGCTTTATACGCCTGCCCACTTTAAGAAATCGATTTATGACCGGAAATGAGTTAAAATACCGGATTCAAATTGCCCGACATGTTGCGATTTCTTTCAAGTCAATAAGAAGAAGGCTCAATGGATCCGGATTGAGTGCAAAACACAACGCAAAAGGTTCTCTCCTAACCATAGCTCACAAGCGAGCTAGGATTCAGTTTGCTCGAGAACCAGTGGATTGGGATTTGGATGACTGGAAGAGAGTCTTGTTTCAGTCAAACAGAAGTCAGAGTGGGCCTAAAGTCTTCCGATGGATGCATTTTTACCTGGAGGAGACCAGGCGAAAGATACAGCCAAAGATGTTTGTTTCCCCAACTTTCTTTCCATGGAGCCTCAATCAAGTTTTGGGGTGGCATTTCTCTGGAGGTCCGTACTGACTTTTAGTGATCCGAGGAAGAGCATTAACCCATCAGAGGTACATTGGAGATATTTTACACCAACATGTTGTACCTTCTGCACCTTACTAGGCGACAATTTCTTGTTTATGGACAATAATGCCAGACTGCACAGAGCTCTGATCGTACGCGAATATCTGAACAAGGTTGGAATTCAATGTTTAGTGTGGCCACCGAGGAGTCCTGACCTAAACGTGATTGAACATGTTCGGGATCAACTCAAACGACGTTTTTGACGACTTGGCTGAGCTGAAAGACGCAGTTCTTGAAGAATGCCACATCATACCCCAAGAATTTATCACAAACCTTTTTCATACCATTCCAAGACATTTGAGGGAGTTGTTCGAGCTAGAGGCGGCAATACACGATACCGAAACGGGAATTACAGTTTGATATAAATTTTTGTTAATTGCAATACAATGAAAAAAACATTTTTTTTTTCATAACAATAGTTTTTGAAACCATTGAAAATATATCCCCTGGTATCTTTTCTTAATAAACGAAAAAAAAATGGTATTTGAGTTATAATAAAGTTCCATTGAAATTAGTAGGTGGTGGGCTAATTTTGTTAATCAGTGAATTAAGACGATCAATGCTGAAATAAATGGGCTTTAAGGTTTTCAGAAGAAGTCAAGAAAAATATCTTCAGATGAAGAAAAATATAAAAACACACTAGTGTTCTATAAATATGCATTTGCAGAAATCAGAAAAATTAGCAACCCTTTACCGAATATTTCGTTGTGATTGCAGTTTTCTTTTACTACTTCGCAAGCCCAGCAGGTGTTGAGTGAAAGGGCTTTTAATAAGCTCGACAACAATTTCCAAACAAATCGGATGCCTCTGTTCCCTCGTAAACTTTTACGAAATATTTCAATTCAGGCGCCACGAAAAAGTAATTAAAGTGTTTGTGTACCCGTAAAGAATATTAATCACTCGCTGTTTATGAGAGCTAAAGATTGCGACGAAGTTTATGTCAAATTTTCCCTAAATCAAGGGAATTAGATTAATGTGCGCCCGGGCTTAATTTTCAACGAGAGCGGACCGTGAGGAGCATTTTTTTCATTAACAAAGTTAAAAAAAGAGGCCATCAACTTGTATTGAGCCATCTTTTACGTCTTTGCAGCGAGCTCTATATAGGGTCTGACAACAAAAACAAAACTTAAAATTAATTTAACTTCGAATCCGGCGACGTTCCAGCAAAATAGATTATTCGCGTTGGAAGTGTCGGAGTTTAGACAGTAGCGCAGCCGTTGTAAACACATCAAACGCTTATTTAAACCGAACCAAATCCTCGAGATGACTAAATAATTACAACGGAACAGGAATATATTCAAGTTACACTCCTTAATGCAAACAGGAGCTCGGCCGTAATAAATCCTAATTAAAACATAGCCGGCCCTACGCCCTTATATAATGCAAATCAGCACAGAATATAGCGAGCAGCGGCCTGCAGTTGTAATACACATTTCCAGCTGGAAATTGTCCTCGGGCGTTTTGGCACAATAAACCGCCAACTTTAGAGCCAATTTACTCCAGTGGCAAGTTCTTAGGTTTGGCTTGCGGAAACCATGTTGGGCCTATCGTTTCTAATGGTGGCTTTCTAATTAGTATTTCATCAGACGTAAGCAAGAAGAGTGACAATCTTTTTCTTCAAGCTGGCAACAACACATTCAACCATTACATTATGTGAATTACACTGAAACTTTATAACTATAAATATTGAATAACTGTTCTTTATTTTGTATTCTTATTCAAAGTCACATTTTTTGTGAAATTAACGTTGGCACAACGAACCTAGAAACTGTGATATCAGTTGGTAATCACAAAAATGGGAAAAAAAGATGGTGGTAGAACCGGTGTCGCCACGTTTCCGTAAATTATAGAATGACGGTACTGCCACGGTTTAATCACGTGGCGATATACTAAAATTGTGGTGGCTTACACTTAGTCATCGCTTTGGTTTCTTGATCTGCAAGGCATCACATACGTTTCTCCTTGCAATCTAACAAATGCTAAATAATTGTCATATTATGTAGTTGCAACGTTTGAACGTGCGTCGTTCTTGGACATTTGTGGTATTATACGGAAAGTAGTAGTTGGCATCTGGTCCGATATCTTTTTTTTTTCTCCCACCGATATCTTTTCTCCAATATCCAAGGTCGACGAGAATAAAACACTAAGCGGTCTCAAATAACTCCTTCTTTGCTATCCCCAAAAGCTCAGCTTTCATTGCAAAAGGAGAAAATCAAATTAGATTCTTCTGCAACCATTACTATTAAGCAAGGTTTGTACTCACTTTGATTGAGTAACTTTTCTCTTTGCAAGAGGTATTGTCCATAATTATTAGTGAGGGTTCCTCCAAATTAGGCAAAAGCTGTTCACAAAATTATTTTTTCATATTTGAAGAGTTCACCGAGTCGAGGTAATCTTTTGGTTTACTTCCAGATTTAAATATTTGCTTAGCATTTTAGATTAACCCATTTTCTGTACCGGCATGCAAAACTATATACCCCGTGTTACCTGTGAGGAAGAATTATTTTTTACGGTGTTGGTTGTGTAAGAGATCAAACCTATGATGTAGCTATGGGCAGCCACCTTAGTCCAGTATTACCGAACTCTTTTATGGAAATTTTAGAAGCCAAGGCGTTAGCAACGGCAAATAAGAAGCTAAAGTGCTGGTTCCGATACGTGGACGACACCTTTGTTATTTGGAGCCATGGCAAGGGCGAACTTTACAACTTCCTCCTCTTACATCTTACACCTTCTGTACACTGTTCATATTAATTCGAAAGGATCGTTTGAAAATAATAAATAAATAATTTTTCCAAAATTTGAAAGAGGTAAGACAGACACCCAGGGAATTCTCTTTACGCACTAGTATAGGGTGTATATAAAAAAACCTCGTAGTTGGAATGGAATTAATACCCTTGTCTGAGCAAGTTCATAAAAAAATGAAAATCGGAATCTTTTATGACATTTTCGACTTTTAATTGTTTTTATGGAGGCATCTCAGACCTACTGTTCGAATTCCATGGCCTGCTTAAGCTGTTCTTTTAAATGAACGTTCCGCATATGCAAACATTCGAAACTGTTGGTTTACATACTAAGTTTCTTGGCTGATAAGGATGAAAAGACTTTTGCCTGCCGCTGGGATGACAGTACGGAAATAAATTGTTTTATCTTTGTCTATTGTGTCAAATTAAGTGAGAATTTAATGACGTTTGGAGAAAATGTAAGTAAAAATGGCGGAAGACAACGCCGGTTCTGAACCTGCTGAAATGTTCTTCATATGCTGTGTAAAGAAAAGGGCATCCAGTGTACTGGTTTGCGTAATATGTGGCTCTAGTTGTTTTCAAAGAAAAAAGTGCGTTAACATCGACAAAACTAGGTGAATGTGCTGTTTACGTGACATAACCTAAAATTCTAAGGACGTAAAAAAGCTAAGTGGAGCAGAAATGGAAAATTGGCTGTTTCGACGGCTTCTGCAGAAGTTGCAGCATCGAAATACGTCCATGCAAGAAGATTATAATAATACAACCAGAATGAATGGAGTGTCTCGGGGAATAAGGGACTGCGAGCTGTTTAGTCAGTATATTTATTAGGCGACGTTTCGACCCTACTCCAGGTCATCATCAGGCTAAAAACAATACATCATATAAATATTGCCATTAACAACGAGGAAACGTCAAGGACACGGCAATTAAACTTTGACTATTTGATGGTATATAAACATCTACAATTTAAATTCAAATTCAATATTAATGATGTGTAGAGTTTCCGACATTGAATTCGGTTTGCTTCGAAGTTTTTTATTTTTTTTAGTGTGATGTATAGTTCATTAATTTTGAATTTTAAATTTATATAGTTTTTTAATTTTATTGGTGTGATGTTTAGATCATTAATTTTGAATTTGGAATTTGAATTTATAAATTGTAGATGTTTATATACCATCAAGTAGTCAAAGTTTAATTGCCGTGTCCTTGACGTTTCCTCGTTGTTAATGGCAATGTTTATGTGATGCATTGTTTTTAGCCTGATGATGACCTGGAGTAGGGCCGAAACGTCGCCTAATAAATAGACTGACTAAACAGCTCGCAGTCCCTTATTCCCCGAGACACTCCATCCATTCTGGTTGTATAGTTACGAGGGACGATATCATTCATCCGCCGTGATTATAATAATATGAAGGAAAAATTGACAGTAGCTACCAAAAAATGCTATCAATTGAGTTCAAGGGATTCCCCATTGTTGGCATCTTTGAGGAGGGCAGGGGTAGGATTTCATTTGCCAATAAGGCAAAAAGGAGATTATAGTAAAGCCTAAAAAAAATAAAAACAGTACTGATACTAAAGGAGATATTAAGAGTAAAGCAAATATCAAAAGTTTCGACAAATCTCAAATGGAGCAGTGGTGATAGGTAGTGATGATGTGACCCACATAACTTCTCTCAAGGACCAAATAGAGAGAGAATTGGGCCAGAACTATGCAGTGGAAGCACATGCTAACAAATTCGCAAAGTTAAAGATAATAAACTTGAATTCTTCGGATATTAGTTTAGACGATAATGAGGAAGATATTGTAAGACCAATTGTTCGATGGAAGAACCTCACAAAGGATAAAGATGTTTGCATGCGCATATTGAAGAAGTTGTAGTGTGTTTGAAATGTGGAGGTGATAACCACACATATAAGGAATGTAATGCGAAGGAAGTGAAGTGTACAAACTGTGATAATAAAAACAAAAAAAAGCAAGGCTACCCAGCTAAAAACAACACATTCGGCAATAGACTGGAACTGTTCCGTCCGACTTGGTATTATCCAAGAGATTGAAAAAAGAGTGGACCATCTTGTAAGTACAAATTAGCTATTTATGTAACCAGTTACGAAAAGTCCGATTTTGTGTAACGAACGAATGTTTGCGGGACGAGCGCAGCGAGTTCCCGCAATTTGAATGAGGTACACAAAAAAGGCTTTTCGTCACGTGTTCCATACAAGATTTTTTCTAATTTTGACTACAAATACTTACTTAGAGAGAGAGAGTTATTATTATTAAACTTCAATATATTTACTTTTAAACCACTTTGTAACTACTTAATACCGTAAAACTGTAGCAACGGTGTGCCACAACCGAAATCTGCAACTGGTGGTGAAACGAACTTTTCATCACCAGTTAAGAAAGATTTTACTTTTCGTAACTAGTTACGAAAAATAGGACGTTACGTCACTGTCATCAGTATTGAAAAGTGCCATTTTATATGTCAAAATTAGAAAAAAGTATATAGACAACAAAACTCTACCCTTTTATTTCGGTGTTTATTATGGTTAATACTAAGGAAAACAACTTAATATTGCATTTAGCTCACACTTGAACTTGAGATAAATTTTTACAGAGATTCCTGAGTTTCTTGAGCTGGTCCTGGGGGGGGCGGAGGTTTGATGTCGTGGGTATTACTGAGACTTGGCTCAGTGTTGACACATCATCGGAGGATGTTCTTGTGGGGGGCTATAAGTTTTTCAGGGATTGAGGCTTTGGAAGGGGTGGTGGTGTTGGCTTTTATGTAAGGTCAGACCTGGAATGCGAGTGCATACAATTTGAGAATGTAACAGATATTCCGGGCTTTAAAAATCTCTGGATTAGGATTAAACTGCATAATGGGATGTCGGTGGCAGTTGGAGTTATGTACCGTACAGGTAATACTGTGGCAGAGCTGGTAAATCTAATGGATTCTTTGCTACCTGAAATTTTGCCTGTGAACATTTATATTATTGCCGTTGGGGATGTAAATATAAATATGATGAATATTAGGAATGCAGTTAGTCAACTATTCGAAGGCTATGGCTTTCTCCAGGTCATAGATGAGCCGATAAAGCTCACCGAGCATTTTTCTACTTTGTTGGATCCTATTTTAAGGGTGGTATTATGGATGCAAGTGGTATTAGTGACCACATGTTAACTTATTGTGACGTAAATCTACCTATGCGCTCTAAATTTGTAAAGTATGCTACATTTAGGGATTTCAAGAACTTTAATGAGGCAGTATTTTTGACGGAGTTAGCAGATATGCATTTAGATGACATCTTTTATTTGGATAACATAGATAATACATTTTCTTTTTTAGTTGGGTGCATTGAAAATATCTTTGCAGTGCATGATCCACTTAGAACTGTGAGAGTGACTAACCCTCATTCCCCTTGGCTTACTCTAGCGGTGAAGGGTCTAATGAGGCAGCGAGAAAATGCGAGAATTAGGGCTAGTTAACAGCGGGTGTTTATTAGAATTTGTCAGCCAGAGGGATGTTCTTAAGAGCATTTATGGTATAAAATTAAATGCGGCAGGAAACGATCACCTTACACTTTTAATCTTGCCTATCATTATTCACCATCTCTCGCATATAGTAAATTTTTATTTCGACAAGGATATTTTCCAGCTTGCTGGAAGGTATCCGTGGTTACTCCCATCCCTAAGACGCAAAGCCCTCTTGTATGCTTATTTCCGGTACTATCGAAGATCTTGGAAAGAGTGGTTCATTTGCAGGCATCGGGGTATCTGAAGCAAAATAATTTGATTCCAGTCCATCAGTCTGGTTTCGTAGAGGGCCATTGCACACTCCTGAACATTACGGACAATGTGGTGAGAGCACTTGATGGCAGGCTCGCGGCCATGCTGGTTCTGCTCGACTAATCCAGGGCCTTTGATGTGGAACTGACATTCCTTGGTTTTGATGAGGTCTTTGTAAGGTTTAATAAGTCTTATTTGACTGGCAGAGCGCAGTTTGTGCGCATTGGGGGCGGCAGCGTGTTACAGTGTAGACTTGTTGTGCCGAGGTGCCACATGAATCCATTTTGGGCCCTCTGCTATTTCTGGTTTATACATCTGACATCTTAATGCAGTAAGATTTTCACACATACAGGCTTATGCTGATGACACGCAGTTACTTCATGAGTTTGATCCCTCAGAGCCAGAAAGAGCTGCCCCACTCTTGTGTGATGATTTCAGCAAAAATCATAATTTGAAAATTAACTCTGATAAAACACAAGTGTTTCTTTCTTTTTTTGTTCTGAGAGGCGCAGAGGTGACTATTGAATCGATAGAAGATAGGTATGGGAGATATCACGTTACGTTTCTCTGATTGTGTAAAGAATTTGGGGTTGTATATGGACATACAACTGAACTTTCGCCAAATAGGTATATATTGAACTTTAGGATGAGAAAAAAAACTGTGTGAAACACTAGTTTTATCGATTTACGATTATTGTTATTTAGTGTACAACCCTTTTTCGGATGTGGTAACTAAAAGGAAAGTGCAATATGTACAGAATACATGTAGATTTATTTGCAACTTAAGGAAGTTTGATCATGTAAGCGACAGTATTAAGCAACTCGGTTGGTTAAAATGTGATAAGCTATATAAACTTCATTCTCAAATATTATTTAGAAAACTGTTAGATGCGAAAAAGCCTGTATATTTATTTATTTATTTATTTAAAATAATAGACTGTATTTGGAAAAAAGAAGCCCGTAGCCAGTAAGTTGTTCTTATTCAATTTTGATTAAAAGAAAATTTTGATCATAGAAATATATATTCGCACTGATTATCTTGTACAATTTGCCTTTTAATGCGCTTGTGTATATAAAGTATGTATATAAAATTGGACTTCTTAAAAATCACTACTTTATAATTTAAAATATCACTATCATAATAAACATTATGTACGGGATATTAATTAGACATCGTCATCTAGAACTTTTGACAGAAAAGGATGACATAATAAAAGTAGATGGGCTTTTGTTCTTCCACTCTTTTCTTTTGATATTTTACAGTGGTAGCTGTGTTATCTACTGATCATAAAAATACTTTACTTGTAAAAATCGTTCCCACGTTTCTTAAAAAGCTTGCTCGTTCCTCGTTTGCGCTTTACCTCAAGCCGCTCATTAAACATGGAACTTTTTACCCTTGTAGGTTAAATGAACTTTTCCAGCTTCGTAAATTGGCATAACTCCTGTGCAAACCGATCCAGTTTTGGTCACATTAAGACGGTGCGGCCTTACATTTGCTGCACACTTGAACATAACAACAATACTTTTGTTGGCTAGTATCAACAAGTTACATTCTAAAGAAGCGTGGAATTCTAATACGTCAAGTCGGGTGACATTATATCTTTCAGTTTTAAAAAACTCCTAGCCTCAGTAGCTCTAAAGGTTTAAAGCTTAAGAAAAGTGGATTTCTGCTTGAATTATTCCCCACGTTCAACTAAGCTAAACTTCCCAACACGTGCTAAACAGTTTTCATAAAATGCGAGTAAACTCAAACGCGTTATATGCACTTAAACTAAGTTTTCCTGCAATAATTCACGTCAAAATAAATAAACAAACCGGTGCAACACACTCGAAGGAAGAAAACATAAAACCATGCCAGCCACTATTTCAGCAGCGAGAAATTTCCGTGTATTATGCACCAGGCACAAACACTAGAGCGTTGGGAGTTGGCCGGCAGCGGAGTTTTGGCACCGGGCCAAACCGTATTTCTTTTCGGTATCCGGCAAAATCGATAGACGAGGAGCGATTCAATAGTGCCGGCATGCGGCTGGTCGCTCGCACAATATTCATTGACATTCGTTAGGTAAATCTACGCTTTCAAGCAAATTTTCGTAGGCGAAAATCAAGAGCCTACGGCAAAATTGGCGACCGGCCATCGTTAGCCCCAAAGTCTGCGCGACAGTAAAGATAATTGGCCCTAAAGTTTCCAGTTTATCGTTCCAGAACCTCCGAGGCCAATTTCCAGTGAGAAATGTGCATTTTCAGGGCCGACCTGTCCTCGTACATTCACCAGCGATTTGCATTATGCAAGCGTATGTTGCACGGGCTGTTTTGATTGCAATTTATTTCCTTATGCAAGGCCTGAAGGAGACTCAAACTCTAATGTTTATTCCTACTAACTTTCTGGGCTAATAAGCACGACTGTGACTGTTTGTCCCAGTTTCAGAGACTCTGCATTATCTTGTTGCGATATTCGAAGACTATTCATAAGAAAAGGGTATAGAATTTCTAATTTCTCGTGAGTGTCACGTCATTACTGTTTCATTTTACCTTATCTCACGTTACATGTATAAAACAAAAATGTTGCGTCTCCGACATGGGTCGAATTAAAATATTCAAACTTCGCACTGACATTAACGCTGATAATATCAAATCTGCTCTCCAAGTCCAAAAAATGCCGGACAATAAATTCTCTGTAAGAGTATTGATATTAAAATTGGTACAATATTTCCAATGCGAAAAAGAGGCGGAGAAGAGTTTGCTACCTACGAGTGCAATGCATACGGTAAATACCAATTATCCTTAAAATTAACGACTAATTACAGCGTATCTTCACTAGATCTGAAGGTCCTTTTTCCTTTTCTTCTTCTTATTACGCCGTCTCTCTCGGAAGGTTGGCTATAATGGTGCGCGAAACTGCACCCCTGAATATCTCAATAGACGTTCGACCAAACCATCTCAGATCCTTGATCCCGGGACGATATACCCGGGAAGATATAGCAGCAAGCTCCTCATTGATGCAAACCCTGTTCGATCCTTGCAAGAATTTCGACTTTAGGGTAATTGGTTTCATTGACGAGCGCGCCAGGATATTTTAGAGGCGAAACTTGTTGTACAACCACGTTGTTAAATCTGAAGGATGCTAGCGTTGGTGTCTTGGAGAATATAACAATCTTGGTCTTGGCAACGTTTCCTTGTAGTCCGTGCTGCATGCTATGTTCGACAATACGGTTCAGCATGCTGTGGAGATGCGGCAGGCTGTCAGCAAGCACGACCGTGTCATCAGCAAAGCGTATGTTGTTAACGCAAATGCCATTGATCTTGATACCCTCCCTCACATTCTTCACTGCTTCACGAAAAATCGCATCGGAATATCTATTGAAAAGAAGGGGCGACCGACCTCAACCCTGTCTCACTCCGCTACGAATCTTATCTCCACCTCTTCAGATGTTTTGCCCTCTATTCTGACTTCCACCGTCTGATTCTAATATAGTTGGGTGATAATGCGCAGGTCTCCCTCGTAAACACCAATATGATAACCACCATCTCCAGGTTCTCGTTAGCTTGGATCCGCACCTCAAGGTCTCTAAGCTTTTTTGATATTTATTCGCTTCGGTCTGATTTTTCGCTGAAACTTTTTGAAGTAGCGAAGCTCACAATCTATCACAACGGGGTTGTGGTCGCTGTTGATGTCTGCACCCGGGTACGTTCTCGCTGTGGTTACGAATTTCATGAAGTAGTTTTTAAACATGGATGAAATCTATTTGGTTTCTAATTATATGGCTACCGCGATCAGCCGGAGACCTCCAGGTGTAAAGCTGTCGAGGGTCATGTTTGAAAAATGTGTTGGTAATTGATAGATGGTGTTATATGCAGAATTGTGTCAAACGATCTCCTTTAGCGTTTCGTCTTCCCAGTCCATATTTTCCTGTTATCTCGTCTGTATATAGTACGACTCCCGGTCTTAGCATTAAAGTCGCCCAAAACCATTGTTAATTCTCCTTTTTTCGTTAGATTTAAAGCGCATTTCAATGTGGAGTAGAACTCCTCCACTGCCTCATCAGGTTTGTCACAAGTTGGGGCGTACGCTTGGATTACATTGACTACAGCCGCAGCTGTAGTCGAAACCTCAGGAAGAAATTCCATTCATTTATTGGACCACGGCTTCAAAGCCCGAAAAACACTTTAGACTATACGATTATTATTGCACTGGCAATTCAAGTCCTGCCAGTGTGGGGAAAGTCACGGAAAGTTTGTTTTCAAAGTAAGTACTATTACCATGCATCCTCTCTGCACCACTTTCTTGAATCTTTGACATAGCGTAAATAACCTAGGTGACCCTCTCTTTTAATTGTTGCTGAATTGTGGTGGTATAGGGTGAGACAGTATAGGGTGAGACAGGTCCAATGTGTTTAAAATTTTGTATGGTTGCTATCTATTGAATTGTCCGTATCTAGAGTAAAATATCTGTTTACAGTGTTATATCACCCACCTCAGACCGAAAATGCTCGATTTTTTTTAGTTTTTTAGGGGTTATTTTTCTTGATAGTGCGGGTGCGAGTGAGTTTGGTGATAAGTTTGGGACCTGTCTAAAATTTCATTTTATGGTAAAAAAATAGTATCTGACTCGCGAATGAATGGATTCTCCCAGGTGGTTGATACTCCCACGCGAATCACCGACAAAAGCGAAGCACTCATTGAGATACAGTGTGGTCCAAATTGGTGATGCATGCATGGGGATTTTACTTATCTTAATAGATACGGGATCGGTTAAATGGGGAAAGTTGTAGAGAATTTAATGAGAAACTCGTTCCCGGTTTCCAAATTGGAGTATCTCTGACCGTTTTTTGGAAAAATGGGAAAACATGCAACACTGCATTTTTAACTTTGCCCTGTAGTTTCTAAACCAAGCCAAAGGTAGTCTGAAAATAAAACATTATTAAGGTACTTTTTTACGTACAATACAATGACGTATTCAAAAAAAAATCTATCGTCAGCTGTTCTCGAGTTATATTTAATAACTTGGTTAATTCTTATAGACGTCATCTTGTTTTTTTGCATTATAGGAATTGGCTTTAAAATTCCTTTTCAACGATGTATCCGTTGAGACCACTAACATGTTTTCAAGGTGTAAAAATGGAGTTTCTTTAATTCTCCGCAAAGTAGGCCTTGGAAGGTTTCGTTGCAATCACGAAAAACAACTAATTGCCAACTTCTCTAAATGCCGGAGGAATTAAATTTCTTAGCATATCCAAATATCTCTCGGCGCTCAGAGATTTTTGATAAAAAAATTAACTTATTAACGTATTCCCTAAAAACAAAATAACATCAATGTGAAACGAAAGGCCTGCGCGTGTAAACTGCCATGTTTACGTATATTTGTAACAAGTTTGGAGAAGTACCTTTTATTGGTTTGTCTCCTTTCTGGAGAATTTTCATAATATATGTCATTGTATATGAATCACAAGTAAATCAATGAATGGATAGTTCGGTCCGTCTCTGCCAGAGCGCCATGGGGGACGCTGTCAATCCTGTCAACTTCATGGGGGACCATAAACTTGGCAACGGTGGAAATGTCACGGCAACAGTAAAAATAACCACAGCCGTATACTCTATACAATTAAAAACAAAATTTCTACTTCTCTACTGCATTGGATGAACAAGGATGGATATATTCTATAAATATAAAGTCATTATAAAAACTAGTAATTTTGCAGACGTAGAGAAAAAGATATGCCAATTCGTCTGTCATTATTATTTATTAAAGTTTTTTAAATTTTTAAAATAGTTTTTAAAATTATTATGTTATTTTACTTTTTTTTTTTGGCAAATGCCTGCCACAAAGATAAATGAGAAAGGATGACCTTTATTACGTACTGTCGCCGCATCCATTTAAGTTATCCTATACCCAGAGCGGTAGTTACAATGGGGAAGCCAGGGAACCCAGGCTTCAGAGCCCAGCATGGAGGACCTCAATGGATTGTGAATATTGTGATTGTATAGTAGTATGAATGCGATGCACTCCTTGGTACCGGAGCTATCAGTGTCAGTAAGTAATCTTAGCACTACGTGTGCAATATGGGATGCTGGATATGCACCATAATTGCTCAGCTCACAGGGCATGCAAGTCCAAGTGCGAACAAACTGGAGGAAGATACTACCCTTGCCTAAAATATTTGATAGTATGAATGTGATACACTCCTTGGTACCGGAGCTATATCAGTATATGTCTCACAACAACGTGTGTATAATATGGATTCTGGATATGCACCCCGTCATTGCTCACGAAACGTGTGTCATATGTGATGCTGGATAGCCCTGTAGGCTCCCGAAAGATTGTCACCTAGGTACACCTCGTATATGTATCATATAATAAAGAGGACCCTGTATCTCTTAGAGTTTCCTAAAGTACAACGGTCACCCTCCAGGTCACCCCTGAATTTGTTACAACTTGTACAAAAACAAACTCTTTTCAAATTTATGAACTCTGTGAACTCAATATCTAAATTTTATATTCAAAGTGTTTTTATAGGTAAAATTATAATATTAGGTAGGTTACTTATGGTTAAAATGCATTAGTTTTATAATAAGTTAAGTTTTAAATAAAGAAAAAGTGTTGATTTTCTAAAAAGAACATTAAGAAAAGTTACAATTAATACAGATATATAGCTTGCCCAATTTTATTCCTCTCAACAGTCTCTCTTTTTGTTTCAATCATGGAAATTCCTGTATGAAAGACTTTGCTGCAGTGTTACATCTTGTATTCTGGGTTTTAATAAATAACAGAAAGTTATTGGTGTTTAGACTTGTGTGACACTGTAGTTGTAAGGTCAATCTTAAGAGTACTTACCACGCTAATATAAACAATGGTTGTTCACTGATCCTCCAAACCTCCATAGGTCTAGTTCTCTAGTATCATATAGGTACAGGTAAAACCATCTGGAAAACCAGTGATTGCTTTTGTTTCATACTATGATAAATTTAGCCTATAATAACTGGAATTACAAGGATTTGTCTTACTAGTCTTTAACATTATAATATCTCAATTTTGTGTTGATTGGCTTGTAATAATTTTCCTGCTTTGTAAGAATTAAGGGACATCCTGGAACTTGTCACATATGATTAATTTGGTTTATGCGCCATTAGGTTCTCTCAGTTCACTGTTCACCATTGTTCTAAGTAACGGCAGCAGCTTTTTTAGTCATTTTTCGGCTGCCTCATTAACTGGCCGAAATATCCAGCTTTTTTGCTCCAACATCCATAAGATTCCCTGAGTTTTCGCGCCATTATACACCATCATAAGTGCCATTGACCTACTATTAGATTTAAATACAATGCTTTTATAAAGCATTCTAACATGTCAAACGTTTCCATATTGTCGTAGTTTACAGCCATTTTATGTAAAATTAAAAGAAAATACGATGCAATAAAAAACGTGTTATATTTAATAGCGCGTATTACCCATTCAGTTATTTTTGTTATTCTATCTATCTCATCTAGTTACCATTGAAACCTTCATTTTTTTTATACCCATCTCCTTTTTTTCCAAATTTCCTACGCCTACTTGACGACAATAATATCTGAATGGCTTATAGTGTACCATTATCAGTGTACCAGTACCATTATCTTTTGTTTTTCATGATGGCGACAAAACTTTGCAAGTCCTACTTTGAGAAGAAATAAAAAACTCAATTTTTACACCTAGGAATATGTTAATCTATCAATGGATATATAGTTGAAAAGGGATTTTTAAGCTCTTTCCTTTGATATAAAAAGACAAGATGGCGTTCATAAGAATTTACGAAGTTATTATACTTAACTCGAAAAGAGATGATTTTTTCTGAATACGTCATTATATTGTACGTGAAAAAGTACCTTCATAATGTTTTATTTGCAAAACTGCCCTTGGCTCGGTTTGGAATCTACAGGGCAAAGTTAAAAATGCAGCGTTGCACATTTTCCCATTTTTCCAGAGAACGGTAAGAGATACTCCAATGTGGAAACAGAGTGCGAGTTTCTCATTAAATTCTCTACAACTTTCCCCATTTAGCCGAACCCGTATCTATAAAGATAAATGGCAAAATCTCCATACATGCATCACCAATTTGGACCACAGTGTATAATAACCAAAGACAAGAGCCTCACATTCAGTGTGCATCTGACGCCAAGGATCGGTGATCATTGCATTCTTACAGTTTGCACTGGTCGAAGTGCACGTCTGAGGACAGTGTGCATGGTAGATGTAAGAGGTCTGTTCAAAAAGTATCGCAAATTTAATATTTATTCAAAAAGTATTTATTTATTCATGAATATCTATTTTGTCCCCTTCAAAGTAATTCCCCTTGGATATAATACATTTATGGCAACGTTTTTTCCAATCCTCGAAGCACTTAAAAAAATCATTTTTTGTGATCTTGTTCAGCTTCTCCTTCGATGCCGTCTTTATCTCCTCAATCGTGGGGTAGCGTCGTCCTATCATGGGCCTCTTCAGTTTTTTTCATTCGTCACCAGTTGTGACCCTCTAGAGCACATTTGGGTCGTCACGGACCGCGTCCAACATGTCCTGAGCAATGTTAACGCGATGCGGTTTTTAGTCGAAATTGAGCAATCTTGGCACGAATTTCGCGGCGACCCGACGCATGCCCAAATCAATGGTTAAAATCGAATGGCATGAGCCAATTTATATATTTAAGTCCTCACCAACTTCTCTATATGATTGACTAATACTTTTTTTCTTCACTTTATCAATGTTTTCGTCTGTTGTTGACGTGCTCGGGCGTCCGGCACGCTCTTCGTCGTTCACATCTTCTCGGCCCTCTGAGAACAATTTGTACCACCGATAAACGTTGTTTTGATCCTAGGTAGCTTTACCATATGCCACAGTCAACATTCGGAATGCGTCCGCGCACTTAATTTTGTTTTTAAAAGATCAAAAATCGAAGACGAGGCAAAACACATCCAAGCGAAACAACTGTCAAAAATTAACTAAACATTCATATTGGCCGATCTTTTCAACATAAGTAAGGGAAAAGAGTACCAACATAAGGCTACAAAAAAGTCAAAAATCAAATATACATAGCCCGCGGAAATTCAAAATTCGCGATACTTTTTGAACAGGCCTCGTATGAAGAATTATAATGTGAATGAGCTGCATGGTCGCTTATTTCATGTGAATAGGAATGGTAAAAATGGAGATGTGCACGTTTTGGCATATAGTTTTGTAGACAACATTGAATGTGTTTTAAATGGTATGGGTCCTAGGCAAGTAAGAGTTATTGAACAAAAGTTTATTAATAAGGCCTGGATAACTGACGAGGTTAGGAAAAACATGAGGATTAGGGACAGTCTGTATTTTGGTGCAGTTCACGAGAGAAATGATGAAGTTTGGGAGAGTATAAAAGAGTCCAATACTATATTGTTGCACAGATTAAGATCGAAAAAAAGCGATAGTAAATATAAATAAATTATTGACAACAACCGGAAAAATTCACGTGAAATGTGGAAAAAAATGAAGCCATTATTGCCTGGAACAAATGGTCCATTACCACATGAAATTCGATTTGAAGACAGAATTATTTCGCAGGAATCTTTAATTGACCAGGCACTCAATTAATATTTTATATGCAGCATAAATGATATTGTATTCAGCATTCCTAATTGTTCCGCCCCGTCTGAGAGATCAATCGCGCGCTCCAACAACTTCGGTCAGTTCACAAAATTGGAAACTTTATCAATGGCTGAAATTAAATATAAATTAAAGAGGTGTGAGTGGTATCTCTAGGGAGGTCCTGTGCGATGTGTGGTGTGTGGCTTTTTATCGTTTGTTGAATGTAGTGAACCTCTGTCGAGCGGATAATTTCTCCCTCTACTCTCTACTTGATAATTTTTTTCGAGTAGAGAGTAAAGTAACAGAGCTGTTAATCATTAGTTTAGAAAGTTTATAGTCGTTTATGTAACGCATGTTTATAATATTTTGTGGATGTAGTGGTGATTTCATTAACTCAAATCTTTCCAAAATATTTAATATTGTTTGTATATATTGAAAGTTCGGCGTTCATCAGCTCTTAATCAGATATCATCACTCCTTGACAAGTCATTGCATAAGAAGACAGAGGGCATTAAACACTGAGGATTATTGTACGAAAATATTTCAGCAATGAACCTCCACTGGTGGGAGTTGAACAATTTCATTACGAAAATCCTAAACGAAAACAATAATTTAACTCTAAAATAAAATCCCCATTAATTTATGACAGGGATATTTATTTCCCTGTTGGAGATCCATTAGCGTAAGTGGAAATCGCCATTGTTGCTCTAATGTATCCATTTTGCACGGTAGATTTGTTTCAAAAATTCCTATTCTCCGCTCTATTCGACGACTCATTTAAGGAGATGGGATCCGCCGCAACTTTTCGCATTTACTAGATGGTACACGCTCCTTTCGGGTTTCCGCATCGACATTAAATCACTATCAATCATGATTCTCCCCCTTATTTTAGTGCATCTGATACAGTGCTCGTTCGTGATCCAGACGATGTATTGTGTTTTTCAATTTCAACCGAAGGCGTTGAGAATATTTCTATAAGACAGTGAACAGCAGCCTTCGAAACTCGTATGGATGAAAAATAATCGTGTGCAGTTCTGGAAAGGTTAAATCAATTGATAGTTAGTTGGGCCCATTATCGTCCTCAAAAAATACTGATGCGTTTTCATCCAGTAGGTATCTTAACTGTAACCTCAATAGTGTTTTGTTTCATTTACCCACGACACCTTTAACTATCACTAGATAAGGGCCTGAAGTTGACCAGTACTCTACTTAAATTTTGTCACAAATGTCACGATCTAATAGAAGAAAGTTTGTTGGTTTGTTTTGGAATCTATCCTCAGTGAATTCAGCAAGGACGAAAAGTAACTGTGGTGCGGAGCAAAAGACCGTTTATTGAGTATTAAAACTGTTCTCGAACTTTAAAACTTAGCATCAAGAGAAACCTAGGTAAAAATTAAAGTAGCCCTATGGTGGTAGAGGAGGGGCCGATGTTTCGACTTTTTGTTTAGTATCATTCGGACTTGTTTACAACTTATTTTTTTTTACGATATTGTCATTAGTTTTGATAAAGCCTTCAAACATTATGAAGCTAAGGTATAGAGTAAAAACCCCAAAATGTGTAATTAAAACCGAATAAGGCACCTCTGAAGAAGACTTTTTAATCTTATAACTGGCATAAGTTGCAAATATTCAGCAGCGATTAGCTTTAGCATCAAGAGAAACCCAGTGTCACCTTAAAAATTACATTTTTATTGTCGGATTTATACCTCTAAACTAAGAATTAAACTAATTTTTATTTACACTAAATTAACACTTGTTAAAGTTAAATGTCAACTTTTAGCTCGACCCGTTTACACTTCCATTCAATAATTAATAATGAAAGTCTAAACCATTGACAATGAAGTAAATAAATAGGCGCCGCGAGTTAATCATAAATTGGTATTTGTTTACTTGGCATGATATACAAACCGTATACTTGGAGGCTTGCGGGTTGTTCGGGTAGAGGGGAAGCAGGAATGCTAAAAACAATATGGCGAAATTTGAATCTCCAAGGACACATTTCCAGATGACATAAGCACACAAAGGCGTATTATTTTTCAAGGAAACAAGTATACGATTTTTACGCAGCATGCGTCGGCATTTTTTTGCAGACCAAAACATTCAAATATGTTTATATTTAAATCATTTTTGATACATACCTACTATTCCCATTTATTGAGGTTTTTTAGATTAAAGATTAATAATAGAATACACCTGCAAACGTCGCTAATGGCTAACGTCTAAGAGCCGAGTAACAACATAACCACAAAACACAAATGAACTTACCGGTCAAAACATAATTTCCTAGATTTATTTTTACAATCCCAAGTTCTACACACAAAACATTGTCTCACCATGGCTAACAAATAAATTAGAACACAGAAACAATTGCTAAAAGCGAAAAAGTCGGCGGAAAACTCTTAAAACCAGAAAAAAAATCCATGAAATAATTGTCATAAACTGACATAAACCACGTGTCACAGGATTCTGCAATGTTGCCGATTGTGATCAGTTGGCCATTTTGCATGTTTTTTTTTTTCTTTTATCGTCATAAGTGTTCTATTAATCACCATTCAAAAATTATTTGGACAGAGTAGATATTATGGAGGACAGCAATAGATATTATAGTAATCTCGTCCTGTAAAGATTCGCAAGATATCATCCAAAAAAAAGGATGTGCCAATTTACTAGCAAAGTAATCCTGACAACACTGTATGGAGGATTTGTTTATCACGCCAATATTGAAAAATATAAATAAAGACCTCTACCTTGATAAATCCTCTATGGTCTAAACAGATCTACCTAAAGGTACACATTTAACTTGTGACACTGACAAGTGTTAATTTATTTTAAATAAAAATTAGTTTAATTCTTAATTTAGGGGTATAAACTAGGCATTAAATTACGTTACCAAACTGAAAATTGTTTAATTTGCAATTGTCAATACACAAGTGAAAATTACTGTTACTTTCTCAGGTTTCAGTAACTGTTCTGGACTAAAGAGTTCTGGACTAAAGGGTTTTATACTGAGATAATTGTTTAAATTTAGAAAGTTAAATGTTGCCCAATTACTTAGACAAAGTAAAGTAAATTTGCTCATAAAAATTTGTCAATTGGCAAATCTAACTCACGAAAAATTTCGTTTTACTTCTCAGAAATTGTGTTTTGCTTTAGAATGCCAAGAAGCTCGGCTTCTAAACTTGTTTTTCCACTAATTTTGTGCCTCATAGAAATTATTTTTATAAGGCTGTCAGGAAACTTGAATAAAGAAATTCGTTGATCAAATTATAATAAAATTGATTTAATAGTTAAAGACATTGCTATGAAATTGAAAACTGAATGAACAAATATTGGTAAGACCCATCCATAATTTAATGCTAGCACTGATCTTGGGTCACTTGATTTTGTTCTCATAAAAACTGAAAAACATTTACCCTTTTCTAATTTGTGCACGTTTTAAATACCTATTGAACTTTAATATTATTTTATTTCACTACTTATTGTTGCTTTTGTGTAACTCAGTTTGCTTTACTGGAAATTAATAATCAGTTTTCTTATATTTAGTAATTTGATTTATCCTATTTTCTATTCATTTACGTCTTCGGTATATTGACATTTTTTTTTAATTATCATGGTTGTGTTGTTGGTCTATAAATTATTTGTAAATTGAATTTTTAACAATATTTACTGTTTTTTTTATACCACCTCTTTAAAACTTTTATTACCAATAAGCCAATTAATACAAAAAAATTGTTAGATTTCTTCTTTCTTTTAGTTTACCTATTTCCGCTAATTAATTTATAAATGCTTTTTTAAATTGCCAGCAAACCTCTTATAACAAACAAATTTTTTACTTGACCAGTTTCATTGCCAATTTAATGGACTTTTATTTATTATGCGATCTAAAGTGTTTTCCGGGCTTCAAAACCGTGGTCCAATGGAATTTTTTCATGACGTTTCTTCTACAGCTTTGGTAGATATTATTGAACACGAGCAATGGGCGAAGTAATCTCCCGTGCTTCCCGACGTTGACTGATTCGACTGTGGTGTCCTCTTTAGTATTTATTCCCCCGCCGTTGCGCTGCAGTGGAGGGATGGGGTGGGATTAGTGGTGGCGCGGGATTTCGGCGCACTTGATGTATGTCGTAGCACTCGCTTCCAGTTTGCATTCAGAAATGTAATTTCTTCCTCTTTCTAAATGAAGACTAGAAGCGAGTTCTATGACATACTTCAATTGCGCCGAAACACCGCGCTACCATTACTCCCACCCCAGTTATTTATTAATAAATACCACGGAGCTCACCACAGTCGAATCAGTCAACGCCAGGAAGCACGAGAGATCACCTCACCCATTGCCTCATCGCCTTTGATAATAACTCCCGCAGCCGTAGACGAAACGTCAGGAAGAAATTCCGGTGAGCCATGGCTTCAAAGCTCGTATGGTGTACAAAAAACCGAATTGGAACAAACTGCACGTGGGCCTTCACTAAAATTTTAGTGTATTGTAGTATGGTAAGGTCTGTAGTAAAGCCTAATACCCTTTCTACTCTTGCTACTTTTAAACTGTCGACGTTTCGATTTTATTTTATGTCCAGTTTCGGATGGGAAAATTAATTTTATTTGTAGGTGGTAGTAACATTAGTGCTTCAGCTGTTCGAACACTTCTTTTTCGGCACAAAATTGGCCCTGAAGCAGACTTAAATAGAATCCAAACATGAGAAATTCTTAGGTAAAAGGAGAAATGTTACATGAAATGTCGAGCTATATGCAACGAAAAATGACGTAACACAGAGCAACTTCCTAGTTCTCTCTATCTTGCACTAATTCGAGTTATACGAGTCCTTATTTGTTTTCAAACTTTATCATAAAGTTGGTAGTTTAAAATGGTATTTAGTGCAGAAAGTTTCTTAGAATCTCAATTAAATTTAAATTGAGATGTTTGACCCTATTATGATTTTTTTATTTAACTTTTGCAAGGAATGCACTGTTTTTAGCTTCTCTGTGTATTGAAACACCTACACTGTGAGTTAAAATTGGGATGGAACCAAAAACTGCTCAGGAAAAGTTGTATTTTTTTTAATATCCCTCCTAAAGTCATACCTGTTCTACTCTGCCATTAACCTGTTCTATTCGAATAATGTCTCTTTTAGAGCTTCGCCTACACGGATTTCTAAATAGATATCTTCTAAAATTCGGTGTTTAATTCTTTTGAATTCTTTTATTTGTAGTTTTGTTTATTTTTTTTGAGGGCCTACTTTTATAATTTTTCGTTATATTTTCTTCGATGTATGATAAGTTACAATATTCATTTTGTTTGTTCTTTTTTACAAAACTTACAGTTATTAAATACGGTGTACAGACGGATCAAGAATGGCTGATTCACAGTCATCAGTTTGTCATTTGTTAATTTGTTAACCACACAAACCGATCCCAAACTAAGGGTTGACCTTTCAAATATTTTACTTGCTTACTTTAGGGGTTGGTGAAACTTTCCAAAGGTTGCCAATTTTTAACTTTATCTGCCTTCATGGAGGTTGCAAATAAATACTAACAACCAACTATAAATCTCAAGTGTATTTAAAAGAATAAGAAATAGATATTAACAAATTAATTATAGAGTAATAGTAAAAACACTACGGCTTAAAATTCTTAAACCCTGGCTTAAACTAAAATCAGTGAAAAAAATTAAAAAACACACCAGTTGTACCTAGCTACCAAAATGATTCATTAAATCGTTAATCTAAAAATAATAAAGTATACATTTAAATACATTAAGTAAGTCTGCGGCAAATAGCAAAAATACGTATTATGTAATGTAAAATGTGCGGTTAAATTCAAATTCTGGAAACTAATTGTCCCTGAGCAATAGACAACTGTCCCTGAACAATCGTAGCAGTCTTTCTCAATTGTAGATTGAATAAACTGTTTAGATCATACCTTGAGCGTCGGAAACAACGTCGGACATCAGGATTGAGGGCACAGCACATTAAAGTCTAATGAAGCTGGGAGATTCCTATAATGCTTAGGAATCAAGGTGATTCTTCCAATCAGTCACTGCCTTATACCTGTTACTAGCACAGTGAATACAGGGGATGAACTCATTTGAATTAACTCATCAGACAAAAAGGGGCACGCGAACCTATTTCGACGTGGAACCAAATCAGTTTTAACAGCAGAGTTTTTAGAGCAGAAACTTTCGAAAAGGGACTAATTTAGCAATATGTGTAAGAAGAGAGAAGAAAGAAGAATGCGAACGTCACACATTTAGTGTTTCCCATTCGTATGCATGGTCTTGACTCCTCGATACATAAACAAAACACATCCACCACTCCGACTAATCAGAACCCGAGTTATGAGCGTCGGCCCAGAAACTTTCCCCTAGCAACCTTAAAAATTGCCCTTAAAACAACTTAAAGTGGCATTATTATATGGGTTGGAATAGAATTTGAGCTACTAATAGAACCAACGGTGATAAGTGGAGTCTGCATACGTGAAGACTGATTGAGTTCGGATTTAACAAAGTTTCAACAAATCAACGAGTTTTAATATACAGAACTTGTTGGGGAAGTTTCCGAAACACAGGCCATGAAGAGGGCGAGAGCTTCCCCGTAGGAAGCCACACGACGGTTTTCCAAGCGGAGGTGTTTGCAATACTCGAAGTGGCCACCCGACCAGAAGTCAAACAAGGAGCAGAACAGAACATCTTCATCTAGTCTGACAGTCAGGCGCTCCTGTGAGCCATCTGCAGGAACAGCAAGAGTTCACAGCTCGTTCAGGACTGCAGCGATGCTCTAGAGTCACTGGCAGAAACCAAAAGGATAAAGGATAAAAAACCTCGGATGGGTTCCTGGACATAGGGACATTGAGGAAAACGAGCGCGGCGATGAATCGCCCAAGCGTGGTTCCCAGACGTGCTTTACTGAACTTGAGCCATGTCTAGGAGTAAGGAATAGGTACGTCTCTCATATTCAAAATGAGTGGTTACGGGAGAGAACAAAGACAAAGTGAATACAGTTAGGAATATGTAGACAGACCAAGGAAATCTACCCTAACCCGGATAGATCCAAGGTCTCGTGACTACTATGTGGCTGAGAAGTCGGCAGTGCCTGGGCGAACTCATAGGAATTCTGACTGGCCACTGCAGACTAAACAGACACATTCACCTCCTAGGAATGGTGGAGAATTCATTCTGCACTCACTTTGGAGCAGTCGAAGAGTCGTCTTCATACCACTTTGTGAGAGTGTGCTATAGGTGGGCGCCACAGGACACTGGGAACCGCCTTCCTTCATCGAGAGGAGCTTCCCCCCAATAGATACTACTACTACTACTACTACAATTATTAAAAGTCCATCAAGGCCCAATAACCGTGACAAGGATGTTTTTAAATTATCATTATTTTGTTTCTTATAACGATGATAATGCTTTAAATAATGTTTAAACGAAAAGCGCAATAAATATGTAATATATATGCTATTCAGTGATTATTGTCCAGTAGGCGTGGGAAATTTGACTTTGACAATTTTATCGTATCTCCTCAACATGTGGGTATAAAAAAGAAGGTTTCCAAGGTAACTAGATGACAATAATAAGTGAATAGGTAATAGCTTTGTCCATTTCTATTCAATTTTTCTTATTGCTCTTAACACTTAACTTGTTATTTCTTAATACACTGTTACAACCTAATACATTAATATTCGACCTACTTTCAAACTATTATGCAATGATCCTTTTAGTATAGTATCAGTGGCATTTTTACCAGAAATTGGATAAAGAAAAGCAGAAGTCAGCTTTTTACATATCACTGTTTAAAACTGACGTTTCTTTTTTTTTTCGTGACAATTTAACTTAAATTAAAATAATTTAAAAAATTAAAAATGATTTTTTTATTCAATTCTCGATACAAATACTAAAAATACCACTCCTACTTTCAAAGCCTACATAAAAGCATACAGAAACCTGTAAAGTCTATTTTGAGTTTTAACAGTTTTACTTCGTATCTTACACCTCGGGTACACTCTTTTAGTGTGTTTAACATTTTTTATTCTGTTTAATTCTTTTTATGTAAATAACCTTACTTATAAAGTGCTCGTTTTCATTATATTACTAGACTAGAATAATAAGCTTTTTATGTCTTTAGATCAGTTTGTGTCCTAGCTCTTTATTTACTACTTTTGCTTTTGTTGTTTTTTCATTCCATTACTGAACTATTGTTGGCATTTCTTAAGCACCAATTTACCTCACAGTTGTTCTTTTGCAATCTTGCAAATGTCTATATTGTAACAGTAATATGTTTAGTACAGTTTTCATTGGTGATTTGTTATATTTGGAACCCCATTTGTTTATTTTTGTTATTTTATTACTTTCGTTCTGAAGTTGTTTTATAGATTTGCAATTTTTGAGTTTTTAGTATCATGGTTCTAAGTATTTTTTTGAGTACATTTTTTTTCTAGCCATGCAAATTAAGGTTTATCTTTCTTTTATTGGCCTATTTCAATACCCTGCCGTTTTAGTGGTTCCGTATACCCTGCCGTTTTAGTGGTTCCGTATTAATTCGGTACTTCAAAACTTTAATGCTTTTACTGCATTTTCCAAAGTGTCTTGTTCACAATCACTCTTGTTTTATTTTTGGTTTATAGCCTTTTTAGCAAATTTGTCCCAATGATCTTGTTAATTGTTTTTTCTAAGCAATCACCTACAAAGCCAGTAAATTTTGTTAATTTATTGGTTTGTATTATTGAAGACAAGAATGTTTTTCTTTACTTCAAGGCTTAGAGCTTCGTATTGTTTCCTATTACTCCTTTATTTTGTTTTTCAATCTTTTTAATAAATTTAATATGTTTTTCTTGTGGTTTCTTTTGCAAATAATTTTCTATAAGTCCACTAATTTGCATTTCTGTTTTATTACCTAATTTGTTTTAAAATTTATCGAAATTTATAAAAGAAATTTATATATATTGAAAAGAAAAATACACACTTTGTTGCATTTTTTTAGAATAGTGGCTTATGAGATTTTGAAACTCAATATTGTTTGTGGTAGTTTAGTTCAGGTTAGCAGGAGTACATATGATGGGTGAATCTGAGGTATAATTTCAGGTAGGACTCATAAGGCTGTAATATCTATCCGTTTTTTTACCCTGAAGGATATTTGCAATTAGTCTGACGTTCAATTTGAATTAAACAGTTTGTAAGTAATTTATTAAACTCTAAGTGATAAAAAAATAAAGATATTTGCGGGGCTGCTAAAGAGCTCACAAAACTCAAAAAGTTTCGCCATTCATTCGCTCTTCAAAGTTTACCAGTCCCTATTTGGCTGAACTTTATTGTTTATATAAAAATTCTCGATTTATTAGGGCCTTAAAAAAAAATAATAAAAAAGACCCGAAGTTTGTTTTACCTTGAAAAATCGGATCGCGAACCATTTTTACGGGCCCCCGAATTTAATTTCGCTAAAAGCGGCCATTATCGTGAAACTGGCCGCTTAAAAAAGTTTTTTTTGCGGACGCGATCGAACTTTAAAGTTGATTAAAACCATAAAAGGCTCGTCTCGTTTGAACGGGATGAAAGTCGTTTAAGTCAATTGTGATACGCAGTGATTTTTAGCCAAGGCGATCCAATCAACGGCCGGATTAAGGTCCTAATCAAAAACTCGTTATTTTGGGGCGCAAATCTACGGGGGAGCCACCCTTTCGGCCCTCGTAGACTCTTCAAAATCCACTTCACATGATAATGGTTTCAATTATTTCTCTTCTCCGACAATAGAGTTTACTCAGCTAATAACAATCGCGAAAAAAAGTGGCGCAGTCGGTAGGATTTCACTGGGAAAATTTTGTGCAGCGGGTCTAATTAGATTCAAAAACAAGCAGTGCAAGGAAACCGTATTAAGGCAAAAGTTTTAGCCATGGATGGATTGTTCCACTTTCGCGAAACATAAGCTCATAAAGCTGTAATTAATTTCGTTCCCGTTGAACAATATTCATTTCGCATAATTTTAAATCTGGTTCCTTCTCAGGCTAGGCTTCGTGGCTAAAGCGAGAAGCCCAGCAAAAATTCCTATATTCAAAGGAAACTTTGTGAAAATATGGATGTAATAATATTTTCAGGGGATTCATTCCGGGAACTACAAACATGAACAAAGGAACCCTTTAGGTGGTTTATAATATCATTATTACGACAGGCAAAATGCCCCGGATATATGTGGCTAGGCGCACAACTGTGGAAAAAGGCCACGCTGCATCAGATTAAAGGTGAGCGATCTGGGCCACACTTAAAAGCAAAGAAACTCGCTTTTTTCATGTTTTTCCGTGGCATTATGCAAAGATATCGGCCAGTGTCATGTAAGACGTGAATAATTGAAAGGGTAAGAAGCGAAAATGCATGCAAATTTCTAACGAGCACGGCACTAGAAGCACGTAAGCTCGGTGAGAGGTTATTTTTGCGAAACAAAAGCTCGGGTGTCGTCATTAATATTAAAGAAAACCTTTCCTACATACGTAATGAGCCACCCCTCAGGTAAATATAGATTAGATCAATTTGTTGGGGGTTGGTTCGAGTTTTAATTGTCTTCTTGCACGAGACGTTTGTTAGATTTAAAGTTTAACTATAATTACTCCAGGATAATTGGCAACTTGCCTAAACTTTTATGGAATTTTTAAGTGATTTTAAAATGTAGCTTCGTAGATGATAGACGAAGTCATTTTTACGTTCTTAAAAGAAACACAATCATATGTCAACTGACTGTAGCAACGATTAACAGGATAAAAAATGTCTAAAACTGAAGAAGCCACTGCTGACAAGTGACACGGTCCTCTGCTGGTAGCCTGACCTTTTATGTTTCTGTTAAAGATAATTTTTTTAAACTTTTTAAACATTTAACCGGAAATTAACGGGACTGTCAGTCAATCCTGGCATGACAGAGCTTGGAGTACTCTAGACCCACATTATACGTGGAACCTCTGCTAAAGCCTGGGGGTAAGTAAGTAATTGGGGGTGATCATCGACTGCAAAGAAAAGTCTGCTTATCCATAACGGGTGCGTTCAGAACAACACCGGGAGCAGCTCTCAATACGTTACTGGGTCTGCCGGAGCTTTCAATTTGGATGAAGAGGATGGCGATGGCTTCCTGCAGGAGGATGGATTGCTGCGACCAGTGGAAGGAAACAGTCATGGTAAGCGGTTACACGCAGATCGCCAGCCTCATCCATCGGCACATCCCAATTGTCCTATCACAGGAGGGGCGCCCTTGCGATCGGCTGAGACTGCCATTTAGGATTAACATCCCAACAAGAGAAGAATTCAAAGAAGAGCTGCTTCAGCAGCCCTCTGAGAATATCAGGTATTGTTTACAGACGGATCAAGAATAGCTAATTCACAGTCGTCAGGAGCCGGAATATACAATGGCTTTCCAGGCGGAGGTGTTTGCAATACTCGAAGTGGCCACATGATCAGAAGTCAAGCAAGGGCAGAACAGAACATCTTCAACTGCTCCGACAGTCAGCTCGCATGGCGTCCCTGCGAGCCATCTGAAGGAACAGGATGAGTTCAAAGCTCGTTGAAGACTGCAGGGATGCCCTAGCTGGAGTCACTAGCAGGGTAACTCTGGGATGGGTTCCTGAACATAAGGGCATAGAGGGAAACGAGCGTTCCGATGAGTCAGCCAAGCGTGGTTCCCAAACCTGTTTTACTGGACCGGAACCATGCCTAGAGTCGGTTTCACACCCTCTAAATGAGTGGGCTTGGGATAGTTCAACGACAAACTAGACACAGTCAGGAATATGTAGACAGACCAAGGAAATACACCCTAACTCGGATAGATTCAAAGCCTCCTGGCTACTTGGGAGAAGTCGGCAGTGCCTGGAAGACTTACAAGAATTCTCACAGCTCACTGCAGACTAAACAGACACATGCACCTCCTAGGAATGGTGGACAGTCCACTCTGCACCCACTGTGAGGCAGGGGAAGAGTCGTTATACCACTTTCTGGGAGTATGCTATAGGTAGGCGCGAATGCGCCACAGAAACCTTTAACCCGCCTTTCTCCATCGAGAAGGGCTTCCGACTCTGAGATGTGACGGGATACTCTCCTTCAATAGAGGGATGGGTCGATTCGTGGAGGGAATGAGGGAGGGCTCAGGCAGAGTAAGAATGGGTGGACAGGGGACAGTGAAAAGGGTCTTTAAGGCCTAGTCGCAAAGTTTCGCCCTCTCCCCCAAGTCTATAACTACTACTACTACTACTACTACTACTACTATTAGGGGGTACGTGCATCACTGAATTGTGGCGGAACTTTATCCACCGACTCACAGATGGCAGCGCCGAAGCTTCATCCACCGATTCACGGTGGATAAGCATTAGTTGCAGCTTTAGTCGAAATCCTTCATAAGATCACACCGCCTTTCCTGCGCCGAATTTGTCTTCAAATACAAGTTCCAACTATGAACTCTCCACCCCGGCATATGAAGCAGGAGTCTATTACGCCTTACTGAAGAATCCAAGGTAGAACCCGGGACCAAACACTACATACATCGGCTATAACGATCTCATGTTGTGCCAGTGGTGTTTCTAAGAATTACAAAAATCTTTTCTGGGAATACATTTTGCATCTATGGCTCATCATTATTCTACGCCATAGTATTAAGTCGATTATAAAATTATAGTGGGCCCTCATTATACAACAAACTCAATATGTCATTTTACACACCTTTTCTCTACTATTCTATAGGGTGTCCCTAAAAAACATGTACAACACTCTACCACATATTCTGTCGTTAAAAATAAACTGATTCATGCCAATTTGTCTTATGCAAAGTCGCTCGGTTTGGCCGCTGAAGAAGGTCAAAGTTGGGAGAAAAAAAATGTTTTTTTTTTAATATTTCGAAAACGCTTTTTTCGATTTACTTTATTTTTGGGTGGGGTAATTTCACTTTGAATTGACATGTTTTGATAATAAAAATAATTTTTGAACATCACCGCATCTGTTTGGGACGCTCTCATTATGGGATTTGTCATTATTAGAATGTAACTTTTTTACAGATAAGAACTGATCCTTTTTTTGTAAAAGCTTATGCAATTTGTAATAAATTTATCCTCTTGCCAAATTTTGAATGATCTACTAGTGTCCCGCAAAAACAATGTTTTAATTATCAAGTCATATTACACCTTAATGGCTAGGTAGGAAAACAATAATATAAAACATGAATAATAACACTTTTATCGAACAAGTTGACATGCTTTTAGTCTATGGTTTGTGTAAAGCCAATAGTCGTAAAAGTGTCCGTACTTATAGGCAGCGATTCCCACATCGTGTAGTGCCAAACCACCAAACTTTTACTAATATCGAAAAACGTTTGCGAGAAAATAAAAGTTTTAAACCAAGAACTGCGGATGGAAGTCGTCACTAAAGTGTAAGGACTGTGGACGCGGAACTTGAAATTCTTAATGCCGGTGAAGAAAAACCTAAAGTAAGTACCAGGCGGTTAGGAAACCAGCTAGGAGTTTCGAAGAATACTATTCACTTTAACCTTCTGCCTATTGATCCTATCAACCGTCCTAACTTCTGTCGCTTGATCCGACAAAAACAACTTCAAGAAATAAAAATTCAATCGGCGAATTTTATTTGGCTAGGAAACAACTTTTACGAGATGGGGTATAATGAACACTTACAATGAACATGTCTGTGCTGAAGAAAATCTTCATACGACTAGAGTGGGCCACTATCAACACGAATTCAAACTTAATGTATTGGGAGGACTAATCGGAAACTTTATTCTTGGACGTGTTATACTACCAAATCGTTTAATCGGCGATAATTACTTATAGTTTTTATCAGAAACTTTACCAGAATTACTAGAAGACCAACCATTATTACTGCGGCAAAATATGTGGTTTATGCACGATGGTGCTCCTCCCCATTTTACGGTAAATGTTTGAAGATACTTAAACCAAATATACTTAGATAGGTTGGTAGATTGGTAGATTGGGAGGTTGATAGGATTGGAAGAGGCGCAGAGGTTCCCGTTAACTGGCCAGCAAGGTCACTAGACTTGACGCCTTGTGATTATTTTTTATGTGGAGCTTTAAAGGCTAAAGTTTATTCGACACCAATTTGATCAACAAATTCTTTGCAGCAAAATCCTGAAATGTTGCAGAGGGTTCATTTTATTTTTTTACATAGAATTAATTTATCCATTCAAGAACAGGGGAATCATTTTGAACATTTATTATAATTTTTATTTTTCTGTGTTAGCTACCTTTTAACTAGTTTTGTGTTACACACTTAAATATAATGCAATAAGTGGACACTTAAAACATTTTTTTAAAGGCAAACCAGTAAGTTATTTAAAATTTTGCAAGCGGACAAATTTATTTTAAATTGCATAAGCTTTCAGTAAAAAGTCATTAAAGGAATCAGTTCTTAGGTACAAAAAAGTTACAGTCTAATGATGACAAGTGCTATAATGAGTGAGGCAGTTGCGGTGATTTCCAAAAATTATGTAATTATCAAAACATGTTAATTCAAAGTGAAATTACTCCACCCAAAAATAAAGTAAATCGAATAACGCGTTTCTCGAAACATAAAAAAAAACAATTTTTTCTCTCAATTTTGACCTTCTTCAGCGGTCAAGCCGAGCGACTTTGCATGAGACAAATAGACCTAAGTCAGTTTATTTGGCACCAGAGGATATGTGGTAGAGCGTTGCACATGTTTTTTAGGGACACCCTGTATATTACAGAGGGCGTCCCAAATTTCGGGGTAATTCACTGGCCAAACTAGTGAAACCTAGTAAACCGCCTGCATAATAACTCAGAATCCCGGTCCAAATATAAATTCTTGGAGGTCTGGAAATAAACTAATGCAAGCCCCACTTAACGTACCGCATTAGTTTTGGAAACGTCATGCGGTGAATTTTCGGCCTGTTTTATTGGGGACCCGGCTTAACTCTTGCCTCACTTTAGAGGCACGACGCACTCGTAGAGATTTAAGTTTGTCCACAAACTTATGGACTGCCAAGTGGAAAACCTGAGCAGAGAGCAAAAAGTGTAATTTCCTGCTCATTAAAGTTTTCCGAAAATAAACTGCAAAGCAATCGATTTCCATTTGACCTGGATTGTGCTCATTACTGCGTCCATTGAAATCGTAATGAATAATCCCAATTATCTTGATGGAAATGACTTTCCTAATCAACTTTGCAGTTTATCCTTGTTATAAACTAAAATCCCGTGGCAAGTTGGACTAAAAAATGTTTCACAATTGCTGAAAAAGCTTTCGAATTAAAACCTGCTGCAGTGCGGCGCTCCAACTGGTATTATTGGATCCGGCCCAGTTCAATGCATCCTGCGGGCCCTTTCAGAAGCTTTTGCACTATATATGGCAGACATTCAGGTCTGACATATATTCAATTAAACCTCTTGCCAAGAATAAATTGAACTCGGAATATCTGGCACGTGCATTAGGAATCGCAAACATTTATCTATAATCCTCCGCGGCTTTTTCTTCCTGTATAAAGAATAAGGAAACCCAGTGAAACGACACTACTTGATAAAATGAAATACTTTGGCCTGCCTGCTGGAGCCGAAAGAATATATGAAGTCATATTTCCTTATTTAAAATTTTCCGGCTTGTTGACTTCTTGGAGAGGCACCCTTTTTGATTACGAAATATTACACTTTTAAAATTGCTTTTCAGGTTTTTTTATTATTGAGTCTTGCTTCGTATACATAATTAGGCGTGTCAGGGACTCTCAGGCAATTAAGAAAGTCTCCGAAATTAAATATATTATGACATATTTCCCGCCTTGCTTTCATATTAAATAAACTGGGGCCGTTCCCAGTATTTTTTGGCAGATATTCCTAAGCTACTTTTTGGGTGGTCTCAAATAGTCCCGGGCCCAATGTAACATTAGATGACAGATTTTGATTTGTACAAATAACTTTTTTATCTAGCGCTCTTCTTCTAGGCAGTTAGGAACCAAAAATCATTAAGGATGTTTCGTTTATAGTAGAACTGAATGTTGTTTAAAAGAAGATGTAGGTCATGGACTAAATAAGTTGACAACAAAACCAGATGCGTGTGTTTACATGAATTATCTCAGATATCTGAAGAGAAGAGACGAATGGCTGGAAAAATACTATCGTTTGGGGTTAATTTCTAATGACATTTACACTTGTACAAACAAGGCCTTAAGTGCATCAGTGCTTTTTGTTGTTTTACGATCTAAGAAACGGCGTGACGGGGGAGGGCGAGATTTAATGGACAGTCGGGCACCGGAAATGGCTTGTTTGGTTTTAATGTGATAACACATCAGGTCTGCCCTTAAAAGAAACACCATTTAGCTCGGAAGGTGAATTAGCAGTGGCACAACGTACGTGGTGACTTGCAATTCGCAGCAAAACATCCCAATTTATTAAAACGTACCCCAGAAATGAAGAGTGACACAATTTGGGACGTGCATTAAACATGCAAAGTTAAACAAACGGAAGTCAAGTTCAGAGTCGACTACTTGATTGTCTTTAATGTCTAACAATTGGCAATTAAACATCTTTGTTCCGAGAACAATAACGACTCTCTCTATTAAATACATAAAGTTTATAATTGGTTTCAATCCGGCGCGTCATTTGGGACTTTGTGGCACCGGGAGGTATCTATTATTTAACTCTGTCTCGATACTGGGAAGTTGATTTGCGAGATTTCGTCCTAGAAAGTTTTAAAGTTCTGGCAAAATTTTCTTAAACTTGATGTTTTTTTTTAGACCCGTTATCTACCTTAAAATATAGAACATCTATTAATTTTAAATGCTTGAAGAGTCTCTTTTTTATAGAAAACTGTGACGCTTTTTTTTATTGTTATGTATTAATGATTGAGATTTATCAGTCCTTGTTTGTCTCTCGAATTTGAATTGAGGAAAGCTCGGTGTGAATTTTCGAACACATTTTTTAACTCACTGCCGATCAAAATACTTTAGTTATATTAAGTTTAAACTTCGAAGGGCTTAGCTGGTGTATTTAAGGAGCTTGGTCCAGACGGACCATCATCCAGATGGAGGCATCACTTTTGTAAAGCTTTGGCAAGGCACAAAACCTGAGATATAGAAGGAGTTCTATGACGTTGAACTTGAGAACCGTTTAACTCTCAAAGAAAGTTTAAATTGTTTCGATTATATTAGCATAGTCTATATATACCTAGTCAGACATTTCAAATGGCTTAATTTCTCCAAGGCTTTTATTTAGCTAAAATTTTGATAGATGTCGCTCGAAGATTGAACCCCAGAATATTTCAAACATTTCAGAAGTGAAGAAATTTTATTGCAGCCCCATCTACCTGCCTGTTGTGTCTGTGTGATAAGATAAGTAAACATGATTTGCCGTCCTCGACGGTGCTGTGGCGTATTTTCTTGATTTGTCTTGACCGAATCAGTATATATGGATTAGTTTCCTTTCGACAGTACAGAACCGTATTTTGACTTTTTGTTAACGTTTAAGGTCTACATGTACTGTGTACTCCATGCATATGACACGTTTCTCCGAAGGAAACTGATGGAATGATAATTCGGGATTTAAAGAATTGAATCAATTTGGAATTTTTACAGTTTCCGTATGACCAGACACTCATTTTTTTCTTAATCAACTGAACAGAACACGTATACTGAATTTTTATTTTTAGCCTTATAAGCCCACTGCATTTTGTGATATTTTGTTAATGTTTAACGGTTTAAAACTTTATTGATATACATGGCAACAAAAAGAAAGGAAAATGAGTAAGGCTTATGGTCACGCTTGAATTCAACCAACATTATACCTACATTGTTATTGATACTGATGTGAACGATAATATTGTGGCAGGTTAACCCATATAGCATCCAATGGATATTCGATATCCATTGTGTATCCAGTGAATATCCCAAATAAGATATCGTTTTTGGACGTCCTTTAGATCCATGCAGCTTCCAAAAGCGAATATAAAATTACGTAAGCGGAATTGCCTCTATGGTGGATGTCTAACGGACATCTTATGAATATCCAAGGCTGGACAATGTATAATAGGTGTTATTAACCGATTTATTAAGTTTTTATACATGAGAATTTAAATCAAAAATATTGAATTTCTTACCTCAGCTAGAAGTGCTAGAATGCGCATATTCAATTAATTCAATTTGGCATATAGTTTGTACATTTATTTTATATATTTTACTGATATGTTGGGTTTAACTCCAGCCATTCAACTGATCGCTATTTTTGCTTACACTTCTTTAAGTGTACTATTTATTATTATAATTATTATTATTTCAAGTTATATTTTATTTGTTTTTGGCGGCAGAATTTAAACAGCATCTATTAATTAGTGACATCTATTAGATTTTGTGCGAATGACGCGTTAACATTCCTTTGACATGTGACAACTGAAAATAAAGACAGAAGAGTAACAAACCATGAGGATCATTTTTAGCTAATTTTGGCACTAATTCTAACTTGCATTTTTAAAACCTTTAACTCATTTTTAATCGATCATGGCCCTAATTTTAACGCGAACTTTTCGAAAAACATAATATTTGTATTTGGAGTCGTCTTCAAATTTCAGTCAGTTTTGTCCACTTTAATGTTTAAGTCAATATAAAAGTAGAAAATGAGGTTTTTTGATATATAGGAATCTACCACGGATTTCAAAAACCAGATACATAATTCTGATTTTCTTTTAGTGGATTATCTAACGGTGTGTCACCAGTCAAATTTCACATATTTTGGACCAAAAATGTAACTTGCCAAAAACAACAAAATATTTAGAAGAGTTTAATCAGTTTTGCCTGATTTTGTCATAAAATTGAATTTCTTCAAGAACATGTAAACTTTCATTTTTAGACGCTTTAAACTCATTTTAACCAATTTTTGCCCTAATCTTGAACAGTTTTTTTTTAATATCTAAATTTACATTTTTTTTACTTACTGTGCTGTTCTAATTCCATGGCCGAAGTTTTTTTTTATTTAAATTTTCATTATAATTTTCCATAAACTATATGTGAATGAAAACATTTTAGCTTGTCCTGGGGGTTAAGTAGACCAATTATTGATGGATTTCAACTGGTTCAACCCCAGACTAATATTTAAAATGGAAATAGAAAAAAAGAAATGTATATCTTTCTTGATTTAATGATTGTTCGTTGCACCGACGGGTTTCTTAAAACCAATTGAAACATGAAACCTTCAGATTCAGCCCTTTTTGGTCAATTACCTGTCACTCCACATCTTAAAATAATTCTTGAAAGTAAAAAATTTACCTGAACTAACTTGAACTAATAACTCCAATTTGTTCAAACTAAGTAGTACACAATTTACAATTATTACCCACCATCTCGTATCAATGAAATTATAAATGAATATATACACACATTTCTAAACTAATTAAATGGTTTCTAACTGATTTTTGGCTCTAATTCTCACTTTTTAGAAAAACACGAAACTTGCATTTCGAGACGTTTTCAGTCAAACTTCACTTATTTTGGACCAAAAATGTAACGATACCAAATACAACAAATTAGAAGATATGATTAATATCCATATTTATAGTCATAACTTGAGATGAGCTTTTTTTGATAGAGCATATATACTTAGGAAACTAAATTTCAAAGCCAGACTTGAGGCTTACTTGGAGTCAGATCATGATACATAAATATGGGCACAGATCAGATCAGACCTGATTTTGTCATAAAATTGAATTTCTTCAAAAACATATGAAAACTTACATTTTTGGACGCTTTGAGTCATTTTTTACCGATTTTCGCTCTAATCTTAATCTATTTTTTTTCAAAAACTTCAAATTGCATTTCTTCTTTAGTTTTAAATAGTTTCTGATTTTTGGCCATAATCCTTACCTGACTTTTTCGAAAACCACCAAACATGCATTTTAAGACGTTTTCAGCCCAATTTCACCCATTTTGGAGCAAAAATGTAACTTTACCAAAAACAACAAATTAGAAGATTTGATCAATTTTGCCTGATTTTGTCATAAAAACGGATTTCTTCAGAAACATAAAAACTTACATTTTTGGATACTTTGAGTCATTTTTACCAGTTTTCGCTCTGATCTTAATCTTTTTTTTTTTCAAAAACTCCAAATTTGCATCTTTTTGTAGTTTTAAGTTGTTTGTGCTTTTTGGCCCTACCTAATTATTACCTGACTTTTTCGAAAAACACCAAACATGGATTTTGGGACGTTTTCATTCAAATTTCACCTATTTTGGACCAAAAATGTAACGATACCAAAATACAACAAATTAGAAGATATGATTAATATCCATATTTATAGTCTTAACTTGAGATGAGCTTTTTTGATAGAGCATTAGGAAACTAAATGTCAAAGCCAGACTTGAGGCTTACTTGGAGTCTTCAGACTTCAAAAATATATGAAAGCTTACATTTTTGGACGCTTTGAGTCATTTTTTACCGATTTTCGCTCTAATCTTAATCAATTTTTTTTTCAAAAACTCCAAATTGCATTTTTTCTTTAGTTTTAAGTAGTTTCTGATTTTTGGCCATAATTCTTACCTGACTTTTTCGAAAAACACCAAACATGCATTTTGAGACGTTTTCAGCCCAATTTCACCTATTTTGGAGCAAAAATGTAACTTTACCAAAAACAACAAATTAGAAGATTTGATCAATTTTGCCTGATTTTGTCATAAAAACGGATTTCTTCAAAAACATAAAAACTTACATTTTTGGATACTTTGAGTCATTTTTACCAGTTTTCGCTCTGATCTTAATCTTTTTTTTGTCAAAAACTCCAAATTTGCATCTTTTTGTAGTTTTAAGTTGTTTGTGATTTTTGGCCCTACCTAATTATTACCTGACTTTTTCGAAAAACACCAAACATGGATTTTGGGACGTTTTCATTCAAATTTCACCTATTTTGGACCAAAAATGTAACGATACCAAAATACAACAAATTAGAAGATATGATTAATATCCATATTTATAGTCTTAACTTGAGATGAGCTTTTTTGATAGAGCATATATACTTAGGAAACTAAATGTCAAAGCCAGACTTGAGGCTTACTTGGAGTCAGGTCATGATACATAAATATGGGCACAGATCAGATCAGACCTGATTTTGTCATAAAATTGAATTTCTTCAAAAACATATGAAAACTTACATTTTTGGACGCTTTGAGTCATTTTTTACCGATTTTCGCTCTAATCTTAATCTATTTTTTTCAAAAACTCCAAATTGCATTTTTTCTTTAGTTTTAAGTACCTAGTTTCTGATTGTTGGCCATAATTCTTACATTGGCCATACTTCTTTTCGAAAAACACCAAATATTCATTTTGGGACGTTTTCATTCGAATTTCACCTATTTTGGACCGAAAATGTAACTACCGGAACAAAAGCAACAAATTAGAAGATTTGATCAGTTTTGCCTGATTTTTTCATAAAATTGAATTTCTGCAGAAATATGAAAACTCGCATTTTTGGACGCTTTATGTGATTTTTAACCAATTTTCGCCCTATCATTAATCTATTTTGTTTTCAAAAACTCTAAATATGCATTTTTTTTCTCTACAAAACACCAAATAATTTTGTTTATTTTGGTGAAAAATCAAACATTTTTTATCTGTTTAAAAAACATAAAATATTAATTACAGATTCTGATTCAATCAATTTAGCAATCAATATTGATGGTTTGCCTCTAAGCAAAAGCTCTGGTAGTCAGTCTTGTCTACTTTTATGTTGTATAAAGTCAATAAAAAGTAGAAAATGAGATGTTTTGATAGGAATCTACCACGGATTTGAAAAACTAGATAATTCTGATGTTCTTTTAGTGGATTTTTTAACGGACTGTCAACAGTTAAATATCCGAATTTCCTTTAATGAGATTTCTGTAGATTTAAAGAGAATATAGATTTAAATGTTGATATGAGCTTTTCCAGCAAAGTCCTTATTTTCGATCTTGTTTTTGTCCCTTGTTTTTGAATTAAATATCCAACGTGTTACTATTCATGCCCCAAATCTTCAAGAGAAGACAACTTTAACCGAACTATGTCTTTTCTTGATGGCAATAATGTAGCAAAACGTACTGATTGCTCTTTTAGAGCAAGAACTCAACTTGAACATCATCAAAAGAAACAAAAATCATTGATTGAAAAATTTCCTAATTTTGCTAGCACAAGACTATGAGATACAGAATTTTTTTTTAGTGTGTTACCATATTCTAATTCAAAGATAGCATATCCCAATCAAAGTTTATAATTGATTTTAACCATTAATATAGCAGAACTAAAAAAAGCGAATGTCAAGTTCCGTATTTTCATGGACGTCCAATGGATGTCTACTGAATGTTCAGGTTAGTTCAGATTAGTTGGATTGGATGTACAATGATGTTAGTTTGATGTACAATGGATATCAGTAGTATTTTTTTGAAAATCCAATGGATGTAAATAATGGTCTATTGGATGTTGGATCGGGCGACAAATTGGATGTACAATGGATATCGGGTGGTTGTCCATTGGATATTCATAGGATATCATTGAGGATATCCATGTCCACAACTGTATGACCATTGAATATCCAGTGGATATCAATTTGCTATGTGGGAACTTTTTAATATAATTAAGATATCTTCTGCAAACCATTTTACTTAGCCTTTTGTAACACTTATGGTTACACTAAAAGAGTTCAGTTCGCAATAGTTTCCGTAAATATAGAAATAATGCCTAATTAACTATATCAAAATTTGAAATTCTAATTTTTTATATGTAATACCAAAAATATTTTCGAGATTATTGTTGAAAAAAACATTAAAAAAATCTCATATTTTCACCTTATTACTTCACTTTTGAATTCGCTTTCTAATATTATAAATAGCTCGGCCGCGATGGTAAAATATTATAATCTCGATTGTAATTCATGACTTTACACGCTGTTATGATATTTTTTTACTGTTTGTAGAAAAATAGATGATATTAGGTCCCTGAATTAAGCCAAAAAAAAACTTATAATATGAATAATTAAAAATGTAGGGGAGTTTAGGTAGATTGAGTTGTTTGTTTGAGGATTTATTTTTTCCATTGACGCTAATAAGATAAAATTAAGAAATAATAAAAATTGGTCCATATTTACCTATTTTGTAACTCGGGCCAACTCGGGCTAAGATGGGATTTAGATGTTTTAATTAACTACGGAAAAATCGATACGGCCAAGGCGAGATTACAGATCCCCTCCTAGATTGTCTGACTAGATGTATATAGACAATGATATTAGTAATTTTTTCCTGTCCGCTACTAGTATTAAATGAGACAAGTGAAATAAAAGCAGATCAATGTTTCAGTCTTTAAACCCTCAAAATTTTTTTGAAACACCTTTATTAACGTCTTTGTTAATAGCAATAGTAGATTATGTCACTAGGAGTAAAAGTGGGTCTTTTCGTGCTGAGCCCAGAGATTGACGGCCGAAGCGAAGATGAGGCCTGCAACTGGGCGAAGCACAAAAAGACCTTTTACTCCGAGTAACATATACTATTTTTTTTTCAAGCATGCAAGAAATAAGAAATCTATTTAAAAGTGGTTCAGTTTTGCAATTTTCTCTCATCCTCTTTAAGCGGGTCTAGGTACTTACCCAATTAGTGGTGTATATTATTTGTAAAATACATAGAATATGTTAGAATGGTAGTTTTCAATGTTCAATGGTTTTAATGTATTAAATAATAACCAATGATTATGGTAAACTAAGAATTTGTAGCATTTTTTCAATACTAAATTAATAAATGTCACATTGACAGATAAATATGATGACGCGCATGACATTTAACAGACGAATTCAGAATTCGAGAACCTATGCGATTTCGACTAATAACGGTTTCGGATGGTGCTCTTGAGTGCTCTGAGAGTATTTCTGTCCTTTGTTTTTTCAACAAGAATGTAAAGATGGCAATACGCTCAGATCGGTTTATCTGGTGTCATCTATTATTAAAATAATTTTGGTGAATGAAAATCGTTTATATATGCGCCACCATGACACTAGCGGTGACTTTTGACTTTACTTTTACTGCCTAGGACTTTTTTGCTACTTTTTTGGTCTCAGGATTTGAAAGCCCACTTTAGGTGTACGTATGGAGAAAACAAATGACGTACTTTTAGTCCGCTTGAAAAAAAAGAAACTTTATCCAAATCTTTCATTACTTTTAGGTTCAAGCAATGGTTCTACTTTTTGTCAATAATTTCATCAATTCTGTGTTACCAGTCCTTCGATATAACATACTTTAACAAATATGAAATAAAAGTATCTGATGGATGTGGCCAAGCATTAACCAATTCTCATAACAAAGTAAACAAAAAAAACTGAGCTAAAGCAAAAAACAAGTGACATTCCTTTGTATTGATAAATTATAAATTCAATGGTGCTTCAATATAACAACAAGTAAAACTTTTAACAATGAACAAAAAAAACAATTATTTGGGAATTTCATTGACTACAATGTTGAAAAAAAAACTGCTAGTGTAAAACACTCTTAATAGACATGGAGCTATGTGATAATATTCAATATCAATAATAATGTTTTGAAAACGTATCAGGTGCAATGTGATAGATGTCAAGGTTGTCGTTTATAAAAATACATTGGTTTGTTTCGCACTGTCAATTTTGGCTTTAGCAGGATGAGCTTGTGATAACTATATTTTTACTAATAAAAACTGGTCACAAAATAGTTATTTTCCTAACAAGTGCGGAAAGTTCTCCGCACGCGGCTATGAAGTCGAGTGCGGAAAAGATACTTTGCGCAAGTGTTAGGAACAATATATTTTCTACGAGTAAGAACGAGTTTTACAACTATCAGTAAAACCAGACATGACGTTATTTATCTGTGAGGCAAACAATGCAATGTACGTCATATCTGTTGTTTTAACTTCAAACTGAAGTTTTACTGATAGTTGTAAAAGTCGTCTTAAAACTGTGTCAATATATTAGTATTTATTGCCTCAGCTACGCGATGAATGATGTTTGCTTACTTTTATCGCACATAGTAATAATTAAAGAAATCAACCTTTTCATTTAAAGAATGCTGAGATCGATATTCTGCCTTTTTTGCAAAACTGAAATTAAAGATGCAATACAGGTATAAGTAAGATGGTATACCAGGCACCTAATGCCACCATTCCTGACAACTATAAATCATGGTAGTTTTACTGGTTCTTATTACGTTCTTCCATACCAACCGTAGTTACCAAGGTTATTTCAAACAGAATAGCAACCATTTGAGGTTTTTTACACAACTTTACCGGTTACAACTTTCCGCACTCAAATACGTGTGGAAAAGTAAACTTTCGCGCACGCGAGTAGAAAAAAGATCGATACGGCCAGAATTTTGGTCACTTTTGGGGATCTGTATCTCGGAAATTCCTCGGCCAAAATTCGTAGCTTAAAGAGATTTTAAAAGATTGATTCTTCTAGAATGACGGTGGGAGGTCAATTTTAAACAAAAGTTATTTTCTAAAGGATATACAGGGTAAAGAAAAAAGCACTGCAGGATGGTTGCATTTCAACCCACTGCATTTGGTGGCTAGGATAACTTCAGAACATTCGTTCGTACGACATTTAAGGGCCTTGCCTGATATCGCGGGACATGTTCGGCGGTTTTTAGTTTAATTGCCTACAAAAGAAATACGAGAGTTTTTCAAAAAGTTTGCGTTTTCTTATAAGTTACCCTGTATGATCAATATTTTGTTAACTACGACGTCATGGCGGATGTACTAACTTTAAGACTCCTATTGTGATTATATTTAAGGGTTATGATCGATTTTTGCTAGGGACGTTTTTTGCGGTTTTTTTGTTTTTTGGTCTACGAGAAGAGTTACGGGACGTTTAGAAAAAGTTTTGCACCTTCCTATACGTTACAGAGTTTTGACGGGAATACCCGCGCCAGTAAAACAGACTTTAAAAGTTCATTGACTTTAAAATCATTGGCGTATAGTGACAGTTAATAAACTGTCACTATACGCCAATGATTAATTATCATTGGCGTATAGTGACATAAAGTTAATAAAACATAAGAAAATAAAATTGTGGAGATAATAAAATTAAAAGTAAACTGTTAACAAAAAAGATCGATACGACAAAATTTTTCGTAATTTTCAAGTGGTTTTATCTCAGAAACCACTTGTGATAAATTCATAGTTTAAAAAAGCTCTGAAAGAACGTTCCTTCTTTCTTTCTGGGCCAATCTTACTAGTTTCATCAATGTTATACGGGGCAAAAATGTAAAATTTGAACTCACATCTACGGTAAATCTTAACTTTTCGTTGTCCTGTCATTTTATAGTTTATAGGGTATCTCTCGACATGTTTGGCGTTTTTTGTTTTTATGCCCGAAAAAAAGTTACAGGGGTTTTTCAATAACTTTGCAGTTTTTTATTTGTTGCTTTGTATAGCGACTGTAGGTTACCTGATTTTTAACGAGATAAATTGAATTTAAAAGCTTATTAAATACAAAATTAGTGGCGTAGAACTCTCCTTCGAAGATTGCTTCGTACGAAGGCGTAGAAGGGGCCAACAAGATTTCTTTTTTAATTCCGACTTTAAACTCGGAATTTAAATAAATTCCGACTTTAAACCCTCAATTTAACTAAATTCCGATTTTAAACTAAGAAAAAAAAATCTCGTTGGCCCTTCTATGCCTTCGTACGTTCTACATATTATTATATTTTTTTATTTATATGTGACAATATGAAAGGTTAGATCTTGAGGATGGTTTGATGTAAATTTATATTCCCTTTTAAAACCTAAGATAAGATTGATAATCTTAAAATTGTTTCTCGGGAAATTAACACCCCCTATTAAACTTGTCCGCACATATGGTGTTAAGTCCTCAAATAAACCCAGCAATACTGAATAGAGCACCAGTGACCTGAAAAAGACCCCTAATGTGTAAGTCTAATATTTTTGCAAGAGTAGAAACAAAAGGCCCGGACCCAGTTTCAATAGATCTTGGCCCTATCGGGCTCAACTTCCCCAACAACTCGCATTCAAGAAGTGTGATTTAAAGGGGGCTGCGGTTTCGGCTTTCCATTGATAAAGGGCCGGAGTCGGCAGGCCGGTTTGCGGCCCGACAACGGTCCATAAATCACCGACAGCCTAACAAACAAACATGATTCTTGGTCTTGGTGGTTGCGGCATTCGAGTCCGACCAGCTATAAATACACTGCGTCTTGATTCCTCATTTATCATAATTGAGATTCTTGAACTCCGTGCTTCACACGCCTTCGTTTTTTTATTGCTAGTGCCGCTGTTGAACAATGTTAAGTACAAAACGATCCCGACCATACCGGATTCGGACGAGGTTTCCATATAAGTGCAAAGCGTTCAGACATCGAGGACGAACTATGCAGAAAACTCCTATGCGAGAAGAAGAAAAATAGATAGGCGAACGAGGCTAAGGAACGGGCGCGGAATACGAAATTGTTCGTTTGACAAGATAAAAGTTCGGGTTTGTTGTATACGTTTATGCAAAACTGGGGAACGGTAATGGAATTTCCTTTTGCCGATGCCGATTCCTTGTACGTACCAAATTATCCCGTAAAAGAAATAATGCACCATGTGGCCCCGTCGACGGGGATTTTACGACTCAAAAATAACACTCGGGGTCCTCGAAAGCCGTTTGCTTAGATGACCATAAATTACTGATCCCGCCTATAAAAATAAAACTTTATATAAGTGTCGTGCTTGTAGGTGTTTGGTTAGGCAATTAAGGCTTCCAATTACACACTTCAAATTACGGAGGCATCGGTCCCACCGGTCTTTATATCAGGCAAGCCAACTAGGGATGGGCTCTAAAGACAAGAATTCGTTTGACAATTGATCAGTTTGTTTACCTCCGTAGACAGTTCTGGACAAATGCCAGTGAACTAGGAACTAATCATCATTTGAGTCAGTGCACAAATGCTAATTTCCAAACCTTTTTTGAAGTAGTGTTGCTTGGTCAACATGTGCAACTGGCAACAACGCCGCCGCAGAATTTTTAGTGAGTTTTAATGGTCCATTGGTCAGGTAATTTTGCGTTTAATTAATACTTTTGAGATTTTTTTAGACTTTTCAGGTTTGTCAGTTTCGATATCAAGAACTAAAATAAAAAAAAATGCCGGCAAAAATTTTTTTTTTTAATCTCTATCAAACGGTTTGTTTTTAGTAAAAATATATGGAGAACAAAAGAGAAAACTAAATTTTTTGATAAAAGAATTATAACTAAGAAAAACACTTTGATAATCTATTGTTCGATTATCCAAATTGATTATAGTCGATATATAGTTTCTTAATCGGATGGATCAAAATTCAAAATATCATAATTTTGATATATATAGATAAAGATCAAAATTAGTCATAATCGATCAATAAATGAATGATTTTATTGGTTTATTAACATCTATTATTAACATTAATAATATGGATTTAAATAATCAGTTAAAAAAAATTACTTGTGTTAATTTTTTTAATATTTCTATTGAGTGTTACCGCAAGACAAGGCAATTCAAAATAGAACTTACTTTTGTCTTGTCTCTGAAATCAAGATAAAAACTCGTCAAAACAAGACAAGACAGTGCCAAGAGAACGTTACACCTTGTCTCGAGTCTTGCCTTGTCTCGCTCATGCGCCAAGAATTTGTCAACCCAAAAATGTAAACTTTATTTTGCATTCTGAGTTTTCGGAAAAATTCAGTTTAAGATTTGTGTCAAAAATAATTAAAGAATTACTCAAATCGTCTAAAAATTTATATTTAGAGACTCTGGGAACTAAAATCGATTAAAAATAACTCATCTTGCACAATTTGATGTTCTTAGAGTCAATCAGTGTAGGATTAAGACCGAATTCGGCTAAAAATTAGTCAAAGTGTCTGAAAATGCATATTACCGTGTTGGTACCCAGGGGCAAGTTTATGAAAAAGTTTAGGTTAGGATGAGGGCCAAAAGTGTTTAAAAAATTACAATAAGCGTCTAAAAGTGCAAACTTGGAGTCTTGAGAGAAATGCAAGTTAGAATTAGGACTAAAGTCGATTAAAAATGACCCATTTCTTTTGAATAAATTTTTCTGAAAATTTTCATTCTAAAATTAAGGTAAAGGGGAAAAGGAAGCATAGTTTGAAAAAATGCAAATTAAAAGTTCTTGGGAAAATCAGGTTAGGATTAGTGTCAAAATTAGTTAAAAAGTGATCGCACCTCAGCAAAAAAATGCAAAGATTGATGTTTTTTTAAAAAAATCACAATAGGATTTTCCTATCACGATAGAACCAAAATCAGTGAAAATGTCTTAAGTGTGTAAAAATAAAAATTTGAAGGATTTATAGAAAATTATATTAAGATTATAGCCAAAATCGCATAAAAATTACTCAAAACGTCTCAAATTGCAAATTAAAAGTTTCTGAAAAAAATCAGGTCAGGATTAGAACCAAAAATGATTAAAAATATACACAAAAAACGCAAATTTTGGGAGAAATTCAGGTTAAAATTAAGACTAAAAAAAAATAAAAAAATCACAATTTTTTAATAGTTTTTGGCTAATTAAGGTCAAAATCGGTGGAAAATTACTCAGTGTGCAAAAATACAAACTTAAAGTTTCTGGACAAGTTCAGTTAAGGACTAGAGTCAAAGTGAGTTAAAACATGGCGCCGAGGAATCTAAAAATGTAAATTTAGAGTCTTTCGAGAAGTTCAGGGTAGGACTAGAGCCAAAAAAATAGTTAGATATTTACAAGCGTTTAAAAGTGCGAATTTGGATACTTTGTCTTTTGAGAAATTTGGGATAGAATTATAAATAAAGTAGATAAAAATTAACCATTTCTTCTAAAAATTACAGCCTTAATGTTTTTTTTTGGCTAAAATTAAGGTAAAACATGGTAAAAATGATTCAAAGTGTAAAAAATGCAGGTTTGCGGTTTTTGGAAAAGTCCAGGTTAGGATTAGAGCCAAAAGTGATTAAAAATTTACATAAAGAATCTAAAAGTGCAAATTTGAAATTTTTTTAGAAATTTGAGTTAGAATTAGGACTATATATAACTAAAAATTACCCAATTCATTTAAAAATGAGAGGTCTGATCTTTTTTGGATAAAATTAATGTTAAAGCGATGAAAAATTACTTAAAGTTTGTAAAAATACTAATTAAGAGTTTATCTACATTTTCAAGTTAAGGGTAGGGTCAAAATGGGTTAAAGCATGACACAGGATATCTAAAAATGCAAATATGTATCTTTGAGGAAGGTCATATTAGGATTAGAAACAAAAGTAGTTAAAAACTTTACAGAAAGGGTCTGAAAGTTCAAACTTGGAGTCTTGGGAGAAATTTTGGTTAGAATTAGAACCAAAATTGAGGTAAAAATTGGCGAAAATAGATCAAAGTGGAAAATAATGCAAATTGAGAGTTTCTCGACAAATTCAGATTAGGATTAGCGTCAAAGTCGGTAAAAACATGATACAAAGTGTCGAATAATGGAAATCTGCGGTCATTGGAAAAGTTAAGGTTAGGGTTAGAGCCTAAAGTGCTTAAAAATTTACACAAATTATCTGAAAGTGGAAATTTTATATCTTTGGAGAAACGTAGATTAGAACTAGAACTAAAGTTGAATAAAAATGTACCATTGCTTCTAAAAATTACAATGTTGACATTTTTTGGCTAAAGTTAAGGTAGAAATCGGTGAAAAGTGTGTAAAAATACAATTTTAGAGTTTCTGGACAAGTTCAGGTTAAGATTAAGTCAAAATGGGTTGAAACATGACACAAGGTGTCTAAAAGTGCTAACTCATTAGAGAAATTTGATTTAGAATTGACACTAAATTAGATTAAAAAATACCCATTTCATCTCAAAATGGCGTTTTTTATATTTTTTTGGCTAAAATTGAGGTTAAAGCGGTGAAAAATAGTTCAAAGTGGGCAAAGATACAAATTAAGAGTTTTTGGAGAAATTCGGGTTAGAATTAGAGGTGTCAAAATGGGTTAAAACATGACACAACTTGTCTAAAAATGGAAATTTGAAATCCTTGGGGAAGTTCACGTTAGGATTAGAACCAAAAGTAGCTGCTAAAATTTACAAATAGTCTAAAAGTGCAAATTCGAAGCCTTGGGAGAAAGTCAGGTTAGAATCACTACTAAAGTCAATTAGAAATTACCTATTTTTTTTTTAAATTAAAATTTTATTGCTTTTTTGGCTAAAATTAAGGGTAAATTGGTGAAAAATGACAGTGTGTAAAAACGCAATTTTAGAGTTTCTGGACAAATCTGGAAAACATGACACAAGGTATCAAAAAATGGAAATTTGGGGACTTTGGAGAAGTTCTGGTTAGGACTACAGCCAAAAGTGGTTAGCAATTTATACAAAGCGTCTAAAAGTGCAAATTTGGAGTTATTGGAGGAATTCAGATTAGAATTATGTCTAAATTCGATAAAAAGTGACCCATTTCATCTCAAAATAGTAATTATGGTATTTTTGTTTGCTGAAACTCATGCGAAATTTGAGAAAATAACTCAAAGCGGGCAAAAATGCAAATTAAGAGTTTCTGGACAAATTCACGTGTGTCAAAATGCAACTGTTTTTTATCAAATTCACTTAGAATTTGGACGAAAATCGATTAAAAATTATTCACCTTATCCAAAAATGCAATATTTAATGTTTCTTTAAGAAAATCTCGCTAGGATTAAGGCCAAAATCGGTGAAAAATTACTCAATGCTTGTAAAAATACAAAGTGAAGCTAGGAGGGCAAAATACGTAAAAAATGCCTCACAGCGTGTAGAAATACAAATTTGGAGGGTTTGAAAGAATTCATATTATGTCCAAAATCGGTTAAAAATTGCTGAAAGTGTTTTGTTTTGGTCAAATTATGACTAAAATTGATTAAAAATGACCCACCTTATCTAAAATTCAAAATTTGATGTTTGATGAGAAAGTCAGGCTAGCACTGAAACCAAGTCGGACAAAAAAATGGTTTAAATTGTGAAAATATGACATTGAGGGGTCTAAAGTTCAGATTAAAGCCAAAATTGGATAAACAATAGACAGAACGTCAAACAAACTGAAGTTAAAAATTTCTGGAAAAAGAATTGGGATTTTTGGAAAACCAGTTAATGCCTAAATATGCCAATTTGGTAATTGCGGAAAAAAGCAGGTTGGCGTTTGCGTCAAAATCGATATTACATAAACAATTAATCATCGGCGATAATATAAATTTCGATTATAATGTGTATTCTATTTAAGTAAGAATTCTGTTTAATCGTTTATTTTAATTTTATTGTTGTTGGACATAATCGATAAATATATTTCTATATGCATTAAAAGTGGAAACAATGCTGAAATTATAATATTTCGAAATATCTAGATTATATCATTCTTAATTTATAATTGGACGTCTCGATGGCAATAATCGAATGATCGAGTATTATGCCATAATCGAAATATATAGATTATTCCTTTCATAATCGCCCAACACTAGATCTTACACTTATTACCCATTCACTTATTTTTGTCGTTTGGAACCTTTGGAACCTTTATTTTTTTTTATACTTATCTCCTTTTAGCACACATGTTGAAAATATATGATAAAAATGTCAAAGTCAATATTCCAGCGCCTACTTGACGTCAATAATAAGTGAATGGCTTATACTCCTACTAGTGATAAACTTAACCAGTTTGATGTGGTCCATTACGGTACTTGATGATGAACTATCAATGTACGGTAAGAGCTTACTCGATGGTCTTGAAAGCTGGTTGGACAGGAGCCATGGTTTATCCCCTGGACATTTAAGGTAGGTTGGGACGGTTTAAAACGTAGGAACCACCACCGTCACTAATGGTTCCATTAGTGACGCGGCACGTGGTCACAGAAATTGCTGAGACAATTCCCAATGTCTAAGTTCAAATTACTGGACTCGGAATTGGAAATTGGACCATAAAATATGAGGAATTTTCTATAGGCAATATCGCGGGGTTGTGGCCGTTTTTTAAGGACTGGCTCATTAGTATTTGAACTTTGGACTCGGAATTGGAAATTGGACCATAAAATATGAGGAATTTTCCATAGGCAATATCGCGGGGTTGTGGCCGTTTTTTAAAGACTGGCTCATTAGTCCTTGTGCCCTGGAGCGTGGTCAAGATGGAAAAGGGGCAATTAAAGGTCAGTATATATTGCACTTGGGCTTAAAATTGGTCAAGACGGAAGAGATCCGTCACGGTGGGGAATTAACACAAGAAACAGAACCCCGAAATGTGAAAATTTAAGCCATTGTCGACAAAAAAGATTAAAATTTAAATTTAAGCTTGGAGATTTGCAAAATGTGGCAACACTGTATGACAACTGCAATGTATATTTATTAAATATACGCCAGTTATTGAACGTAATGTTCCGCATTTTCGGATCACCCCATGTACATTTCAATAATGAGAAATTACAGATTTCAAATCTTAGTACAACTTTTGTATTAAACCTTTTTCTCCCATCATGCATAGTTAACGAGATTATCGGGTGGGTCGAGATAAAAGGGACACCCTGTACATTGTATGTCTGTAACCTTATGCAGATTGATTATAATAAAAAGGTGTTGATTGTTACGACTAAGGCGTTTTCCCGTCAATGATCTTTATTTGATCTCCTCTCAGAGCACTCTATAAAACATGTGTCACAATCTATAACTTTCGTAATTGCAATTTTCACACGAGTGTGACGGTTTGGACATGAGCCGTAGGCGAGTGATACAACGTCACAAGAGTGTGAAAAGTGCAATTTTCGCCGATTTTTAGTGGACTTTGCACACTCTACTGTATGAGAGCGTGCGCAATGTGCTGTTTGCAATGTGCGATTTTCAACGGTAGTTAGTAGTGCGCGTTTGTTCATTTTCGAGGCAATCGTAGAAAAAAGTGTTTCTTATCTTCACTAACAAGACCTTACGAAGTTTCTGTTATGGAAAGTAACTATGCGTGTTCAAAGCAGAATTTGTCGATACATGCCCCTCCCTATTAAAGATGTCGAAATAAAAGAGGGGTTAAAAATAAAAGTTTACTTTTAACCGCAGCAAATGCTCGTCACAACAAATTGCCGGTCGGTCCCGATCCCGCTGTGACATTTACTTTCTGAATAATGCCTCTGGATTAGAGGATTAGGTAAACCCGGCCTAATGCTGCTCTGCCTCTGCCCCTGCTGCTGCCGCTCTGCGCTTTTCGACGTCACTAGGTTTCGCAGGATTAAAATTTATGTATGACCAACATTGAAAGTGTTGTTTATTAATATTCATTTTTGCTACATATTTCACAGTTTTGACTCGTACTTCATAACAAACGAGAATTGTTTCGTTTATTTTTTAAATTCCATGCACGCTTTGCGTTATCAGTATTTTCTAATACAGTGTTAAATATGAATTAAATCTCTTATTGTAGAAACTCTCTTATAAAAACTAAAGTTTTATTAAACGCGCCATTTGTATTAAACTCATCAAGTTGACAGCATAACTGCTTAACAGAAAATTATGAATAAGAATAGTATAGTTATTTACGATAATGGATTGTATAGCGGATGGAGGACAAAAATCTCTATATCCTCAGATGAAGAATGCCAAAGTTCCGAAGTTTCGACTATATTTTAGCTTACTCTTTTAGCTCAAAAAAAACTAATTTCTCTCTCTATTCCCAATCTGTTATCATGTCAGAGTTTACGAATCTAAAAGTGCTGAAGATTCTTTCTACTGACGCCGAAGAAGCAGTTGCGCACAGGAACTGTTTAATTACTCTCAGTTTTGAGATTTCTGGCTCTTTACTCTGTGACATCCACCACTGGAGTCCATTCACGTGGTTCAGTATTTGGTACGGAAACAAAATCCGTTTAAATGGGCTACTACGGGCGTTGAACTTTATTACCAAGGGCAAAAGTCCAGTATTTCCATGTAGCTCGTTGATTGTTTCTAAGGCCAAATTCTCTTCTTCAGGTATTAACTTGTAGATGTTATTGATTTTTGATCCAATTTGTTGAGATGTGGTTTTGATTTATGGATTGTGGGATCGACGGTGTTATTCAAAATCAGTTATGAACTTGTCGACGTTCCGCCATATATTACAGCATTCTCAGGACACTAAAAGTTGTTATAAAATCCTTTAAAATCATATATATATATAAATAGAACAATACCGTTAAAAAGGGGGGACGAAACAAAGGCCACTTTAAAATAGACACAGTTAAATCCTCACAATTCAGATAGATTTTGAGAGTCATCGGCTTTCTAAACATTAAGTACAAAGGTCGACAAGAGACGAATGACCATTGGCATCGACAGTAACAGTAGCACGAGCAATTCAGCGTATGTGGTCGGAGTCATGGGACCAACTGAAAGAGGTATGCTAATATCGTTCAAGCATGCTGTACCTGAAAATATAGTGCGGGTGGGCAGATCGAATTATGTCTCTGGATAAGAATGAAAGTACTTATGCGTGCTTAACCCTGTCCAGAATTCCAAAGTAAGCGGTGCTCAAATTTTCGATATCTGTTCATTTATTAACACTTTCCTTTTCCGTTCTTATCGATATCATTTTGCTAATGAGTCTCTTTCTATAGTTGGGTTGGGTGTCCAGAATGGCTACATCATCAAAGTTAAAATTATGGCCAGCATTTATCTTATGTTCCACCAAAGCTGTAGAGTTTGTTTTTTTATGGATATTTTTTTGGTCATTTTGATGTTCTTTCATTCTAACCTTGACGTACCTGCCAGTCTGTCCCGCGTATAGCTTACTGTAGGTTGAGCACGGTACCTCATACACAACGTTGGAACAAAGATCTCTTTCTTTTTTCTTATTTAAGTTTGGAGTAAAAGTGCTTTTTCGATAGTGTTTTCACTTTTAAATGATGGTAAAATTTGTTCGTTACTTTGTGTAATGATCAAAAACTCTCTTGAGACCTTCCGAAAAACCCTGAATACAAGGCAACTTGCAGTATATTTGGGGTTTGCTGTCCATTGAATTAGGTTCTATGTGCGTTTTATCCACATCATTAATCCTCTGTAGTGGACTCTTTAGTATTTTATTAACTAAGGATGTAGGATAATTATTTATTTTTAAAATATTTGCAATATAGTTAAGGTTACTTGAACGGTATTTTTGCGATGAGAGCATCAATGCCCAGAATTTGAGGTTGTTAATGATATTGATTTTTTTGACGCAGAGAGTGTTCTTCCGGACGGCTATGAGATTGTGTCCTTGGATGTAATATCTTTGTTTACTAATATCCCAACAGATATAATCATAAGAATTGTTCAGGAAAAGTGGGATTTGGTGGCAGACTCAAATCAAATTCCATTTGAAAAGTTTAATGAAATGCTAACCTTTGTCTTTGAAAACAACTACTTTCAACATAGTAATGGATTTTACAAGCAGATTTTTGGTTTGGGAATGGAAAACTGCTTATCCCCCGTGTGTGCCGGCTTGATAATGCAGGATTCTCAAGATATATGCATTCAACAGATGTCTTTTGACATTCCGTTCTTTAAGCGCTATGTTGACGACATAATAACAGCTGTACGATCTGACCGAATTGAAGAGGTGTTTAATATATTTATTGACTCTCACAACAAATTAAAGTTCACAATTGAAAGAGAAAACAAAATTTCTGTCCCATTTTTGGACACGTTGTTTATAAGATAAGAAGGTGGAAATTTGGAATTTAACTGGTACCACAAGCCAACTTTCTCAGAAAGATTTATTAACTTTTCCTCAGAACACTCTCTGCGTCAAAAAATCAATATCATTAACAACCTCAAATTCAGGGCATTGATGCTCTCATCGGAAAAATAGCATTCAAGTAACCTTAACTACATTGCCAATATTTTAAAAATAAATAACTATCCTACATCCTTAGTTAATAAAATACTCAAGAGTCGACTACAGGGGATTAATGATGTGGATAAAACGCACATAGAACCTAATTCCATGGAGAGCAAACCCAAAATATACTGCAAGTTGCCTTATATTCAGGGTCTCTCGGAAGGTCTCAAGATAGTTTTTGATCAATACATCAGACAAAGTAACGAACAAATTTTACCATCATTTAAAAGTGAAAACACCATCAAAAAAGCACTTTTACTACAAATTTAAATCAAGAAACAGAAAGAGATCTTTGTTCCAGCGTTGTGTATAGGATACCGTGCTCAACCTGCAGTAAGGTATACGTGGGACAGACTGGCAGGTACGTCAAGGTTAGAATGAAAGAACATCAAAATGACCAAAAAAGATATCCAGAAAAAAGCAAACTCTACAGCTTTGGTGGAACATAAGATAAATACTGGCCATAATTTTAACTTTGAGGATGTAGCCATTCTGGACACCCAACTCAACTATAGAACGAGAACTCATTAGCGAAATGATATCGATAAGAACGGAAAAGGAAAGTGTTAATAAACGAACAGATATCGAAAATTTGAGCACCGCTTACTTTGGAATTCTGGACAGCGTTAAGCACGCATAAGTACTTTCACTCTTATCCAGAGACATAATTCGATCTGCCCACCCGTACTATACTTTCAGGTACAGCATGCTTGAACGATATTAGCATACCTCTATCAGTTGGTCCCATGACTCCGACCACATACGCTGAATTGCTCGCTGCTACTGTTACTGTCGATGCCAATGGTCATTCGTCTCTTGTCGACCTTTGTACTTAATGTTTAGAAAGCCGATGACTCTCAAAATCTATCTGAATTGTGAGTATTTAACTGTGAATATTTTAAAGTGGCCTTTGTTTCGTCCCCCCTTTTTAACTGTATTGTTCTATTTATATATATGATTTTAAAGGATCCCACAACCCACTTGTAGCTCTGCTTCTGTGGGTTTAACATATAGGTTATAAAGTACTATTGCATGAGTGCTTGCTTGTATCGACATTAAAATTTTTGCAGCTGCTCTAGAGATAATTGTAAATCATCTTCGAAGACGAAGGCTAAATGTTTCCACTGCTCTACAGCATTTAAAATCGGGGAATTTTTTCTCTGCAGGGTGTCAAGAGCTACTACGATGGATTTCAAACTGATCAAATATTCTTGAGCTGCGTGTTTAAACTCAATTTTTTTTAGTAAATAGTTGCATCAATCTTTCTTATTCTCTTAGCATATTTTTAGTACTTAAGTCCCACTGAGTGACATACATTTCCAAACAGTCAGCAACACTAGACTATCGACCACTCATTTTTGCTTTAGCCAGATGATTCCTGCGAAAGTACTTGACAATCTGGACCACATAATCTCGCTCTCATTCTAATTCTCTTCCTCATAGGTTCATATTTGCAGCATTATCTGTCTCGAAAGACTTAACTTTGCACTAATATTTTGATTGGCAGAAAGTAACTAAATCACACACTAAATTAGTCAAGTTCTCGAAAGTATGAGGATAAGTACTTCCTCTTCCGTTGTTAACATTGCACATATAACTGGCTCATTGTGGACATTTGACCATCCATCAATGGGCATTTTACACATTAATGATCGAAATGTTTAGCTTTTTCGTAGGAAACTTTAGTTTAAAATTTGCAAAGAGGCAATATTTACTAATTGCAAATTAAAAACTTATCTGCTTTCAATATTTTCAAAAATATTGCAGCGGTTAAGAAGGAAACAAATATTATAAAAGGAAACAATAGTAGATTATGTCACTAGGAGTAAAAGTGGGTCTTTTCGTGCTGAGCCCAGAGATTGAAGGCCGAAGCGAAGCTGAGGCCTGCAACTGGACGAAGCACAAAAAGACCTTTTACTCCGAGTAACATATACTATTTTTTTTTCAAGCATGCAGGAAAGTCTATTTCAGAGTGATTCAATTTTGCAATTTTCACATTGACAGATAAATATGATGACCCGCATGACAACCAACGACATTTAACAGAATTCGAGAACTTATGCGATTTCGACTAAAAACGGTTTCGGGTGGTGCTCTAGGACGCTCTGAGAGTATTCCTATCCTTTGTTTTTTCAACAAGAATGTAAAGATGGCAATAAGATGGTTTATATATGCGCCACCATGACAGTAGCGGTGACTTTTGACTTTACTTTTACTGCCTAGGACTTTTTTGCTACTTTTTTGGTCTCAGGAGTAGAAAGCCCACTTTAGGTGTGCGAATCGAGAAAAAAAATGACGTACTTTTAGTCCGCTTGAAAAAAAATATCTTTTACACATTGTCCGGAAAGATGAGAACATCCAGAAGGGTTGTTACTACCGCCTACCGGAGGCGATAGGCGCATATCCGGATGTTAATAAGGAAATTATTTTTTTCACTTGTGAGTTTTCGATGCATCTGAATTGGTAGCAAAAATTGCCTTGTCTATTTGCTTTTCAATCTTATGCTTTCAGCTGCTGCTGTCCGTAACACAAAACTTCGCATACTCATAGCAGAGTGGTTTTTACATTTTATTTTCTTTTGAGCCTACTCAGTAGTTGTTGTTGAACAGTCTGAAATAGAACTTGTAGAGGGAGAGGGTAATATCAGCATCGACGCAGAATTTCTAGCAGATAAAAGATCGAGCGACACTTGGACGACTACACTTGTTTCTTGCTGTTTTTTTTTAGTCTCTGAACAATCCGCTGAATTTCTTTCTTGCAATACTTACAAGTCGCTCTGCAACCTGATTTTTTGAATCTGTCGTTTTGAGTCAATTTTTTGTTTTTAAAGATCTCTTTACCGGACTTTATCCACACTCACTAACATTTGTATTAAAGTAATGGGCCAAGCGCACCAGGCGCCCGCCTTTTATAGATCGCGCCTGGATCGTGTTAGAGCAAGTTGGAATGACGCGGCGACAGGAATTTTCATTCAAGAAGTGCGTTTTGATGCGTATAACAATTTTATCTTGCACGGTATTTTACAGTACTACTACAGATCTACCGAAATACCACAATATGATGTCTTTTTACTTTACATATTTTGGATTTGACAAAAAAAAATGTTGTTTTAAGGCTCTTTTTCAAGTCAACATTTTAAGGGTATTGGCAGCATTATATATAAATTCTTAATTTCTAGCAATTATCTTACCATTGCCGCAGTAAATCATCACATTTAAAGATTGAATCAAAACCAAAACACAAAGTGTCACTACTGGTTTCTGCGGGAGAATATTATTTTCATAAATATATTGTGGTTTTTCAAGAAAAAAGTATTATGTGAAAGTGACGTACTTCTGTTTCTGGTCAGCTTTCACCAACGGTATTTTTCACCGATTTCCTTAAGTATATACATATGGCTGAAGCGTTCTTTTTTTGCCCCGTGGATTTGAGTGAACTAAGGAAAACCATGAGTGAAATAAGGAAGTCCGGAGTTGCTGGATGGAATGGTGTTTCGATTAGAATATTGAGGGCCCGCCCAGAGGTGGCATTGGAGGCGTTGGTATACTGCATAAATTATTCTTTCGAGATGGACTTCTTTCCGGATTGTCTGAAAATAGCGTCGGTTTTGCATGATTTTTTGACTCTGTCGTTTTGAGGTAAAACTGCCATACGCTGTCTTCTTCTCTTCCAGCCATTGCCTTGTTTTCAATATCAATTAAATACGAGACCCAGAAAAAATAGCAACTCTTTACCGGACTTTAACCACACTGACTAACATTTGTATTAAAGTAATGGGCCAAGCCTTTTATAGATCGCGCCTGAATCGTGTTAGAGCAAGTTGGAAGGACGCGGCGACAGGAATTTTCATTCAAGAAGTGCGTTTTGACCCGTACAAGAACTATATCTTGCACGGTATTTTACAGTGCTACTGCAGGTCTACCGAAATACCAAAATCTGATGTCTTTTTACTTTACATATTTTGGATTTGACAAAAAAAAATTGTTTTAATACTCTTTCTCAAATTAACATTTTAAGGGTATTGGCAGCAATAAATATAATTTCTTAATTTCTATCAATTATCTTAGCGTTGCCGCAGTAAACCTTCACATTTAAAGATTGAATAAAAACTAGAACACAAAGTGTCACAAAGCCAGCTGCCGGTTTCTGCGGGAATATATTGGTTAAGTCAGGTTAGTTAAGTGCTGATATACATTTTCTTCACCAACGGTACCATTCACCGATTTCCTTAAGCATATAAATATTACTGAAACTTTCTTTTTTTGCCCCGTGGATTTGAGTGAGCTAAGGAGAACCATAAGTGGAATAAGGAAGTCAGGAGCTGCTGGATGGAATGGCGTTTCGATTAGAATGTTGAGAGCCCTCACATAGGTGACATTGTAGGCGTTGGTATACTGCAAATATCATTTTCTCGAGGTGGCCTCCTTTCCGGATTGTCTGAAAATAGCATCGGTTTTGCCCATTTTTAAGGGCGATGATTAGGATATTGCGGGTATTTAAATATGCATTAAAACAATTAAAAAAGCACGGACGATGCGGTCTTTTCGTTCTTGGATAAACTGTATATTCGATTCCCCGAAAAACAGGTGGCGGCAGCAGTCTTCTGCGATATGTCAAAGGCCTTTGACTGCGTCGACCATGGGACTCTTCTACAAAAACTTGAACGTTACGGAATCAGGGGTATGTCTGTTTCCGAACCCAGAGTGCGACGTTTGGGACCAGGGATCCGCTATGCGAGACGTGAAGCTTAGAGTTCCGCAGAGGTCGGTGTTGGAATCGATTGTACATTAATGGCGGCTCTTGACATATCTGGAAGCATTAATCTGCTTGCGGATGCTACTGTCCTCTGGCATTCCTTGAATATGCCCTAGATGGATATCATGATTGATTCGGACCTGGGTATGATTGGATCTTGGTGATAGTCAAACAGCTTGCTGCTTAATGACTCTAAGTCTAAGGTAATGTGTTTTGGGTGTGATCTTGATGAAGTGAGACTGAGTGACAAAGTTGTCAAGAGGGTGACGGAGAATAGGATTTTTGGGTTTTTTTTTCCTGGATAATAGATTAACTTTGAGCGGCATATAGAGTTGTTAAAATCTAAAATTGCTAGTAACTGCTTACGCCCTGCGAGTAATATCAAAAGAGCTGAACCATGGAACAACAGCTAGAAACTCATATTTTGCCTTAATTGAGCAGAAAAATATGAGATATGGAATATGCTTCTGGGGTGCCTGCAATGAGTATCTATTTAACAGCATATTCACATTAAGGTTTATGCTGGAAAAAGGCCCAGCAGGGATTGATGCAGAGCCTTATTCATGGAAAATGGGATACTTACACTACCATCACTGTTCATTTTGGAGTTGGTATGCTTGACATACAAAAAGTATAGACACCTGGCTTGCAGGACAGAATTTTTATAATATGAGACGTCATGACCATGTTGCATTGCCTGTACCGGCCACTTCTCGGTTGAAACGCTCAATATTGTACAATTACAAAAAAAATGTACAAGTACTTGTCCTCGAACATTCGGCAGCTGCAAACATTAAGAAGGTTCAGGAGTGAGGTTAAGAGTCTGCTTGTTGCGAGGACATAATATTATGATGTCAATTAATACTTTGTCGATGTCCTGTACATTTTTTATCATTGCTTTTGGATTTGTTTTCTGGAACATTGTTTTTGGATTATACTCTTGTTGCATCTTTGTGTGTATAAATCCTATTGTTTTCATTTTTTTGTACTTTTGTCTATTTTAAACTTTTTAACTAAGAATAATTTTACGGTATACTTTAATATCTAGAGCTTCACGAGACCACGAGAGAAGTCTCGGTCTCGATCTCTGTCTCGTACGAGACCGAGATCGAGACCGAGACTTTAATATCGACTACGAGACCGAGACCGAGACTGTCTTGGTCTCGATCTCGGTCTTGATCTGCAAAACCGAGACCGAGACCGATACTGCCAACCGAGACTCTCTAGAGTCTCGGTCTCGAACAACATCATTCGTTTGCAAGATATTAGGGAAGTGTCTAATTTATTGACCAGAAAAAAAAACGATTAACTGGGTATTTATTCTAGTCAGATTCACCAAACTTGGCAAAAATGATGCTCCTGACCCGGAGCATACACTGTTAAAATTTCAGATTCAGATGTGATTCAGATTCTAAAAGACACTACCCTCTAGAAAAATTTGATAACAACCGATTGACTGGGTATTTATTCTGATCAGATTTACACCAAACTTGGCACAAATAATGCTTCTGAGGGTACATACTGTTAAAATTTCAGATTCGGATCTCCATTCTAAAGGACAAAAGGACTCTAGTTCAATCACACCAAGAAATTTCGCTTGAAAACCCCACGCGGGAATATACAGGGTATTCCATTTTTGGCACTCCTAAACGGGGTCCTGCCTTACTTTTAAAGGTAAAGGATTGAGGTTTTCGCGGCAGTGTGCTACTTTCTGGTGAAATTAAAGATGGCGCCAGCAGAATTTCCCATAACCATTTGGTTTTTGAGATACAGGGTGATTTCGGAGATTAGATTTAACATAAAAGTAAGAATGCTTTCCAGTAGTTTTTGTGACGTAGCATCCAGTGGCGCACCTAATTTTCATCTGCATATAATAGTTTAGTCACTATTTTAAAAATAAAAATAAAAAAACATTTAAAACATTTTTTTGGTTTTTTTAGCTCTTGTCGAGGCGATTCTAAATATTCACTAATATAAACAAACAAACAAACGAATTTTTTCATGCATACTACAAGTTTGCACATGTCAAAAAAAAAAGAACAATGGAGATACTAACTTTTTTTTCGAGACCGAGACCGAGACTCGAGTTGCTACTACGAGACCAAGACCGAGATTACGCGAGTCTCGGTCTCGGTCTCGATGCACAAGACCGAGACCGAGATCGAGACTTAATTATAAATTCGAGACCGAAACCGAGAGTATGTAAGTCTCGGTGTCGGTCTCGGTCTCGTGAAGCTCTATTAATATCCAAGAAGGGTTCAACAGATAATTTTTTATTTTAAATTTAAGTGGGTCATGGTTCTTGAAACTTATGCAAATTATTTAATCTTATTATTGCCGAACCTCAGGAGTCCAAATGGGTAAAAATTGATGACAAAAATAGTTAGTTTACTGCGCAGAATAGGGAAAATTTGATTTTTCTTTTTTGATTTTGATTTTGAATTTGAGATTATCTGTTCAATGCATTTATTTGTCAAAGAAAAAGCCACCGATCACAGATCAGGAAAAAAGGATCAGAAAATGAGCAGATCCAGAAAAATCAAATTTCCCCTATTCTGCGCAGTAAACTAACTATTTTTGTCATCAATTTTTACCCATTTGGACTCCTGAGGTTCGGCAAACCTGGTATTTTACTCCAATATTGAAATAATTTTAAATCACTTAAAATAATTGAGTTTTTTAATTAAAATCAAAAAAATTGATTTTTTGTTTTTTTTTTTTTTAATTAAAATCAAGTTTTGTCCAACCCTGTTCTTAAATATAATTACCTCGAATAACAAATTGTTCGACTGGATTGAGCTGGAAAATTTGTTAAAACTATCAAATCTGAGTCAACATAAACTGCATTAAAAAAGCAAACAAATAATAAGGATGAAAAAAATGCCAATATATGAGGTCAGTGTTAATAGTTGTTGCCTAAATTTCACCTTATCTGGCCCTCAATATCCCACATAGGGAAGTTTCCAATCAGGATTAATAATTTCAAGTTTTCACCCTTAAAATCCGATGCCAGCTACAGATTCGAGTTTCAGTCCTATTTGGAGTACACAAGTATAAACAGAGAGTAATTCCGGGCTTTTGTTGGAGTTTGTAGAGATACGGATTGTGAGTCCTTTAGGACCCGCATTTGGCCTTTCAGAGTGACACCTGGCTGAAACCGTTGCCATCCACGTGACAATTAAAAGCCTTTTAATCTGGGAAATGTGCTCCATTTTCCATATTGCCGGAGTCGTGCACGTATATAACATCTTAGGCCGGGTTTATCCAACTTCTTAGTCGTAGTCATAAACTCGTTCTTAATTTTTGTCCATTACAACGCATGTACACAAAATATCCACGGCAACGCTTGTTATATGGATGGTTATTATGGACGAAAATTAAGAATACCATTAAGACTACCACTAAGAAATTGGATAACCCAGGCCTTAGTGTAAGTTCTTACTTTTTACAGCACTAGGAAGTTAAAACCTATACGACAAAACCGCATAGACGAATTAACATTAATTCGAAATGTTTATGAGCCTATTAACCCGAAAGTAATAATAAACTCGTTGAATGAGATCATTTGTTGTTTGGAATGATCAAATAAACAGCCAATAAACTCCGCTTTGGAGTGGCTTATTTTCACTTCCGTTTAATTACTAATGATGGTAAGAATATAGTTTGATTAACGTTTATGAGTGGGCCGGCAATGGCGCGGCCAAACGGGCAATGTACGAGCGATTTCAATAGTGCATCTATCACCTTCGTGCAATATGCACTGCAATAATGCAAACAGGATTGCGTACGGTTAATTGAAGGCATTCGTTATCGAACATTGTTATATTTAATGCAGAATATGGGTTTAACGCATTGTACATATCGATATTCAATGACAATTAATTAAGTGATCATTGTGCATTAGTATTGATTGTTAATAAAATGTTTATTAATAATATATCTGTCTCGCTTCTGATGCTTGACTCCTATCCGTTTTAGAGATGTTTGCAAATATGCGCATTGGAAAACAGTCTATTCAAAATTCCCAAGCAAATAATAATATTCATCGCTACAAATTATTATTATTTAATTCATAATTCTATTAACAAGCTGTTTTTCCCACAGGCTGGAAAACGGGGGCGTAGTGGGAGGTGTATGTGCCCCTTCCTTAATTCCCATGTTTTTCGGGGATGGCATGCCAACACAATCTTAATCACGTAGTCTCATTAATTATGTCGCCGTCTTCCCAGGGCCTTTCCCGAAATTTATGTCGCTTAATCTGGGAAGATATTCAAGGCAACGGACGCCGTACCCCCGGGGAATTATGGACAAGACATGACGGTTATATTTCTGCGCCCTTTAAGCCCCTGATGACGACGCTAAGGAATTGGTGTGTTATGTCCGGGCCATGCTTTTAAATTGCCCACTTTACGTTATACTGCTGCTTTCGTTAGACGTATGTAATTAGCGGACTTCTTTAGTCTTTTTGGCAAGTTGCTAGAGCCGACCGTAATTTGCAAAAATAGTTTTCTGGCAGACAAAAATACACACCTACGGTACAATACAACCTAAAGTGTTTTCCGGGTTTTTAAGCCGTGGTCCAATGGATTTTCTTCTCGACGTTTGCCGACGTTTGACGACGAGTCAATGGGGGAAGTGATCTCCCGTGCTTCCCGGCGTTCACTGATTTGACTGTGGCCAGCTCCGTGGTATTTATTCCCCCGCCGTCGCGCTGCAGTGGTGGGACTGGGGTGGGGGTAGTAGTGGCGCACTTGAAGTATGCCATAGAACTCGCTTCCAGTCTGCATTTAAAACCGTAATTTCCTCCTTCCTTTTGAAATTGTTATCGCGTTTAAAGACCTCAATAGCCTCTCGTTATTCTAGAAACGCTGCGATTGATATAAGATATCCACCGCGTTGGATGTCGTGACCTTCGGAGAGAGTGTCCTTTGCTATTGCTGACTTTTGTGTTTGTCCCAGCCTACATCTCCTCTTGTGTTCCGTGATCCTCGTGTAGACACTGCGTTTTGTGGTGCCAATGTATACCGAGCCACAGCTCCATGGAACTCCGGGTGCCAATAAGGGATCTCTGCGGTTTTTGGCCGATCTCAAAATCTGTTGTATTGTACGAGTGGATTTAAAGACACTTTTAACATTTTGCTTTTTCAGTTGCCTGCCGATTCTGTCTGTTATTTTGTGGATGTATGGTAGATTAGTCCATCCGCGCCTTTCTTCTTCTTCTCCCTTATGTTCCTTGGGCGGGAGGCCCTACCGAACTCGTGCTTGCTGTATCCATTCCATCCAAAGACTCTTTCCAGATGCTTCATTTCCCCGTTCCAATTCAGCCGGCTCTCAATTTCTCTTGGATCTCACAGACACAGTCTTTATGACTCCCCTTATTTGCCTGGGATTAATTTATATAAATTTTGATTTCACCATCCTTCTGATTTCGTTTGGAGGTAACCTGAAGTTCCCTTGAAGAGAGTTACAATACATTTGCTAAAACAGTCTTAGATATATTGTCCATTATTCGATTCAACTCAACTTCAACCTCTAGTACACCTCGCAGGAAATAAACTATTTCAACTTGTAGAGTCCATTTGTTTCCCTGGTATATATAAATAATATAAATATTAGGCATATTTATTTATAAAAATTTATTATTCACCTATGGAAGCTTCAGTGTACTCAAAACTCTTCCAAAAAAAGAAAAGAGTTCTGAAATGCCTTCGAAAAAGGAACAGACAGATAGATTGGGATTTTTAAGATTCGAGCCTTGCAAATGAACAGTCGACTTTAATTTACTTAAACTATTGATTTGAGATTTTTTTTTCTTATAATAATAGGAATATTGGTAAAATTTTCTGGGAAATGCTAGCTCTTTATCGGGAATCTATGGAAATTTTTAATGGATTTTTATTTATTGTACTTTTTAGATAACTGTATTCCTAATATATTTTTATTGCTATAGGGAACTTTACAATTTTTTTGTTTACCAATAATCTGATTCAGTAGGGTCTAAAAAACGCGTATTCCAAACATTTTTGCTCACAAGTCAATATTAAGTTGGTGAAACCCATTTAAAGTTTCCCGCGGTGCGCAAGCATTTTGAAACGATCTCCTAAGCGCGCGAAAGTCGGTGACGTCATATAGTATAATCTCGAAAGTTTTACAATGGAAGACAATACTCACAGGTATTTTAAGTACTGCTTGGTGCCTCTTTGCCGAAACACGACAAAAAAAACACCTCATAAGGTATTTTTTAGACTGCCGCTTGATCGCAATCGCAGAAGAAAATGGCTAAAAGCCTGCCGAAGGGATACACAGGATATTTCTCCTAATTCTAATGCTCTTCATATGTGTGAGGATCATTTTAATGTAAGTTTATTTAGTTGAGCCGATATTGAAATAATAAGTAGATCTCTGTCGTTTTAGGGCGGCTTTTACAACTACCAGTAAAACTTCAGTTTGAAGTTAAAACACCAGATATGACGTAGATTGCATTGGTTATCTGTCAGGTAACAATGCAATCTACGTTATTACTGGTGTTTTACCTTCAAACTAAAGTTTTACTGATAGTTGTAAAAGTCACCCTAAGAAGTACTTATTACTAAACTAGGGTATATTAAAATAATTGGTTCTTTTTAATAATTTTTCCTTTGCTTTAGTTAGAAGATGATATGGAAAACTATACCAGATTTAAGCTAATGGGCGGCATTAAAAAATCAAGGCAAGTGTTGTGCGTCATATATTTGATTGTCAACCAGGCCGAAAAAGAGCGGCATCAGCTCAGTTTACTAGAGCTGCAGCACTCAATAGAGTAAAAAGACAGCTGATTGAAGAAGCTGTTGCTTCTACTTCAAATGTCACCCAACAGATTCAGCCTTTGGAATATCAAAATTTTTCAAACATTGAATCAGAAGGGCTGAGCCATGAAAATAATACTAACAAACATGAAGTGGACACACAAACTTCTAAACGTAATTTCTCGAAAATAAGGAGCAAAGAGTGCAGTGCAATTTGTATAGTGTTGTATCAGTTAGTCTTTCGCCTCGTCGTGTAATGTGTAAAGATATTGGGACTTCTCCAGGATTTAAAGGAATGCCAAGGGGAATACCAATATTACGGAGACATGATGTGTGAGTGAATATAGCGCAAGCAGCTCTATATCGGAATTTATATCTGAAATGATCTGTCAGCAATATGAAGAAGAATAATATGATAGTGAATCTGATTCTTTATCGTGTAGTGAAAAAATGCAGAAAGTTAGAAATAATTAATTTAAAAGCTTGGCATTGAGGTGTAGTTTTATGAAAATGGAAAAAGACCTAGGATTTATTTAGATTTACCAGAATATGCAATTTATACTCCTCAGATGCTTCATAATTATCGTAAATTGTCAAATCGATATATATTTTTGACTGATGATTTTGGCATTAGTGAGAGTTACTCTTCAAAATTATTTTCACAATCCTTGCCACTTATCAGTAAATATTTAAGAAAATGTATATTTGTTCCCAATACTGATTCCGTTAAGTTAAATTTATCACTAGCTTTTAGAGCCCGATACAGCAATGTTTGGTGCATTATAGATTATTTAGAAATTGAAATTGAGAAGCCCTCAAATGCCCTTAAACAATCTCTAACATGGTCAGACTATAAGAAATGTAACACTATAAAATATTTAATTTCTTGTACTCCTGATGGCATCATCAATTTTATTTCGAAGGCGTTTGGTGGACGTACGTCTGATGCAGTTATTGTAGAGTATTGCGGATTCTTAGATGTACTACCAGAAATGTGTCAATTATGGCAGATAGAGGATTTAAGCACATTGAATATTTACTGGTTACTAAAAATTGCAAAGAGTGATACGTAGATTGCGCGAATTTGCATGTTTAGCGCTTCATGCCTGTATTGACAACAAAATGATAGCTCAGACAGACCACATAATTAAAATAGTGTGTGGTCTAACTAATTTGCTGTCAGGTATAATTTCTGGAAAGTGACATGTTCGTTTTTATAAGAGCCAACCAACTAAATATATTAATAGTAAATTATTGGGTACACAAAATTTAATATGTTTGTCGAAAAAATCCCCCTTGATAGCCCCTTCATTAACTTATACCATTTTGTGTTAAATAAATAAAATAAAAATGTAAATGCTTATTGTATATTTATTTATTTTACTTAACAAATATAGCTTTGAATAACATATGTGTGGTTTTATATAGCATTAACTCTAACACAATACCTTTGATGACTGCAGTAAATATGGAAAAATATTGTGACACCAAAAATCTTATGCGGCAGTCATTAAACTGTCCAAAAGTTCTTCATTGAATTCAACACACGCAGTACTAAATTTACTGTTCTCTTCAAAATCTGGAGCCACAACACAAAATAAACATTTCTTTTTATTTAGCATAAACATCTGTAACTGCACCTGTGCATTATATTCGGTTGTTATTTTATTGTCCTTGGTCAAATAATTTGCTACACTTTTGGCAGATTGTGGACACTTTATTTCTACAACAAATTCTTCACATATGGCATCACGTAAAGCACCAAATATTGGGTACTCGGGATTTAGCTGTAAAACAGTTCGCTTTAGTTTAACTTTGAGGGATTTTTCTAAGCACTTTAGCACACTCTCTTCTAACTCTTTTCCTCTCTTCATTGCCGAAGAAGCTTTGAATTTAGAAACGCCCGACAGTTGTTTAACAAATATACCATCAGTCTTCTTACAATGCGCAGCATCATACAGTTTTGAAGCAGTGATTCCGCCATACCTCAAGGCGAACCATAAACTACTGTCTTCTTGGATTTCAGTTTTAATTGCAGCTTCAGAACGCTGGTCATCAAGCATAATATGAGAACAAAATTCAATAAATTTACTACATGATGTCTGACCAGTAGACGCAAATTTCAACATCAACTGATGTCATCAACTGATGTTGAAATTTGCGTCTACTGGTCAGTTCCCAGAAATACATTCACGTTTAAAATGCCTTATCAACTGACTTTGTAATTTATTTTTAATGCATATTTCTATTATTTCCTGAAGAAACTGATAACTTTCTTCATCCGACCTTAAATCAGGTTGGGCACCAAAATCGTTCAATGTGAGGTATTTTATGCTAGTACCAAATTTTGAAAGCTTACTTTTAGCCCAGTAACAGGTAGACTCTGTCCTTGAAGGTTCTTCGCTCACCACATCAAGAGTGCTACCGCATGCTTACAACCACCTTTACAAAGTGAAACAAATAGTCTGCAATATGTAATAAAAATAATCTCAAAAACTTGTAGTTAATGTTAATGAAATTTATTTCAAATACATAGGTACCTAATGAAGCAGCACAATCCTGACACAGTACATCTACCACTTCGCCTGATTGTTCATCAATATTACAAGTAACTGCATATTGTTTTTTCTTAACATTATGTTCCGGTGTTATTTTTGCTTTTACAGTACAAATTTTATAGGTCCTCCTAACTTTTACCCATCCGACAGCTGCATCTCCATATGACTCCCTTCCAGATCTACACAAATGTGAATATAAAATACTAGAGTAAGCAATAAGTTAAAAAAAAAGTTTCTAAGGGCTTGTTGCACATAATTACACCTAACTTTGACCTGTACTCCACTTTTGCTTATTTCTTTATTGTCAAAACTGCCCTTTTTAATAAACCGAGTTTGAAGCTAAACCCGCGTGATTCATTGGTGCAAGTTCTTTTCTTTAGTTTTATACAGGATGTTACTTTTAATAGTGATAGGTAGTAATTTCAAGAGTTGATTTCTGAACTAAACTCAAATAGAAAAGTTCATACAGGTAAATTTGTATTCTAGAAAATCTGGTTTTCAAAATAGAGGGTGTCAAGTTAAAAAAAACTAGTTTTTTTATTAATATCTCAAGATTCTTCTGCCGATTTTGTTGAAATTTGATCTTTTGTTCACATCAATAAAGCGGTTAAGTGGCACTATATAACTAGATAATAATTGTTAGTGCCACTGGCGTACGGTGGCCAGTCTTAGGTGTAATATTGACAAAAAATGTACGCCACTGACTTTTTTAAAAGTTTTGTATTTTTTTGTGGATTAAGCGGCTAAAAATAAAACTTTTTTATGTCTTGTTATTATTTTGTATCTCACTTTGTGTTCGAGGAAAAAAATAAAAACCACTGTATTGCGTAACAAAAAAAATAAATAAATACTAATAAAATAAAAGCTTAAGTTAAGTTGCCCTAACACCCTGTATCTTGAAAACCAGACGTTCTAGAGGACAAATATTTACATGAACTTTTCTCCTTGATGAACACCCTGCATATAATAAAACTTTGGTAAGTACCTACTTACTTATTTGTTTTAACATCACGAACTTCTTCAAGAGAAAAACCTTCACTGTTTGTTATAAAAGTGGCTACCATAAACACATCAACTTTCGGTAGATTGCCCGATTGGCCTCTAGAATATCCTTCCTCCGTCATCATCACCACTTAGCACGTATCTAAATAATAACTCAACTAATACTAAGTAAATATTAATAGTTTTCTAGTAAACCAAATAAAGGGTTACGTCGGATAGTGTATAATTATTTGAATGAACCAGTGGTAACTACCGATTTCATGTTTAGGGCAGTTTACTTTTTGAGTTGTCAGTTGCCTACGACATGTTTCGTTTCCATGACAACTCATTATTCACTTGTGAATAATGTTCATTATACACAAGTGAATAATGATTATCGTTAGTCTTGAGAATGTACAAGAATAATGTGATTATTATAGTATGGTCGTGGATAAAATAATTTATTTCGTTGATATGTGTTTTAATACAACAGATTCTTGGGATATAGAGTATTTTTTTCCTGTTTAAATTTTTTGTCAAGTTCCCTTTTGTATGGCAGATAACGCTATCACTTATTCAAATGGGGTAATGTTGTGAAAAATCTCTAATAATATTTATGACTGAAACATACTAGATGAAGAGAGATTAATCGCTGTTTTTTTGTTGCAGGTATGTGTCGTGGTTCCTACACAAGATTCTGTTAGAACGTAAGTAAAGTAGACTCGAAAGTCTAAATCATGGGTGTACTAGTAACCTGGACATCAGCCATGCTCTCCAACAAAATTGGTAACTAGTATCGTGATTACATTTCAGCGTCTCTATGGAAGAAAGTTGGTTGTTAAGGCTGACGGTACTTAACAGTTGAAGGAATTATCAATACAGCATTCACGTTCTTGAATGTAACTTAGATTCCCTTTATATATAATTTTTATATAAACTTTCTATATAACAGTTTTTTTCGCTAAATTCACCAGTTTAATCGTATACTACTACTTTGCAGTTGATAAAAGCCTTGAGGAATTACACTAGTGAAATGCTTTTATATTATTTCTTGTTTTGACTTTCTTTCAAGTTGGTACTAAAACTGGGGGCAGGCAACTTTACCAACTTACTTTTAAAATGAACGTAATCATCAACAATCCTAAACAAATTATCGATGCCTATTACAAATAAATTAAATAGGAAATATATTGGGCACTCACAACCCCGTAGCCACAAGAATCCGCCAACAATCCGCTTTGACTGAAAAGGATGACATAATCAAAGTAAATGCTTGCTTTTTTTTAAATTCTTTTCTTTTGACATTTCACATCCAACTAGATGACGTTTTCAATAATAAACACGCATGATATTTTTTTTTAACTCAATACGCCCTGACTATCTTCACTCCTTAAAAACGTCATGATTAAGAAGAAAATAAATATTCAAAACGTTGGCCATATCTAAACTGTGAACTGTCGTTTAAAATTTTACACCTGCCAAATAATGCATATCTATCAAAAAGGACGCAAAGTATATTGCTTGTTGGCTTAAGGTCAGATTTCATTGATATTTATTAAACTGCATCCTTTCCTCTTGAGTGACGTAGTAAAAATTTAACTAAATTTCAAAAACGAGGGTGGGTGGGTAGAAGAACGGAAAGTAAGGACAAAAAAAAATAGTCAAGTGAGACTGAAAAAAAAATCCAAAATTGGTAAGTCGGTGACTTCCTGGAGGAGGATGGATTGCTGCGACTAGTTTAAGGAAACAGTCATAGGAAGCGGTCACACGCCGATCGCCAGCCACATCCAGCATCGTCCTGTCCTGTCCTGTCGCAGGAGGGGCGTCCTTGCGATCGACTGAGCCTAAAACAGCCATTTGGGATAAAAATCCCAAGAAGAAACGAATTCAAAAAAGAGCTGCTTCAGCAACCTTCATAGAATAATCAGGTATGGCACACAAACGGATCAAGAATGGCTGAATTCACAGTCGTCAGCAGCCGGATTATACAAAGCAGGCCATGAAGAAAGCGAGAGCTTTTTCTTGGGAAGCCACATGACGGTTTTTCAGGCGGAGGTGTTTGAAATACTCGAAGTGGCTACACCTCCAGAAATCAAACAAGGAGCAGAACATCTTCATCTACTCCGACAATCAGGCCCCCCTCTGTAGGAACAGAACGAGTGCAAAGCTCGTTCAGGGCTACAGGGAGGCTACTAAAGACTCCTTACATACCTTTAGCAAGTAGTAAAGTGTGACCGCACAGGACATCCGCATCAGGGTCTATTTGAGGAATCCGGTCAGCGAAAGAGTCAAAATGTTGTACTGTTATATTTTTTATTAACTCAGGGTCTTTTATCATAAGTGCCGGTGAACTGTAGAAATAGTAACCCATGTACCTAAAAATATAATTGGTTATTTATCATTTACATACATAAATCATACAGGTCGTTTCATTTATCGTTCCCTCGGATTTTTACTAGTTTGGTTGGGAATTTAAAAAAGAAGTTACATTATAATGTTGGGCCGTTAAAAGAATGCCAACGCGTCGTCAATGCAATGTCATCAATCTGACCTGGCCTTGGTATAAAAAGATTAGAATAAACTTTCAACAAAATGCAGTTTGGTAATGAAAGTGATTGCCGATGATTAGACTAGATTTATAAACGGTGTAGTTTCTGTAATAATTGGTAGATGGAGGCTGGTACAGCCCAGGGAAGTCGTCATTATTCATTTTTTTTGTGATTTTTTTTTAGGAATTAATAAAATGGATAAAATAGAAAATTATAGGTGGTGGTAGAACTTAAAAACATCTAAAACCTGAGAATCTTCGCTTACCTGAAACAAATTGTACAATGGAAGTTGACTTGATTAACGTAAACCGAGTTCGGTAGTTCTATCCGAGCGCTCCGGACACAGATCATCTCCCAAAATCGTAACAAGCTAGAGTGAGATAGACTGATATCCCGAGCGCTCGGTATGTAATTACCAAACTCAACTTTTATGTGATGTTAAAACACTGTTATGTTAAAACACTGTCATAGGGATATAAATTGAAACGACAAATGTCAACAAGTGATATTTTTGAGAAACTCTGGGTAACCTTGTAAATTATACAGATTACTGGTAGTCACTGGCAGAAACAAAAAGTGTAACGCTGGGATTTTTGGACATAGAAGCATTGAGGGAAACAAGCGCGCGGATGAATCGTCTAGGAGTAAGTAATAGGTACGTCTCTTACACTCTAAATAAGTGGGCATGGGAGAGTACAAGGACAAACTGGACACAGTTAGGAATATGTAGACAGACCGAGGAAATATACCCTAACCCGGATAGATCCAAGGGATCGTGGCTACTTCGGAGAAGTCGGCAGTGCCTGGGAGACCTTATAGGAATCCTCACTGGCCATTGCAGACTAAACAGACACATGCACCTCCTAGGAATGGTGGACCGTCCACTCTGCACCCACTGTGGAGCAGGGAAAGAGTCGATAACTCCTAAATTTTTGATGCGGAGTATTGATTTTTTACTACTTACATGGGTATTACGCCTCAATCTAATTTCTTTGTGTTTCTTTTGTTGTTAGAGACCGAATTTCGCACTATTCTCAGTATAATTACTGAGAATACCAACTAGCCCTGAAAAGGGCTCAGGCGAAACACCTAGTTAACGTTTCGGCAACTTTTCCGTTGCCTCCTTCAGAAAAACCTATAAGAAAAGACTTTTCAAATTTTGAATTTAAAATATTACCTATTTATTTAGCTTCAAGCTTTATGAAAATGGTTTGTTGTTTGATATTTTATTGTAATTGTCGTAAATCGTCTTCCACGTTGACTCTTCCTGTTAGCAAAAACATGAACTTCTACTCGTTTAGTTTGTTCTGAGATATCATAATTTTCGAGCCCAGCAAAAAGAAAACAGAAGCTTGTCATTCTCGAAGAGCGACCTCGTGATGTTGTTATACAAATCAAAGGTAAAAGAGTTTATTAGACTCTGGCAACGCTTCTCAATGCTCCAAAACTTTTCGGCTTTTTGGATAGACCCCACGTAAAGGTTAATAAGCCACTCTAGTGAGTTCATCGGGTCCACACGCCAAGTCAGAGATGCAGTAGTACAATACGGCCGCATAATCGGCCACTCCTTGGTACTTGACCCTAAACTCCTCAACAGACTTCTCAATTCGGAAAGACTTCTCTTGTTTCTTTCTAATCTCGGCAGAGAAGACTTTGGAATCGTCCATGGTCTGGATGACGGTTTCTTCTTCCAATAGGTCCCCCTTTGATTCAGACAGGGTTTTCAGGTTTTTTTTTGGTGTTTTCCGGAGCGGCTTTATTTTCGGCATTCTGGAAGTTTTTGTGGAGAAGTGGATCTAGAGCAGCTTCTATTTCTCCTTCAACACTCTCTGGAAGGACTGAATATCCCAAATGAACACAAGTTTCAATGCGTTCATGTAATCGGGGAAAGAATCGGGGAAAAATTGTAAGAAAACTTAACAATTTCCAATTTGTTTATTCTCTCCATTTTCTTAAGCCGGCTTAAGCAGGCTTGCGCTTGGGGGTCGATGAAGAGTGACCACCTCCTCGAGCTGATGTACCATTTGTTTGATCTTGACGTCAGACCTCAGCAGCGTAACCATTTCGTATTCGTCGGCGGTAGGTATCTTCAAATTCTTCACGTACTTTTGCCAGTTTCCCACTATTTTTTGTCGGTAAATTCTGATAAATGGCGACAGATAGGATATTATTCCGCAGGATATGACGATATCCCCTGCTAAGTCGTCGTATTTGACTTGTAGGGCGTCTGCTCAAGCGGTCCATCGGGTTCTTTCTCCACCTAGATCCCCAATAAGTTTTTGGGCTCTAATCAACTTGCTGCAGAAATCCACGCTGTCCTGCAGCCCTTTCTGTTTCTTGACCGACTCGCTCAGTTCTGCAAACTGCTTTTCCAGCCTCAGTACCTCGTTACGTTTCGCAGTTAACATCATCATTTCCCCAAACTCACGTTCTGTAGCTGCAACTTTCGCATACTTTGGGGCTACTATTCAGTACAATTTGTTGTACATGTCCATGGCGAGTATCCACTTTAACAATTCTTTAGATGTACTGCTGGCTTTGTCAAAAAAAAAGGAAAAAAAAGAAAGGAAAAGGGTGGTCATAGCACTTCCTGGGACTGTGTCCTGGGACTGTGGTATAAGTAGGCGCGACTGCGGGAGCCCTGGGAGCCGCCTTCCTCCATCGAGGATCTTTCGACTCTGAAATGGGACGGGTTACTCTCCTTCATTAGAAGGACGGGTCGACTCGTGGAGGGAATAATGGCCCAGGCGGAGTATTGTTGGGCGGATCGGGGGACTGTGAAAAGGGCCTATAAGGCCTAGTCGCAAGTTTCCGCCCCTCCCCCCCCCCCAATGTCTTCTGCTGCTACTACTAGGCTTGGTAAAGTTTTTTTTTTTCTGAATTCGGTTCTACTGTTCGACGGTTAAGGCTGGCCTAGTGCTAAAAAAGAATCCCAGCCAGGTCCTTTTTTACCATTTTTTTTCTCAATATATCTAAAAAAGAGTCGATAATCAAAGTTACCACCAACTAAACACGTAATTACCTGGCCCGTTTTACGGTTAAATTTCTAAGTGCAGATTTGTTGTTTCTTTTTACTTTTAAAGCGTTTGTTCGCTAATTGTTCGGAAGTTATCTTCATAAACTCCTAAGGCTCCAAGAGGGTGAGGAATATTATAGGACTAATAATAATTAAAGATGGAACTTATCACATCGCAGGAGAAATTCCCAAAAAGCAATATATATAAATCTTAACACTCCCCTAGGCTTAATGGGGGCTGATTTCGAATATTAGTTACGAAATTAGGGCGTATAAGACTGTGCCGAATTTGAAAGATTAACCGCACTTTGGAAATGGTCTTTTCTCACGCATATAGGAGGTTTACTGAGCGAGTCTTTATTTGGGGCAGTAGACTAGGATCTACTAACAGACGAGGTTTAAATCTCTAAATTTGAAATTAAGAAATAGACAAACAAACAATTAATTATGTACATAGAATGTCTATGGAAAAATGTTCTCTTCATGAAAAGCGAAATTTCCTGCTTTTTTTGAATATTTTTGTAACGAAATTTTGTGATAAAGCATCGAAATAAAAAGCTAATTCGTCTAAGAGGTCGGTGATTAGACGGTACGCCAACAGGGAATAAAATTTGATTACGCAACTGCTCAAGAACACGAAACCAGGGGGTTGAGAATAACTGAGTTAACATTTTGGGTGCCATAAAAATCGGAGATTCTTCTCCACCCCTGGGAATAGTTAAAATTGGGGAAAATTAATAAAAACTAGAGGGGTGGATTGCTAACGCGAGGATTCACCGAGATTAAATTGGATTTCGCGGTACACTGCTAGGGACGTTTCAATGACAAAAAAGTCAAGTTTACGCCTGAGGAAGAACTGTTCCCTTGGTACACAAAAAATCGATATCGGTTGTTGGACACAATTTAGGCCGCAATATGAAATTCTATTAACGTAGAGAATGTAATCAATAAATTGTTTTCGGTTTGGTCTTCGTGATATCATGTAAAGCCAATAATTGGAAAGCTTTGTCGAGTTGGGAAAATACCAAATGATGCGTAATTAAAATGGACTTTAAATGAAAATAGCCCACGGCGTTTCTGCTTGAACAAAGACCTTTGTACAGCACTTTCCAGGAAAACTGCTTATTAGAGAGCGAAGTTCCCTAATAATAAATTATCGAGAGTTAATTCGAAGTCTTCACTCAAATAATTTTATCGCGGGGATAAGATTTCTGCGTACTTTTAATTAGATGAAAATAAGAGAGGCAAACTTATTAAAGAAGCTCAAGTTTTTGCCATGGATGGATTGTTCCATTTTCAGGAAAACGCCAGCTCATAAAAGGGGTAATTAATTTCGCAATAATTTACTTTAGCTCAGCCTTATTAATTTTGGGCGGGTCTGCATTTGGAAATTTTGGAATCCCATTTTTTGTTAAAAGATAATGTCATGGACTTGAGTTTGAACTTTTCAGAGTGGGTGAGTTTGGGGCAACTTAATATCAGGCTTTAAATATGTTTTTCTGAAGAGGATGGCGTACTTTAACTTTTTTTGTTGTTATAATTTCACCTTCCCTTGCGAGTACAATAGAAACGATTCCCGCATATTAAGTTGATATATTGATTCCTCTCAGCTGATGAATGAATCCCCATTTTCGTATATTATGTATATGCTAGTTCAAGTAATAATTACACACCCTATCGTCGCCTATGAATTATTACTCACATTCACTTATTCAATGCCATTCGATATTCGAGGGGAAATACTGTTATATAATCGAAATATTCGGTATCCAAATTACCCTTATATTAGCAAGAGAGTACAAAAGAATACATGTGTCACTGAAGGGAGACCAAAATGTGGGGTTTCTTATACGTATTAAGGTTGTGGGTTTGCACACCCAGTATGGGTGATTTATTAAGGATTTGTTTGAGAATGCGTTGTACCATTACATAAAGATCAAATGAACACTCAAAATGAAAATCAAGTCGAGAAAACTTTGGAAAATCGATACTCTCTATGCACCCACTTTTTCGTTGCAAACAATACGTTGCTTAGTTATTGATTACTGCAGATTTGTTAATAATTGTGTTTGCAAGTCTGGTTACCAACCGATTTGGAACTTTTTCCATGTGCATCGGTTCTCTCATCAAAACATTTCTTTTTTGTGATTTAGTTCTATGTTCCTGGTTTCTAGGCAAAAAAAGGCTTTTGTTCAGAAAAAATCGGGTTTTTCGATAAAATTGAAGATTTTATATTTCTTTAATTAAGTGTGTTGTTATCCGGAACAAAGCATTTTTGCAATACACTTTATAAAGCAAACTGGGGTTAAATTCGGGATCAGAGTATATACACATGAAACAAATTGTAAAAGCTGATTTTCCTGGTCTTATACAAATTCCATAGTTACCGCTTAGGGTCCTGGATTAGATCAGTTGGTTGGTTAGGGAAAAAAACAAAAGAAACACCTTTGTTTTCTAAACTGCCAACGTTTCGACTATATCATGTGTAGGACTAGAAAATAAAATTCCAAGGTTACACAAAGAACCTGGACCTAATATAAGATTTAAGTCATATATAGAACAGTAAGTTCAAGAAAAAAGCTTTACATAATATGTAATGTAAAACTGAGAAAAAATTAAGAATTTCTCAAATATTATATATAACTTATACATATACTTTCAAATTACTTATTTAGGTCCAAAGGGCTTCATATGAATTATTGATTGACATTACTATTTCCTTGATTAATTGACATGAAGCCCCTTAGACCTAAATAGGGCTAAATGAAAGACGCAATTTTATTTTTTCTCCACTTGTCATAAAGGGTGCCTCAACAGTGTGTTAAAGCCCAAAATCCAACGTAGTGTTAGACTGTTGTGACAAGAAAACCAGGAAAGTTCGTCGGCAGCGTTTGTGATTGAGTGCAAAGGGCATGAAGAATAATAGAACAACTGTGTACCGAAGCGGGACTGTCGGTGAATCTTGGCAAGACAGAGCTTGTGCTCTACACCAAAAGGAGGAAAAGTACAGGATTCCGGTCACCCACTCTGTACGCGAAACCTTTGCTGCTAAAGCCTGAGGCTAAGTACCTGGCGGTGATTATCCACAGCGACCTGACCTGGAAAAGTCACGTAGAAAATTCATGCAATAAGGCAACAACACTGGTATGGCAACTGCGCAGGGCAGTGGACAGGAGGTGGGGCCTAAAGCCACCCGTCCTGCACTAGCTCTGTACTGCGGTAATCAGACCCTGGATATCCTATGGGTCCGTGGACTGGTGGGCAGCGGTGGACAGGGTCTGCTATGCGTTGAGGTTGATCAAACTGCAGTGAACAGCCTGCCTAGCCATAACAGATGCGTTTAGAGCACCTCTGGGAGCAACCCTCAATGCCTTACTGGGTCTGCCGGAGCTTCCAATCTGGATGGGCTGGGAGGCGATAGATTCCTGCAGGCGGATGGCATGCTGCGACCAGTGGAAGGAAACTGTTATTGGAAGCAGGCATACGCAGATCGCCAGCCTCATCCAGCCGGACATCCCAATTGTCCTGTTGCAGAAGGGGTGCCCTTGTGATCGGCTGAGACTAAAACATCCATTTGGGATAAACTTCCCAACAAGAAAAGAATTCAAAAAAGAGAAGAGCTGCTTCAGCAAAGTTCTAAGAATAATCTTGGGATAGATAACCGGGGATAGACCCCTTCGGAGGTCGATTTTTAGGCACTTTTAGAATCGGTGTTTGGAACATTTTTAAAAAAACCTCTTTAGAGGTTAATTCCATTCGAATTGAGTTTGTTATGTTCTCAGGCGATTGCAAACCTGCCATTCCCATCAAAAAAAGCAAAAAAAAATTCCGAAATTTTTTTGAAAATCTCCAAGGGGGGGGGGGTGTTACGACTTTTTTCTCTATTCTCATGTTTGACCGCCTGTAACTTGAGAACGCCTGGACCGATTAGAATGAATCCAACTGTTTTGTCCTCTCCTTGATATGCTCTTTCTCCTACCACTATCGGAAGTTCAGTAGGTGCAATATTTCCGGAGATAGACCCCTTCGGAACTTTTAGAATCGGTTTTTGGACCATTTTTAAAAAAAAAGCTCTTTAGAGGTTAACTTCATTCCAATTGAGTTTGGCATACAGACAGATCAAAAGTGGCTGATTCACAGTCGTCAAGAGCCCGAATAGACAAAGCAGGCCTCACGACGATTTTCCAGGCGGAGGTGTTTGCAATTCTCGAAGTGGCCACGCGTCCAGAATTTAAACAAGGAGCAGAACAGAACATTTTCATTTACTCCGAGAATCAGGCGGCCCTGCGAGCGATCTGCAGGAACACGAGGAGTTCAAAGCTCGTTCAGAACTGCAGGGATGCTCTAGAGTTAATGGCAGATACAAAAAGAGAAACTCTGGGGTGGGTTCCTGGACATAGGGGCATTGAGAGAAACGAGCGCGCCGATGATTCGGCCAAGCTTAGTTCCCAGACGTGCTTTACTGGACCGGAGCCATGCCTAGGAGTAGGTACGTCTCTCCCACTCTAAATGGGTAGGCATGGGGGAGTACAAGGACAAACTAGATCAAGACCAACAAAATTTACCCTAACCAGGATAAATTCGAGACCTCGTGGCTACTTGGGAGAAGTCGGCAGTGCCTGGGAGACCTTATAGGAATCCTCACTGGCTACTGTAGACTAAACAGACACATGCAACTCCAAGGACTGGTGGACAGTCCACTCTGCACCCACTGTGGAGCAGAGGAAGAGTCGTCATACCACTTTTTGGGAGTGTGCTATAGGTGGGTGCCACAGGACACCGGGAACCGCCTTCCTCCATCGAGAGGAGCTTCCGACTCTGAGATGGGACGGGATACTCTCCTTCATTAGTGGGACGGGTCGACTCGTGGGGGAAATGAGGGCCCAGGCAGAGTAGAAATGGGTGGATTGGCGGACTGTGAAAAGGGCCTTTAAGGCCTAGTCGCAAGGCTTTGGCCTCCTCAGTGTCTACTTTACTAGCAAGAAGATAACTTAGAAAGTTGCAAGATACGGTTTACCTACTGTATAATTTAAAATTCCAGACAATTATAAATAGTGGCGTAAAAGATCGTGGTATAAATATAAATTAAACATTTTCAAGGAGAACCATATAAATATATTCACATGTTTTCGTTCTGGGATTAGTTAAAAACATTTTTTGTAAAGCATTTTCCCTTCATCTTTCTTCATTTATATTCTATCATCTTAAATAGCCTCAAAACTACGACATTTTTCAATTTTGAGATGTTGTAGGTCCAATACCGTTTGAGATAGAGCTAAGAGGTTTACACTCGTATTTTTGTTTAAGACCTATTAAATAGCAATAACTTGAAAAAAATATTTTTTTTTTACATTTTGGTAATACTCAAGTGCAAACCGTTTTATTCTATCTTAGACAGTTTTGGACATATATCCCCTTAAAGTTGAAACTATTCGAAGTTTTAAGAATGTTTAGTTAGATAAACAAATAAAGATATATAGGAAATAGTATAAAATTAATCTTTAGAACCAACCACATAACGGAAATATGTAAAAATGTTTATGTGGTTTTCTTTAAAAGTATGTAAATTATATCGGCCTCGCTTTTTTGGGTCACCCTCTATATTGGTCTAAAGTTTTAAATTGTGAAGTAAAACGTACCCTGCAACTTCTGTACTTAGATTATTGCTCTAAATCTGACAAGAAGTAAGGTTTTGAACGGTGACATACGTTGGAACACACTGTATGTGGATAACTCCTAAATCTTTGAGGCGAATTATTCATATTTTACCACTTACATGGGTATTACGCCTAAATCCAATTTTTTTGTGTTTCATTTGTTGTTAGAGGCCGAATTTGGCACTATTTCCATTAAAATCACTGAGAATACCAATTTACTCTGAAATGGGCTCGGACGAAACACCTAGTTAACGTTTCGGCCACTTTTCTGTTGCCTTCTTCAGAATAACCTACAAGAAACATTTTTTGAAATTCTGAATTTAAAATATTACCTATTTATTCAGTTTATCGTGAAATCAGTGTATAATATTGAAGATCTCTGAAAATTGTTTGTCGTTTGACATTATCGACATTACCAATTGAAATTTTTGTAAAGGCGGCGCTTGTGGCTTCCTAAACAAGGATTCATTGCTGTAACCAGTGGAAGAAAACACCGTTAGAGAATGACAAACAAAAAGGTTATTTTGGGTGAACACACAAACAAGGAAAGAATTCGAGAAAGTCGTCTTAAGCAACCGTTTGAGAACAATCACGTGTGGTATTTGAACGAAATAAGCATGGCCGACACACAGTTGTCAGAAGCAGGAATTTACAGAGCAGATCAAGAAGCCAAAGGGCAATGGTTTCTCCTTGAACGTACACAACGTTCTACCAGGCTGATGTCTTTGCAACCTCGAAGTGACCATGCGGCAAGAAGTCAGTCAAGAAATTGTACAAAATATTTACATCTAGAGACAGTTAAGCTAATTTACGAGCCATCTGCTAGTTCAAGATAAGTTCAAAGCTTGTTCAGATTATTGAGTATAAACAAAAATATAATCGTGGGATCGGGAGATCGCAGGAACTTAAAACAATTTGGCCAATAACTGGGAATGGGGAAGGTACAAATTGGACAAAGTAAGGAATTTTTGGTAGTTCGATCCTCAAGTTAAAAAATATGATGGATTATGCGGGAACAGGATAACGAAATGAGACAACTATTTGAATTAGTCTGACTGACTAGATAGTTGTCTTCGTCATTTTGTGATCCTGTTCCTGCATAACCCATCCATATCAAACCATACATCAATCCATATTTTTACAGTAAGGAATATTTAGAAGTACCAAGAAAATCTTTACCAGCCCGGGCAGAAACTTTTGATGTTTTCTTAGAAAACTTTCTGGGAAACTTTACAGGCCATTGCACGAACCAAATATTGTGGAGTTCGGTAGAGCTCTTTTTACTAGTTTCTGCTAGTCTACTGAAGGTAGGCGCGTTTGCGTCCCCTGCGATCTTCAAAGCCGCCTTCTTCCAAATGAAAGAGCTTCCAGCAATAAAATCTCAAATGTAGAAATGCTCTACTTCTTGATAAAAACGGGTGGACACGTGGAGGAAATAAGGGCTGAAGTGGAACAGGGGAGTGCATTAGTATTATTTTCAAATTTTCACTCTTGAAGTCAATTTTCTTTGTCATTCAACAAAAGCTTGCCTTTTCGTAAACCGGCTTAGCGCAAGTTTTGCAATGCTTTCGAATAGTTTCGAAAGACGACATGAAATGCTTGTATGCAGTGCCATAACTCTCCAACCCAGTTTGCCTAATTCTCCTAAAGCTCTAACGAAAGTATTATAAACTTCCAAAGTTGACACGCGAAGGACTTTAACGAAACTGCCCGGCTTAGGCTCAGATTTACGAGTTGAAAACTCTAGAAAAACCACTTGGGCTTATTGTGCTGCAATTTTCTTAAATCTTCTTGATAGCTGATGTTAATTATTATATTATGTTACGTCTTGAAAAAGTATCTGTAAATAGAACTATTCCAAGGAAAGGCTTAACGATGACCAGCCTTCATCCAACAAATTCTATCTATCGGAGAATAATTAGCATTTCTATACTTTATGGACATACGTATGTATTATTATTGGAAGGGTAAACTGAAATAATTTCTTGAATAAGTTAGTAGAAGAGTAATTGGATTTGGAAGCAGAAGGAGCAGGGAAGATGCTGGAAATATATGGAATCTGTTCTTTACTTTTACATTATTACCAAAGGCAAATTCAGTTTCAAAAACAGTGTCAAGGAACAATTTATTGATTGTTCCTTGAATAGATTTTCGTAGAGTTTGCTTCAACAGAGAAGCAAACCAATCCCAGGCAGACAACCAATCCCAGCACTGCAGTTGTTTTTCGCTTACTTCCACTTTTTTTTTCCGTCAACTATCACCATTCACTTGCCCATGACCATTTTATTTTTAGATCAGCATCTTAGTAGAACATCGCAGTAAATACTATTTTTTTCCTCAGTGGGAGATTTTCGTAATCAACTGAAACGATTCACTGCATTCCTGGGTCCAGGAACTGACGTTATTTTTATATTTGGGAGTATTATGTGCTTTGAACTCCATAAAAAGTAATGAGTTGAAAACTAAATCAAGTCAGAAAATCAGAAAAGAAACTTAAAAACCATTTGATTTGGATGACAAAATATGTATAGTAGTGTAATAACTGATTATTCTTTACACTACAGCAGCGTTATATGAGGTATTTCGGTCAAGACAAAAATTACCTATTTTTGAAACTGTCTCGATCTGCTCTATTCAAGCCATGTAATATAATATTCCATTTAAAAAAGTATATGTTTGGTCTGACAAACTTTTCTTGGTCACCCAGTATATTCGAAATAAGCTGTGTTCAAATCTTTCGCTACAATGCTACAATTTTTTTATAAATTTTTTTTCCTAAAATGAAAAACAAGAAAGTCAAAGCGGATGGCGTACCTATATTACACTACTTTATTTATTATATCTTTATTGCGCAAAAACTACTACTAGTTTTTGCTTAAATTTGGAGTTTGTAGCCTTCAGTTTTATAGAAATAAAGGCAGAGTTCATTTTTAATCTCAATAAAATTTAATAGGTTTTGATTTCTATAGTGTGTGCATGTTTTGCATTAAAAACCATAAATAACTTAACTATAAATTGACGATATGAAAACAGCCAGTTATTTTAATAAAGCTTGGTGGGATTTAACTGTTATCGAATGGGATGGAAAAAAAGAGTAGGGGCCATCAAATAAAAATTAATTTTAGTTTTGAATGAACATTTTGAATATGAGAAAAATTGTAGGGTACAAAGGTTGTTCTTCAAAGGTACTCAAAGGACAAGGTGTAAACATTCACACCTTATCTGCTTACAAATTTTTTTAAGACTAATTTTTGAAATTGATGTCCTGAAGAAACTGTAATATTGAATCAGAAAACAAAGAGCAGATGGGGCAAGTTAGTTAGTATAAGTTCTTAGGGCTCGGGGAACCCCAACAGACTTGGTAAGCTGGGTCAGATCGGCGCTCTGCATCCGTGAGGTTACGGTTCCTCTGGGACATCACCTGAGGGAAATCGAGAACGAGGGCGACTGTCCACAAGGCAGCTGCTTATCATCTCGACTATGGTGCCTTTTAGTGGATAGCCTTTGCGGACGACAGACTAGTCATGATACCAGGAAAGTTCTTTAGCAGCGTTTGTGATCGAATGCAAAAGCATGTAGAACAATAGAACCATGGTGTACCGAGATAGGACTGTCAGTCAACCCTGTAAAGACAGCTTGTCCATCAAAAGAAGGAAAACTACAGGAGTCCGCTCATCCGCGCTGTACGGTGAACCTCTGCTAATAAAATCTAGTGGCCAGCGGTGGAGCTAGTGGCTAGACTGCAAAGAATAGTCCGCCTAGCCATAACGAGTGCATTCATAAAAACACCGTCAGCAGCACTCAATGCTTTATTGGGTCTGCCGGAGCTTCCAATCTGGGTTAAGAGGGAGGCGATGGCGTCCTGCAGGATGATGGATTGTTGCGGCCAGTGGAAGGACACAACTGTGGAAACGGGTCACACGCAGAACGCCAGCCTCATTCTGTGTGCAATCCTGATTGTCCTCTCGCAGGATCGCCCCACACGATCAGCTATATTGATCAGCTAGGACTAAGGTGGCTAAGCCATTTCAGAGGGACATCCCAACAAGGGACAAATTCAAGGAAGAGCTGCTTCACCAACCTTCTGAGAATAATCAGGTATGGTATACAGACGGATCAAGAATGGCTAATACACAGTCTTCAGGAGCCGCAATATACAAAACAGGGTATGCAGAGGGCGAGGGTTTCCCCTTGGGAAGCCACGCGACAGTTTTTCAGGCGGAGGTGTTTGCAATACTCGAGGTGGCCACACGAACAGAAGTCAGACAGGGAGCAGCACGGGACATCTACATTTACTCCGGCAGTCAGGCGGCTTTGCGAGCCATCTGCAGAAGCGGAGCAATGGAGTTCAAAGCTCGTTCAGGACTGCAGTGATGCTCTTGAGTAACTGGCAGAAACAAAAAGGGTAATCGGCCAAGCGGGGTTCCCAGACATGGTTTACTGGACCGGAGTCATGTCTAGGAGTAACTAAAAGGTACGTCTCTCACATTCTGAATGAGTGGGTATGGGAGAGAACAAGGACTAACTGGTTACGGTCAGGAATGTGTAGACAGACCAAGGAAATCTACCCTAACCCGGAGAGATCCAACGTCTTGGCGCTTCTTGGGAGAAGCCGCCAGTGCTTGGGAGATCTTATAGGAATCCTTACTGGACACTGCAGACTAAACAGGCACATGCACCTCCTAGAAATGGGTGACAGTCCACTCTATACCCACTGAGGGGCAGGGGAAGAGTCGTCATACCACTTTCACTATGTGAGCGCGACTGCGCTATAGGACACTTTGAGCCGCTTTTCTTCATCGAGAGGAGGTTCTGACTCTGAAATGGGACGGGATACTCTCCTTCATTAGGTGACGGGTGGACTCGTAGAGGGAATGAGGTCTCTGGTGGAGTAGGGATTGGTATGTGGACCCAAGGACCGTGAATAGGGCTCCTAAGAACTAGTCGCAAGGCTTCGGCCCCCCCATTGCGTAATTTTTTTTTTATGCTGTTTATGTTTTAGGGCTGCTACTCGACCCAGATTGGTATAGCGAAAACATAAATTTCTTTTCTTCTAATGTGTACATTTTTGCTGAAGTTAAATAACAACTCATCAAGTCAAACAATAAATGTCAATAGAAAAATACCAGCATACTCAATAATGGTGGGTCAATAATAGTACTTATAATGGTCTACCTTTCAGGTTATTTCATTGCATGGAAATTGCTATGGCCCATCTTAAAAAAACACCCTGTATATACAGTGCGTTCCTTTTAAAATAAACCACTCTCTATAATTTGAGAACTATCAAGTTTAAAACAAATCTTGATAAACGTCAATTTATTTTTCAAGAGAGCATCTTTTGACCTAAGGATTGAATAGTGCTGAAAGCTCAGGATTATAACCGGATCAAGACGGAGAATTACATCAATTAGTTGGAAACAAATTCTATTTCTTGTCTTCTGTTTCTACAAACATTACAAAATAGCATTGCTGATCAAAATGTATACATTCTTTTTACCATTTTTAACCATTAAAATAGCTAAAAAAAGCGAATGTCCGGTTCCGAATTTTGTCTCCAATCCATTGGATGTCCACTGAATATTCGGTATTGCGTTAAATGTCTATCCATGAGATGTGCAATGCATATCAGTAGTAATTTTCATTAGAAATGTAACGAGTAGAAGTTTTTAGTTCCCGGCCAAACCGGCTACTCGGCTTTTACTACCTACAGAGACAAAGCCCCATAATGAGTGTGGTATGTAATCGCTCCGTTTCCATCCGACGAGAGAGGCCATTGAGATTTTTAAACACGACAGCAATTTGAACAGGAAGGAGGACACTACGTATCTAAATGCAGACTGGATGCGAGTTCTACGACATACTTCAAGTGGTACAAAATTAAAAGTACAATAGTTGAAACTCACAGCGTAACTGCTCGACAGAAAATTATGTATTGGAATGCCGTTGGCTTCTCACTAGGGGTGGCTTTATACTCGTGGTTATCACTGGGTCATAATGAGGTCCAATGGACTGTGTTGACAGATGATCTTAGATAGGCCGTTCAGAGCTACATGATTCCTCCTTTCTCAAGTTCAGAAAACTAGGGCTCGCAAGGTTTCTGAGATAATTGTGGCCTCCTCAGGGAATTTGGTTTATACTTATTATACATGTAACCTGAAAAACATATAACCAAAATTCAGATTATCAAGGAGTTCTTCCATTGGTGGGTTTCATGAAAACGTCTTTAATTGTATTGCATCAGATGGTTGACGAAGGCTCTTTAGATCGTCAACTTTCACTTATTTAATTGTTATCTGCGGAGTCTCTGCTGGTAGCGTATGTACTTCGGGAGTCTAAATACATATTCTTCGATGGTGATGTCCTCATCCTTGTATATTTTTCCACCCGCTAAGATTGGGCATTTTTCCAAGGTTACAAAAGTTGGTTTTAATATCTTCTGAAATCCGATATCAGCACAAAAGGTTTGCATGGTTTCTTGTCTTGCGGGAACAATCAAGATCGTTTGCTGAGTCAAGATTAAGCTCTTCGGTTCCACTGACTTCCACGTTTTTTATGGAAAATACCAATGTACCACACATACACCACACATTAGTTTTTTCTATAAAAACGTGGTCCCAGGGGAATTCCATTTTATACAATGCACACCAGGTTAGCTACACATGGTTGCTCCTTGGTCAGGTGGTTTTGATGGCGCAGGTACTATTTTTTTATTTTGTTGCAAAATTCAGGAATAATCCAAAATTTTTCAGAATTGAGTAGCAAGCAAGGATTGTTAATTAGTAAATCGCAATTGGGTTAATCACTTACGTACCTCACGTAACCCAAAAAATTCACTCTTTCCTTCAAAAAATAACATTTAATTTTCTTAAATTCCAACCCATACTCTCGTGCAAGATTTAGCACTAACTTAAGCTTTTCTAAACCTTCCTCGCAGGTTTCATTTGGAATAATTAGGTCATCCGTATAATAAATAACAACATTATTCAAAATTAACGGTCTAAAAATGTGATTAATAAATCTCTGAAATACACTAGGACTATTGCACAGACCGAAAGGGCACTTTAAAAATTCATACAGTCCGGTGGGTGTTACAAACGAAGTATACTTTACACTATTTTCGTCCATGTCGGCATGAAAGAATCTGTTTTTCAAATCAAGTGTCGTGAAAAACTTTGCACCGTCCAGTTTATCCAAAATATCTTCAATAAGAGGCATGGGAAACTTGTCCTTTACAATATTTTGGTTCAGTCTTCTGATGTAATCACAGCACATTGGCATACCTCCATCTTTTTTGGAAACCAAAACGATGGAACTTGTGAATTCTGATGAGCTTTCCCTGATGATGCCTTCTCTTAACCATTCATTTATTTGACAGTCCACTTCTTTTTGTTCCAAAACTGATGACCAAGGCGCGTCGCTGGTGAACTGGTTCTTCATTTTTCTGGTACTTTAATTTACAATCTAAAGTATTTTCCGGGATTTGAAGCCGTGGTCCATTGGCCGTGGTCCAATGGGCGAAGTGATCTCCCGTGCTTCGCGAGGTTGACTGATTCGACTGTGGGGAGCTTCCTGGTATTTATTCCCCCGCCGGCGCGCTGCAGTGGTGGGACCGCGGTGGGGATAGAAAATTATGTATTAGAATGCCGTTTGCTTCTCATTAGGGGTGGTTTTATACTCTTGGTTACCACTGGGTCGTAATGAGATCCAATGGTTTTCGGTTCTACCTAATGGTATACCAATTAGTTACCGAGTTATCAAGAACTAAAATATGATATAAATTTTGAGTAAAAAACACCAGTTTTGAATCACATGTGGCTAGTATTTCAAAATTTCCTATTTTCGTTAGTAGGAGGTGCATAGAAAACTAAAGCCGCATGTTGAGTTTGGCAAGGCCGGCAGACCGGCCGAATACCCGTTACATCCCTATAATTTTTATAAACATCCAGTGGTTGTATATAATGTTGGTCCGTTATCCAGGTCCACTGAATGTTGGGTCGGGCGACAATTGTACATACCTTGTATGTGCAATGGATATCCAGTGGATATTATTTTACTATGCTTGCCACAAGCGTTACTTTTGAATTCCATTGTTTTTTTAACTGCTGACTATTACTTCTTAAAACGAGCCAGTTTGTATCAAAAATGTATACCATTAGTCTTACCAAGCCCTGAAAATTATTTTAAGCCTTTGCTGAATAAATTCTACAATCTAAGTGAAATTTGATTTGGTACCTTGAGACCTTATATTAGTAGACCTTTTTTTTTATTCTATATACCAATATCCTTTTTTTTCTACGCCTCTCTCTCTACCTTACCCACCTCTGATAAGGTTTTCTCTCTTATGGCCCGGTGCCAAGACAAAGATAAAATGTGGGAGTTTCTTTATGATGGAAGAGATGGTGAAACAATGTACGCTTTGTATTTGGTAACAAGTTGTATCGTCGTGTTGGTCTCTACTAATTAAAGTTCTCTGACACCACCCACTTTTGAAGCCTTTAAGTTAATAGAGGGATAATTCTGTATGTAATATTCTGTTCTGAATCAAAACTAGATAGAGCTATACAACAAAGACCATGTAGGTCATAAGTTCTGTACCTACTAATTTAAGATTCAATTATCTGGTTTTTCTCGGCTGCTTTGATTCGCAGCTTAAAGCCAGCGCTTAACTACATGAAAATAAGGCCGTGATTTATCTCATAAAGCCTTACAGTTTCCATAAATCCACTCAGTCACTTCTTAAAGTCTTACTCTTTTGGAACTATAAAACGGCCTTTTTAACTATACCATGTACATCAGCTAGTCAGAGATGAAAACCTAAGATGGGAGCTTAGCCAAAAATCGTCCGAAAAATAATCAATCCGTGCGCTCCTGCTGACTCTATTTTCCACCCTCTGTATGGGGGTGAGTTGAAGAGGGTGGAAAAACGGCCCGAAACGCCGCTGCCGATCCAAATACACAGTTCAGGCCGAATCTTTCGGGCCAGTTGAGTTCCAGCGCGCGCTTTGAACAGCGCGAAGCTCAAGCTCGTGGAGCTTTCGACTGATTTTCGCGTGTCCGAAGGTCGATAGCCAATTGTTTACGATTTGTGCTGTGCAGTGGTGTCGTTGACTTGACCATTAAAAAAATTGGTGATACGCCAATGTCCCGGTGATTGATGAACAGTCGAGTTGTGTGGATTAAAATAATAATAAACACAGTAACAGTACTTGGGTTCATTGCATTTGGATTGCTGCTGTAGAGTTGCAAGCGGTGGGTAAATATTTGCTGTTGAAAAGTGTGTACACCTGGGGTGATTTTTCGTTGTTTTGCGCTGTGGGGATGACAATTTTAAGCATCGGGGGTACGTCGAGTGTTGAGATTGACATAAATGATTGATTGCACCGCAGCTTCGCTATGTTAAGAGGCGTCAAAACTGCGTTATAGTAAAGCAGTGGCAGATGGCAATTAATAATAGCATTTCTCAACTTGAGCTAAGTCTTAAAGCCGCTAATGCATAAAACCAGACTCCATTTATGGTGAAAGCTATTAAAACTATGTCTAATAAGTTTAGATGGCTTATATTGTTCTACGAATAAATAATCTGCTCGAGTCTGGTTACTTAATACCCGCTTGTTCTTGAATATGATTCGATACGAAAAAGGAAACGCGATACCCACATGCTCCTCTCTACAATATTAATATTAAATTACCCATTAGATATTCCATTGTGTTTTGAATGCATTTTTGTGATTACGTGTCTAGATAAACTCTCTAAACTGAGAAAAAATTTAAGAAAGCCGGAAAGAATTTAAAAACTAATAAGCAAAAGTCTCGGTTATTTCTTTGACCGGAATTATAGCTCTATTATTTGATAAGAATCTTTATGGCCGTGCCCTTTTCCTTCTCTTTAGATGTTTTCTGCTTTTTCGTTACCCCTGTTCTCAAGAAAAGCTATTTTCAGCCAACTGCAAAAATCAGGTTGTCCCGGGTCTGACCAATTTAGTTAAATGATGATATCGAAAGGGACAGAATGTTATACGTAAATAGTTTGAAGTAGAAGTTTGTTATAAGGTCATTTTCCTTGCTGCGACAAAATGCTTCTGTGAAACTCAAGAACAAACTAACTAAGTAGCTAGTTTGATAAAAAATAACGATATTTTTTCAAATCCTACGTTTATACAGGGTGTCCCAAGCTACTCACGTCGGTCATTTACAGCTAAACCGTTAAAAAAAAAAATTTTCCATACGTATTCATTGATCATCTATGGGCACAATTTAAAATTATTTGAAACTCTACCACCGGGTGACTCAATAGTTATGCTTTTTAAATGGAAAATTAGTGAAACTTTAATAACATGACACATATGTTTCAATTTTTGCCAAATTTCTCCCCCTATGCCCAAATTTCCCCGCCCAATCTCCTAAGAAAATTCACAGGAGCAAATTTCCAAATTTCTCACAGCTGTAAAGCGGAGGCTAAATTGGTCTACATTTAGAGACCTCAGTACCAGTCCCATATTATACAGGTGTGTCTTACAAATCATAAAAATATGCTTTGACTCTTTTAATCTACAAGTTAGTCAGAGTTAAGTTACAAGTACTTGGTGAAGTTAGCGGGATTAGGACAAACAATGCACCTCTTCTTTATTCGAAAATGGCCGACGTTTCGACTGTTTATTTAGTCTTCATCAGGGCTAAAACCCAATGAGTTAAATAGTTAAAAATCCCTGGGCCCAACACAAAATTGCAAATAATGCCTGTTAAATAATTGAACGTAAAACCATATACATATGTATATCGGTCTATCTGTTGGCATTTGTCCAGCAAAGCCAAATTTATTACTGTATAGCTATTCAGGCTAACTCAGCTGCTAAAAGATTCATAATTCCATGTGATGCGCCATTTTGCAGAGATTAAAAAGTTATTAGACTTTTCTATTACAATTTTCTATCCCGAATAATTCACGAAATACAGGAGATTAAAGTTTTGAGATATTTTTTCATTTTTCCAAATAACTTGGAAACCACTAAAAATGTGGCTACATTGAAGAGGAATCTTAAATTAACTCAACAAAATGTAACTTTTCCTAATTTAAACGACCTCGTGCCTACTCCTTACCGTTTCTTACATAGCAATGGTGGGAACACATAAAAGAAACACCCTGTATTATAAAGCTGAAAACTCATGCGTCCGTCAGTCCGATAAGATACGTCCGAATTTTCCAAATTGAACGCAAATTTATGATTGATAAAAAAATGTCAAAATCAGTTTTCGGAGGTTTTTCATCGAACTAACGCATGTATGGGATTTCAGTGTTAAGTGATTGCAGCCGTGTGCAATTTAACAAGCAGGTAGAAAAGCAGAGAGAAGCTCACTGTTGCAAGCTCGGGATTCAGATAATTCCAGTGCAATTAAATTTAATTAAAACACTATTTACTTAGTCGATAAACAAACACAAATACAGTTTGTCTACTTGAAGTCCACTATTTACCACTTTACTAGAGTTCTCTATTATACCTTTGTTCTTTTAGCTTACTTATACTCGATTAAAAGCTAGAGTAACTAGATCGCAGCGGTACCTGCCTTTTATATCCAAAGCTTAAAAACTATAAAATTCCCTAACATTCACCACTACCTTCACCTTTGACCTGGGGGTACGCTAGATCATATAGACCAAGTCGTTAACTCACTTTATAACTGCGCAAGAGCCTTCTCAAATTTTGGCTAAGTTTGGGGCGACTTCCTCATCTTTCACCGAGGTTTGCACAGCCGCACCGGGTCACCTACCTGGAAACTACAGAATTTAGTTAGCAAGACATATCTTGCCTTGTTTCGATCACGCTACACTGACTTGTTCTTGAAGAACGTTAAGCCTCTCCTTTAGCTCGTCAACAATGAGTTCTCACAGCTGAGATAATCTTTTTCCAGTGATCCGTTCATTAAATCTGCCGGAATCTTCATTTCCCATTCGAACATTACTTTTGCCGAGATATAACCAGTGACTTCCTGTATAGAACCTCGATACACGGTTAACATGAGAGGTAGTGTCGGTCCCAATCACGATGATGATCTGGATCTGGAATTTATGACAGATATTGACCCATGGTTCTACGGCGTCGCTAAATGACGTACTATAGATGGGAAGTGTATTCCCAGAAAATATTTTTGATATTCAATGAAATACCACTGGCACGACCTGAGATCGTTATAGCCTATGTATGTTTGTTGTTGACGTTTCGTCCCAGAGTCTACCTTAGACTCGTCAAAAAGACGTGGTATACCCCTGCCTTATAATACGCCGGGGTGAGAGTTCATAGTTGGAACTTGTATTTAAAAACGAAATCGGCGAAGGAAAGGCTGTGTGATGTTATGAAGGATTTCGATTACTGCTGCCACCCGTGAGTCGGTGGGTGAAGTTTCGGCGCTGCCACCTGTGAGTCGGTGGATGAAGTTCCGGCATAATACTCCCCTCCCAGTGACAATGAGATCGGAGGTTATATGACGGGAGAGAAGCGAGACTCGTTTTGCGAACAACTTCATCACCTCATGAAGTTGTGTTGCTGTTGCTTGAGCGAGGTGAGTGACGGAAGATGTGCCAATATTGCCGAGAATGGAACCAGGGAGTGAAGTGTGTAAGATAATTGCAGTTATCGAAGAGAGAGTTTGCTGGATACTGTGTGCGGTATGTGCGAGATAGATGCTACTCTGGTAGTCTCGTGGCGTTGAAGCGACCCTCCTTGAGACCTTGTGCTCGGAAGATTGCGTGTTGATTTTGTCGAGGATCACCAATTATAGCCTCAATAGATGACTTCCCAGAGATGGGAAATGTACTCCCAGAAAAATGTGTTCTTATTCAGGGAAACACCACTGACACGACCTGAGATCGTTATAGCCTATGTATTACCAATTCACTTATTTTCGTCATTTAGTTACATTTGAAACCTTAATTTTTTTTATACCCACCTCCTTTTAGCACATGTTGAGAAGATAGATAAAAGTGTTAAAATCAACTTTTCAACGCCTACTTGACGTCAACTATATGCGAATGGCTTATATGTGGTGTTGACGTTTCGTCTCGGAGTTTACCTTGGATTCGTCAGTACTCATAGTTTGGAACTTGTATTTGAAGACAAATTCGGCGAAGGAAAGGCGGGGTGATGTTATAAAGGATTTCGACCACTGCTGCGAACTGTGAGTCGGTGGGTGTAGTTTCGTCGCTGCAACCTGTGAGTAGCTGGATTAAATCCAATTGGCCATTGGCATCTTCAATCCATAAAAAGCATCGCGCTAGTAGTCATTTATACTCTATTCCAATTTCTTGCTTCATTCCCACCTTTCAAATCCCTTTATGTTTTCCTTCGTAGCCATCAATTTACTCAAAATTATCGTTGTGTTCCTGTTTTCTTTGAAATTGTACCTACTGCTTCTCCTTCAATGATGCTCTCAGCTTACAGAAAATATCTATTTCCAAGCTCTTATAGACCCCCTGAATATAGAGAAACTGCTGCGACTCAGTAAATAGCCTTGAAAAAGTCCCAATTCTCTGGTCGAAACATCGGCGCTTTACTAAAAGAGAAGTTATTTTCTGTATCTTTCCACACACAGGAGTATCCGAATCTCCATCACACACAATACATATTCATTTGTTATTTTTTGACTTCATCCTATGACCGTATGATATGCCTTCCACTACTTGTTTTATCAATCTTGGCATTTTGTCACATTGGCGACATCTTTAGGATCGCCATATGGTCTTGCAGCTCCATATTCTGTACAGTTGCGTCATAGTGAGCGCACTTAAATTCTTCTCGTTGTTTCTAAGTTTTTTTTCTCTCTCTCCCTTTCAATGGAAACAAAACAATAAAAACTTGTCAGGAAGGCAGGGTATAAATATCAACAGAAAACATAAAGTTACAAAAATGTCGTTTCATTTGATTACTGCCTCCTTTTCTGTTAGAAATTTATAGCTACTTTTTTGAGTTTTCCTAATAAACATCTTGTAAATCTTGTTGTTACCCATATTATCTTTTCCGTTAGATGTTTCCTTTCTAAATACGTTTCCTTCAAACTTTCTCAAGCATGGGTATGGAGGCTTGTTGGTATTATGTTAATATTTTTCCTTTGGTCACTTTTTCTTGTGATTCGTTTCTTTTCAGGTTTCATAACATGTTTTTTCTTTTGGACGTTGTAGCTAAATACCTCCAAATTAATCTCAACAATTATGTTATCGCTTCTGTAATCAAAACTTAGCCTTCTACCAATATTCAGCTTTCTGTGTTCCAGACCGTCTCCATTTCACAGAATAGTTGTTAATTTTCTTGTTTACCCTCCCTTTCCTTACTCCGTGGCTTCCACTTTCTCTCTTTCCAAATTTTGATACTTGACTTGACCTCTCTCTTTGTGTACTTGCAGTTAATGTTCATCTTACGATTTCCAGGCTTTGTGATTTTATTCACCATAATGATTTCGTTCTCTGCTATCACATTAACCTCTAGCTCTATCGGTCTTAAGATTCCTGTTAATTAGGCCTACTTGGAACAGAAAAAAGAAAGTGTTGAATGAGAAAAGTAGGAACTGTAACAAAAAAAAACATTGAATAGAAATGTTTTCCCTCAAATCGTAATACGTAGTGAAAAATTCTCAATCAAAATATTGATCTTTTTATAAATAAACTAAATATAGGAAGCTACCTTTAGTTAATAAATATTAAAAAAATGAAAGCCATGTGCTGGTTTGGGATCAGTATTTTTTTTTCATTCATTCATTAATAAAAAATTTATTCATATATCTCACTCTGTTTCGGGAAAATGCCTAGATGATTTCGACTTTTTGTCGACTATTTATTTATGTTTTGCAAAAATATGCGACGAAAGCTAGGAATGAGAAAATGTCTTATAATCAATAATTATGATTTTCATCGAAATCAAACAAACTCAAGAAAGAATCTAAAGTGTTTTCCGGGCTTTGAAGACGTGGTCCAATGTAGTTTTTTCCTAACGTTTCGTCTACGACGGCAGAACATTATCAAAGGCGATGAGGCAATAGGCGCAGTGATCTCCCGTGTTTTCCGACGTCGACTGATTCGACATACGACTGTGGACTGTGCGCCACTATCTGTGACTAAAAGATGGCCTCGGATAAAAAGGGCAGGCAGGACTATTGCATTTTACTCTGTCATCGCTGTAGACCGGACCAGTGGGTTACAGAAATGTCAGCCACCCGTCTCCCTTCTGAGCATTCTTGGAGATTGTCCAGTCCTGAGCAAGGTGACTATTTCTGGGTCCTATTTAAAGTTATCAAGAGCTCTTCTTGTCTTGAATGCTTCTTTCCTTCGTCGGCTGTCTTCCTTTCCGAATGTCTTGTTTTAAGGTGTGATAAATAATACAATCTTCTTCTTCTTCTTCAAGTGTTTTGATCGATTCTGCGCCAATCGAAATAGTTCCTCTGCGCTGCGTATACCGGTCCATTCACGGATGTTCCTCAGCCAGGAAGCCTGTTTTCTTCCTAGTGCTCTACGGCCTTCCACTTTCCCGTCATGATTAGTTGTATAGGATTCTGTATTGCTCTCCCCTGAAGACATGTCCAAGATATACAATAGTGGAGAACTATTGCATCTTTACCCCACCTTAAGGAGTTTGGGTTTGGTTTGAGGGTGAAGGAGGAAAGCCTCTCCTACTGAGGGGGCAGGATTGCGGAAAAAGCGGGTTAGCACTAGTTAGCCGCCGGAAGATTATACCCAGGCTTTAAGAGACCAGGCTCGCTGCCCGGGGGGTTTTTGTTTGTCGGTGGGGATTTTTTCCCTGTCACTTCTGGCCTCTAGGGTGGTCCTGGCTTCCTGTTTATCTGTAAAGATAAGAATATATATTTAGTAATTTTACCTATTATCTAGCAGTTGGAATCCCGGCCGCTTATGCATCATTTCGACCTCGGGTTCGTAGGCGGTCGCCATCCTCATCAGCTGGTTGGGGTGGTCCTCAGTCTTCTGGAAGGTTTGGTGTAGATGAGGTCTCTTTGTTTGTAGCCACATCTTCGAGTGCCTGAAGGCTTTTTAGGTGTGGCTTTGGTGCATAGCCCCACGCGGTTGAGGCGTATGTTAGCTGTGATTGGATCTTCTGCTTGATCACTGTGACCTTGTTCTTCAAAGCCAGTTTTGAGCGTCTTTCAATCATCGGGTACTGCTTGCTTCTTGTTATCTTTCTCTTGTTTCTCGTCCTGGTGATGTGTGTTTTCCAAGTGAGGCTTTTGTCCAGCTCCACACCTAAGTATGTAGCTGTTTTATGTCATGGAATTGCTTCGCCTTTAAGTACGACTTCATACTGGCTTGTGTTTTTTTGGCGTCAAAAAGACTAAGGCAAAAAGGCCTTAGTCTTTTTGGCGTTCAAGTCTATCTTCCAGTTGGCACATCACTCTTCCAAGGCTGTGACTTCGTCTTGAAGATCTTGAAGGTATTTGAAAGTAGCCTTGTATTGGGGGATCTTGTCATTATAGCTGTGTCATCAGCGTATAAAGCGTCCTGTCCTAGGGGGGTTCTTTACGTTCAGGTTATACAGGAAATGCGAGAACACCGTTCCTTGTAGTACTCCTGCTTCCGTCATCATGTACGCAGAGTATTGTCCGTCCAGCTTAACCTTGAAATACTTATCACAAAGGAAAGAACGGATTAGTTTGACAAAGGATACAGGGAATCCAGTGACTAGCAGTTTGACTAGCAGTCCTTTGTGCCAGACTCTGTCAAAGGCTTTGGCTACGTCTAGTAGTGTTGAATGCCTCGGTGATGTATTTCTTTGTTGCTGGGCCCTAAAGCCAAACTGCTCGTCTGGTAGCGCCTCTAGCTGCTCTGCTTTGCCCTTTAGTCGCCTCAGTGTGACTCGTTCAGGTAGGAGAACGAACGTCCCCATAGAAGGCAACAGTTTGATGGGCCTGGAACTGCGAAAAAAGTTGTTTTTTACCTGGTTTAGGTTAGTTTCGGTTTAGGATTAGGAAACAGAATGACAACTACCTGTTTCGACCTGGTTGGAAAGTGCCTCATTCTTATCAATGCCTTCACAATGTTGACCAAGTCCGCAATCCACCCTGAGTGGCAGCAGCCGGAGTGGTCTGTTCCCTATCTGGTCACATCCAGGTGCCTTTCTGAGGTCCCGATGCTGCACAATGTTCTAAATTTATTGTCTTCCCATCAGCCGACAACTCCTCTCAAAACAGTCCTAAAAATGCAAAAAAAAATAATTTTTAATATTTAATATAAACATGATCATATCTACCACTATCTCTACACAGGCTGTACCCGTTTTTACTTCCGTTTTTCCTCCCCCCGTTTTTCCTCCACTTAACAAATCAACTTTAGTTTTTAGGGGAAAGAAATTAATTTTTGTGCCGTTTCAACCCCCAACTTAACAGAAGAATGAAAATTAAATTACTAAAATTAAAGCCTGTTAAATTTACAAATTTGCGAAGTTTGGATTGGCTTGATCAAATGACATGAAATTTGGCAAATTAACAAACCTTGATGAGACCTTCAAACGGAGTAGCACTCGACCCTTGTTTTCACTTAAAATTTCAAGGGTCAATCACTTAAATGTTCGGGTTCGAGCGTTGAAGATGGTAAAATATTGGTTTTTCCTCAAAAGTAAAGATGACGTGAGAAAACAATTTTCGATGTATATACTTATTTGGAAGAAAAACGGAGTGGACCCAAAAAGTGTTCTTGCGTAAAAAAAAAGAAAATGTGACGAAAAAAGAAACTGATTGTGAGAAGTGTTCTTACAACTTCTCACAATCAGTTCAGTTTTTCACCAAAATTGGCAAAAAAACAAACTGCTGTATCTATATTCAGAAAAATCTTTAGGTGCTATTACGTAGTTTATTTTTTCCTATATCATATTTTTTATATTTTTTGCTTCTCTTAAGTATATAGGTAGAAATTTCTCTTTTAGAATATTTTCTAAATCTACTGGTAAATTTTCAGGTTTGAAGGCAAATCTTGAATTTCTAAAGTTCTCTTCAAAATTAAAATTGGTCAGAGTTAATAAAAAAAACAAGAGAAGAGGTATAATGTAATTGAAAACCTGGAAGCTTGTATTGACTTGAGTTGACCCACTGAGAAATTTGAGGTAATCTCAGAATATTCAACTAAACGCGATTAACTTTGAAATTGACTGCATGTTTTGATGTGTGGGTGTAAATATGGAGCCTATGGCAATCACATATTTCTTCGTAAAATTATTTCAATTTATAATATTTTTACTGTTTGTAGTACAAAAAAACTCGTAACATATTTTTTTAACAATTCTATCTTACAATCAATTATAGCACTCATATTACGCGACACTATATTGTAAAAAAGAATATTTTATATTCCGAAACTAAACCAAACATTCCCGGATGATAAAATTATAGACTTCGGTTTTGACGAGAAGAACACGATGACGTGGATGATTAACAATTTATGACTTAATTCTATGCCACAATGTATTGATTCGCCCCCGAGACTCCTTAAGGAAATAAAACAATGTAACTTAACACATTGTAGGGTCGGATGCTTTCAGTGAATAAACAAAACCGACACGAAGTTGTATTACGTTACTTTCGACCACTATTAAGTTCTAAAGGGAATTTTGAATAGAACGGCGGATAAAGGAGTGGCTGGAAGAAACATGACACCGCCTTCTTGGGAACTAGTATGCATAGGGGCCCTTTCTTTACGTATATATACGCCACCATTATCTACGCCAGTTTAAAGTTTAATCAAGATAAATTAGGGGGCCCCCGATTGTAATTTTGTGGTACAGTAATGACAGTAAACATTAAAAAGTTGAGGCTGAAATTAGCCGCGATCAGTGGAACGGGTGGGTTATGTTCATGACGTTTGCAGAAGAGTCAGTTTACTGTTAATAATCTGATTAGTGTATGATGACTGTTCACCCTTAATAATAGTTTGCTTTTTGGCTCTAACAGTCATTTTTCCGAGGTTTGCTTTCCATACATCAAGCTACAATTAAAGTGTATAATAATCCAAACTTGGTGTAGTTACTGCGGATCGATATTAATTTTACTAATAAAGCAATGACCCTCGTCTCTGTACATGGCGTTGTTATGGCCCTATCGATAAAGCTGTTTGTTCAGAACTTGATTTCACATGTAGTCCTCATTGGAGTGCCTGCGTTAAACTATGACAGCTTAATTAGTTACCCTTTTGATAAAGCCGGCTTCTAACAAAAATGCGCTGCCAAGGAAACAAAAAGTTATTAAAAATACTCCATTTCCATCATCATCATTTATCAACTCTAGCGCTTATATTCCCAACATGGGCTTATTACCGACGACCTCTTTTCCAGAAATAAATCTTAGCCATCCATGTTGACGCAGTTGGTCCCGTTTCCTGCGCTGGCACCCGGGATTATATTTTATCCTTTCAAGACGCCAAGAATATATTTTGCTCTTTTATCCTCGTACCTGCTTCTCGAATTAATAATGTGTTTTGTGTGCTCTTATCGCTGCCACATCGACTTCGCCAAGCGGATTTTCCATTGCGAAAGGCTCTGCATGTAGCTCCAATCCAGCCCGCTCTCCTTATTTTCTTTTAATTTTCTTCCCCACCGCCTCAATTTTGAGTGACTGAACAAGAAGTAACGGGATCTGCGTCCTAATTTGGATAGTTTCGAATACATTCTGATTATATGTTTTGCAACGAATTACAGGGATATGTGCCTTTATGCGCAGCTAAAGACGAGGCAATCAACGTTTGTGATCTCATAGATGATCAAGTCGATGGGGCAACTATACGGAAACCGAACGCATGTTAGTTAATGGTATAATTGAGGTATCACATGATATAACTAACAGTTTATTTTTAATACATAAAACTTTTTTTCCAAAATTACTAGATATTTTTGAGGGGTTTTGCCTTCATGCTAACCTGAATTTTTTACTTTTAACTTGCATTTTTAGGGGCTCTGAGATATTTTTTAACCGATTTTGGTCATAAACTTAAATTTGAATTTCTCTAAACCCTCCAATATTGCATTTCACACCATATTTCCCCGATTTTGATCTCAATCCTAACCTGACTTTCAAAAAATATCAAAATTTGCATTTTTAGATCAGTTGGTAATTTTTAATCGACTTTAGTCCTAATTCTAACTCAAATTTCTGAAGACGCCGAACTTGAATTTTTAGATGCTCTGTGTAATTTTTTAACCACTTTTGACTCTAATCCTAACCTGAATTTGCCCAGAACCTTTAGTTTGAATTTTTATACGCTTTAAATACCTTTTTAATCCATTTTGGCCATAGTCTTAATTTGAATTTCTCTAAGCCCTTCAAACCTGTATTTTTACACGCCTTGAGCCATTTTCACCGATTTTGGCCTTCAGAATTCAGTTCAGAACGTGTTTTGTCAGCATTTTTAAAATAATAAAATCCTTCTTTTTTAATTTTTAAAAAATTTTTGGAATAACCAAAATCTCACCTTTCTCCACGTCTCTTGAACTCAACAATTCAGCGAATATCTCACATTTTTTTGGAATAACCAATAATTAGAATAAAAATTAACAAAATCCTAGCTTCACTTTCTCAAAAAACATCAAAACTTGCTATTTTAGATGAGTTGGTAATTTTTAATCGATTTTAGTCCTAATTCTAACTCAAATTTCTCTATACTCAAAATTTTAATTTTTAGATGCTGTGTGTAATTTATTAACCACTTTTGACTCTAATCCTAACCTGAATTTGCACAAAAACTTTAATTTTTTGTTGCTTTGAGTATATTTTTAATCCGTTTTGGCCTGGTTTTGGTCTGGATTTGAATTTCTCTAAACCCTTCAAACTTGTATTTTTACACGCTTTGACTCATTTTCAACGATTTTGGTCTTCAGAATTCAGGTACAGAACGTGTTTTGTCAACATTTTTGCAATAATAATTATCCTTCTTATTTAATTTTTAAAAATTTTTTGGAATAACCAAAATCTCCCCTTTCTCGAGCTGTCTTGAACTCAGTTCAGAGAATATCTCACATTTTTTATGGAATAACCAATAATTGGAATAAAAATTGACAAAACCCTAACTTGACTTTCTCAAAAAACATCAGAATTTTAATTTTTAGATGAGTTGGTAATTTTTATCGATTTTAGTCCTAATTCTAACAGAAATTTCTCCAGACTCCAAATTTGAATTTGAATTTTTACATGCTCTGTGTAATTTATTAGCCACTTTTGACTCTAATCCTAACCTGAATTTGCCAAGAAACTTTGAAAAGTTTGGATTTTTTTTCGCTTTGAGTACATTTTTAATCCATTTTGACCATAATATTAATTTGAATTTCTCTAAACCCTTCAAACTTGCGTTTTTATTCCCTTTGAGTAATTTTTACCGATTTGGGCCTTCAGATTTCAAGTACATAACATGTTTTGTCAGCATTTTTAAAATAATAAGTATTCTTCTTTTTTTAATTTTTAAATTTTTTTTGTAAATACAATCTCACCTTTTTCGAGCTCTTTTGAACTCAACAATTCAGAGAATATCTCACATTTTTTATGGAATAACCAAATATTGGAATAAAAATTGACAAGATCCTAACTTGACTTTCTCAAAAAACATCAAAATTTACATTTTTAGATGAATTGGTAATTTTTAATCGATTTTAGTCCTAATTCTAACACAAATTTCTCCAGACTGCAAATTTGAATTTTTAGATGCTCTGTGTATTTTTTTAACCACTTTTGACTCTAATCCTAATCTGAACTTGTCCAGAAATTTTATTTTGCATTTTTTGAGACATTGAGTACATTTTTAATCCATTTTGGCGATAATCTTGACTTGAATTTCTCTAAACCTTTCAAACTTTTAAGCGTTTTGAGTTATTTTTATCGAATTTGGCCTTCAGAATTCAGCTACAGGACGTGTTGTCAGCATTTTTATAATAATAAATATCCTTCTTTTCTTCATTTTAATTTTTTTTTCTTTTAAATAGCCACAATCTCACCTTTCTCTAGCGCTTTTGAACTCAACAATTCATAGAATATCTCACATTTTTATGGAATAACCAATAATTGGAATAAAAAATGAAGAAATCCTAACTTGATTTTCTCAAAAAAACATCCAAGTTTGCATTTTGATGAGATGAGTTGGTAAGTAATTTTTAATCGATTTTAGTCCTAATTCTAACATAAATTTCTGGATGCTCTGTGTAATTTTTTAACCACTTTTGACTCTAATCCCAACCAGCATATGCCCAGCAATTTTACTTTGCATTTTCCTAAGCTTTGAGTCCATTTTTTAATCCATTTTGGCCATAATCTTAATTTGAATTTCTCTAAACCCTTAAAATTTGCATTTTTACAAACTTTGAATCACTTTTACCGATTTTTGCCTTCAGAATTCAGGTACAGAACGGCATTTTTAAAATAATAACTTTCTTTTTTTTTATTTTAATTTTTTTTTTAAAATAACCAAAATCTTACCTTTCTCGAGCTTTCTTTATCTCAACAATTCAGAGAATATCTCACATTCTATATTGAATAATCAATAATTGGAATAAAATTGATAACATTCTAACTCGACTTTGGAAATGAAAATTTTGGATTTTTAGATGAGATTGACGAACGATTAACAATGAATCGTTTTTAGTCATAATTCTAATCAGAATTTCTCAGAAACTCTAAATATACATTTTTAGAAGCTTTGGGTTATTTTCACCAATTTTAAACCTACTTATCCTAGCCAGATTTTCTCAAAAAAAATCAAATTTAAATTTTTAGTTGAAGTGGGTCGTTTTTAATCGATTTTAGTCCTTATCCTAATCTGAATTTTTCCAGAAGGTCTTAGTTTCTATTTTAAGACGATTTGAGGAACTTTGAACAGATTTTGTCAATACCTAATCTTAATTTGAATTTTTTCTCCAAAAGCCTAAAATTTGTAGTTTTTACACATTTTCGGTCATCTTTCCCGATATTAGCATTAAGCCTAGCGCAACTTTCTCAAAAAAACAGAAAATTTTGAATTTTTAGATAAGATGAGCCATTTTTAATCGTTTTTAGTCCTAATTCTAATAAGAATTTGCCAGCGACTCTAAATATACATTTTTAGAAGCTTTGAGTCATTTTCACCACTTTTATACTTAATCCTAGCCAGATTTTCTTGAAAAACATCAAATTTACATTTTTAGATAAAGTGGGTCGTTTTTAATCGATTTTAGTTCTAATCTTAACTTGAATTTTTCCAGGAAGTTTTAATTTCTTAAATTGAATGTCTCCAAATAGGTACTTAAAATTTGTAATTTCACACACTTTGAGTCATATTTCCTAATTTTAGCCTGTGGTCGCTTGACTTTCTTAAAAAACATCAAATTTTGCATTTTTGGATGAGATGAGTCATTTTTAATCGATTTTAGTCTTAATTCTAATCAAAATTTCCCATAGACTCTAAATATACAGTTTTAGACGCTTTGAGTTATTTTCATCAATTTTATAATTAGCCTTAGTCAGATTTTCTCAAAAAATATCATATTTACATTTTTAGAAAAGTGCGTCGTTTTTAATTTATTTTAGTCCTCACCCTAACCTGTATTTTTCCAGAAAGTTTTGGTTTCTATTTTTAGACGATATGAGGAATTTCTAACCGACTTTGTCTATAATCTTAATTTGAATTTCTCCAAACACTTAAAATTTGTAATTTTACACACTTTGAGCCATCTTTCCCGATTTTAGCCTTAATCCTAGCTCGACTTTCTCAAAAAACATCAAATTTGGCATTTTTAGATGAGATGAGTCATTTTGAATCGATTTTAGTCGTAGTTCTAAGCAAAAATTCACATTCACAGAGACTCTAAATCTACATTTTTAGACGCTTAGTGTCATTTTTAACCGATTATGACTCTGATCCTAACCAAAGTTTTTCCAAAAAGGTTCAATTGCATTTTTAAATGCTTTTCTTCAATCAAATTAAGTGGATGCACCACATATCCAGAACGCGATTTCTTTAAAATATTTAAACAGATTTTTGAAAACCACTTATTTCGCCTGAAAGCCACCAAGGTACACAAAACGAGAGTTTTTGAAATTAGAATCGTTTTATCGAAATTTTTCGACATTTTTCAAAGTTTCGGTTTGATAATAAGTATACATTTCCTTATCCTCTTTCATGTTTAGTGCCTGCAACGAATCAGAACCTGTCTACGAACAATTAAATGATAGAGGGTAAATTAAATCAAGAGTCACTGATGAAATAATGATACAGATACACTCTCTACTTTATTCAATAATTAAATTCTTCTAAAAATTTGAATTAAAAAGTTACGACCTACTACAGCAGACTACGTGCTTAAATGAAACCATTTTTGAGACATCGAGTTGTAAAAAATGATTTTTGGAGTATTATGTATTAAAACTAATTTATGAGTGTTTCCGTTTGAAGCCGTGGTCCAGTGGAATTTCTTCTTGACTTTCCGTGTAAAGCTGCTGACATTATCAAAGTTGATAAGGCAATGGGCGAAGTGATCTCCCGTGCTTCCCGACGTTGACTGATTCGTCTGTAGTGAGCTCCGTGGTATTTATTCCCCCGCCGCGCCGCCGCGCTGCAGTGGTGGGACTTGGGTGATGGTAGGAGTGGCGCGGGGTTTCGGCGCACTTGAGGTATGTCGTAGAACTCGCTTCCAGTGGGTCTATTTTTGACCATACGCAATTTTAAAAACGTATAAAAATTACTCGTAAATTTGCGAATAAGAGCTAATTCCGATTTTTGACCAATCGCAAATTCTCGAATGCGTAGATATTCGTTCAAGTTGCTGCGAGCGGTGGAAAGAATTATTAAGAATTGGCATGGCAATCGCCCGAGGGGCCACGCTGGTAATTAGAGGGGGTGGAATATTTTTAGCTGGAGCCACCGACACCTTGCTACGCACACTTGAAGTTCCACTGGCTCCAATATGCACAGACGCGGTGTCGTCTTTCAGCCTTGCGATTTCGGAGAACACGTGAGCCAGAGGCTGGTACTGTGGGCCCCAATCCAGGAGATAGTCCCAATTATAGCTGCCCGCAATGAGCCATTCATGGAAGGTTGATGCGTCACTGTCGGCACCTCCCCGTAACTTATTGCCATGACGTGCTCCATGGTGGGCCCTAGTGTCCCTGCAGACACCCCTCCGCCTTCGTCTGTAAAACTCGCCCTTTCGCTGCCTGCCACGTCATTCAACTTGGCATAAATTAAATTAGTGATATCATTTTCGTTGGCAGCCTCTTCATCGAACATCGTGTGTAGACTATCCAGAGGAACTGTTTGGTGGAGATGGAGAGATTTTTTGCTACTGCCAGCTCTAGGATCATTACGCTGCATGGCAGAATTATCCACTATTCCCAATCTGGCCAAATATTCCTGAGTGTTCCTCACTGATACTGCAGAAAGCGAGTCCCCATCGTTAACCCGTTGCATTGGAACTTCATTAATCATCCTTATTTCTTCATCCTCTTCATCATCCCCATCTTCAGCTGAACCTCTACCACTTGATCGAGACTGTTCAGAACCTGATAGTTCGGAAGTGGGGCTGCACCAGAGTTTGAGCTAGCTGCGTGAGCTCCTACATAAGGAGGTATCTCATCGTATTTGGGAGGGGCAAACTGGTTCTGACCGGGCGGCATTTGTGGTGCTCCTCCACGGATCGGAATTGTATCAAACGCACTAGGATCTACATAATTATTACCAGAGGAGACGGTTTCAAAATTCAAATTTGGTTTATTAGTTTTCCTGTTGCGCTTATTGCGCATACGGATGTAGACGAAAGCGGCTCCAAATACTATAACCAGAGAGCTATGGCAATCACCAGGCCTAAAACCCAATCGGAAATGCCGTCTTGCGGAGCAGTTAGAGTACCACCGATTGCAAAGTTGGTACCGGGATCAGCCAGAGGGTTAAAAAAATTTCAATAACAGTCATATTGGTCAAAGAACCTTGCCTACCAGAGCTGGCCGTAACCACCAAGCTAATTTCTCTGCCTGATGTTAAAATATCAGATTGATCGAACTTCTTTCTTAACACCACAGCGCCAGTGGTTCTATTAATTTTAAAGTATGAATGCGGGGTGGTCAGCTGATATACAAACTCTGCCATCAGGTCCCTTGTCTTTGTCCGCGGCAAGCACTCGACCTAAAATATATCCTACAGGAAACATCACGGAGGTAGCCATAAAGGCAGCTTGTAGGTTCTCTCAGTAAATTGAGGATAGACCTCGTTTTTGCCTTCAATTTCGATGTAGACTTTTACGGTTGAGGACTTGCCTCCGGCATCAGTGGCTTTGATGGCAAAATTGTACCTGCTGCGCTGCTCGTAATCGAAAACAGCGGCAGTAGTAACTAAGCCTGTCTGCGAGTCTATGTGGAACAATTTCCAGGAGTTTTCCACGCCACCATAATTGTAGGAGTCTACTAGAGAATAGTTCAAAGTTCCAAAAACTCCTTTGTCTAAGTCCGTGGCATGGATTGTAAAAACAGCCGTACCTGCCGGTTCGTTTTCCCCTACCGATTCAATGTATTCGTTAAAAGGAAAAATTGGTACATTGTCGTTCTCATCAAGCAATGAAATTTTCATAGAAGCCAAAGAGCACAAAGGCTTATCGCCCCTATCACAAGCTTTAATCACCAAATGATATTCAGTTGCACCTTTATCAAAATCCAGGCTGTTATTCACCATTATCACTCCGCTTTAGGAGTCAATATGGAAGCATCCTTCTCCATTTCCTGAGGTTATTTCATAAAATACGTCGCTGTTGGGACTACCGACAAGATCTGCATCAGCGGCCACAACTTTCTCAACCGAACTACCAATTGCCAACGTTTCACTAATACTCTTCTCGTATTCAGTATCAGAGAAAACTGGAGTATTGTCGTCAAAGTCCTCTACCACGTGAGTTATCAAAGTATTACTTTCATCAATCGCTATAGCCAAATCGTATTCGTCTTGTAGCTCACGGTCTAATGCTTTAACTAAAGTCAACGCCCCAGATGGATTTGATACTTGAAACATCTTATCGAGGTTTCCTTCTATGATGGCAAAACTGGACATTTGACTGCTTGGTTTCGCCAAATGTATCAGCGTGCTTCCGGTGTTAGTGTTCGTCTCCATGCGTTTGCTATTCTTCACTCGAACAGCGACCAGCGAATATAGAGCCGGGTCCCCGGAGTCCTCGGCCTTAATCGTCAGGAACACGTCTTGCAAACTGGACGATGTGTTAGAAATGTTCACTTTGATAATGCCGTCTGAAGGTCCGATAGAGAAGCCGGGAACTGAGTTTAGTATTGAGAAGGTTATTTCGGCGTTATTGCCAGAGTCTGCGTCTACTGCGTTGAGGGTGATGATGTCGAAAAGGGTGGAAGTTGAGGCGATATCTGAAACAGAGAATATATTTGTTAAACATATACTAGTAGATAAAATCATTAAACATGCCAAATAATGACGCGTGCAAACAAAAGTTGCACGCGTCATTATTTGGTAGAACGCTTCTTCAAATGTATAAACTTAGTGAGTGCAGAAGCAACACATTTTCTTTTATTTCCATGATTTTTTCACGCAAAAGTTTCACTACTAACGAGATATAAACAATAAATTAAAACGCTATAAGTTCATGCAAAATTATTACAATTAGTATGCCTAATTATTACTTACCAGGTAAATGGGCTTCGTAAGAGCTCTGTGAAAAAACCGGATGATTATCGTTGACGTCTTCAACTTCCACTGTCAATATCGTCTCGGCCACGTGGGCAGCATCCGAAGCGATGACGTTCAGTTTGCACTCTTGCCACATTTCAAAATCCAGACTCTTCTTAAGGATAATTTTGCCGCTGTAGCGGTCGACGCTGAAGTAGCTGGAATACTCCTTGTCAACGTTGGGTCCGAAACTTTAGGTTAATTCGGGGAAAGCGTCCACGTCATTGGCAGTCAAGGTGACCAAGAAACTACCAACTTCAGTGTTTACGCTCACTTTGATGGTACGAGGAGGAGGGAAGGTCGGCTGGTTGTCGTTTACGTCGACTACGTTTATACGGACGCGGGCAGTGCCGGTCATTTAAGGGATACCTTCGTCAGTGGCTGTAAACCAATAAAGCTCTGTCAAATATATGTCATTTTGCAATAAGTTTTTTCAATACTTGTTCTAGTAAATGGGTGATGTTTGTTTGTGAGAACACAGAAAAAGTGAGAAGAAATACAATCCAAAAAGTTTATCTCTATTGCTTTCTCTCTCTTCGATATTTAATTTCCGGTAAAAACATAGTAGTAGTAGAGAGACATAACATTATGACTGAAGGTGGAAATCGTTTAGATGATGATTTTTAAAAATATTTTATTTCCTGATTTTAACCCAAACCAGTTCAAATGCATTGCACATAGATATTTATTCTTCAATTTAGAACAGTTGCTTTCTCACATAAATAACATCTAGAATACTCTCTTACCGATTATGGTGAGTCTGTAGTTATCTCTGATTTCCCGATCTAACACAGTATTGGTTCTGAGGATTCCGCTGAAAGCGGGTTCTATTTTAAAGGCGTAATCATGGTTTCCGTCCACGATGTGGTAAAAAATTCTGGAATTGGGGCCTTCGTCTGCATCCGATGCTATTGCTTGAAGCACGAACGTTCCTGGAAATTTTTATGCATCTAGGTAATTAGTGAGCTCCGTGGTATTTATTCCCCCGCCGCGCTGCATTGGTGGGACTTGGGTGGTGGTAGGGGTGGCGCGGGGTTTCGGCGCACTTGAAGTATGTCGTAGAACTCGCTTCCAGTATGCATTTAGAAACGTATACTGCTTACTTTTGTGTTTGTCTCAGCTTGAAACTCCTCCTGTGTTCGATAATCCTGGTGTTGATACTCCGTTTTGTGGTGCCAATGTATACCGCGCCACAGCTGCATGAAACTTGGTAAACACCGGGTTCCGATAGGCGATCTCTGCGGTCTTTGGCCGATCTCAGAGATCCCCATCCAGACACAAATGTCAGCAGTAACAGAGCACGCTCTCTCCGATGGTCACGACATACTTTTCAACGAGGTAGATATCTTATATCAATTGCAGCGTTTCTATCCGAGACTAACGAGAGAGGCCATTGATCTCTAAACACGACAACAATTTCTACACGAAGGAGAAAATTACGCTTCTAAATGCAGCCTGGAAGCGAGCTCTACAACATACTTCAACTGCGCCAAAACCCCGCGCCACCTCTACCCCCACCCCAGACCCACCCAGCGCGATGGCAGCAGAATAAATTCGAAGGAGCTCAACATAGGCGAATCATTCAACGTCGGGAAGCACGGGAGATCACTTCGTCCATTGCCTCATCGCATTTAATAATGTCTAGCGCAACTGTAGACAAAACAGCAGGAAGAAATTCAATTGGGTCGTGGCTTCAAAGCCCGGAAAACCCTTTAGATTGTATTACCATGGTAACTTAATATCTCAAATATAGTTTTGTTTTAATATACCTTGTGCTCGGTAATGTCTTACATAAGGTGTCTTATTTTAAGCCCATGATTTTTTTAAACGCGAGATCGGTTAAATTAGCAAAAAGTTGTCTTTGGTCGAGCCTTTGCCTTTCGGTTGTTTCCGAAATATTTATTTATTTCATCTATTCTATTTCGAAAACTAAAAAAAAATTAAATTACGCAAAATATGCTACACCCTAATCTCTTCAATATGACAAATAGATTATTTTTTTGTGATATTTACCAACCGGGATTTAAGTTAATTTTAAATTTATGTTATTTAAGTAGTTTTTAGTCATATTGTAGACTGTCAAGCAACAAGAAATATTTTTATTTGGTTATGCAAATTTGGTGAATGATTCCATAGGAAAACATAACAAATTTAGTGCTAAAATAAACTAATTGATTCCCAACAAACCCAAAAATACGAATTTTTTGTTAAAATACATTTTGTTAAGAATTGTTTAATTTGTTAATATAAATTTCCTTTTTGTTTCAGGTAAGTCCTTCGAAATTCAATAAAAGCAACTACTATCCAGGAGGAATAAGTCGCATGTGACATTTGCTACTAGGTACACCATGTCTCGAAACATAAACATACATGAGTATCGTCCTACATATTTCAACCCTGAATCAAAAATTCTGTAATTTGAGAGATACGTTCGAAGGAACAAAATGGGAAATCTTTGGTAAGTGTAATGATTTGCTCAAAGATCTGCATTTATGTTGTCGATAAAAAAAACTGTTATTGATATTACTGCCAACTGTTCTCGACAGCAGCTTTTAGTGAAGTTTCGTATAACTTCTAATAGTAAAAAAGCTTGCGAGAAAAGAAAAAAGCTTTTAGTTAGGCGACCGTATGTGATGTTATGAGCGAAAGCCATCATACTATGGTCAGTGCCCAGTGCTCTTACATGTATTGCAGCCGGAAACTTCTTAGCTCGATGGGAGACTACACCCCACAAGAGGGAACACACGTCGTAAAAGACCGATAAATGTTAAAGCGCTCTCGAGTTTTGATTCCCAAATACCTAAATTGCCCTCGGGTATGAGGGCGAGTGTTTATCCAAGGGAGATCACATCTTTATGCTCGATAAAAGACTTTCAAAGTGGAATGTCTTGCATTTTTCCCAAGCATAGGGACGTTCCCCATCTACGATACAAAGTGCAGTTTCTTTACCTCCAGCAGTATATCTCGAACGTTTTTATATAAAGAGATGCGTTACATGTGCTATTTCAAGTCTCATTATTAAAGGTCCAGGAATGACACGGTCGGAGTCTAAACAAAAACAAACAAAACGTTGTCCGTGCCTTGCAGCATATGTCATTTAATTTCCACTTAAAGCTGCAATAAATCTGTTGACGGCCCGCGGCTGAAAAATGTACTCTTTGAAGTTGGTTTGGATCACACGCAGCCAAAACACCGATTATTCGTTTTGCTCGATAAATGGACGAAGTGTGAATAAACGTTTTATCAACAAAAATATAACTGAACTGGAGTGCTATGAACAGGGTGATTTTGGAAGGATGGGAAATATTACAGGGTACACTCTGGGGATCAAAATAAGTGGTTTTAAGTTCAAAATAAGTAAATTTACTCATAATTGGTGGTCCAAACGTCAACTACACTCACAGACAAAAGTATTGCATATTCTATTTTAAACAGTTATTTTAATTAACTTTCTCTCCTCTAACACCTTGTAAGGTTTTTTTTTGTTGAATTCCTTGCACTGGAGTAAATTGCGTATGTCAGAGGCAAATTAATTACGAACTGAAGTTTGTAATTTAATCATATATTGTAGATTCGTTGATAGTCATAAAACAACTTGATGTTGGTTATAAAATGTAATGAAAAAAAGTAACAACAGAGACAATATAACACAATTTGAATTAAAGATACAAATAATGAAGAGAAGAAGTAACATTATAACATTGAAGAAAATAAATAACAATATAATACTATTTGAAGAAAAGATAATAACGGCTTTGTTCTTACTATTTCCTCCTCTACCTCCTGCATCGTTCTAGGAGTCTCCGTAATTTTCGACTCTGCAAATGTGTGAGGAGCTGCATTTCGTGCTCGTATTGTATTGTATTGTATTGTATTCAATGTGAGTGGACTAATATAATCCTCGAGCGCGACCTGCGGTCTATTGTGGCGCACTCGAAGGGTTACCAGCAAGGTTTGCCCGCGCCAGTTCAACTAGTTGTCACCCGTCATGCCCAGACCCTCAACGAATCTGATGAATCTCTCGGGCGACACGGCGTTTGCATCTTGAGGTTAAATGATCGTGTTTCCGAACAGTGAGTATCTCGATCTGGCAATAGCCGGAGAGTCACATAGGACGTGCTCAACTGTCTCGTCGTCTTCCAAGCACAGCCGACACTCCGTCTCTTTGGAGAGTCCCAGTCTGCGCATGTGAGATCTCAGGTGGCTGTGTACCTTTGTGTCCTATTTACTCTGAGGAATGTTTGGTCTTTTGCTCTCTCTGTTCCCGTGATAAATTTTTTGGAGTGAGATAGCCCGGGTAGGTTTTCCCACCAATCCTGGGACTTGGCATTGCTCCATTTCTGAAGCTTAGCCTTGACCAAAGAGTATAGAATTTCCAGTGCCGGCTCCGGGCCTACAAATGCAGAGCCCGCCGCCCTGCTAGGTAGAGAGTCGGCCCTCTCATTGCCTTCGTGACCGCGATGGCACGGGGTACATACTAGTGTGACGCTGTTCTCCTACGATAGAGTGTTTAGAGTCTTGTGGCAGTTCCAAACAGTTTTGGAATTCCAGCGCAAAGACATAAGCGTTGCCCGACTATCCGAGCTGATCTTTATTGATCCCTTGTGTCCTCCCTCCTCTAATTGGTGTCGGGCATATAATTCAGTGGCATGTATCTTTGCCTGAAACTCTGTGGTGAATCGGCCCAGCCCGGAGACTCCGGAGCCAGCCCCTTCGTCGGTTTTGGATCCGTCCGTGTACCAGGTACTTCCTGAGAGTTGTAGATCTTCGCCTCGTTTGTCCCAGTCGGCCCGTGACGACAGTGACGTAGCAAGTGTCCAACGTACGTTTTGATGCCATTAGGTCGGAGACAATGTTCAATACCGCAAGGCCTTCCAAGCCAGCCTGGGCATTTTTGGTCCCACCATCGAATGGCTGCCGTGCTAGGTTCGTCACTTGTTGCAGCCGGTATGTCACCTTCATTGCCTCTCGTTCCAGGAGTGTTGGAAGTGGAAGCAGGGCCAGCATACACTCCATGGGCGTCGTTCTCAATGCCTCTGTGATGCAGCGACATATTTGTCTTTGGGGACAGTTTAGTTTTGAGGGAGCTCTGTCTGCTGTTTCGATACCAAACTATGGCCCCATATGTGATTATCGGTCTTATTACCGTCACGTATCGCCGCATTTGTTGGAGTCCCATCCCCCATGATTTGCCGCACAGGTTTTGCACGACCAAAGGGAGAGCTGTGCCCTTCTAACGGAACGAGTCAGATGTGGGGTCCAAGTGGGTAATTTCTCCAGAATCACTCCTAGAAATTTTACTTCTTTGATAAACGGGAATGTCGTCCCGAACAAGGATGGCGCGTTTAAGAAATCCAGCCTCTTTCTTCGGGTAAATGGAACAATCACCGTTTTCTTAGGGTTTATTGCTAGGTTTTCCTTTAAACTCCAGCTGCGTACAACATCCAGCACCTCTTGCAACATGCTGGAGATTTGTTGGTATGGGTGGTTTCTTATAAGGATGACGATGTCGTCCGCGTATGCTTGAACCTCGTCTCCCCATTGTTCTAAAGTAGCCAGAAGGTCGCCCATTAGTAGGAATCACGGGAGTGATGAAAGGACTCCGCCCTGTGGACAACCTCCTGCTGTTGTGAATCTATTAGTGTCCTCGTTTAATGGTGTAGTGATCAGTCTGGATTCTAACATGTTGTGAATCAAGTTGGTTATGATTGATTCGATCCTTCTCGTTTTGCTGCGCTGAAGAGGGAGTCTGTAGGTGCATTATTAAAAGCCCCTTCGATGTCTATGAAAATACCAATCTCGACACTCTTTGAATCCGGGGTACCTTGGATTTTTACCACCAGGTTGTGGAGTGCTAGTTCTGTTGATTTGTTAGCCTGGTATGCGTACTTTTACTTATTAAGAGAGTACATTGTTAGCGCTAACTCCCTTATGTATAGGCCTAGTAGCTTTTCCAAGCTTTTTAACAGAAACGAGGTTAGACTGATTGGCCTGAGTGATTTAGGATCTTTTCCTCTACATCCCATCTTTGGTAGACATCATGTAGACGACCCTCACCCTGGACCAGCAGTTTGGAATAAAGTTCCATGCTGAGCTCGCTCTGAAGAGCTTTGTTAGTAGAGATGCAAGTTGATCCAGGCCCTGTTGTAGTAATGCCGGCAACACTCTATCCTCCCCGGGGGATTTGTATGGACGAAAAGCCATAATAGTGGATTTTAGCAGGGTTGGTCTGATCACATTTTTGGAGAGCTCCCAACCTGCCCTGTATATCTTGTTTGAAAATGTCCCACCGATGTGCTATGGGATTTAGCATCAGGACTCCTTGGTGGCCACTCTAGGGCCTCAGTCATGACATCTTCAAGGTACTGACTCTTCACTAGCACATAGTTATTGTACCCCATAAAGCCGACATATGGTAAAACAAGTTCTTCAATGATATTGCGGATGTACCAGAATGAATGCTGATTCAATCTTAAATTTATCTCAACAAACTCCGTGCGACTCTCCCAACTAATGAAATTAATACGAAGCATCCTGTCACATTAAATTAAATAAATAGATCCATGGTTTTTCACTAGACATAGTTTTCTGCCACTCGATCGACCATTACATTTTGGACAACTTGACCGTTTTGCGTAACTTTCTGAAGATTCTACGTCGTAGTTGTTTCTTTTTCTGCTTTTCGTCCAACATAATTCCATGTTCCAGATAAAAGTGCGCAAAAATCGCAAAGTGAGCACGTTAGGAGGATTGTTATTTTTCTTATGAAAAGAGAAATATCGACCAATTTTGCGTCTCCTTGGCATAATGACAGGATGCAAAGTCAGGCCAGAACATTATTTCATCTCCATCGTGATGTTGGTTTAGTTAGTTAAAACCAACTAATTTTGTCAGTCAACTATGTGATATATCTGTTAATATCTCTTTTGAGACCTGCGGACAAAGTCGTTTCGACAAAACCTTATCGGCGAATTTTACTATTTCCTAATATCTTACATCCTCAGGACACTCCTTTATATTGTCCGCAGAAAAACCATTGTTCCCATTTATTTCCAAATTGGAAAGCGTCATGTATTTTTTGTCGTCCAAGGTAATGACTCTATCGAACCAAATGTATCAGCCTCAGTTGATAGCAATATTGTGGTATACGTGTTAATTGGTTTAGGTATATTCAGGGTATTTTTTTTTGTTAGTTATTTTCAGGAAACTTCTCGATATTTAAGATTGTTTTGCGACACACAGTATTCTCGACACACAGTACCGCTTGAAATACGACAATCACGTGCTTAATTTCTCACAGACACTCCATCTCTATCCTTCGCATGCATTTCCTACCAACCTTTCTACTCTTCTTTGTATAAAAATTTTACAACTTTTTGGAGGATTTAAAAAAGAGTGTTTTATACAGTTTCACAAGCCTCCGGAATATGTGAGTTTCACTACCACTACTGCAAGTGTATTATTACTAAATAGGGGGTGGAAATAATCCCAGGATCGTCACATACACCAGGACGAGTGTATGTGAAGATCACCAGGATCGTCACATACACTTCTTTGCAATGTTCGATGATTCAGATGCATTATGACTTCAAGACACAACGATTTATTATTGAGACATCTGCTAAAACAACAAAATGTTTCATAAAAACTCCGAACAAAATGTGAGCTGCACTCTGCCACTTCAAATAAAGTTGTCTGACGAAGGTGCTGCTGCCGGCTGTACCATCAAAATCAAAGACTGAGGATGTTTATCCACATATAAAAAGGTTTATTTGGCTGAACATTTGCTGACAGGTTCTGCTTGAGCCAAATAAATACTTCAGCTCTCGTAAATCATCATCATATTCCAACTCTTTGTATTCATGTAAAGTGGATTTATTCGGCTTATTTTTAAATAAATAAATTATGATATAGTAAACTAGGGTTTGTGTATCGATACAATTCAAAGCACTGCACTGGCATTCAAATATCTAGTGGCATTGTTTAAAAGTGGAATGCATCGTCCAAAGTTCTCTTTTCAAATATTCAAAATTGCTAATAACTGTTGAAAATTAGTGTCCAACAAAAAATGGCTTTTACTAAATTTCTCTTGTGGAAGTTCTTAAGTATTAGCAAAAGACTCTTCCACAAATTTGGCTGCATAACAGTCCGAAAAGGTTGTAAGAATTGAAATTTTACAAGTCATTCATTATCGATGAACATATAGGTATTTTTTATAACTTGATATTTGAGAACATATTGAATTTTGAACACTTGGCAAAAGTACTAGTACTAGTAATGAAACAAATTGAGAACTATCTGGAAGAACTGTATTGTCTTGATTGGGCTGTAAGGAATGGAACTGGAATGTAACCATTTACGGTAGCAAGGTGCCATCATTTTTTTGTCTCGCTTTGCGGATCACTTTCTAGTAGCAGTGAAGCTGACGCTTATTGTACCATCCAGCTCGTTTCAACTCAATAAATTTGTTTTCCCAAAGAAATCGAGGAACTTCCGGCCGTGCGTCCCTGTTTTTTCTCGTTGTTCCACTACATTGAATC